>CM066328.1:47486150-48086150 GCA_033807585.1 Hydrophis major | reverse complement strand
AGATATTTTTCACATAGAGGGCCTCTGGTTCAATCAAGCTTTTCTTTCACAAAGATCTCTGATAATGAAGCTGGAAAACAATAGTGTGTCAGATCTGGTGTGCTGGTGCCAACCACAGAAAGCAATATTGGGTGTGATGGAAGATGTACAAGTCAATAAACTGCATTAACGTTCATGTGCCTTTTGTATCTATTCATTTGGGAAGGATCCAGAGCGAAGTTTGCCTATCTACCTTAAAAGGCAGAGCATCATGTTTGAGAGATGGGGGGGGGGGGTTAGGGGGAAGGAGGCACCTCTCAGCCTCCAAGAAAGCTGTAGGAGACTTCCAACGTTTCCAACTTCCAACTGATATCAGTATCAGTGGAATGGCAGACCTCTAAGAGGCAAAAGTGTCCATTTCCAGTCACAAAATTTAATAAAGTCATCTAAAGAGACATGGTGGCACAGTGGTTAGAATGCAGTATTGCAGGTTACTTCTGTTTGGCAGTTCGATTCTCACTGGCTCAAGGTTGACTCAGCCTTCCATCCTTTCGAGGTGGGTAAAATGAGGACCCAAATAGGCTGACTCTGTAAATCGCTTAGAGAAGGCTGTAAAGCACTGGGAAGCAGTATATAAATTTAAGCCCTATTGCTATTACTAAATAGCATGGTGCTGCAATTTGCCAGCAAGATAGTTAGATTTTGGTAACATAATTTCCATCCATTTCTTTCTATCTCTCCGTGCGTATTAACAGTACAAATAAAAGAAGTTTGCCTCCCAGAAACATCCTGCTCCTGTTAGCACCCTTATTTTTGGAGAAAAAGGCATGAAATATTGTATTACTGAATTTGGTTAGTTTTGCCATTGAGTATTGGTGCTTGAGAAGTCCTTGCTCTCTCAGTTTGGTTGTTTTCTTGCAGATGTTTTATCACCCAAACTAGATTGGGTAATGAAACATTTGCAAGAAAACCACCAAGCTCAGATAACACCAAAGAGCCCTCATTTCAAACCGGAGCTAAAACTGGGGGTTTAAATGGGAGAGGGGTGTCTTGTGTAGTTCAATATCAGCTGTCTTCCCATTATAAGAAAAAGGTGAGCAATTTCTGCCCTTGAGTTACAATAGTAAATGTTGCTAGTCTTGCTGGAGCTGCTGTCTGAAATGCAGTGATGCCACTTCTTGTCGTTTTAAGGTGGGAATGTATGAACATTGTAGTTTAAGTTCTAATATAGCATAGCACTGTATTCTCACACAGCTTTCCCCACCCAAAATCTTTCTAAAAAAACATGAGAGGGAAAGATACACTCAAACAAATTTGCAATTATGGTTGTACTTACTGCAACATCTTAACTCCAGGATACAATCAGCAAAAGCTGTTCATCTGATGAATACCTAAATCGTTCTTACTAAGTTAGAATGAAGCCTGCAGCTGAAAATTTTGTCCTTGCCCCAAAATAGCTACACTTATTTGAGATCAAAAGAGAGACCAGGACCACATGGGCACCCTCTAGAACTGGAACAAATGATATCACGAATTTTGCCTAATTTGTGAGACGATACCATGATGCAACCAGGATTTTCAGGCTTATGGCCATTCCTTGTGACTGCATCCTGGTTAAGAGAGAAGGCATCTTTTTGGAGACCTCTCCAGTCTGCACATTTATTCCTACTTGCCTGTTAGCACATCATCATCCAGATCAAGTTCAAGTGCTTCTGCAGCTTGCTGGAGCCATGAGTTTTGATGCTTGGCTTGGCTGTTGAAATACTCAATCTTTTCAATCTGTCTTGCCAAATTCACACGCTCCTGAAACAAAGAAAAGATGATAACTAAGCTATCAGGTTATGTACAAGTGTGAATCATACAGGGCCAGAAACTGGGCACATGAGAAAAACATCCGAAAGCCCAGTATAGGTGACTGAAATGGCAAAATGGAAAAGCTAGCCAGCAAAGCTTTTCCATTGTCAAAGATTCAACCCCATAGTCTCTACTCTTCAACCATTTTACTGATTAGATAAAAAAACAAGACATGGAGAAACGGCTTATCAGATTTGCAGAGGACACAAAATTGGTGGGGGCAACTAATATTCCAGAAAAGAAAGATTAAACTATCACAGCAGGGGTCTGAAAATAATATATTGAGATCGTAACTGTGACACATGCATTTTTTTTCACTTAAGAATGTAAATCAAATGTGCAGCATGAAATGTGAAATATTTGGGATGGTAATTGTATTTCTGAAAAAGACCTTGGTCCAGAAGCTGAGTACAAACTGAATATGTAGATAGTCCTCTATTTATAACCATTCATTTAGTGACTGTTCAAAGTCATATCGGCACTGAAAAAAGTTATTTATGACAATTTCTCACATTTACAACTGTTGCAACTTCCCCATGGTCGTGTGATCAAAATTTGAGCACTTGACAACTGGCATGTATTCATGACAGTTGTACTGTCTCAGGGTCATTTGATTACCATTTGTAACCTTCCCACAAGGCTTCTGACAAGCAAGATCACTGAGAGAAGCCATATTCGCTTAACATTTGCAAGGTTCATTTAAAAACTGCAGTGATTTGCTTAACAACCATGGCAAGAAAAATTCTTAAAATGGTGTGCAGTTGTGGTGGTGAAGTCGAGGACTAACTGTAGTGTAATCAGATGGCCGGTGAGCCAAGAAGACAAAGGCATCTTTGGTGTAGTTTTTTGAACAGATTTGTACAACAAAGAATGAATCCAATGGTCTGAGTTCCAGATTCTCTTTTACTACCTTAGGAGCAGATTCAGGACCTAAGGCCATAGTCACCTCATGGAAGGATTCACAAAAACAAACGTCAAAACTATGTAACTGTTCCTATACACAGGTTCTCCAATTAAGTTCCCAAATTGAATTGAAATTACCTTTTGCTTTAAGATCTCCATGAGCCTGAAAAGTTATGCCGTTAAAAGCATAGTTCATTCTGAAAGAAAGAATTCTTTTTTTACCTTGATTGCTGTCATGTATTTTGCCTCAACTGGAAAGAAAGGAAGCTCTTCATCCTTCTTCAGCGTTTTATAAATCTTTTTATAATTAATCAAGTCGTGGGGCCCAATCAGTAGCAAGCTCAGTCCCTCATTGGCAGCTCTGGCAGTCCTGCCACTTCTGTGAACATAAAGCTCGGAAGTACGAGGAACCTGGAACAGCACAAGAGATGCAACAGTTTCACAGAGACAGGACAATGCTGATCTTAAAAAAGACAATTCTATAGAATACTTTCTAGCAGGGTTGGATGGATTACATTGTTGTAATGTGATGATAGCCTGAGTAAGTTCACGGAGATGCAGAGAACACCTAAGATCAAAACTTCTGACTCTGCAGAACTTATCTACAAGTCGATGTGAACACTGAAAAGTCACAGACATTAACACTCTGGTACCAGTGACTAGAATGACATGCATCATTTTCTTCTTAGGAAGACTTGTTTCTGGAAAATTGCTGGACCACTCCTGGAATGCCACACTGAGATGGACTAGTAAAGCTCAATCTTTCTCAGAATGTTCTATCTTGGAGACAGAATATATTATGTGTAATGAAGCTCTCTTCTTTCCTTATAAAGAACGTTAGGGTTAGGAAGCTATTATTATGGCAATGGAAAAGAATGGATGGGAAGGGGCAAGGGAAAACAAAGTGGCTAAGTCTATCACCTGAAGATGCTTGAATATTTAAAAGACATAGGTGAAGGGAAAATGCAGTGGGCAGCAACATCAAACTTCATGGCAATGCCTCAACTCTCAGAGATTTATATTTCTCCTCTGTCAAATAATGGCCTGGCTTATAGCACTATAGCAATAGCACTTAGATTTATATACCACTTTTTACTGCTTTCCAGCCCTCTCAAAGTGGTTTACAGAGTTAGCATATTGCCCCCCAAAATCTGGGTCCTCCTCTTACCCACCTCGGAAGGATGGAAGGCTGGGCCTGGTGGGATTCGATCTGTCAAACTGCAGTAGGAGTAGCTTGCAGTACTGCACTCTAACCACTGCGCCACCGAGGCTCATATTATGTTATTATTATATTATGCATCAAATTCTCTTCCTTTTGCCATGTTAAAACTCACAGACCATAAAATCCATCTGGCTCTTTTAAAATTGCATAAAACATAACTTACAAGCAATAGCCAGAGAGATACACATTTTGTTTTGGTACCTGGTAATGTATGACATGCTGTACATAAGGAATATCAAGACCGCGAGCAGCTACATCTGTTGTCAATAGGGGACAGCTGAAATTACAGAAGGACAGCAGCAGTTTATTAAACAGAATTGAGGGGGTGGGGTGAGAAACCTTCTTTACAATGTTTTCATCTGCACTCCACCAGATGGCCAGGTGGGTTAACCTAGCAAAATAGTATGGATTGTGAATGAAGACAAAGAGACTAAGTTAAAGCATAGTGGACCAAGACAAACAGAAGATAAACAGAATAAAGCAAATAAATCAGTTAATTGTGATTAATGGATATAATTAATTCATACTGTAGTCGATAAATACAGCTTTAGAAAGGTAAGGCCTTTGTTGAATAAAGTACAATTCCTGGAGACTCCACAAGCACAGGGACATCCGTGTAGTTTCCACAGCAACAGAACAAAATAGGTTTTGCCACTGCCTCCTTTTGGGATGGTTTTCAATTTCCCATTCTAGCCCAGAGCCAGGGTATTTCCTGGTCATCTCCCAGCCAAAATCTGATCAGCTAAGATTGTCTACTGATTCGATTGAAATGAATGAAGCCAGCATTTCTTAAAATAAAAATAAGAATTGTTTTAAAAAGTAATATAAGGTTACTCTCTCTCAAGGGAGATTCTAGTAGTTTTTGCCATTATAGATGAATTGTCATACCTTCTATTCTATTTACTTCATTTGTTTGTGGAGAATTTCTGAGCTTTCTTGTTCTCTTTATACTTTCTTTTCTTGGACCTAACGCAAAAGTGATCCATTTTGGACAATTCATATTTACCAGAGAAACACGCATATAAACTAAATTTAGCATGTGTATGTATGTGTGTTCATACATACATACTCACACAGATGTACCGTGTTTCTCCAACAATATGCCCCCAATAGGAAGATCCAGCATGTTTTCTAGGCATAAAATGAAATTAAGCCCCTCCCCCCAAATTTAGGCCTAGTTTAAAACATGCGAAATGGGGGGGGGGAGGCTAACTTGCCATTAGGAGTGCCCAGCAGGCAATTACGCCTCACCATCAGCCACTCCTAACACCATGGTGGAGCACAGAGGGCTCCCTTACCCAGGTCAGCAGGCGGGCGGCATCGGCGTGGATGTCCGGCAGCATTTCAGCCACTTCTCAGGCCTCCGTAGCTTCCATGGTTCCCATCGGTGCTGGCGCCTCTCTAGCCAGCCACCGTCTCCAACAACAGCGTCTGTGTCGCCCCTGCTTTTCCCCTGTCCCCGTAACAACAGGAATAAAATTTTTTTGAGGTACCTGCACTGCAGCCTCGGGCTCTGAAAGCTTGCAAAAGTCTTGGTGCACAGCCCGTTCCTGCATTCCAAGTGGCTAGGCCGAGCTGCAGCTGTCCCTTTCTCGCCAGCGCCATCTCCAATAATAGCGGCAGCAGCGGCAGGAACCGTGGAAGCGTTTCAGCTGCTTCTCGGGTGGGGGAGCCACCTCCGTAACTTCCACGGTTCCCGCCACTGCTGCCACTGTTACTGGAGACGGCGCTGGCGAGAGAGGGACAGCTGCAGCTCGGCCTGGGCGCTTGGATTGCAGGAACGGGCTGTGCACCAGGACTTTTGCAAACTGGCAGAGCCCGAGGCTGGAGCACCAAGCGTAGCAGCAGCAGAGATGCTCGCTCGGCTCTTCTCACGCCCACCCAGCCACTTGGGATTAAACCAAAATGTAGCACGCGGCACTCCCAGGTACCTCAAAATGTTTTTTTTCCTGTTGCTACGGGGACGAGGGAAAAGCAGGAGTGACTCAGATGCTGTTGTTAGAGACGGCGCTAGTGCGCTGGGGGGGGGGAAGAGAAATTAATTCACCCCTGAAAAGAAGTCCTAGCCGTTTTTTCGGGGTTCAAAAAAAAAAAAAAAAAGGCCCGGTCTTATTTTGTGAGAAACATGGTATTTATATATTGTATAAATTATATAATTAAACTATATTGAATTATTAGTTTATTTTACATTTAGAGGGCCATTTTGGTGTAGTGGTTAAGGTGCTGACTTAGAAACCACAAGGCTATAAGTTCTAGATTTGTCTTGCACATGAAAGCCAGCTGTGTCACTTTGGGCTAGTCACTCTCCCTCAGCCCAACTTATCTCATAGGATTGTTGTAGAGAAAACAGGAGGAGGAAGGTACATTGGTACGTTCATGACCTTGAGTTGTTTATGAAAAGAAAGCTGGGATAAAAACATATATATTAAAAAAAGAAGAATTAGATGCTAACCTGTTCCGTTCAGCAAATCTCTCCAGATTTTTTAACCTTTGCTTCTGGTGCATGTTTGCATGAAGAGGCAGTGGATTGCAGTCCATGATGGTCAAGAGTGCAGTAAGTCGTTTGATACAATCTATGCTGTTTGCAAAAACCATGGTCCTGCCTGGATGTTGCAGCAGAAAATAATAGAGATAGTAATCTTTCTCTTCTGTATCACAATGGATTCTGGTCTCTGTGAGATTCTCCACAGTTGCCTCTTTTCTGGTCAAATCTATCACTTTGGGCTTTCCCTTGATGCCCACTTTTTGCATCAACATTTCCAGCTTGGTCTTCCTGTCAATTTTGATAGCATTTTTTTTCTGCAGAACTCTAGTGGGAGCTTGATGGATCAAAGTCAGGGTGGCAGAGAAGACAAATGTCTGACGTTTTGGGTTATGCTTTGTGTCGCTCAACATTTCCAGCAACTGAGACAGCTCTAAAAAATGTCCCCTCTCTACCATCCGGTCTGCTTCATCAATCACCAGGCATCTGTCAAGACAGTTTGAAAGATTTTATACAAGATATCTGGAAATGAAACAGGGTTCAGAAAAGGCTACTTTTCTTTCCCACAGCAGCTATAGCAGGTCCTTAGCTTGATCCATTGGGACATTTCCAATGTGATTGCACTGATTGTGTGCTCACACTTTTATTTAAAATACTCTGAAAACAACATCTTCCCATCAGATGTATGATTATATAGATCTTCTTTGCATCTATCAGCAGCTGTCAGATTATAAATGGGTTATCAATTTTTGTTGATGTACAACAAGTTAAGGGAATATCTTAGAAAAGCTCAGACATAATACAAAAATGTAAAGGTAGTCCTTGATTTATGACCACAATTAGGTCCTTCTGTTGCTGAACAGTGAGTTCATTAAGTGAGTCACATGTACTTTTATGACCTTGCTTCCCATGGCTGTTAAGCAAGTCAGCACAGACATTAAGTGAACCAAGTGGCTGTTTAGCAAATGTGTTAATGGACTAGATTTATGCAATATACTGTACTGTGCCATAAACCATACCAGCTGAGTTCATATATTATGCTAAACAACAATCAGACCCATTGCATAATGTGTAACTCCAATTCCAATTAATAGGACAGAAAAATAATTAAGACCCAAGAAAGAAATAAGGAACTTATGGTTGCTGAACCAAATAACATGATCAATAATAATAAAAAACTGTGTACCTTGATACAATTAAGATTAGCTTATCAGCTATTACTTTCTGAGTAGATCCATACTTTAATTGCCACCAATTGATTACTATAAGGCATCTGGTGTGGACTTCTCTTAAAAAGAGATTAGAAGTTGCATGCACAATGCAGTAGCTGAACTCTTAACAATCATATTTATTTGTTTATTAAATTTATGTGCTGCCCATCTTACTCTAAAAAGCAATTCTGGCCAGTTAATTCTGGGCAATGTTTATATTTATGATTTAAACATAATCATATTTAATTTAAACCATATATATAAAAGACATTAAAACATTAAATATGATCATAATATCATATGATAGCCAAGTGCTTACTGAGATCATTTAAGCTGTGATTAGCTCAAAGAGTTTAGGGTCTGATTATCAGAGGGGCTGCTGTTTTTCTGAACAATTTTCTGACTACTATAATCAATAACAATAGCTCTTGATGTCAGAAAGGTTGACGGGTTTAAAAAATAATATTCACCAGGCCAATAGAAATAATTTAACTCAAACTCTCCCAACATTCACAAAGGCAAAAGCAAATTTTCATAATCAAGGATAAAACAATTAAGCATTTTAAAACCATAAACCTACTTCTGCAGCTGTTAGCGACACAAATGCTATGAAATCACAGAGACCAATCTCCTAGTTTGATTGCAGTATTATTTCATACCTACTTTAAAAAGCACCTCAATTATTAACGTTGACAAGTCTGAATCTCAGGGAAGAATCTCAATGATTCTGAATAATATATAATTTTATTAAGACCCAGAAATATGTAAATATATCAAGAGTTTCAGCCTTGGAGAGACCCCTGTATGTAATACCTGAGCTGCCGTAGATTGGAGAGGTGGGGCTGCTTCTCCCGGATTAGCTCCCACAGGCGCCCTGGGGTTGCGACGACAATCTCTGGCTTCTTCTTCAGCATCCTCTGCTGCTTTTGAGGAGCCATTCCTCCAACAAGAATGGCTGTTTTAATATCTGAAGCAAAGAAATGAACATTTAAATGTACGAATCACTGCTCTTGCTATGTTATATTCAACTTCAGGGTATTCCTAGCAGAGGAATGATGGCATTTACTTTGTGAGAAGACCTTGTGTGATGGACAAGTAACTTTCTTGCAGCCAGTTCATTGTCTGAAGGATATGGGGCACATCACTGGGAATGTCACCTTGTCTTTTGCAAAAGCTTTAGGTACCCTTAACTTCCACATGATGGAAAAAAGATCAAGCTCTCCTCACCATACAGCTGAAATTAGGGGATTCTGTGCCAATCTATATTACTTTACTGTTAAACTGAAATTCCTTTGTCATAGTTTGACTATTGATCTCTTCTAAATAGATCTTTCTAGAAAACATTTTGGGTTTTACCTGTGTAAACTTGGTAAGCTCACTTTTTACCTCTAAATAATGACTGTTCAAGAAAATCTCCACATAGGGCCGTAGAAAGTCAGCTTTTAATTTCCCCCATTGACAAAGCTGATTATTTATCCCTACTTTTTGCTTCCTTATTCTGAACCATTTAGCAATTCATGAAAATTCATCTAATCCCATGGTCATTTAAGTTATTCAAGAGCCTTTGATGAAGAATGTCAATAGTTTTTAAAATATCTATGTATACAACATTGAGAGTCATTTCTGTGAGATGGGTAGCCCAATGTGTGTGATAAAAAAGTAAATAAACATTGTTCCACTCGTGTCCATGCTGATATCTTCAATAAAAATGAGGAAGATAAGATCTACTTTTGCAGAATAAATGCTGATTGTTAATCTATATGTTATGTTAACTTACCTAAACATTCAATAAAAAACTACAATATGATATGCATGTTTAAAAGATTGTCAGAAAGTGTGACTCTTCTCAAGTCATTTAGATCATCATCGATCAGAGTTGAAAAATATGGCACTGTGAATTTATTGCTGCATGTTTCTGAATATGAGATTAAAAACATATACAGGTGAAACTCAAAAAATTAGAATATTGTGCAAAAGTTTGTTTATTTCAGTAATGCAATTTAAAAAGTGAAACTAATATATGAGATAGACTCATTACATGCAAAGCAAGATAGTTAAAGCCATGATGTGTCATAATTGTGATGATTATGGCTTACAGCTCATGAAAACCCCAAATCCACAATCACAGAAAATTAGAATATCACATACAATCAATAAAACAAGGATTGTACATAGAACAATATCGGACCTCTGAAAAGTATAAGCATGCATATGTACTCAGTTCTTGGTTTGGGCCCCTTTTGCAGCAATTACTGCCTCAATACGGTGTGGCATGGAAGCTATCAGCCTGTGGCACTGCTGAGGTGTTATGGAAGACCAGGATGCTTCAATAGCGGCCTTCAGCTCTTCTGTATTGCTCGGTCTCATGTCTCTCATCTTTCTCCTGGCAACGCCCCATAGATTCTGTATGGGGTTCAGCTCAGGCGAGTTTGCTGGCCAATCAAGCACAGTAATCCTACGGTCATTGAATCAGGTTTTGGTGCTTTTGGCAGTGTGGGCAGGTGCCAAGTCCTGCTGGAAAATGAAGTCAGCATCCTCATAAAGCTGGTCTGCAGAAGGAAGCATGAAGTGCTCCAAAATCTCCTGGTAGATGGCTGTGTTGACCCTGGACTTAATGAAGCACAGTGGACCAACACCATCAGATGACACGGCTCCCCAAATCAACACAGACTGTGGAAACTTTACACTGGACTTCAAGCATCTTGCAGTGTGTGCCTCTCCATTCTTCCTCCAGACTCTGGGTCCTTGGTTTCCAAATGAAATGCAAAAGTTGCTCTCACCAGAAAAGAGGATTTTGGACTATTGAGCAACAGACCAGTTCTGTTTTTCTTTAGCCCAAGTAAGACGCTTCTGATGTTGTTTGTTTTTCAGGAGCGGCTTGACAAGAGGAATAAGACATTTGAAGCCCATGTCCAGGATCTGTCTGTGTGTTGTGGCTCTTGATGCACTGACTCCAGCCTCAGTCCACTCCTTGTGAAAGTCCCCAACACTATTAAATGGCCTTTTCCTGACAATCTTTTCCAGGCTGCGGTCATCCCTGCTGCTTGTGTACCTTTCTTCATAGAGCTGCTGCGAGCATCCAGAGTGGGAGGTGCTCCAGTCTTCACTCTTACAGGCTGAGCTATAATTGAGGAACGCTCCTCCTCCTCCTCCACGTGACTCCTCCATGCGTTCCCCAGTTTTAGTTCAGCCTCGCTAGAGACAGGCAGCTTTGACGATTACTCCTTGGCCGATCCAGGTTTTTTTCTCCTATTACAGATTCAGGTTTGATCTCTCCTTTCTCCTTGATCCCTGCGCATTTGATTTTGTCCCAAATTTAATTTCGCCCCTTGGGTGGGAGATAGGGGGATTTGGAGCCTTTTGCCCCCCCACCCCCTTCCTTTTCCTCTGCCGCTTTTCAAACCGTGCTACATCTAAACAGCGGCCTTTGCTTGCGCTCTCTTTAGCGCTCCATTGCGCCTTCCCCCCACGAACGCCTTGGAAGAAGGAAAGCTTCTTCTTACAGCCCTTGTTTTCGACAGCATTCCGGCTTGTCTTTGAGGGCTTGTGTCATTTCTGAGCTCTTCGTGCCAGGCCCAGCGTCCATTTTGGGCATGCCTCATGGCCGGCCGCCATTTTGAATGTTTTTTTGCTGTGTTGTTCTGATCGTGCTTATTGAAGGCCCATAGCGGGACCAGCAGGCCGTGTGGTGCCTAGATATTAGAGGGTAGTGTGGTTCCATGCCCTGTTGCCCTTCTTTTCAATTTGAGTTGGCTTTTTCTCCGCAGCTTGCTCAGAGGCACAGGCACCTACTTCCCATCTTTGTTGGGAGACTGCCTCAGAAGGCCTTTTCTTGTTGTTTTTTTTTGTTGATATTTATCTTTTTCCTGGCCTCAGCATTCATTTGGCCTATTGGATGTTTAGAGTTTAGTCCAAAAATTTTTTTCTTCATTTTGTTATTTGAAAGGAATAAATAAACATTAAGTTAAAACAGTTTGTTATTAATTTTTTTGTTTGGACTCGATTGGCACCTTTGGTTTCCGCCCTAAAAAAAAAAAAAGAAAGAAAACAAAAAAAAATTATCCAAAAGGGTGACGCGGCCCAACTTTAGGGAAACCAGCCTGCGTTGTAGGTCGAACTCCCAGGTGTGCCGACCGGCTTTTTGTTGTCTAATATCTTTCTTGGCTCTTTTTTTGTATCATGGCAGAGGACAATCCCAGCAATCCTTCTTTGAAGGCTAAGTCAAAGACACACTATTTGCGCAAACGGACAAGGACTCATCCAAGGCCTCTCAAATGGATGCCTTACGGTGCCATAAGGCCTTGGAGAAGGAGTTTGACAAACAGTCTAAAGACTCGCATTCTGTAACCCTTGCTCTTCCCACCCCCTCTACATCTATCAGCCCCCTCCCCTGGGACAACCTTCTCTTTCCAGGTGCAGCTCACCCGCCCGGAGCTGCCAGGCCTCTCGCACGCCTGAAGTGACATTCACACCAACCACTGCGGGCCTACGTCCAGAAGACCCGGTTACAACCATCATTCCAGACAGTATTAGGGAGTGGATGCAGCTGGCTATCCGTCAAGGAATAGCAGAAGGTATTCAACAGCTGTCCAGACCAGGTGTCAGCCTCAAGGGGTCCAATTTGCCTCGAACTTTTGGAGGGAAATTTTGAAGTTAATAGGCTCCACCCAGAGTTTAAGCTCTGCCCACCATCCCCAAACTAATGGGGCTTGCGAGAGGACTAACGGGGTGCTAGAGCAATACCTCAGATGTTACATAAACTATCAGCAAGACAACTGGGCGGATCTACTGCCTTTTGCGGAGGTGGCATATAATAACTCTGTCCACAGCAGTACGGGGTTTACTCCTTTCAAAGTGGCAACTGGGCAAGATTTTGTGCCCATATCTGAACTTCCTCGTGAAAACCCCAATGTCCAATCATTGAGTGATTGGATATCTCAACTTCAACTTAATTGGCCGGTCACTCGTAAAGCCTTGGACGAGGTGCACCAGTCTCATAAGAAATTTGCTGACAGAAAGCGAGCCCTGCAGATGTCGTATCAAGTAGGTGACAAAGTATTCCTCTTGACTAAATATTTGCAGACTACCCAGAAATCGAAAGAGTTGGGTCCTAAGTATGTGGGGCCTTTCCCCATTGAGCGGATTGTAAATCCTGTGACTGTTCAGTTGACTTTACCAAAGACTCTTCGTCGTATTCATCCGGTTTTCCACATCAGTTTGTTAAAACCCAAACATACTTGTACTTTGAAACCGGCCCAAACTGATCTCCCCGTACCACTGTTGATTGAGGGAGAACAACATTTTGAGATTAAAGAAATTCTAGGAAATGGAGGGGTCGTATCCAATATCTTGTAGCTTGGAAACATTTTCCTCCATCTTATGCTGAATGGGTTAATGAGAGAGACATTAGGGCTCCTGAACTGCTCAAGAACTTTTATACAAAATACCCTGATAAACCTTAGAGATGTATACAAATGTTAACATATGTTTATTTTGTTTTTTCTTACAGGGACTAATGTCCTTCTTCTAGGGGGTCCGAATGTCAGCCTCAAGATATCCATAATATATACAATCTGCATTCTTATCCATAATATGTATAATCTGCATTCTAATTATTGCTTTTCTGCTGCTATGCCAATCTATGTTTTTCGGCTGTCAACAGCAACGGAGGGAGGGGGGAATTTGGAGGGGAAGAAAGCTGGAGGTGTTTTGCATTCCTTTGCTGGGTTAGCAAGAGGAGGGGGGGATTCTTTTGTTTAACTTTCCATTTCTTGGCTAGCTTCTGTCCCTTTTTGCGCAACTGCAAACTTTTATCAAAATATGTCAAGGTCAACTGACAGCAGTGTCATCACCACCTGGAGATGACCACATGATCATGTTCAGAACTTTTAATTGGAAGACTCATTTGGACTTTGGGGGGTGGGAGCATTTCCATTCCTTTGTATATGTGATCTGCATGCCAATTTTCAGATTCGGAATTAAATCTGAAGCTTTCACTTTATTTCCCAGTAAAAGGATAACTTTGCTTTAACCATGAAGTCTGAGTGTTTTTTTCTTGGGATTTGAAGAGAGCACAGACTGACACCAGGTTCCCAAATGATGGCGCCTGAGGTCGAATCTATGTCCGGAAGATCCCTCTCCAGACCGGCATCACAACACGGTCAGGTACCTTCCCTAATGGAAGCTCCTTTCCCAGAAGGGGAGGAGACTCAGGAAGAGGAGGAAATGGGTTTTGAACCCTTCAGGGAAGAGGAAGGGTCAGATAGGGGGTCTCTACATTATTCCGAACCCTTTTTCGAGGTAGACCCTATGGAAGGAGAGATGTCAGAGGACGAGGGCATTCCTCCTGACCAACCTGTATTCGTAGGCCTGTTTAAGCTTCATTTGTTTAAGTCCTTGCTATTTAAGGCAAAGAATATTTCGGGCCTGACTTCCCAGTCTTCCTCTGAACCATCTCCAGCGACCCTGGGGGCCCCAGAAGATTCGATATTCAGACAGCTGGTCGTCGAAACTGAGATCATTCCTACCTATAATCTTCTCCGACTTGGTTGCGAGGCAATTGGCCTCTTCGGGGGCCCCCCGCCCTTTCCAGCCAGGACAAGATTGTTTAATCTCGACCCAGAATTCTCTGTCATGTTAAACACTCCTGAGGTAGATGACCCCATAGTGAAACTAGCATCATCCTCTAATCCCACTGACGCTCTGGAAGCGCTGAAGCCAGAAGACAAGCGGGCAGAGATGGCACTACGGCGGGCGCACCAGTCGGATGCTTGGGCCATTCGGTCTGCCACAGCCGTGTCATTTTTCACCTGATCTTCCATCAGGTGGCTCAGACAGTTGAAACAGCATATCCCCCCAACAAATACCAGGGCCCATCAGGATATTGCCAAACTCACGGCCGCAGCAGAATTTGCGGCCGATGCCACCTTTTATTCTGTGAAATTTTCTTCTCGGGCCATCTCCTCACATGTTACTGCCCGAAGGCTACTTTGGCTTAGACATTGGCAGGCCGACATTAAGAATAAAACTAAATTGGCCTCAGCTCCCATATCAGGGGAAAAATTGTTTGGCCCGGCACTAGAGCCATTGTTGATGGAGAGCCGGAATAAAAAGAAGTTCCTCCCACCACTTTTTCGCAGGCAAGAGTCCAGAGGGTCCCAGCCCTTTCAGAGGGGCTCATTTCGCACCTCTTTCCAACCATCCTTCACCCCTAGGTACCAGAGTTCCCTGACGTTCCGGCCGGCCTATCAGGACTGGAGCGACTCGGGAGACAGGAACAGAAGGGGGGGGCAGTTACAGGAGGCCCTTCCGGGGTGCAGGGAATAAAGCGTCCCGCCGTCCCACATAGGCTTTCAACCTCTTATCCCATTGGCGGTCGCCTCAAGTATTTTGCCGACCAGTGGGAATCATCCACTTCGGATGCCTGGGTTAGGGACACTGTAAGATCTGGCCTCTCCCTTCAGTTTCAGTCTGCTCCTCCGGAGCACTTCATGGTTTCTCCCCTTTCCAGAGACCCGACTAAGTGTGCTCTCATAGAAGCCGCTATCAAACACCTTTCTGATATCAAGGCCATCCAGCCCGTGCCACCTTCGCAGCAGGGAGGGGGGTTCTACTCCCTCCTCTTCTTGGTTCCTAAGCACTCCGGGGGTTGGAGGCCCATTTTAGACCTAAAGAGGCTCAATCACTACATTGTCTGTCATAAGTTCAAAATGCATACACTTCAGTCAATCTTACAGGGCACCAGGAAGGGAGACTGGCTTACATCCATTGACCTCTCTGAGGCATATCTTCATATCCCCATTCACCCCTCGTGTTTCAAATATTTGAGATTTTGCTGCAACAATCAGCATTTTCAATACGTGGCCCTTCCCTTTGGTCTCGTCTCGGCCCCGAGGACCTTCACCAAGGTGTTGGCAGCCCTGGCGGCTCACCTCAGGCATTTCCCTATCCACATTCACTGCTACTTTGACGACATTCTTATTCTATTCCCCTACCCGACATCAAGCTGAGAGTGACATTAAGACCACCCTCTCAGTGCTTCAGGCTCATGGTTTCCTCGTAAACTGGGAAAAGAGTCAGCTTAACCCTTCCACCCGAATAGCTCACTTGGGGCAGTGATTGATTCGGTTGAAGGGAGGGTCTTCCTTTCTCACGAAAGGTTCAGCAGTATCCAAAAAGCTATCAGGGCCATTAGATGAGCTAGAAAGGCCTCATTGCTGGACTTATCCAAGTTACTTGGAAAATTAGTTTCATGCATATCTATTGTCCCCTGGGCACACTTACATTCCAGATCCCTGCAGTGGTTCCTCCTGCCTTATTAGCGTTCCGGAAGGAGCAACTCAGGTCTCATGGTGAAAGTTCCTCCAAGGGTTCTCGCCTCCCTCCTCTGGTGGACAAGACCCACTACCAACAGAGGTCATCTCTTCAAGGAGCCCCAAAGGGTCACTCTCACAACAGACGCCAGCCTATCCGGATGGGGGGCCCACATGCAGTTACTTTCAGCTCAGGGAACTTGGTAAGTAACCGAGCGATGCTGCAGCATCAACTGGCTGGAACTTCACGCAGTATACTTGGCCTTGCGCATCTTTCTCCCTCAGATGCGAGGGCGCCACATACTAGTCTTGACAGACAACACTACAACCAAGGCCCACATCAACCATCAAGGGGGCATTCATTCCATCCGCCTCATGAGGGAGGCCGAGCGGCTCTGTTGGTGGGCAGAGGTACATCTCTTATCCATCAGGGCGGAACACATCTCGGGGGTCTCAAATGTCCAAGCAGACTGGCTGAGCAGGGCCACACTGGACCAATCGGAATGGCACCTACACCCCTCACTGTTCAGGGAGGCAGCAGCAACATTTGGTCAACCTCTGGTGGACCTGTTCGCATCTCCACTCAATGCCCAGACACCGAGATTCTTCTCACGATACCCTGCCAACGGGGCAGAGAACCACGATGCCCTTCATTGCCCCTGGCCCACGGGGCTTCTATACGCCTTTCCTCCCCTCCCGTTGATTCCCAAGGTGATTCAGAAATTGATACTCGAAAGGGCAGAAGTTCTCCTGGTTGCCCCTTATTGGCCCAGGAGATCGTGCTTTGCGGATCTTCGCAATCTGTCAGTGGAGGATTCCCCCAGACAGGATCTCATTGTCCCAGGGACCTCTTCAGCACCCAGATCCACAGTGGCTTCAGTTAGCCGTCTGGAGGCTGAGCGGGAAAGACTAAAAGATGAGGGCCTGTCGGTCCAGGCCATCAATACCATCCTGGCAGCAAGGCGGACTTCAACTACCCGCATTTATAACGCAACCTGGACCATCTTTTGTAAGTGGTGTCATAAGTCCTCCATCAACCTGCTCTTCCCTTCAATTGCACAAATCCTGACCTTCCTACAAGACGGGCTAGATAGGGGCCTCTCCCCCAACACCCTGAGAAGACAGGCTGCAGCCCTGTCAACAGTGGTCGCTGACAGCTCTTCTGGCTCACTTTCCCACCACCCTCGCATCAGGGCATTCCTTAGAGAGGCTTCCAATCTGCACCTTCCAGTGATTCACAGATACCCTACCTGGGATCTTAATAAGGTTCTTATGGCTTTGACTAAACCTCCCTTTGAGCCTCTAAGGGAGGCGCCACTTCAGTTCCTCACATTCAAAGTGGTGTTTCTTGTGGCGATAACATCGGTGAGAAGGATATCTGAAATAGCAGCTCTATCTGTGAAAAAGGACCTATGTGTTTTCCACACTGATCGGGTGGTTCTGCGACCAGATCCCGCCTTTATGCCTAAAATCAACTCGGCATTTCACAGAGCACAGGAATTGGTCCTGCCTAATTTTTGTCCCAAGCCTTCCCGAGAAAGGGAAAGGCAGTGGCACACTCTCAATGTGCAAAGGGCACTTCGTATCTACATCTATCGTACACAGTCTATCAGGAAGTCAGAGTCGTTGTTTCTGTCATTTCAGCCAAAGATGCTGGGCTGCAAGGTATCCCCATCTACTGTTGGCTACTGGATTAGAGCTACCATATCCAAGGCCTATTTGGCTCAGGCCCTTCCTGTTCCTAGTGGGATAACTGCTCACTCTACCAGGAGTGCAGCCACCTCAGCAGCCTGGGCTACTCAGGCGTCGATTCAGGATATCTGTCGAGCGGCCACCTCAGGCGTCAGTCCCTTTATACGACACTATAAAATCGATGTTTACGCCTCAGCTGAGGCATCCTTTAGCAGGCGAGTCCTTCAACAGGTGGAAAGAGAACCAGAGGTGATTCCGGACCAGACGGAGTTCCTCCCGTAGGACAGGCCATGCTTTGGTATGCCCCACTCTGGATGCTCGCAGCAGCTCTATGGAGAATGGGCGTTGGTACTTACCTGATACGCCCATTCTCATCGAGCTGCGTAGAGCATCCAGCCCCACCCTAATTGATCCATCTGGTGGGGAATCCTGTTTCGGCCAATGATGTATATAGTTTATAGTTGAAACTTGTATAATAGTTGACATGAGAGGATAGTTGTTGTCTTCTCGTCTTCGTAAAACTGGGGAACGCATGGAGGTGTCATATGGAGGAGGAGGAGCGTTCCTCAATTATAGCTCAGCCTGTAAGAGTGAAGAGTGCAGCACCTCCCTCTCTGGATGCTCTACGCAGCTCGACCAGAACGGATGTATCAGGTAAGTACCAACGCCCATTTTCTTCCACACTTTGCCCTTCCACATAACTTTCTATTAATGTGCTTTGATACAACACTTTGGGAACACCCAATTTACCTTTTGAGGCTTTCCCTCCTTATGGAGGGTGTCAATGATGGTTTTTTGCACAACTGTCAGGTCAGCAGTCTTTCCCATGATTGTGATTCCTACTGAACCTGACTGAGAGACCATTTAAAGGCTCACCTTTGCAGGTGTTATGGCTTAATTAACTGATTAGAGTGGGACACTTTGAGCCTAGAATATTGCACCTTTTCACAATATTCTAATTTTCTGGGATTGTGGGTTTGGGGTTTTCATGAGCCGTAAGCCATAATCATACCAATTATGACAAATCACAGCTTGAACTATCTTGCTTTGCATGTAAAGAGTCTATCTCGTATATTCGATTCATCTTTTAAGTTGCGTTACTGAAATAAATGAACTTTTGCATGATATTCTAATTTTTTGACTTTCACCTGTACTATTTCATGGAGCAACACAAGAGGTTTTAGATACTGCATTAACAGGCAGAACTATTTATAGGGATTGCCACTAGCATTCCCTTGCAAATAATTCTAAATATACTGCTCATAAATAAACCAAGGAGATAATAGTTCAATAATAGGCCAGGGTGCTTTGCATGCCGACTTGTAGGCAATTATGGACTAGTTGGAAAAATACTCTGACCTGGCATGACAGTTACCTATCTTCCTCCCTGATTTAACAAGGAAACTACTATACTCTACTCTACTTTGCCATAGTGATACTCTACTATATTCTATCATAGGAAAAAAGAAGCACAAAGACCTATTAACAAATTTTAACAGGTAATCAAAAATAGAAATAAAAGCCATATAAACCAAACTCCCGTCAATGCAGAAAATATATTCAACTATGTCCAATAACTGCTCATTCAACTTCAGTTTAAAATTTCTCACAAAGAGAGGATGCCACATCTGGAAGCAAACACAGTTTGCAGTGCCAGAAAGTTCCTCCTGGCATTTAAATTGACTTTTTTCTAATTTAAATCCATTTGTTTACATTCTGTCTTTAAGAGCAGCAACAAAAAAACCTAATCTGTTTCATTACTTGTGAATGGGTTTCCTACTGAATGTAGATTGCCTTCATATCTCAATAAATTCATGAATAAATTAAGAACAATCTTCTGTCTTCTGAAAAGGCTTTGGTTTTTGCTAGTCAGGGTCAGGAAGAGAAGTCAGCATAGTACTGTATCAGCTAATATTGAAAGCTTTAGTTTGCTGTATTTCCAAACAGTGCAAGCTGACCAAATTCTAAGCATATGTTTACAGAAAAAATGAAAAATAGATATATTTTTAAAAACACCAGCAAGGATCTTCTCATAAAGCTGGAACTGCATTCCGTATCACATTCGATACTTTTCCTGGATGGAAGGGAAAAGGAATTCTGCATAAAAATTAAATATTAGGATAGGAAACCTGAAGCACAATGCAAAACTAGGAAGAGACGTACCTGTGAACTTGGCCACTGCATCAATATGATGCTTTACTTGGACAGCCAGTTCCCTTGTAGGAGTCAAGACCAATCCTAGAAGAGGATTATTTTTATCTTTAACAGTATTCTGTTTTGGGGAACCCACATCAAATCCTGAATCCTGCAATAACTCCATGGAGTTTACTGCCACAGACTCATTGTCATCTTCAGGAGCATTAGTTTCATCCGTATCTGAACTTAGTATCATTTCTTCACTTGTGTGCTGCTTTGCCATTTCATCTTCACCATCCACTGTTTCTTCAAACGTGCTGCTTGTCATGTTTTTTGAGCTGTACCACTGTACAATGGAATGGATCATCGGAATGGCAAAAGCAAGAGTCTTTCCACTCCCTAAAACACACACAAACACCAATGTTAGGACATACGGGAAGCCAAAGTTATGTCAACACATAAATTGTCCCTCTGAACCACAATTGCTACTACGCAATTCACCCAAGGGATCTTTCTGATTTTTTTTTTAGTTATTGAAGATATTATAGGACGGAAGGACCCACTTTTGAGTGACCAATGACCAGTCTGTGAGATGCCATGTTTTGGGGGCTGTGCTCAAAATGTAGATGAAGCCAGGAAAAGAACAGGATGTAAAGTAATATTTAATTCATTAAATTTTTTAAGTACATGTCAGTTGTTGAATAATGGGCCATTCAATTATTTCTATCAAGGTTAAAAAGGCTTGAATGAATACTCTTTAAAAAAAACAAACAAGCTCCTGTGGATCCCTGGGCTGTGAAAGGCAACATGGATGAAAGGAGACTATTAATTTTACTTAAGCCTATTAATTTCACTTAAATGACATCTTATCAGGCACAGCCAGAAATAGAATAGTATCGGTTTGATTAGTTTGTATTGATTGGTAATTAATATTTCAGAATTTTAGAAACTTCCTTTTGATCAATAATGAAGCATATTAGAGGAACTAGCTTGCATTCTGAGGATGTGTCAGCCTTTCCATGCAAGCCACCCAAAAAAATATTACTGTTTTTTTTGTTACAGGACCAGTATGTGCCAAAGCAGCAAAAACAATTGCACTGTATAAACATGCTAACAACAGATAGAATTGTTCACAAAAACAAAACAGAAACAGTTTTTGTTCCCAAGCAACCCAGATTTTGTTCCGAGGGCTAAATTCTGTTACTTGAATAAGGTTACACACTTATACCTATTTTGCCAGCGATGGAAATCAATAAAGTAAATCCCTGCAGTCCTTACCACTGATTTCAACCTCTCCAGTTTCTCCAGACCCTGTTCGAATATTTTTACTACATTCCCAAACAAAAAAAGGAACAAGTCTTCATATTTTTGCTGTGCATGTCAGTTCACCAAATACAAAACCTAGAACAGTAGAAGAGAGTACATACAAAAAACAGTATTTTTATTATTTGTATTTCCATGTTTTATGGTATGGAGGCATACCTGTCTCAGCAGCACCAAGGATATCCATGCTATCTCGAATGGCAGATGGTAGAGTTAGTGCTTGGATGGGAGTTGGGGTACTGAACCCCAATTCACTCAATGCCGAAAGGACAGGCTTAGGAACAAAGAGGCTCTTCCATGCAGAAACATCCATTTTGTGATCTGATTTGGTTGATAAGGCTTTGGCTGCCCAATTATTAGCTTTTTTGGAAGCTCCAGCGGGTTCAAGAAGGTTTTGTGGAGAACATGATTTCTTCTTTTTCCCCCTGTTCTTTTTCTTTGCAGGTTTTCTTTCCAGGCTTGTTACTTCCGTTGGCTCATAATCATGTCGCTCATACTTAACAAGGGCTTTTTTGCAACTGGCATCCTGTTCAATTACTTTTTCTTCTCCTTCAAGTTCATCCTTCCTCCTTTCTTCATGTTCTAGATTATTCCTCTTTTTTCTCTTTTTGGGGGGAGTGGTGGGACATACTTTTTCAAGCTCTTCATCATTAAATTTTCTTTTTGTAGATTTTTCTTCTCCCTCTTTCAAGGAAGAGACCAGTTGGTAATTGGTAAGCTCTTCAAAACATATTATGCCTCCAAGCTCTTCATCTGCAAAGAGATTTGGGTCGATCTCAATGGGTTTCCATTGCCCTGTAACTTTGATGCCTTTTTGTTTCGGTTTAGATAATGCTTTAAACTTGTTTCTTTTCAGCTTCATAATGGACCTTTAACCAAAGGAAGAGAAATACTGAAAGTAAGGCTAGGAGTTTATAATCGAGCCAGACAGCTAAAGATGATTGAATTACTACCCCATCAATATGGAATTTTCACTCAAGAGTGTTTAGCCTACAGGATCTCTCAGACTGCCACATCTCAATCTGTCACAAATTACTCAACATGGCAAGGCTAGATAGGAATATTTACTACATGTTAAGATGAAACTAGTAAGCTAAACTGCTTTCTATCAATAAGGAGACTCTCTTTGTACTCACAATAATTAATTATTAATTATAACAGATATTTAGATTTTTTTGCTTTTCAGTTTTGGAGCTATGTAACTGTTGGTTGTAGCCAGCATTTCTGCCTTAAGAAATTCAATCTTCCTATATAATCACAACACTTTCCCATTTAAGAGTGTTCCTTACTAAAGGATTAGTTTAAAAGCAATGAATTAAAATTACTCACTAGTAACATCTGGTCTATTTCTCCTTCTATATTTTTCCTTTAAGACATAAAACCTTTTTTTTCTGCAGAGAAGTTTTATGTGTCCTCTGAAACTCTTGCACTCATGCTGGGATCAGATAAGGAATGACAATGCTGGAAAAATATACCCAGATGGCAGCTCTGATTAAAATTTATCTTAGCTATGCAGTACGATTTGTCTTAATTAAGCAATTCATGTTTTCAGTTATAAAAGTAGGGTTAAATACGATGAAATTGAAGTACAAATATTCATTTTGCTAGTTATTTGGGAAAAAGAGCAAAATTTAACTTCTTTTCTTAGGTTTCCATAATAGGAGACACTTTAAAACTCACAAGCTTAAAAATAGAACTCATTTTTCTGGTTAACTATTTAGTGTGATTGTTTAGCAACCTTCAGACTCTTTTCCTGCCTAGATACAAAGCTGCCATCTGAATACACGTTAGAAGTTGATGTGCTGAATAAGCCATAGATGCACCTTGTTCATTACTGTTTTCTTCAGATTACAAATTTATGTGTAATCCCTCACATCGTTCTTCACCATTGGGTATGCCCAATGAGAATTTCAATTTTTCCATTTCTGCATGAACCCAAGTAAAGAGAGGAGTTTGTCAGCTCTATTTTAAAATACCTTGATTTGAACTGAGGAATTTCTACAAGCAACCTATGTCCAGTTCTTGACCTATGGTCCTCCCTTATAATAACTATTATCCTCTTAGTTAAATGCAATTTCTAGATACATAGATGCTGGGAGCAGATAAAAACTTAATGGTTTTAAGCTATTTTTGAGTTTTCTCAACGACATTTCAATAGCCATTATTAAAAACAGAATATTAGATGTGTGGTCGGGTACAACCAAGTACAGATATTCCTTGACTTACAACCACAGTTGAGCCCAAAATTTATGTTGCCAAGCAAGACAATGGTTGAATGAGTTTTGCGCTGTTTAACAACAGCAGTTGTGAATAAAAATAAGTGAATAACTGCAACTGTTGTTAATAAAATGGTTGTTACATAAATCTGGCTTTCCCATTGACTTTGCTTGTTAGAAGGTTGATCACATGACCTCAGGACACTGCAATCGCTATAAATGAGTCAATTGCTAAGTGTCTGGATTTTGATCATGTGACCATGGGGATGCTGTAGTAGTCGTATATGTGAAAAGCAGTCATAAGTCATTGTTTTTCAGTGCTGTTTTAAGTTCAAATGGTCACTAAACAAAGTCGAGGACAACCTGAAGTTACCTCATCAGAAAAGAACTATCATCAGTTTAACTATTTTCATCTTAAAAAATAAAACGTAACTCAAATATATTTATAATACTTGCCTACGTATAGTATAGCCTTCAACACTACAGTACTGTGGATAGAAGTGCCAATCTGTATTTAAAATAGTTGATGAAAGAAAGATTGCAAACCAATCTTTTTGTACCTATTTTAACTTTAGTGTCAACGCTTAAAGAGAATAATGTTATGTAAAGCACCAATCTAGAAACTGGGAGATTGATTTCTAGTGCTGCCTTAGGCATGAAGCTAGCCAGTTGGGTGACCTTGGCCTATTATTCCTTCTTAGTCTTAGAAAGGAGGCAATGGCAAACTATTTCCCAAAAATCTTGCCAAGAAGAATGCAAGAAGTAGGCCAGGCAGTTCCCAGCAATCAGTATTACTTGAAGGCAACAACAACAACAAAATTCTAGAGCCAATCTGGTGCAGTGATTAAGACATCAGGCTAGAAACCTAGAGACCATGAGTTCTAATCTTACCTTAGCCATGAAAGCCAGCTGGGTGACTTTGGGCCAGTCACTTTTTCTTAGCCCAACCCACCTCACAGGATTGTTGTTGTAGGGCAAAAGAGGAAGATAAATTGGATATGATCACACACACCCCTTGAGTTATTTTAAAAATAATAAAGTTAGCAAAGGAATAAATAAATAGCAAGAGATCATGAGTTCTAGTCCTGCCTTAAGCAAAACATCATTTGGGTGATCTTCACTCACTCTCACTCTCAGCCTTAAGAAGCAGACCACTTCTAAAATCTTTCCAAAGAAACTGCAGAGACTTGCCCAGGTAGTTGCTAGGATAGGAGTCAATACATACACGCAGGCACACATACACAGAGAAATCCTAATGCAGGCTAGGCAATCTACAAGATGAAGAGCTATGTGCAATCATAAGGCACTTAGAGCTGAATAGCTAATAAGGCATAAAAATACTTGAAATATATAGATAAATAAATAATACCCCAGAACATTGTTTGTCTGTGCAATTGAGTTTCAAATTTTAATAGCGGGATGTCTCCAAATCAGTGGCACATTGTTTGCCAATTTGAAATGCTAAATACAGAAACCATAGTATCAATTCTAAAACAGACTTAACACAATCCCTCTTCCAGGACAGAAGAAATTAAAAAACAAATCTAGATTTTATTTTATATCACTATTCTTCAACAATAATCCTTATCAGTAAAACTTTGCAGATCACTTCTCCAAATCAAATGATGTCAGAATACTAATATTAAATGTCAAACATGTAAACTGAAGAGAGTCACAAAACAACCAGAGAAACAAGAATCTAATGGCTCTTTCCTCTTCCAGGAAAATATATATACAGGTCAGCCTCAACTTTTGATCACAATTGAGCCCAAAATTTCTGTTGCTAAGTAAGGCAGTTCTTAAGTGAATTTTGTCCCATTTTATGCCACAGTTGTGGAATGAATCACTACAGTTAAGTGGATCACATGATCCCAGGATCCTCATCTGTCATAAATTCATGCCGGTTGCTACCTGTCTGAATTTTGATCATATGACCATGGGGATGCTGCAGTAATTGTGTGAAAACTGGTCATAAGTTACTTTTTTCAGTGCTGTTGTAATTGTAAGTTCAAACAGTCACTAAACAAACAGTTGTAAGTCAAGGACTACCTGTACATATTATGAGCAGAAATTATAGTTTATCTTTAACAATACTGAAAGTCCATTTTTTAAAAACATAATAACTACTGGAGCTTTATTGTTACTAATTCTTTTAGGAAGAAAAAAAATCTGTCCTAGGAATACTCCTACTTCAACAGGCCTCAATATGGCCTTCATATGCCTATGCTGTCTTCTTTGTTTTTGAACATTTGGTTCTGCATATTTTGTTCTGTACAGCATTCTCAATTTCAGCTGGTCTCAGCTGTAGATTTTTAATTGCAGACATTATTCACATGCAACTTATATAATTACTGGCAACTGTACCCTGGACTAAAGATTTAAAAATTGGTGGTAAGCGACTTCTGGTTTGAGCTTCTTCAGTGACAGACCGAAACCTTGTCTCTGCGAGGCTTCGATCCGTGCTTGCCGTTGGAGCGCCCCGAGCCAGCTGGTTTCAGGGCTAAGCCACCCCGTAGAAGTGATGAAGAAGGGGGAGACTGCCTGCAGGGTTGAGGAGAGCCACATCTCTCCTCCCCAGCTGGCCATTACTCCCTTTCCCAAAGGCGGTTGTAGTGGTGGTCAAAAATGGTCACCACAAAGAAGAACTCGAGCGGAAAAGAATGTGCAGGAGGAAGATAAAAAGAGAAAGTTGTGGTTGACCGTGTCAAACAGCAAAAGCAACAAATAAGGTACCCTGGAATTTAAACTATTAAAAAAAATAACAACATTGTTTCCTAAGAAGATTTTTAAGCTGCGAAGGAGAGAGAAAAGGGAAAAGATTTGGGGTTTTTTTCTCCTTTTCCTATACTGACAGCTAAGAGACTTAAGCAAGAAATTGGAAAAAAATCCACTTTGACATTAGTAGGCATTTAATGCTGAAAATAAAAAGTCAAAGGGATAATAAAGATTTCTGGATAATCAATAGCTTTTGAAAACAGGAAAGGAGAGAAAAAGAATAAAAGGCAGAATAGAAGGGAGAAGACTGCCTGGAATTAAAAAGAACTTACAGCAAAATCTCAACAAGACTTCCAAAAGATACATTTCAACTGAAATATCGCAACAAAAACCCCAGGAAGAGAAAGTGGAAAAAGAAATAAGAAGAAATAACTTGGGACTATTTGGATTACTTGATGATTTCTCAATTCTTGGTTATTGTTTTGAATGACTAAAATCAATCAGGTGGTTGTTTAAAACTGTTTAAAATGGCTCCACTTATAGAACTGAAAATGGAACTTAAAGAGTACAAAGAAGATGCACAAGAAGGGAGAGGTTCTTTTGGCTTCGTATTTCAGTTTTTAGAAATGGAGATTTGGAATTATGAGAAACAGCAAGAAATGCCTGCAGAACAAGAAGATTGCGACAAAGAAGAAGCCATCTTTAATGAACAAGTAATCTTAGGTGGGGCAAAAAAAAGGAAAGGGGGGAAAGAGAATGGAAAGTTTAAGACTGGGAAAAATAACTCCCCCCCAAAATAGAGTGAAAAATAAGTATAAAATCAGAAAGCAATAGAAGAGGGAAATGCAGAAGAGAAAATTAGAAGTAGAGAGACAAGGGGGTAAAAAGGAGAGGGAAGAAAGAAAGGAAAAGAAGTTATAAAGGACAGAAACAAAATATAGAGAAACAGGGCCTATTTAGAGATAATGGGTGAAAATTTAATGGAAAAAGGGATTCTGCAAAGGTACATAAGATAGTATTGTTATATTAGAAACAGAAATAATTCTAGAAAATATGAAAAAATGTATTATTAAAATGTTTGATAAAATAGCTATTGTAATTAAGTGGAATGTTTGTCAATAAATAAATGTAACAAAATGAATATTTAATGATTAACAAAACATATGTGAAGAGAAATAAGGGAAAAATTAATTATGAAGATTATATGTGTCTTTAAGGAAGTATGATATTTAATTGAAAAGAAGTGTTAAAGATGTTAAGATTTTAATGATTATTAATGATTAGAACTGAATTGGAATGGAATGAGTGTTTATAATTACATGTATTTATAATCTTTTTTTAAAAAAGAATATCGTGTGTATTAAAAGAATGTACCAAGCAAATTCGATTGGAAGTTATATTGAAGTTTAAATAAGAGTTGAATGGATGTAATTAAAAGATATAAAGGTGTCATACTCCAATTAGTAATTACAGGAGAAAATTTGTTTAATGAGAAAAGATAATATGAAATTGAAACAGAACAGACAAGAGTATAAATATAATGATTTGAATTGAGATGAGATGAGATAATCAAAATAAAATTGAGAAAATTAAAAGAGGGGAAAAACTATATAGAAAATGTAGAATAGTATAAGATATGGAATAGAACACAAAAGGAGCATGAAATTGAGTTTTGTATCTGTATAAAGAAGTTCAATCCGGGACCATGCTATTTTCAAAAAAGATGTTTTACTTGCATTTTGTATGTGTGAAAACCCAAACAAAACTTTATTAAAAAAAATTGGTGGTAAGCAAAACTAAGATTAAAAAAATAGCAATACTTTTAAAGCATATATATTAATTACACAGATAGAAGTGAGAAGAAATATGTTTGGAATATATTCCCTTATAAAAGGGATTCAGTGACAGGTTTAACTATACCAGTATAATAAATACCATCAAATATTAGTGAAAATTAAGGGATTCATAACATTATGACAATATTAATTTTATAACTAGATAAAGTAACCATTTAGATTGTTGAAACTGTAAAACTGGATGCCAAACCATAATTTGCCTAACTACAGTTTACTGAATGCATAATTGGCTAACTTCACAGAACTAAGCCATAAACCAAAATGAGTGGTTATATATCTTATCTATTCTATTCTATTAGTATTATGTGTATTCTTAATTTTTAATATATTATTCATTTTCATTTTCATTCTGCCTCTTCTCCCCAAAACACCCAATATCACGCATTGCCACTTCCAACTTTATTTTCACAAATCATTCTAAGAAGATGGTGTACCAACAGAAGAAGATGGTTATCCCAACATTTATTAAACATCATGGCTAAGTGAAGGTCTCCTACACTGATAATGTCGTCAGAAAGTGGCTTTTAACATTTGAGATTGCTGTGTTCTTAATTGCCTGCAGTTACATGTTATGAATAAAATAAACTCTTTTAACATTTGAAAATTAAGGTGATACGTCTTACTCTTGCCCCTACAATTAAACTTATCCTGAATTTTTTTTTAAAGTTATGCTTTTGGGAATATATCAATATCCTCTCCTGACTAACTCGCCAATCCTAACTATACCCTTTAGATATTTTACAACTTCAAAGTTCTATTGTAAAAATTTAATCTACTTTAGTCCAGGATTCATTTGTCACAATAATAATAAAAAAATGCCTGGAGTCCTCAGAAGTAGGTGGAGCCACATCCTTCCTCTCCTGTGCTTCCTTGAAACTGATAAAAATTAAATGATAGCCTTTTATCAACCTTTCCCTCCCATTATTAGACTTATCCAATTTTATTTTAAAACCATCCATAGTAGTGGATGTTACTGAGTGCATGGTACCGCACATATTGTGTAAAGAAATCCTTTCTTTTTGCCTGTTCTAATTATCTCCCAATCAGTTTTAGAGGGTTTTTACCGTTCCAGAGAGGGAGACAAATTTCTCCCCGTCCATTTTCTTCAACCCCCGTTATCATTTTGGTCACCTATAAATCTCCCTGGGTGATTTTGAGCCAGTTACAATACTAACTGCCTAACTTCCGAAAATGCCTACTGATAAGATAGTATACGAGATTGGCCTTCATAAAGCAAAGCGTGAATTCCATCCCGAGGCTTCTAAAAGGTCGGTATTTAAATAGAAATACCTGTGTTTAGGGATGAAGCCTTTAATAACATGAATCTAAAAGGGGAAAAGTAGGACGATTCTATTACTGTATCCGCCGCCACCCGTCACATTTGTAACTACTTTTTTCCTTATCCTTTCAACTACCTCTGATCGGATCACAACCCTCTCCCCCATATTCCTTTACCCGTCCAGAAGGTACTTCAGATCGTTTACGGACTTAAAAGCCGCTGAAAACGCATTTACACCATCCGAAAAACTCTCTTATCCCAGCCACTGCCGAACTCTACAGCGATGCTTCCCGGAAACTATACCACGTGGAGGCTTTTCGGGAGCGTCCATGACAAACTGACGTCATCATCCGGCGCCCACAGATACCAAAGCCTGATTAAAAGAGATGGTCGTTTCTTTTGCAACAAAGGCTGCAGCGTTTTTTAAAAAAAATTATTATCGTTATCATCATCATCAACATCATTATTACTATTATTATTATTCCCACCGATTACTACCTGCATTGGTAATATGAACGATTAATGAGAGATTCGCTGATTTTAAATGAGAAGCAAGGAAAAATCTGAGTTGGATGAGTTTGTGTCTGTTTTTTTTTTTTTTTTTTTTAATTTTACAGCGCTTATAACTACTGTTAACACGCGATGGATGTTATGGCTAAAGCAGAAATGGCTGAGATTTTTCGCTGAGGTTAATTTGTATTTGCAACTGAATGGGAAAAAATTTGGGGCAAGTAATCAGAAGTTTTCCCCACACATCCCTTTACTGTACTACTACATGGAGGAAAATTAGACATGATCGGTTGATGGCTACTAGTTGTGATAACTATATTGACTGTTCACGTGACTAGGGCCTATATCTAAGCTAAAACAATTAGAATGACCAGTAGATGAAAGTGAGATTTTTACTAGCATCTTTTGTCCATCTGGATATTTGCATGTTCATAATTGAATTAAGAATAGTTTATGCTTTTAATCTGATGTTAGGTGGTTAGCTAACATAGGCTAATATCTAAAGGATTATTATGAAGGAGCATCTGGAAATCCTTGAGGAAGAAGATGGAAAAGTTCTTTTCAACTAGTAAAACCAGAATTAGTTCCAACTGCAATTCAGATAACAAACTCCTTGCAAAATGTTAAACTGTAGATAACTACAATATAATAAGACCAAGATATGATCTTGGCAATAGTCTGTTTGATTTTGTAGTGAAATTATGAATTTAATGGATTAAATTTCATAAATAGAGCTGTGGACTCAAATTTATGTGATTATCATGGGACACAAAACATCCCAAAATATAAAAAGCAAAAGAAGTTAAAATACTTTCTAATACTTTTTAAGTTTACTTTATTAGCCCATATCCTGTTCACATGTTGCTAAGAGTTGTAGAAAGGACTCCTATAGAAGCAGTGGCAAACTAAAGACAGCTCTCTAAGAAGTAGAGTTGGCAACTATGGTGGAAAAGAATCAGCTGCTTGGACTCCTCTTGGGATAAAGGAGCACTTGGGACTGTTCACAGGGCTCCATGTAGATTATGACTATGAAAAGAAAGTACATTGAGCAATCTCTCAGGTTTCAGAGCTCTGGGAGCCAGAAGAATCAGCTTTGGTAAAACTGCAGTTTGGAGCTTTCAAAGGCACACTGGATTTGTCTGCTTCATTTCTTATCCCTTTAATTGGAAATGGCTCACACAGATATCCCTCAACATATACACAATTGGGACTGGGATCTATCACTGAGCAAAGAGGTTGTTAAATGAGACATCATGTTGAGTATCCACGACTTCTTTGCTCAACAACCACAATCCTGGCATTCCCTTTTGTGTTCATTAAGCAATTATGTGGGTTGTTAAATGGATGGGGCTCTAGGTAAGTAGCATGGAGTTCCTCAGGAGAGTGAGGGAGACTCAGAGAGACTCCATTTAGGAGCTGAAAAATCTGCTGAAATCTTTGCAGGTTTTCAGTCTGAACAAAGAGAGAGACTCAGGTTTAGCTGTACCAGGTCATCCTCCTGAGATATCTCTCCTTTTTTTTTTTATTACAGCATTGGCTCTCTGCTCAGGAACTAAAAATCCTCCCTGCCAGAATTCAATTAAGTTTTTCAACCCCTGAGCACAGAGAAAGTTATGTGCAGCCTACACCAGACTTCCCTCACTTGCCTGAGGCACCCCACATCATGAATTCTTCTTTCTTTAGTATTTCAGCCCCATTTGTGCAATCTACTGCTATGGACTCTACTTATTTTTTATTTATTTATTAATTTTGTCAAAAGCTTACAATACAATAGAAACAAGAATAAACATAAGTTTAAATATAAGAAATAGGAACTAATAATTGGAGACAATAGACAGGGATGGTAGGCACGATTGTGCGCTTATGCATGCCTCTTACAGATCTCTTAGGAATGGGGTGAGGTCAATAGAGGTTAGTTTGAAGGTAAAGGAGGGGGGGTTTGAGCAAGTGACAACAGAATCAGGTAGTGAGTTCCAGACATTGACCACTCTGTTGCTGAAATCGTACTTCCTGCAATCAAGTTTGAAGTGGTTTACATTAAGTTTATACCTTATTTCTGTTGTGTGCTCTTGAGATTTATTTTTACCAATGTGTAGGACAGACCATTTGTTAGTCGAGATTTGGAGTTTCCAACCTTTAGACCATTCAGACACATAATCAAGGTCTTTTTGAAGGACAGTAGCATCGACGGTGGTGTTGAATACATCATCAGCGAAGAGGACGCAGTTGCTAATAAGGTGATCACAAAGATCATTTATATAGACTGTATTTATAGTCGGATGCAGTTACTAAAATGCCCTTTTCAGCTCAACTATACTTGGCAGAAAGTGAATGTCTGCCTTCCATTTACACTCAATCATCCTAAAATAAAACTTTTGGTAACAACACCTAGTTTGAATTATTCAAAGGTTGCACACTGCAGCGCATATCATTTCTCCTTTACATTTTTGCTATTCTGGCCCAGCAAGTCAGTGTTCTTAATGCAGTTATCAATATGAATTTAAATGCTACCTCAAGTGGTTTTCTTTACTTATTCTTTGCTGTATTACTTTCTCCATTTTTTTTAAAGTGAGAGAAATACTTTGTTTGGAGGGGATGTTCAAAATGGATATTGGTGGCAAGTGCACCGTAAGGAGACAAAGCATGTAATTTTCTCTTCTATGATTGAAGGCTTTTGAGAGAGCATCTTGGCAAAGAAAAGATGATGGTGGTTTTTGAATAATGTATGAAGACAGACAGATGGCTGAAACAGCTTCTCTTACAATGTGACACACAGGCAAAGACTGCAAACGAGATTTTTGGCAAAGAGAAGGAGGGGCCAGAATTACTGCAATAATAAAGTTGATTATTTCTTTTGTCATACTAAATGGCTGTCCATCTCACAGACATGTGACTCTGGGTGGCATACAACAAAGTTAAAAACAATGCAGTGTGTACAAAAACAATTATTTTTATTAAAAATGAAGAATTGGAAAAGGCACAAAACAAAAAATATACTTTGAGTGAAGAGCATGTATCAATGACATTGGAACCATCTCATTATTTCACCAATTCCCTAGGATCTTCAGGCCTAATGAAACCACCAGGTCTTAAGGGGCTTCTAGAAAATTAAAAGGAATAGGGCCACTTCAGAGAGAATAATGTTCCATAAAGCCAGGGCAACAGCAGAAAAAAGTCGATCACTTTGGACCTGCAAAGTGAAGCTCCAACTGACAGGACTTATAATATACTCTCTGCTAGATCTGGCAGATGTAAGCAGATGTGGAGACAGTCCCTCAAATAACCAGTTCCTTTGCTACATAGGGCTTTAAAGGTCAAAACCAGCACCTTGAGTTGGATCCAAAAAAAGACGTAACCAATGCAGCCTTGGAGCAGAGATATAACATTCTTTTGGAAACACATGACTAGCTGTGCTGCTGCGTTCCATAGCATTCTGTACCAGCTGAAGCTTCTACATTCTTTTCAAGAGCAGCATCATGTTGAGCCTATTGCATTAGAATGCATTACAGTAGTCCATATGAGAGGTGACTGAATGGCACAAATTAACACACAATACAAAGTTGAGTAAAAGCCCTCCTAAACACAACTGCTGTTTGCTCTTTGAGCAGGACTTGTGAGTCTAAGTCAAACTCGTGGCATCATGTTGCCATCACGGGACATTTTGCGATGTTTTTCCCATTTGTGGATCTGGGGTGGGTATGGCCTGTGCATGATGCATCTGGCCTGCAGGCTGCCGTTTTGACATCCCTGATTTAAGGAACCAGATTGTATAAAGAGTCTGGGGCATCACTAGAGATGGTAAAGTCCTAGAACTGATTGCCCCAAAGTCACTTAATTTTACAGGGTTCAGTTGAAGCCTGTTCTTAACTTCCAGAGCCCCACAGCATCCATAATATGTCCATATCATCACTTAATTGCCAGGGGCAAAGATATATAAATAGTGTCAGGAGTATATTGATGATACTTCATCCCTTGACAACAGATGAATTCGACCACTGGACTCATGTAAATTTGAATAAGAGTTTGAGAGCACCGACCCTTGCAGGTCCCACACGGTAGGGGCTGAAGATCGGAGCTCTCCCATAGTCACCACCAGCTGGAATTGATCCCAAAGAAAGGTATTGATCCCAAAAACACAGCCTGTTTTTGGCTGGCAGGGTGCTGCAGGAGGTCTGGGAGACTGAAAATGGGCTGCGGATGTGTGTGTGCATGTGGCCTCATGTGATCCATTTTGGCCAGCAGAGGCACCATGGACTGGTCCTTTGATAGTTCCAGGTTGGTCCTGTGGGCCAGATTTAAGCACCCCATGGGCTGAATCTGGCCCGCGGACCTTGAGTTTGATACCCCTGATGTAGAAGAATACCATGGTCAATGATATGGAAAACCAATGAAAAGTCAAATACACTGAGAATGGATATGCAATCATCCCACCCACACTAGAGATAATCCAAAAGCATGAGCGATGTGCTTTCTTTTCTAGACCTAGGTCTAAATCCTGACTGAAAGGATTCAGATAATTCACTTCATCCAGGGTCCTCTGAAAATAATAATACATCTCAAATACCTTATCTCATAAGGGAAGTTTAGATACTGGATGAAAATTGCCCAGTATAGTGAGGTCCAGTATTGTCTTCTTGAGGAGGGGATGAACCAAGGACTTCTTGTTTCTAGCGAAACAGCCCTTAACTCAAAGAAGAGATTACCACCTCTAAAATCTCCCCACAGCTTAACAAGACAGGAGGAATGTAGATCTGAAGAACAGATGGCTGACTTTAAGGACCTAATCACCAGCAGGCTCATTTGATTCAAACTATTCTCAAATAATTGACAAGAAACTCTAAGTCTCCTCTTTGGACCTACAACATGGCCAGTGTCCCAACTGTAAGTGAATTTGAGCAACTTTGACAGATACTGAACAAATTTTTCTGCATATCCATCCAAGGGCTTTTCTAACCCCCCTGTACCCCATTTATCACATGAAACAGGTCTGCAAAATGGCTATCCAGTGGAGAAGTACTAATTATTTGCTGACTTTGCTGCTATTAAATAGGCCTTAATAGCAGCTCTAACCCATATCTGGCTGAATTTGTTCTGTGTAGAACACAAGGAACATCCTGGATGTTTCTCTCATTTCATCTGTTTTAACTGCTTCATAAACCATAGGGCGTAGTGGGATCCATAAGGTCATAGAAATCCAATCTAAAGCTTCTGCTGCATATTTCAAGTGGTGACCAAGTGGTGATGAACATGTAGCAGACCAGAAGGAATAATCTCCAATTCTCTCTGAAATCCATCAAAGTGCATCAGTTGCCAGGGCAGACTAATGTAATGGATTTGGCCTCTCTGTAATGGATGGTGGTGCCACAGGATCTTACAGAGATCAGGGCATGATCTGACCATGACCCCAAAAACTCCCCCAGGCGGCACCACCTGGAGGGGGCTCATCACCAAATTGAGGTTCGGACGGATCATCGCAATTTGGAACATCTACGTACAGCTCGGACATTGAACCAGCATCATGTGAGATGGTCCTTATTCTTTGCTTGATTTGATTTCCGAGTGACTTATGTTCCGAGTGGAGGGAATCAACGTGCTGATGTCCTATCTCGGAAGCCAGAGTATACCTGAAGGGAGAATAAAATCTTGCCCCGGACGGTGATTCCGTTGGAGCAGTTTGCAGCCACCAAGGAATTTGTGGACCTTTGAATGAAGATTCAGGAGGCGCAGCGGCAGGATCCATTTGTGACAGCTTGATATCGAGAATTGGATGAGAATGGGAGACAAGAGACTCCTTAGGCGTATATTGGGGACCTGTTGCAATTCCGTGCTTGCATTTATGTGCCTGGAGATCCTCTTCGTGGCCTTATCCTACATCAATATCATGATAGTCTGGCGGGAGGACACTTTGGGGTATTCAAAACACTGCACCTCATCTCTAGGACATTTTGGTGGCTTAAACATGATGTGTCGGGATATGTGGCATCCTGTAGGATCTGTCGCCAAGCCAAGTATGCTCCTGATGCACCCCCTGGTCTATTGCAGTCCTTGCCCATGCCAGAACAACCATGGGGTGCAGTTTCATTGGATTTCATCATTGAGTTACCACCATCAAATGGTGCCACAACCTTTTGGTGGTGCTGGATATGTTGACTAAAATGGCCCACTTTATTCCGTGTGCGGGTCTTCCATCAACCAAGATAACGGCTCAATTGTTTATCTCCCATGTTTTCTGGTTGCATGGGTTACCAGACCGCATGGTATCAGATCAGGGGGTACAATTTACGACACGCTTCTGGCAGACCCTACTCGCAAAACTGCAGGTTCAGTCGTGTCTGTCTGCTCATCACCCCCGAAACTGTGGGGGGACAGAGAGAGTGAATGCTATTTTGGAGCAGTACCTCCACTATTTCAGTAATACTCAACAAGACAATTGGGTGGAGGTGCTGCCGGTGGCGGAGTTCGCTTATAACAATGCTCAACATTCATCCACCCGTATGTCCCCTTTCTTTGCTAACTATGGGTTTCATCCACGACTTTTCCCTTTAGCCCCATATGATTCCCCAGTTCTGACAGTGGATACATTTTTGCAGGAGTTAAAAGTCATGCACCACATGGTCCGTGATCAACTAGAGAGAGCCAAGAAAGACTCTAAATGGTTTGCAGACTGACATCATCGCGATGTTCCACCTTTAGCAGTCAGCGATCGGGTTTGGCTCTCTACTCGATATTTACCAATGAGGCGACCATCGAAAAAGCTCAATCACCGTTACTTGGGACCTTTTCCGGTCGAGGTGGTGATCAATCCTGTGGCTTATCGTCTCTCTCTGCCACAAACCATGCGTATCCATCCTGTTTTTCATTGTTCCCTGTTAATCCCTGCCTCACCCGACAGTCCGCATAGACTGGCTCCATCACAGCAGGCCCCAGTAGCCCCTCTGGGAGAGGAGGAATATGAAGTGGATAGCATCCAAGATTCACGGCATTTGCGGGGCCGATTTCAGTATTTGGTGGCATGGAAAGCTAATGGACCAGAGGATTTCACCTGGGTCAATGCCACTGATGTTCATGCTCCTCATTTGGTCCAGGACGTTCTTGCTCGGTTTCCTCAACATCCTCGTCTGCCTGGTCTTGGGGGAGGGGGCCCTGCAGGGGGGGATAGTGTCATGCCCCTGGTGGAGTCTGACTTTGAGGAAGAGGAGGAACAGCCAACAGGGAGTGGGAGTGTGGCTCCAGAAGTGGTGGAGGAGGCTGGGGAAGGGCAGAAGCCGGGTGAGCAGTCAGAGTAGGATTCAGGCCCATCCCTAATCCATCCTAGGTCACGCAGGGAGGAGAGGATCAGGAAAAAGCGAGGTCTACCCAAGAGGAAATTACCATGATCCTCCTCGTGGCTTGCAGGTGGGAGCTATGTATATAAGTTTGCAATTACACAGTTAGAATTGCTGAAGTCAATTAGTGTTCACCTTGAAAGAGGCTTATCTTGGTTGGTGTTCTTCCCATGGACTTTTCTCAGCTATTTTCCTGGAGTTTAAAATTAGTTATCTCGGCTTGCTTCAGAACTCTCATCAATGACGGTTCCGGTTTGAGTCTCTTCGGCGACAGACCGAAATCTGCGATTGTGCGCGGTTTCAATCTGTGCTCGATGCCAAAGCGCCCTGAGCAGGCTGGTTTTGGGGCTAAGCCACCCCATAGAGGTGGTGAAGAAGGGGGAGACTGCCAGCAGGGTCGAGGAGAGCCGCATCTCTCTTCCCCAACTGGCCATTACTCCCTTTCCCGAAGGCGGTTGCAGCGGTGGTCAGAAATGGCCACCTCGGAAGGCGGAGCTTCGTTTTGGCGATACAGCTGCAATCTCAGGGCTCTGAGATCGCAGCCGAAATTTTCGCCCCTGGTCGGTCCCAACGGACCTAAACTGTCCCGTGGAGATGGAGATTGTGAAGGGTACTTTCCCAGGATCCCAGAGATATCGCAAAATCTCTGGTTTGATCCGGGAGAAGCCCTTTTGCTGGCGGCAGAGAGGCAGCCTCCATAGCTGCTGAAGTCGGGACAGCTCCGGAAAGAAAGTGGCTGGAAAGAAAGTGTGTCGGCTGGGTGAGAAACTTCTTTTGTGTTGTAAATTCGCTGAGGTTTGAAAGGGCATCCTGAACAAAGAAGAAACCTGTGAGATTTTTTTTTTTGAGCAAAACTGTTTGAGCGGCGTTTTTTAAAGTGATGTCAAATTGAGGCTTGGATTTTTTTTTTCTACTTTTTTTCTGGGGACTTTAATGTGACTTCGTAGGTAACCGGATTGAATTTTCTCTTATATATATATTTTATGCTCCTTTTGATTTTTTAATTTTCTTTAGGATAGAGACTCCCTTTGGTTATTTTTTTTCTTTTTTTTGTATACATTATTCCTTTTTTCTGGCTGGGGGGGGAAGAGCATTAAGAAACTTTGCAACACTGCCAACTAGAGGCTTCAAAATACTTTATTTGAATTGGAGAGAACTGTAAGAAGACTCCTTCTCAAGGACATTTCAACATGATAAGATGGAGAGCACAGCAAAATATTATTACAGGTGCTTTCCTGGACTCTTATCAATATTTCAACACTTGAGGCTTGGCTGTAAAGCTGCTGGAGAAGAGAGTCATAATAAGAGCCTTGGATAAATAAATAAACAGTGTGCTTATATATATATATATATATTACTTGTGATATCCTTACTCACCAGCCTTTTTGTAAATTTCAATTCTAGTAATATTCTTATTTTTGTTTTTTATTTTAAAGGGAAAGCCTCAGAGTTTTTTCTTTATTTCTCTTTTTTTCTCCTTATTTTTATTGGGACTTTTTTGCTCTTTTTATCCATGTTTTTGGACCACTTTTGATTATTGATACTTCTTTTGATTATTGATACTTCTCAACTGGATTAAGGTGTGAAGAACCTGAAGGAATTTCTTCTTTTCTTTTTGCTTTTTTTTTGCTCTTAATCAATATTATTATTTTTGGGTTTGTTTGTTTTTTTCTTTTCTATTTTTCCTTTTTTTATGGTGGACTACTTCGTAATTGGATTAGGGTCTAGAAGATCTTTCTTTTTCCTTTTTTCCTTTTTCTTCTTTGGTTTTGGGTCTTTTACTATTGGATTTTTCCATTTTGGATTATAATTGGCTACTCTACCAGTTGGATTAAAAGTCAAAAAGAATTTGAAGCTTTGGAAGCATTAAAATGAGCAGGAAACCAATACCATCTGGCATTTCTACTTCTACCTCTGCTTCCCCACCAGCTGGAGGACAACGTTTAATTCAGACAATGTTGAAGCAAGATAAAGAACAAGAAAAAGTAACTTTACAGATGATTATGCAAGGAATCCAAGATCTCAAGATAAAATCAGACATCATTGAACAAAGAATAGAGAAGACTGATGAAAAAGTGGAAAATATTAAACAAATGATGGGGAAGTATGAGGAGAGATTCCAAAAAATTGAGGAAGAAGGAAAACAAAGAGAGGAGAAGATTGGAAATATTGACAGTAGATTAACAGTGGTTGAATAAGAAAAAAGTGGGATGTTGAGGTGGGAGATGGAAAGGTCAGAATTTTATCTCAGATTTCAAAATATAGAAGAGGAAAAAGGAGAAAATTTGGCTGCGATAATGATAGAAATTTTGGCAGATGCTTTGGAAACTACAAAGGAAAAGATGATGGATGGAGTAGATGAGGTATATCGAGTTTATAAAAGATATGCGATGAGAAATAAATTACCAAAGGAAGTCCATATTAGATTTACCAAAAAATCCATTAAAACACAAATATTACAAGTGGTAAGAGAGAAAACATTGAAATACAAAGGTAAAGACATTGTGGTTTTAAAACAAATACCCAGAAGAGTGAGAGAGATGAGAAGAGAATATCGATTTCTGACCAAAATTCTACTGGAAAACGAAGTGAATTATAGATGGCTGATTCCAGAAGGATTAATGTTTACGTGGCAAGAGCAGAGACATAGAATTGATTCAATTGAGAAAGCAGAACTTTTCCATGCAGAATCTTTTGGAAGAAGAAGAGAGGAGGCAGAGAAAGAGGTCTCATTAATTGAGTTTCAAGAGGAACAACTGGAGACTGAAAAAGAGAAAGGAGCTGTAGGTAGACAGGTGGATAGTAAAGAACAGTGTGAAGTGAGATCCACGAGAGCTGTTAGACCTAAATATAAAGCATAATCATGGAAGAAAAAAAACTGATTACAATGAATATAAATGGACTTAATTCAGCTGTTAAAAGAAGGAAAACTTTTCATAAATTAGAGAAATTAAAATTTTATATAATTTGTCTACAAGAAGTTCATATTAAAAAACAACATGAACAATTGTTAGTACAGCCAAAATTGGGGAAAATATTTACTTCTTTGACTCAATGTAAGAAAAGAGGAGTGGTTCTATACATTAAAGAGGCTATCCCAGCAAAACTGATCTACACGGATGAAGACGGAAGAGTATTAATGGTGGAAATAATGGACAATAATATAAAAATACTCTTGATTGCAATTTATGCTCCGAATGATAAACAAGAAGAGTTTTATAAAAAGCTACACATGAAAATAATTGGACTGGACTATGTTAATATAATTATGATGGGAGACTTTAATGGAATTGTGGACAATAAATTGGACTACATAGCAACAACAACAAAGCAAAATAGAAAGGCTCTCCCTAAATCTTTTTTTAAAATGACAGACGAACTAACTTTAAAAGATATTTGGAGAGAAAGAAATGTTAAAGCTAAACAATATACTTTTTATTCAAATAGACATTTATCATGGTCCAGATTAGATATGATTTGGATCTCAACAGAATTAATATCCAATATTCAAGAAACAAATATCGAAACCAGTACTTGGGCAGATCATAGCCCAATGACAATTAAATGGAAGGGACAAAAAAAAAGATCGAGATGGACATTAAATAATACTATTTTAAAGGAGAAAGATTTTATACAATGGATGGAGAAGGAATTGGCTTTTTTCTTCAGAAAAAATAAAAAAGAAGATACTTCAACGCAGAATGTTTGGGATACAATGAAGGCATATGCTAGAGGTCCGATAATAGATTATACAAGAAAAAAGAATATTAGGAAAAGGCAAGCTTCTAAGGCCTTGGAAGACGAGTATAAAAGACTTGAAAAAGAATTACAGAAAATGCCACAGAAAAAAGATATTAAATTGAAGCTGGATGTAATTAAACATAAAATGGAATTAATAGAGAAAGAACTGGCACAGAAAATCAGAAATTCTAAACAGAATTACTTTGAAGATGCAAATAAACCAGGTAGATGGCAAGCATATAAATTGAGAAAGGAGAAGGAATCAAGAAAAATATTGAAGCTAATAGATGATCAAGGCCAAGTTTGTTATGGTAATAAGGAGAAAAAGGAAATTATTCGAGATTTTTATGGGCAGCTATATAAACAAGAGAATATTGATAAGGAAAAAGTCAAACTGTATTTACAGAATGCTAATTTACCGAAGATACCTAAAGAGACTGAAGAAATGCTAGAAAGCAATATTACAATGATGGAATTAAATGAAGCATTTAAGAGACAAAACAATGGGAAAGCACCGGGTCCAGATGGGCTTCTGGCAGAATTCTATAAAACATTTCAAGAATCATTGAGCATCCCATTGTTAGAAGTCATGAATGAAGTTATGTTAAAGATGATACCCAAAACATGGTCAGAGGCTTATATCACACTTATTCCAAAAGAAGAGGCTGACCCGCTGCAAATTAAGAACTACAGACCCATCTCTTTATTGAATGCAGACTATAAAATCTTTGCTTCAATTTTAGCAGAAAGACTTAAAAAATATTTAAATAATTTTATTCACCCAGATCAAAATGGATTTCTGCCAAAGAGACAAATCAGAGACAATATGAGAGTAATCTTGGAATACTTTGGAATACTATGAGGCTCATCCTGAAAAGCAAATGGCTTTGATATTCCTTGATGCTCAAAAGGCATTTGACAATGTGAACTGGAGATTTATGTTATTACTATTGGAACAGATGGGTTTTGCTAAAAAATTTACTCGAGCAATGGAAGCCATATATAATAAACAGATAGCAAAGGTCATGATGGAGGGGGAACTTACAGATTTTATTAATATAAGAAAAGGCACAAGACAAGGGTGTCCCCTATCTCCTTTGCATTTTGTGTTGACCTTGGAAGTGTTGAATAGAAATATTAGGGATGATAAAAGCATAAAAGGAATGAAAATTAAGAAGGAAGAATTTAAACTACAAGCTTTTGCTGATGATTTAGCTTTTATTCTGGAAGACCCGTTAGAAACAGCTCCAAGGTTATTGGAAAAGATAGAGACATATGGTGAGATGGCTGGTTTGAAAATAAATAAAGATAAAACAAAGATTTTGACAAAGAACATGCTATTGAGACAGAGAGAAGAACTGGCAGATCTTTTGAAAATCCAAGTTCCAAATAAGGTTAAGTATCTGGGGATATATTTGACAGCAAGATGAAGCACATTAAAAGAGAATAATTATATTAAACTCAAACAACAGATAGCTACAGATTTGAAGAAGTGGGAAAACTTGCAATTGTCATTAATAGGGAGAATTTCAGCAATCAAGATGAATATTTTACCCAGAATTTTATTTTTGTTCCAAACAATACCAATTAGGCTTGTAAAAGACTATTTTGAAGATTTAAATAAAATCATGTTGAAGTTTATAGGGCAAGGTAAAAAAGCGAGAATAAAGCTAAAGCTTTTGCAAGACGCTAGAATTAGAGGAGGTTTTGGCCTGCCTAATTGGGAATTGTATTATCAAGCTGCAAGTTTGATGTGGGTCAAAGAATGGATAACATTAAGAAAGCATAGATTGTTGACATTAGAAGGGCATGATTTGCTGTTGGGCTGGCATGCTTTTTTATGGTATAAGGGAACTAAAACACAGGGTTATTTTAGAAGACATTATATACGGGAGTCTTTGTGGTTAAACTGGGAGAAGATAAAAAGACAATGTTATTTGAAAATTCCAGTTTGGTTATCGACTATTGAAGCATTTTCCTATCCTATAATTTATAAGAAGGAACAAACAGTTAGATATGGGGAACTATTGGATGAAAAGGGTGAACTTAAATCGATCCAAAACTTAGAGGAACAAAGTATAAGGATGAATTGGTTTTCATATGCGCAAATACATTCAAGGTATGATGAAGATTCTAAAACGGAGGGATTCTATGATAAGCAGACTGATTTAGATAAGATCTTGATGGGTACTGATGAGAAGGTGATTAAAAAAATATATGGTTATTTACTGGGAATGAAATTAGAGGAAGAACAAGTCAAAGAAACTATGATTGTTTGAGGGAAGAATTTTGGATATGGGATTGATCTAGAGAAATGGCAAAAATTGTGGTCTCAAAATTATAAAATGACAATGTTAACAGCATATAAAGAAAACTTGTATAGGATGTTTTACAGGTGGCACTTTCCCCCAACAAGAATAGCAAGAATGTTTAAATCTGAAAAATGCTGGAAATGTCATCAGATACCCGGCTCGTATTACCGTATGTGGTGGACTTGTGAGGATGCTAGAAAATATTGGACTAAAATTCGCATGTGGTTGGAAAAAATGACAAAGAAACACATAGACTTGAAACCAGAGATCTTCTTATTGGGAATTTTACCTGATATATATAGTAAAGATTTGAAGTACCTGATTGTAAATGTATTAACAGCGGCTAGGATTGTATTTGCTAAAAATTGGAAGAATGAGAAAATACCATTACAGGAAGAAATTATTAAGAAAATATTGGAATGTGCTGAGATGAGTAGATTGACATTTGAAATTAGAGAGCAAGAGGTTAAACAATTTTATGAAATTTGGGATCTTTTTTATCAATGGCTAGATGATAAAATATGATAATAGAATATTTAGAATGCTAGACAATGAGGAATATTTTTATTTTGCTATTTTGTTAGTACTTTGTTATTTGACATTATATTTATAAAGGGTTTTTTAGGATTGATTTGGTATGATATTGTTAAGCCTGGTTTCCCCAACCAGGGTTAGGGAGACAAGCTAAACAGAATGTGCAGCTTAGTCAGATAGGCACACAGATAAATGAGTGAGCTAAGCTTGTATGTTTATTAACATACAGTAAAAATGACAGATACGCTTGTGCTATCAAATATATAGTTTATTCCATTATGAGTTCATAGCATAGTCAAAATAACAGTCCAATAGTCATGTATCATTTAGTCAGTCCATTCAGGGATATTCAGTTAGCAAAGTCCGTGTTGAATACCCTATGTCAATACACTTACAAGCCAGTCCTTTGTTTTCTCTCCCGTTCGAGGAATACAGTCTTGTGTCCTTGCAGTAATCAGGAACTTCAAAGCCAGAGAGAGAGCAAGCTGTCGTCTTGCTTCTTTTAAAATGCTTTCACAACCACTTCCTTAATTACTATCCCACAGTTAAAGTTGCAGACACTTTAACATACAAACTATGATTACATATTATTATTTACCTAAACCAGTTAGGGTAAAACAATGTTATCCCTAACAGATATGATTTGTTACAGAATAAACTGGTTAAAGTATTGTTATCTCATAAAGCATGAATGATTAAAAGTATAGTCAAAAATATCTTTTTTTAGTGATATTAGGATATATAAGTTTGGATTGACAATATGAGTTGTTATGTAACATAATTGTAATTGAGACTACAAAATGAATGCACAAAACTGATGAACCAACTGACACACTGGATGTACATATGAGAGTTGATGTTTTAATGTTTTGTTTGTCTTGTTTGTTTGTAGAAAATTAATAAAATCTCTTTCAAAAAAAAGAAAGAAAGAAATGGCCACCTCAAAGAAGAACTGAACCAGAAAAGAATGTGCAGGAGGAAGATAAGAAGAGAAAGTTTTGGTTGACCAGGTTAAACCAAAAAAGCAACAACGTAAGGTACCCTGAAATTTAAATTAAATAACATTGTTCCCAAAGAAGATTTTGAAGCTGCGAAGGAGAGAGAGAAGGGAAAGGATTAGGTGTTTTTTCTTCTCTTCTTTATACTGAAAGCTAAGAGACTTTAGCAAGAAATTGAAAAAAATCCACTTTGACATTAATAGGCATCTAAGCTGAAAATAAAAGTCAAAGGGATAAGAAAGATTTCTGGATATTTCAACGTTTTTAAAATCAGGAAAGGAGGAAAAAAAAAAGAATAAAAGGGCAGGATCTGGAAAAATGGAGGAGACTGCCTGGAATTAAGGAATGGAACTGTAACTAAAAGGAACTTACAGGAAATTTTAACAAGATTCCTCAAAGATACATTTTAACTGAAACTTGGGAACAAAATAATAGAACCCCAGGAAGAGAAAGTGGAAAAAAGAAGCAAGAAGAAACAACCTTGGATTATTTGGATTACTTGGTGATTTTGGGTTTTTGCATCTAGATGACTAAAATTAACCGGGTGGTTGTTTAAAAGTCTTTCAAATGGTATCATTCTTAGAAGAACTGAAAATGGAACTTAAAAAATGGAAAGAAGATGCACAAAAAGGAAGAGGTTCTTTTGGCTTCGTATTTCAATTCTTAGAAATGGAGATCTAGAACTATGAGAAACAACAAGAAACGCTTGCAGAACAAGAAGATTGGGACAAAGAAGAAGCCATCTTTAATGATCAAATAATTTTAAGTGGGGGGAAAAAAGAAAAGGGGGGAAAGAGAGTGAAAGGTTTAAGACTAGAAAAAACAACCAAAAAGAAGAACAATTTGAAAGATAAGTATAATATTAGAAAGCAACAGAAGAGGGGTTTACAGATGAGAGAGTTAGAAGTAGAGAGACGAGGGGGTATGAAGGGGAGGGAGAAGAAGAGGGGGAAGAAGGCAAGGAAAAGAAGTTGTAAAAGACAGAAACAAGAAATAGAGAAACAGGGAAAAAATATAAGGATTGTAACCATTAGCTTGTTTAGAGATAATGGGTTAAAATTTAATTGTAAAAGAGATTCTGCAAAGGTACATAAGATAGCATTGTTATATTACAAACAGAAATAATTATAGAAAATATGACTAAAATGATGGATAAAATATTTACTGTAATGTAGTGAAATGTTTGTTAATAAATACATTAAAGTGATTGAGAGAATTAAATGGGAACATTTTAATTATTAGTAATGATTTATAAAAATATAAGTGAGAAATATGGAAAAAAAAGAATTAACTATGGAAAGTTTATAAGTGTTCCCAAGGGAGTATGGTATTTAATTGAAAAGAAATATTAAAGATGTTAAGATTTTAATGAATATTAATGATAAAACTGAATTGGAATGGAATGTGTGTTTTATTTACATATATACATATTTTTTTCTTTTTAAGAATACAGTGTGTATTTTAAGAATGTACCAAGCAGAATTCGATTGGAAGTTATGTATTATATTGAATGCTATAATCTTAAAGGTATACATTGAAGCTTAAATAAGAGTTGAATGGATGTAATTAAAAGATATAAAGGTGTCATACTCCAATTGGTAACTACAGGGAAAAATTTGTTTAATGAGAAAAGATAATATGAAATTGAAACAGGATAGACAAAAGTATAAATATAATGATTTGAATTGAGATGAGATAATTAAAATAAAGTTGAGAAAATTAAAAGGGGAAAAACTATGTAGAAAATATAAAACAGTAATAAGATATGGAATAGAATATAAAAATGAGCATGAAATTGAGTTTTGTGTCTGTATGAAGAAGTGATAACCTGGGACCATGCTACTTTCAAAAAAAGAGGTTTTATTTGTATTTTGTTTTTGTGAAAACCTAAATAAAATTTTCAAAAAAAAAACCAAAACTCTCATCAATGCGGTTTGTTTTGGTTTTCTGTTTGCCTCCTTATTTACTTTTGTGACTTTAAACTGTGCCTAATAAAACAGTGAAGTTAAGTTGAGGGCTTTAACGGACTTTAATATATATTTTGGGTTTGGGGCTATTTTGAGAGACTACGGGTCATCACACAGTATGTTGAAGTCTTGGGAAAGTGCATGCTTCCTTCAGCTCAGTAACTTGTAGAGGACTTTTACTTCCAGGATGACAACGCTCCTTGTTATCGAGCCAACTCCGTCCAGCAATGGATGAAGAAGCATGGTGTTTGACTCCTGGATTGGCCAGTTCAGAGCCCAGATTTGAACCCAATTAAGAACTTGTGCGCCAAGATAGGTTATGAAATAAGCAAGAAGCATCTGAAGACCAAGAAGGAGCTGACTGAATCCATTATTGCAGCCTGGCACCACATTGTCGCCAAAGATCACGTGCAAAGGCTTATACAGTCTATGCTGAAGTGATGCCACCTGGTGATAAGCAATAAGGGCTGGCCAACTTCATATTAGTAACTATGTTTGGTTACCTAAATGGTCCTTTTCAGGGCCACAAACAATAAAAATGTTAACAAAACACTAGCATCGGTCTTAGTAATTGCAAAACATATGCCACTGGGTACGCATCAGTTAATCTGTTTTCATATTCATTGTAAGCATGCAAGAAAATTCACAATCCCCATCCAAACAGCACCAAATTGCAAAAAGCTTAAACCACCAGTATTTATTTAAATATAACAATATTTGCATAGTAGTTAGCATAAAGTATCATAAAATCAATGGTCTCGCCAAAAAATGTCATAAACCATAAACTGTAAAGCGTGGAAGGAATGTATCTTTACAGCCCACTTAAATCCATAAGGAGATGAATTGCTTTTGGCAAAGCATTTCATTACTGTAGTGTAATGGCTCAAATGCCATTTTTTCCCTACATTGGCACACATTTGATTTCTCAGATGGGGGAGGTATAGGTTCTGCAACTAACCATGCTAGAATGATGGAATAAATAATGATGTCATGATAGAAATCAGATGCAGGTGCAAGTGAGTTGCATGTTTTACTTGCCTCTGCTCCCTCATGTCTGATTATGGTCTGTGTATGTGTGTTGTTCCTTTTATACAGTTCACCATATGATTCAGGAGATTTGCTTACATACCGCTTCACAATGCTTTACAGCCCTCTCTAAGCAATTTATAGAGTCAGCATATTGCCCCCAACAGTCTGGGTCCTCATTTTGCCAACCTCAGAAGGCTGGAAGGCTGGAAGGCTGAGTCAAGCTTGAGCTGCTGAAACTCGAACTGCCGGACTACTAGCAGCTGGCAATCAGCAGAAGTAGCCTGCAGCACTGCATTCTAATCACTGCACCACCATGGTTCATACATGCATGCATTGATGTGGTTGGGTTTTGTTATATTTTCCCATGTTTTCTCTTCTTTCATTCTCTAATACATATTCTCTTACAAAACTTGGATTGTGCTGTCTATGGCTTGCTGTAGATAAATACAACATAGGTGAAGGGGAGGATGTTCCTTAATGTTTGAATTTGACCTCTCTATTAATTATCTTCCTTAGGACCAGACTAACAGAAACAAAGAATGAAGGATTGGCACCTGTTCAACTGAAGATCTCTTTAAGGGCAGGCCTTTTCTCTGGTCGTGCCTATTCAGTAGAATGCCTTGAGAGAATAACTACACTTCTGTTCTGCCAATAAGTTGAAAAATGGCTTTCTTTCCAATATTACCACAGTATGCAGCTTGAAAAGAAGCAACTTCCTAATTTCCCCATAGAATTAATAGAAGAATGTATGTTTGTTTCCATTATGCTCTATTTGTCTGTTTCTCAAATGAAGTTCCCCTATAAAGCCTTAGGTCATCTTTTGCCTGTTCTTTGTCTCTATGATTAAGAGGAAATTAACATAATAGTGTTGCTTCTTGGATATCAGACTGCTCAGAGAAATTCATCATTTTGTCTTGGGAACGTCCAATAGTAATCTTTATATTTAATATTTTTTATATATAAGATCTGAGTTTCTCCCCAGTTGGGTGCTGCAGTTTCCTTCTACGAACAGAGGATTTGCCTGCTCCCCTTTAACAGGGAGTCCTGCCTGTTTTATGACCCTTTCTGCTACTTAACAACCACACATGGGAAAACCAGAATGTGGTCATAAAATTGGGTCAGGTCACATGGGGAATCTCTTTACACCTGCCATGAGTCATATCCATAATTCTGGGCTCAATCATGGTTGTCAATATTACCAGTAATATAAAATGGTCTTTATTTCTGGCTGCTCATGTCATCAGGTTATCAACTCTCACTGAATTTGGTCACGACTGTCTTCACTTTGGGGTCATTGGTATTTAACAGTATTTAGAAGGCTTCTAGTTTTATACTAGGACTATATATAACTTTGTGGAATTTAAGGGGCATATTTTTGATATACACCAAATAACTGGGACGTTTCTTCAAAAAATGTGAATCACGTAATGCTGCCTCATAAAGACACAATTCTTTGTAGATATGTACATTCCCATAGAGCTTAATGGCATTTACCTGCCCAATTAGAGAGTTGTGATAGTTTTCCAAGTGTGGAATCATCCTGATGTGCTGGGCAAATTCCTAGCTGTGGAAGAAAAATATTAATCCCAAACCTCTGAAGTTACGAGATTGTGGCAAATGATATTAAAATTTACCTGTATTATCTAGAAATAAATTCAGATCGTTCTTCGGTTTGGGTTTTGCACCACCAGCTTAATTTCTTCTGTGACAAAATACTTTCAATATTTAGTAATTTCTATTGTATATAGAGAGTTAATAATTGCAAAATGTTGTTTATTGCTTGGTGCACCTGCCTGCTGAGTCCAATGAAATGCATTATGTTTACCTACATGCTGTCACATCATGCTTAGATAATTGGGACTGATTCTATATGAAGCTACTCTGAAAGTCCACCTGGAAATTGTAATATCTCTGTTGCAGGTGATGCATTGGCCAGTACATGCCAACTCAAAGGTCTAGTAATCACTAATAAAGTCTTACAGATTTTGATCCTAGGTTATCTCTGAGATTACCTACTCTGAATAAAATCTGCCCACCAATGCAAAAAAGCAGAGAGGGCATGTTGCAAATACCCATGTTAAGAAAAACGGAGAGGTAAAGGATCAGAAATGAGCCCTTGCTCTGCCTCTTTCCATTTGCAGCATCTTGCCTCATATCAGGGTAGCCTTGTTTTACTAATACCGTATTCAGGAAGGCACCAAAAATACTGCTTTTTAAGAACTTTTCAGGAATCTTTATGTGCATTGGTTGTATTAACTGGTGGTTATAGGGAGTTTGATTATTACACTGATGCTAATTGTGAATTAATTGGGGAGGATATGCTTGATTTCAACTTCTCTTTAGAATATGTGATGACCCGAGGCAAGGCACAGAGGCAACACAGTCAGCTAATAGTTCAAACTCTCCTTTATTGTTCCAACTTTCCCCCGAACACTCCCATGTTTATGACAAGTCCCGAAGCAAAACGCTCATACTCAAACCTCCAGCAGCCTCTGGTTGCGAGTAGTCCAGCAAAATGCTGTTAGCACATTGGCTTCCAAGAAATCCAGCAAAGCAAGTGAAGAAGGCAATGAATTGCATAAAGCAAAGGAACAAGGCAATGAGCTCCATGAAACAAAGGAACTAGGCAAGAAGTCCAGCAAACTCCAGACATAGGCAATAGCATACAAAACCTCACGAATTTAATGTTTGTTCCCAACAAGCGCCCCTTCCCAGTGTTTCCTTAAATCTCAGTCCCTAGATGTGCCTTGTGAAGAGGGGTGGAGTGCTCTCCTCCTGAATCGTCAGGTCGGTCTGCGCTTTTCCCGCCTCCTCTCCACTCTCGGGGATCAGGAGGGGATAGTCCATGCTCAACACCTGAGCTTCGTCGCTCCTCATCTCCACTGCCTGCCCTCTCTTGAACATCCTGCCCCCATTCTTCCCTGCTGGCAAACTGTCCCAAATCCAAGGACTCCTACTCTTTCCCATATTCCTCCAAAGCCAACGAGGTTGCCCCCTCGACCTTTGTGACCCCAGCTCTGGCTCATCCTCCTCTGCAGACCCAGGCTCTGATGGGGCCATGACAGAGTACATGATGATAATGATGACGAATTACATTTATAGATCATTGATTCCCTAAGAACTCTCAGGGGTATATAAATACAAATAATTGTACGTAAGAAAAATAACGAGTAAAAATACTAATAAAAGACAATGAAGAATGTTAAATTAACCAAACCAAATAACAATGGGGTCAATGTATAAGTGCCTTCTGGAAAAGCTAAGTTTTGAGCATCTTCTGGAAGGCAATTAGGATCAAACCTAACTAATGTCCATTATGTAGCTACTCCAAACAAACACTGAAAAAGGCACCATTGATCCCCCACTCCCTCTGCCCCCTCCATCAATTGGGTCCCTCCTAATTTTTTTCCCTGGCCTGATTGGACTGGTTTATATAGAGAATGCATTGCTGCAGATAAGTAAGCAGCAAGCTATGTAAGACTATCTTGAGTTTGTAGATAAGAATCAGCACTTTAAAGGGCACTCAAAATCTTATTGGTTACTAATATAAACCCTGCAGCATTGGAGTAATATGCTCAGATTGGTGAATGTCAGTCAGCATATGGGACATTGCACTCTGAACTTATTGTATCTGAGTGAACTGAAAGCAAACCCATATAGACTGTGTTACATTAGTTAAGTAGATATAAGCCCCAGTAGATAGACCAGAACAAAAAATGAACTCCACAAGAAAGCTAAATCCGATTGAGCTGTTTCTCCTCCTCCTCATAATTCAATGAAGCAGAGGCATCTCCTTGAGCTGCTTACAAATGTTAACTCTTCATTGTGGTCTTAAAAAAAAATGCTTCAGCCTCTTTTTCCTGGATTAGTTTTTTGCATATTTCCATCAAGGGCATCTTCCTTACTGTCAACAGCAGGTGTTGATGAGAGCATGAATCATCACAGCAAGATGACCCTGCTCCATGTAGAGGTGCAACTGGTGCAGTAGCCAAAGCTGTTTGCCATAGGCTCTACCTGCTGTTCTAGCAAGAGCTGTATGCCAAGTCACAAATCTGCTCCTTAAGCAACATTCCCTTAATAAAGGGTATATTTATAAAAAAAATCCCTTTCTCACTCTGGTATGTGTCTTCTCAATCTCTGGGCATCTATCAGAGGTCTGGGACTTCGACATTCTGTGCAGTATCTTGGCTGTTCCTAACATTGCTCTCTATTGGTCATAGGGTTCTGATGTCATTCCTGGATTGGAGCTACTCTCCCAGTTGAGAAGGCACAGCCCAAAGGATTTCTAGCACCACTGGAACTACTTTGACCTTTACTTTTCACAACACCTCTAGTTCCTCCTTCAGGCTCTAGTTCTTCTCCAGATTCTCATACTCTTGCTTCCTAATGTTGCTGTCACTTGGTACTGCTACATTTTTCATCACTGCTGTCTTCTGGTCCTTGTCTACTACCACAAGGTCTGGATGATTGCCTAGTACCTGCTTGCCTGTCTGTAAGTCTCCCAGGATTGTAACCCTCCTGTTTCCTATGACCTTCTATGTAATCTCTCCTATATGGAGATGACCTGATCTGTTCAATATACAGTATTGTGCAGATGTTCCTGTACATAATGCCAGCTACTTGGTTGTGCCATTTAATGTGTGCTTTTCTTACCTATATCATATAGCCTGCAACTATGTGCCAAACTGTGAGGCTTCTACATACTCTGTACCTCAAGTCCTATCTAGTGTGGTAGACCTCTGCTCCTACAGAACAGGTACCTAGTGCTGTAATTTTGCTGTTATGATGAGTATCTCCATGAGATCTTTTAATCTAGCCCTTTCCAATATTTGCCACCTCAGCTATCTGTTGATGGCACATCCTAGGCAAGCTCTGGTTTAATCATGCTGTTTCCTCTGCTTAATCTCTCATGTTTGCTCTTGTGCAGCCATTCTCTCAGCAGATCTTCTTTGGGTGCCATCTCACTGATATACTCTTGGATACTCTGGCCAGTGCTTTTAACACCCATCACCCCTTGTCTGCCCTCTTTCTGGTTGGTACTTCGTCTCTGGGTATTGAACTTGGGATGAAAACTTCCATAGATGGTGAGGATTTGTAAAACAGGTGGTAAAGAAGGATGATTAAAGAGAGCTGCTGTATCTTCTAAGTATAATATATTTCCTTCAAGTTGCTTTATTTCTTTTGGGACATGGGGATGATTATATTTAAATCTATACAGATGCTTTGACCAAATATAGGAGATGCTCTTGAAAAAAAAAAGATATTTTGAGGATTTTTTCCATTAGTTTAACTGTAATTCTTACTTTGAATATGTTGCATAAGAATGCCAGTTTTTCTTGAAAAGTGTAGAATATTTGTATTGAAAAGCAACACAACTAAAAGCAATATCAAGTTTTGATCCATAATAACATCTCCTATAATCACAATTTTTGATTAAAAATATGAATACTACTTAATATGGTTTTCAGTTTGTTGCTAAGAAACTGCTGTTTCATAGTTTCATTATTATCATTTGCAGAAATGTTTTTGCTTCCTTGTATCTTAGTGACTTCTCATTATGAAAGGGTAATATGAACGAACATGAAGTGAAATAAGAAACCACTTTATTTAATTTATACCTTTATCTTGGTTCTGCTGTTAAGTTTTTTTTTTCTAGGACAACATGCAAGAAGAAAATAGATACAGAAGCAGTGTTCTTATCCTGAAAATAACTGAACTTCTAAGAAATATAGTGATGGCAGACAATCTTTACTGGAAGATACCATCAGCATTGGAGGGCTGGGTTTAACTGAGATTAGATAACATATTTAAGATTCAATATAGTGTGTAGTTGTTGCTGCCATATTTTAACTCCTAATGGTTTTAAGTATAGTATTATATTCTCCATTTTATTCTCATAGCAACCACACACAAAATAGATTAGTCTGAGAAATGACAGATTTATCTGGTAAGTTTAATTAAATAGAATTTTAACCAAGGTCATCATGTAAAAGGTAGGGTCCTAATCAAACTGTAGATCATCACACTGAGGGTGGAACAAGTTAGCACCCACTCCTCTCTTAGAAAAATGAAATATTTTAGGAAATATTGATAAGGCAGAATATTACATTTCCTAATTGATAAAAGAAGAAACATGTTTTCAAGACAGAAAGCAGTTCACTACCCCCAGCAGATATTTGGTGCCCATTTAGAAAGACTGGGCCAGCTTATCTACAAGACAAAAGACCTCCAGCTCCAAGACATGATGCTCCAGGACATAATAGGTCAATCCATCTAGCAGCAGAGCTCACCTGAACACAATCACCTGGGGACATTGCATCACCCAGCAGACTTCAACCAAACGTGGGACTCAAGACAACCTACAAAGTTACCTATGACTCCTACAACAGCCAATAGAACGCATCTTCTTGCACAAGAACCCGAAGTTCAAGTGCAAAGCCCAATACAAGGTATAAATGCCCCTTCTCTCAACTCCATGTGGTTATCTGCACCAAGATCATGTGCTTGGTGGTCCTGTTCACCATTAAATCCTCTTTCCAACCAGCCTCCATGTTTCCAGTGTCTTTCTCCTGGCTTGGAAAAGAACCAGATGGATATTTCTATATGGCCAACAGGACATATACTGGTCCTGATTTTTTTCCACATAAACAAATATGTGCTTCAATTGTTAGATTACTAAGACATTTTATCTGAATTTAGATCTTTTTAACATTCATATTTTACTGTGTTTCTAATCAAGGTGAAATGTTAATATATATTGCAAGTCCATGTATGATATGTCTTATGGGTAAATAAATCAATGTAAAAGGAATGTAAGAAGAACATTTTTCATGAACAGATTTTCTTTACTTTTTAACAATACTAAAATCCACATCTCTACTGGAGCTTTATGATGGGAGAACTAGAATATGAACCACATGCTAAGAGAAGCATCAGAAAATATGATGTCCACCAACGAGGAAGATTTGAAACAGCTGCCAATTGCAATGTCTATATATTGCTTACTCATTTAGAATATGCTGTTACTGAAGAACAGGAGTGCTATTATTTTCATTCCAAGAGGCTCCCCATAGGGCTGTGGCTGACTACTGTGGGAAAGGAATGTTATACCACATGGAACTTTTGTCTTTCAGTTGATGATACTAAATCTACCTGAAATAAATAAAATTTCTAAAAAGCATGGTCAAAATGGAGCAATGTGATAAGACTTCTAGATATGAAACTGCAGATGAACTCAGAAACAAAACAAGGTCAGAGCTGATTAGGACTTGAAAGGGACCTAACTAGCAATCTTAAGAGCTACCCTATCAGGTCCTTTGGGAAATAATACTTTGGAAAATGGCAACATGTATAAATGAAAAATCATGTCTATATGTTGCCAGGAAAACTAAGTGGATGAGTCCATGAATCATTTAGGAACTGAGCTCTCCTGGAAATAATCTTTACTTTCTTAGGGTGCCTGTTTTTTTGGCAGGTTGAGCAACAACCTGTATTCATGTATTTGCGTCATGCCATGATGTAACTGGATTGGTTTTGGCTTAACTTGTGAATCCAGTCATTTTAAGTTTACTAAGGTAAACTATGTTTAAAGAAGGCTGTGCTTGGCTGTACATGAATCCAGCTATAAAGAACCTAACCCAAAGGCATCAAGCAAGAACCGTAGCCCCCCCCCCCGCCCCCATCCCAATAGCAGGACTCAGAAGAACGGCAGCAGATATTCAGAATTTTGCCAGCAGTCAAAACCACAGGGCATCACTTTTGACTAATAACCACACGGATAGAGTTATTGCGTGGGCCGGCAAAAATGGCCCCATGCTGGACTAAGGGGGTGTGTGTGTGAAATCCCGGACAGCGGCTGCAGCAGCGCTGGTCCTCACCTGAAGGCGTTCACATTCGGAGAGTCCTTTTTGCCCCGCCGCGGCCCCTGTAGCTGCTTGTTACCCTGGCGACGGGCTCTGCGCAGCCACTACCAGCAGAGGCGAAGGCGGCTCCTACTCTTTCCGATCTCCGCACGGCGGCTTTGGGCTCCGCGAGTCGTGTGCGGGGGGGAGGGGGGAAAGGAAGGAGTCCGCCCGGAGGGCCCGCTCGTTTTGGCCGCGGAGCGAAAACAAGCTTCCAGGGCCCATGAAGCCGGACCAGTACAGCGGGCCCTAAGTGGCCCCATTGCTAAGGCTCTCTCCCTTCGCCTCAGCCCGTCCGGGAACAGATTGGGTCGCAAGTCCCTCCCGCTCGTTGTCCCCTCGCCTTCTCCGGGAGGACAGTGGGCCGTCTTGGGGGCGAAGAGGAGTAGAATATATACATACACAAACAGACACACGCACATGCATAGGAGCTGTTCTTAGCACAAACCATCGCAGAGAAACCTCTAGAAAGCTTATCTTCGCGCCACACACCCGATACAACGTCTGTTCTCAATCAGAGATTCTTCCCTAGAAGATTCGTCCCCAGTTTTCTCTTTCCCCGCCAAAGTCCCCATCCTGGGAATCTACGAATAACTCCTCCTCATAACTAAGCTGCTTTCTTTATCCCCCCCCCCTCTTTATCGACCCACTGCGTCGTAAGATGACTGGCTAACTGTACGCCCCTCCCTTTTCAAAAGAAACCCCCCCTTTTTTAAGGTTTAAAGTTTTTTTTTGTTTTTTTTTTTTAAGGATACGGAATTGTTCTTTGCCTCGCATGTCCTCTCCATCCCTATTTTTGGCTTCCAGTAGGATCTTGCCGGCCTCCTCCTCCACCACCGCCAGCACCACTGCCTTTGAATTGGTCTTGAACACCTAAAGCTGCCTCCGACTTCATAACCAGGACAAAGAAAGAAAAAGTTGCCACCTCGGACTATCTTTTTGTTTGTTTGTTTGCTTCTCATCCCGGCCCCCTTCGCACACCCCCACCCGACCAGAGCAAAAGGGAAAAAGAGGGCGTGTGTATGCACGCGCGCGTGTGCGGAGGTGGGGAAATGTTGGTGTCTCCTTCTCCCTGGAAACGGCGGAGGAACTGAGGCGAAAGTGAAGCAGCAGGAGAGAAAGTTTCCTTGCCGAAACCTGGGCCGAGTAAGCGAGGGATGCTTTCAGAGCCGAACAAGCATCGGCGGAGAGCTGTGGTGCTGCCGCATTGTGTTTGCTGAGGATCTTCCCGCCTGGTGGGGGCTCAGCTTCCTACGAGGAGGAGGGAGCAGCTGGAGCGAACCAGCTTCTATCGCCCACCTACGCAAGTACATCTTTTAGTCGAGAGAGGTCCTCCGGGTTTTTGGTTTTTTTTTTTATTTTATTTTTTTGGGGGGGGTGTTGGTGCTCTTTTTTGGGCCTCAGTGCAATGTGAAGCGCGCCCACTAAAAACCCTGATTTGCCAAGGATTGGAGCGTCAACCTAGTACATGCATCCGATAATCATCTTCTCATACAAAATGGATTTTAGCCAAAACAATCTGTTTGGTTATATAGAAGATCTGCAGGAACTTACTATCATTGAAAGGCCGGTGCGCAGGAGCTTAAAGGTATTATATATGCTGTATGAATCTGTCGGTTTTTTTAAAAAAGAAAAAATTAGATAAATCAAATCGCAGTTATTTCAGAACCTCTTAAACAAAGTGATGGCATCTTTTTCTGCAGGCTTGGCATATTTTAAATTGGAAAGATGTTTTGCATAGATAAGGTAATGAATCTCAGCAGTGGTTGTAATGCTTTCAGAAATGGCATTTGAGACCTGGGGGAGAGAAATCCTAGATAGCAACTGCTTTGATTTCAGCAACTTTTATGGTTATATAATTTTTATCTTTTATTACAGTAACTGATTTAAAATGTTAATTGCCTCATTTTTGGAATGCTATCAGATTAGGAGAATTAAAATTAAAGGTCTTTAAAATCATATCTGAAACCGGTCATAGTCTTCCAGGAGACTGTTCCAGAGAAAGTGGCTTAAAAATTACTGGCTGTCATTCTGATTCAAAAATTGAGAAGGAGGACAAGTGGTAGCTCATATTTGTCTCTGGTTCTTTTCATGCTATCTGTAGTTTATCAAATAGCAGAGCAAAAGGCCCTTATTTAAGGCCTTGGAGAGCAGTTGACATTTAAAATAGATAACACTGGACAAAATAGTCAGCAATCTGACTCATAGAAGTCAAATACATGACAAATTTGAAGCTAGCACACTTCCATTAGTATTTCTTGCAATTACATCTATTTTCATTAATTTCTTGTGTTTCAGGCAGAATTCATACTTACTCTGGAATAAGTAAAAGTGGTCCTGGTGATGAATAGTACAATCCTATGCATGCCTACTCAGAAGTAAGCCCCTTTGAATTCATCGGGACTTACTTGCAGGTAAGTATGTGTGGGATTGTAGTATACTTGTGACATTGAAAATTCAAATTTGAAAATGGAGGTAGTTGTTAAGAAATTGAAGTATGCAGCTGAGATGTCAATAATGTTGATTTCTGTATCATGTCTGACAGACACCAGAAGAAATAGAGAGACTGACAGTTGATGAAGAACTCAATGATATTGAAAGGGCTGTGTATCTCCTCAGGTATAGTTTAGATACTATTATTTTAGTACCTTTTATTTAAATGTTTCCTTCTCCATGTTCTTAGTGATTTTATTTCTTGAGTTCTGAGTTATAATAACACTGTAAAAGGAAGATTGAAATAAAGTGTGACTCCATTGGCAATATATTTTTTATATGAGAATGGTTGCTAGGCTATTTTTGGGCCTTATACTTTAACCTTGCTCCTGTTTGAAAGTTACAAAACTGAATGATGATACCTGTATCAGTCTTACTAATTCACTTTACATATATAGAACAGTTTTTACTATGATTATGCAGTAACAGCTTTTTGTCTCCTTCAAAGGCTATATATAGTAATGGAAACTTTTAAAGGATATGTTTTAAGGATGAAAAATATTTAAATCTGTATTGGCTTTTAATCATAGTTTAATTTTTATCTGTATTTTCTTATAAAATGCATACTTGCCTTTTGCATTTTAAAATACACACTGAAGCACCATTTAATTGCCCTCAGCACTATTTGCCTAAAAGTCAGATTTGTGACTTTTTGCAGAGGTGCAGTGCTGAAGCCTATACACTTTTACACAGTGTTAACTGAAAGAAGTACCAGCTGTAAAGTTTCTTTAAATTTGATCAGTTATATTTAGCACTTTTGAGAACCAATGTTTACCTCATTCTTGGAAATGAAGCTTTTATTTTGCTAACATATCTTAAGCTACCACTTATTTCAACCTTTTATATATTTTATAACTGTCCTGTCTATTAAATACCTTCATCTTTCACTGGTTCTTTTAGACATGTTATTGTAAGCAAAATGTTATTGCAGAATACTTGTTTGGATTCATCATCTCCTTTTTAATATATGCTATTTGTTCAAATGTTGAATCATTACAAGGAATTTATTGAGGTGGGTAGAATGGGTTGAGGAACTTCAGCCCTTCATTATTATATGCTCTAAACCTAGACAGACAATCTAGCAACCTATTCTAGCAGCAAACCAATATTTTATTTAAAAGAAATTATAAAGTTCTTTCTCACCCTATAAAATCCATTTCCAGTATCTTCATTAAGTAGGCATAGGTTGGAACAATGTCTGCTTGCTCGGCAGAGTAATAGAGGCCATACTCATAGTCATTGGTGACTCATTTGATAACATCTACCTTTTTCTTAGTATGTGATTGCTATAAAGATGCAAGGCAGGTTTGTGCTACTTTATTTCTCATGAGAATAAATTTGGTAGCTGGCAAGGGTGGATAATATATTTTCACTGAATGCATGTAAATCTTAGATGCTTTTTAAAATTCAAGAATTTTATGATATGAGGTAATAATTACTGATACGGATAAGGGATAACTAGGATTGATTTTTCTGGTTTTATGTTTTCAGGGTTAGGGTTTTTTCATTGATTTTTTAAAATATATAATTATAGTTACTCTTTGAACAAATTGCAGTCTTGAGTATAAATGAAAAGCAAGTTCATTCAGCCCTTGTTAAAATACATAAGATTGATGTTCAATATATTATTATCTTGAAACAAATAATAAAATCTAATGTTGTGTAAAATGTCATCTAAAACTCTTGTGTTACCAATATGCAGGTACAAGCGTTTCTTTTTTACGGTTTAGAAAACAAGTCTACTGTGCATTGCCTGTTTCTTGGAAGTGATCCTGGTCTCAGATTCTCCTTAGGTGTTTGTTATACATTCCTGGGCTTGGAGAGTACTTCCTGCAGACTAGATCATATTACTTCTGAAGTTGAAATTATTTGCTTAATTTATATGCTACCCATCTCACACTGAAGAGTGACTTTGGGCAGCTTACAATTAAAATAATAAATATTAAAATATTAAAAACATTAACTTCAAAGATAATAATTTGAATGAAGGCAAATGAAATATAGCTGTGTGTTTATTTTTAAAGCATATGAACATAATAGCATGACATCAGCCTAAGTTTCCTTATATGTTGTTCTTCCCATGTTAAACTCCAAATAACCTTCTGTTTGAGGTTCCACTTTCGTACAGTCACAAAGTGAAGAGCAAGTAACATCAATACTTTTGTATTATGTTATCACATTTGTGGCTATATATGACCAGTAACTAGGATGTTGCTGGTTTGACTGGAGCATATTCTTTGCTGTAATACCATCTCCTCTAGTTGTTTTAAAATTGTGTCTTATCCTTCCCATGTACATTTTATAATTCCTGCCATAAAGTTTTTGAACAAATTAACCTCTGATCTTTTAATAGTGTGAACACATAATACTTGCTTTATTATAGATATTACAGCAATGAGGCCTACTTGATTATGTATATAAATGTAATGTATGTACATTCAAGGCTTGCTGCTATTTCCAGTATAAATGTACTTCTGAACAGAATGTGAAGTGATCCAATGTAAAGAACTTGCTTTTGCATAGCAAAACTATGCAATACCTTAGGTAGCCTCATCTAAAAAATTGATCTCTAATTTTTTAAAATATTTAGTAATGAAATGTTTTGATGAGTTTTTAAAGTTTTCTTTCTGGACTGTTTTTATATTGAAAGTAATCTTGTTTACAATTTTTAAACTGCCCATAGTTAAATGGCATATACATTTAATAATTAATGTAATGTACATTAATTAAACAAACATTTAAAATTATTTTGTAATTCTGTCATGTGATTGCATGAGAATGTTCAGCCTGTGGTCTTTAATGTCCCTTTTTATTATTCTGATCCTCCTGAATCCTCTGTAAACTCCCAATTAAATGAGCGATTACTACCTCCTGTTGATAGAAGTATTTTCAATAGTAGAAGGCCTTAAGTGGATTACTGTGGTTTCTATCACAAGATAGTAGATCCACTTATACTAGAAATAATTTTTGTTCATGTTAAATAACATATAGTTATTAGATTAAAATACCCTATTTTTTTTAAAGAAATATCACTTTAACTAGTGAGCATTATCCTTGATGGAGTAATTAGAGAAACTGCACAAAATGTATCCTGTTATTAGTTGTAGATTTCAAGTGTTAAAAGTACAAAGAATTCAATTAAAATGTCACAAATATTAATCATACTAACAAGGGATCATTCCCAGTTTTCAGAGCAATGGTGAAATAGATATACAGTTAAACAAAAAAAAAAAGGCAAAGATGCTTTGGGTCCCCCCCCCCCCCCAAATTATGCCATTGTTTTCAACCAAGCTGGGTTTTTTGTTTGCTTGCTCTTTTGGTTTTGTTTGTTTTTACTTTTTAGTCAAGCCAGTATTCCTGGAGTTTCCATCCAAATACTAATTATAGCAAACCTTAGTTACCTTTTGTTATCAGCCAAGATTGCCTAAATGTTGCCACCTGCTGAATATAAATATAGTATTGTAAATCTGCTTCTGAGAAGAGATTAGGAACAAATCAAATGAGTTTCTTGGAGAGCGTTCCATAAATTCTGGACCCCTGTAAAAATACCTTTGCTTTTGTTAAATTATACTTTACTTAGTGAAGGATTGGACATAAATGCCAATATGCAATGATAAGATCTTGAGTTTGTGACTATGTAATGTTATGGATTTCTTCATAAGAGTGACTTAAAGTATTGTAAGGAGAATAAAAAAATAATGTAAATCAAAATGTAGTTTCCTTTTACTTCATTGTTGTGTTATGTTATCAAAGTCTACCTTTCTAAGCAAGCCAGCAAAAGAAGTCAGAAGTTTTGCTTTTAATAATTGAAAACTTTCTTTTAAGCTGCAGTATGTAATTTAGGGAGCCAATAAAATCTGCAAAAGTGAAACCTACATTTCTTTGCCAATTGTACTGAAAATAGGGGATACCACATGAACCTGAAATTTTATGGGTTTCTTTTCCTAATCATATGCTAGGGTTAATTGAATTAGTTGAGATCTAATAACATCGCTACACACCAGAACAACTAGACACAAGGACAGTTTTCCCCAAACGCCATCACTCTGCTAAACAAATAATTCCCTCAACACTGTCCAACTATTTACAAAGTCTGCATTACTATTACTATTAATCTTCTCATCATTCCTTATCACCCATCCCCTCCCATTTCTGACTGTAACTTTGTCATTTTATATTGACTGTTTCCTAGTATGATTTGATTGCTTATTGTACCCTATGACTATCATTAAGTGTTGTACCTTATGATTCTTCACTCTTGATGAATGTATTCTTTTCTTTTATGTACACTGAGAGCATTTGCAGCAAGACAAATTCCTTGTGTGTCCAATCACACTTGGGCAATAAACAATTCTATCTATCTATCTATCTATCTATCTATCTATCTATCTATCTATCTATCTAAGATTTGAGATCTTAAATTTGAATTTAAGATTTGAAAGCAGTAATATTTGATTTGAACTGATTTGATACATAGACAACTGAGTTGAGATTTTTTTTAAAATATTTGATTGTAGGATATACAGTAATGGGAATTCATTATACCACTCCATTTTTGGCAGAATGAGATGAAAAACCTCTTAATGGATATTACCCTGCAAATCATAATCCAGATAAACTCACATGTTCCATTGCAATAGTTTTTTGGAAGATTTCCCCCTCTGCAAATCATTTAAGGCAAAGATAGCATAAAAGAAGAAAAGGAAGCATAGTACTATGTCTCTGAACTATGTAACAGAACCTTAAATTATGGTGAACCAATGCTCAAAGTGACCTACTCCAACTAAAAAAATGAAAATGTTTTTATGTTTTTTTCAAATATGAAACTAGTATTTAAATATCATAAAATCTATCATCCCCAACCACTTGCATTTTAGAATTAACAAGTTGTAGGCATAGCTTTCCTGCATAGTTATTCTCTCTTTTTGAATTATTTGTTATAAACTGTTCGTGTGCCTTATCTCTGTTGCCTATATTTTGTAATATATGCAAAATCTAACAGTATCAAATCCACATGCAAAATAAGTAGATTAAGGAAATCCTTCAGTACATAAGACACAGTATAGAAGAATATTGTTTGATTGGACTAGCGAAGCACCATGTATTAAATAATCTAATCAAAATCAGTGAACCACTTCATCTGCATAACAGTAAGTTATATATGCACTGAGAAGTACGATGTAGGTTGAATCTGCTGCTCTGGATCACATGAAAAGCAAGAAATAGGAAAGGGGCTTTAAGCTGGAGCAATCAGCATGCTGAACTGCCTCTTTTCATAGGGATGCACTAGAGAAATTTGTCAGGATTTTTTCCGCTGCAGTCTCCCAGCCTGATTTGGCCCCTTGTCAAAATCGAGCTTTCTCCCAGAAACTAATAAGAGATTGTGCATACATATGGATATGAGAATCCTATCCTAAAGAATGCAATACTTTCAAGTTCCTAATAACTGATTGTTTATGTCTATTTTTAGTTAGTATTGCTTGTTTTATTTTGTTTTATGTTTTTATTTACTGTTTTACACTGCATAGAAGCATGTATTTGAGTTGGGCAGCCTTATGCTGTAAATACTATGAATAATTGAATAAATAGATGTATTCCTGTCCATGCCTCTCTGCCTGTAGCTTTGGTTATCTCATGTTTCATGTGTGTATTTGAATGCAGGTGTCTGTCCCATAGGGATTCTTTAGTGGGAATGTTCTTTAGAATTCTCAACCAGATCTGACCGATTTTCAAACATTTTACCCATTTCAATTAAATATCATGCCTTTATGGGAACACTCATGCTTTCCATAGTTATTCCCCCCCCCCATCACATATTTTATATCATTGTTTCGTTAAAATGTTCCCCCTTCTACTACTACAATTCTCCCATTTATTTACTGAACATTTTATCAGATTTTAGATTACTAAACGTTTCCAATTTTCTAGGATTATTTCTAAGTACAAATATAAAAATACAATCTTATGTACTTTTCCAGAATCCCTTTTTCAATAAAGTTTACCCATTATCTCTAAAAGACTTTTGTTTCTTTGCATCTTGCTCCCCACCATTGAGGCTTCTCATTCTCCCTTGCTTATTCTTCTCCTTGCCCTCTTTACCCCTGTGTCTCTCCACCTCCCTTTTGTTCTGCTTTCCTCCTTTTTATTGTTTTCTAACATAGTATCCACTTTTCACCTTATTCTTCTCTTTTTTGGTTGTTTTTCCAAATCTTAAAGTCCCCTTTTCCTTTTTCTCTTTCCCCTTTTCTTCCCCAACTAAAGTCACTTGTTCGTCAAAAATGGCTTCTTCTTTATCCCAGTCATCCTGTTGTGTAGTCAGCTTTTCATAAGTACAAACCACCATTTCTAAAAATTGAAAAAGAGTGCCAAGAGAATCCTTCCCTTCTTGTTCTTCCTTTTTATATTTTTGGTATTCAAGTTTCAATCCATCCACAAGTGATGCCATTATAGAGAGAAAAGGTTTTTCCAAACAACCACCCAAGTGCTTTTAATCAAAAATAGTTCAGAAGCTCCAAAATCACCAAGCAATCCAAATAAGCTGTTTCTTTTAAGTACTTTCTCCTTCTTCCACTTTCTCTATCTGGGGTTAATGTTTAGTCACAAAGTTTCATTTAAAATATATCTTTTAGGAGTCTTATTGATGCTTAATAACTCTTTAAAATTCTAGGCAATCTTCTCCTTATTTTCAAATTCTGCTCCAATTTTTTTTTCCTCTCCCTTCCCACTCACAGCAAAAAGGTTTTTTAAAAAAATGTTCAGAAATCCTTATCCCTTCAGCATTTAATTACCTTCAATGCAGGTTTTCCGATTTCTCTTATAGTTCCATCCGCTGTCCTGTTGGGAAGGAGAGTGAAAAGAAAGAAAAGAAAAAATCTTTCCCTTTTAGAATTCCATTCGCCGCTTGTAACTCTCTCTGGAAACAATTTATCTTTGGCAGCTTTCAAATTCCAGGGTACTTTATCTTCCTTTGTCCCGGACAAAAACCACTTTCACAGCTCTTCTGACTTTCCTCCTCCTGCACAATCTTGTCTGGCTGCAGGTTTCTTCGTGGTGGCCATTACTGACCGCCGCTCCTCCGCCTTGGGAAAAGGGGTTTTTGCCAGTTGGGGAGGGGGTCTGCGACACCCCCAAACCCCTATCCGGATACCTCTTGTCTTCAGCTGCCTCTACGGGGCAGCTATATCCCCCAAATCCAAGTGGATCAGGGGAACCTTGGCAGCAAGCGCAGCAGGAATCGTGCGGTATTGCGAATCCCTGCCGCTGCCGAAGCCTTGCAAACCGGAAGTCCTAATTGTTGGTTTTATTGTACACCACTCTGAGTATGACATGAGTGGCCATATATGAATAAACATTTGGAGTGCACAATTTGGGTCTTAACAAATTGATTACAGCACTCCCATGAAGAGCAGGTGGCAATTGTGGACTGGAAGGCATTGCACATATCTACTTGGTGCATCATTTCTGAAATGTGAGTCCCTTATTACTGTCATTCACACAGTCACTCTGAAAACAGATATTGTAATGTAGCACATGTGGAGCTGCATTGAAGACAAACTAGAAGACAACTTACAAGGTACAGTTGATCAGAATGCAACAGAATAAACGATTATGTATATGACTTGACACAACCACATTATCATCTCTTCAATATAAGCTGTATTAGTTGCCAGTGAGCTTTCAGGTACAGTTTGTCATCTACAAAGCCAATCATGCTGTAAGGTCTGATTATCTGAGACAGTTTTTATCCCATTGTTTCTGCCCAGCCCTTAAAATTGATAGGGCTCACTTCTCACCTCTTTTCACAAGCAAGACCATCTGACAAGGCTTGGGAAATGGGCAATATCTGTTGTAGCACTTTCTCCTTCACACCAAAAATTTGAACAGCTCCAAGACTTTGAAGACCAAAACTTATGCTGAGTCAGTTGGAGTGTTAGTTTTCCCATTATAATGTTTTCTCTCTTTTCTGGTTTAATGTGGTATGCAGAACTGCTGTTGAGTTGGATGACTTTAAAAATCTTGTAAATAAATAAATACTGGTGAGTGTATAGACCTCTATGAGAGTCGGGATCTCAATAATAAAGCCTAAATACATAACAAATACATAAAAGCTTTTCTTCTGATATTCATGCTAAACAAGCAAAAAATCAACAGGCTGTTGATACCATTTGACTTGAAAGTAGGCTTCTGTAAAAGTCAGAAATAGGGAAGGAAAGTATGATCTTTTGTACCATATATTCACAGGGGTTTTTTTTAATATAAAATGTTTTTGCTATATCTGAGCATAAGAGAAAAAAACTATGTTACTTTTCTCGCTTTCAGAGATGTTGCAATTCAAAGCTTTTAACATGTCAACTTGCTGTTAGGAAAGTAATCCTCTGTTGCTCCAGGTTTTTTTTATAAAGAGTGTAAACTAATTCACAAATTTTGCTAAGCTACTATATGGTTTGTCTGTAGCTTTGTTGTGTTGAACCAAGTCAGTTGTGATTTAGTCAAGTAAGCAGTGTTTAAATAAATCATAACTTAGCACGTGTGAGCCAGCGATTTACTTACAATTACGACATTTTCTTTAGTATTTGTTTTGTTACAAAACAAGAACTGATGCTTAATCTTGGTTAACATCGGTATGAAAAAGAGATTATTATTAATCATTTGATTGGGTAACATCTTAAATATAGGACTTATTTGTCTGAATTATTCTATTCTTGGGGGCAATTCTTCATTAAGAAAACAAAAGATTTAAAATATCGAGTTAGCAAACTGATCCTGGTCAACAAGATTACCAAGATACATAGTTACAATAGCTGGTAGCCAAATCTATTTTTTAAAATCATCACAACATTGAGTGATACTAATTATCTAATGATAAATCATTAAAATGCAAAGATTCTTTACTTTAAAGAGAACCACAGGAGGATTTGAATTACCCGTGTTATTCAAATGCAGACTTTGTGGAAGGAAAAGTCTAACCAGAGAGCTTAAAAAAATAGCTACAGCTAGAACTTGGTATATAGAGTGTGTTTGTTTTTATTCCACTGAAACAGACTGGTAAACTGTGAGATCTTTTAAGCGAAAAGTCTTTTGGCTTTCAAACTGATTTTCTGATTCAGGTATGCAGAATTGCCAGAAGGGTCATGGATTTCTTTTTAAAGTTCCTTTTGAGTATTTAAAAATCACCTTTGGCACATGTATTTTTAAGCTGTGTTATTTGTTTTAAACTACTGAAGTTTAGATGAAAACAAGAGAACAGTAGCCTGAACTATTAATACTCAAACTTTTTATTTGTCTCTGGAAGATGCAATGTGTGATAGACAAATTGGCTTGCTGAGAAAAAGGCATTTTACAGCAAATACGCTTCTAAAGAAAAATAAATAGAAATTATTTTCTTCAGTGACTAGCTTAAATCAAGTAAAACATACAGACATAGCAAATTATGTTATTGTTCCTTGACTTTATAGGATTAATTTGCTATAGTATATTAATATATAGACTGTGTTATTGTCTTATAAAAACAAGTAGATTCATACTTCCACAATTTCTAATTAGCGGGGGGGGGGAATGGGGGGAATAACAGGAGGAATATGGTTAAATATACAAAACTGCAATTCTTTTCTACCAAGGCAATATGATTATATTTTTAATAATACTTTGTTATACTAATTTTAGTTGGATGTTAATTGACCTGTGGACCTTGTGCCTGTTCATTCAGTTGTGCTTGCTGTAGTGCTTTCAGAGTACATTTAAAATGGAAGTTTAATTAGTGAAGGGTTTCTTTGCTATTTGGATGAGGTGTATAGGTGTATAGATTCTATTTATTTCTCTTCTATCTTGTAGATGTTTGACTTCTGCATACATTTAAAAACCTGAAATACCTATCTGTGTTCGTTTTGGTTGTACTTAGCACAGTGGTTGTACTTGGATATTGGCTCTGTGTTTCATTGTTCAACTGTGAATGCTGATATTGTTGGCAGAGCCTGTCAAAATAGTAATAGTGGGAGTGGGTGGTGTTGATTTCTTTTGTTTTGTTTTTGTAATGTTAAGGTTATTCATGAAGTTAATCACAATCAGTTTCTTCTCCACTGAGTCAATGGGAGAATCCAGGTTGGGTAGCCTCTAGCCTTGTTGCTCTTCAGACTGTGTTGAATTCTGAGGACACACCTCCCTGGTAACAGTCCCCAGTTTTTCAACTCAGCTCACTCAGATGTCCCTTAAGGGCTCTGAAGAATTTGAATCTTAGGAAGAATAATCAAGTCATACAGGATAAAAATGAAGAGGTGCCTGTTTCAGGAATTTCTTTCAATTTTTGTTTAAAGAGTTGTTAACATGTGCTGTTTATACCTCCATGGACTCCAAAACACTTTTGGGGATGTTGAGAAACATCCAACCAGGCAAGGAGGAGGACTCAAGTGGGAAATTAGTCTAGAATTGTTGCACAATCGCAAGAGGTCATGCAAAATTTGTTTATACATTTGTGTATTGTTTAAATAAGAAGTGACATCCTTAAAAAAATCATAGGGTTGGAGAGACCTCATGTTGAGAATTTTTTATACAGTAAGGGAATATGCATATATGAAGAATGCATACCAAGATATACTGTTTCTTAGTAGCTGCTCCACATTTGTGAAAGTGTCTCACCCTAGAATTAATTATTGCTTAATTCCTTGTAATGTTCTGGAAGCTATTAAAATGGAACTTCTAAAGAATGTTTGGTTGAATAGCTTATTATCATAGTCTTTAGTAACAGCTTATTAATAGCTTATTATAAATAAGCTATAAATAGCTTTAGTAATAGCTTATTATCATAGTCTTTAGTTTCAGAATGGTGCGGTGGCTTAGAGGTGGAGCTCTTGCCTCACAACCAGGAGGCTGTGAGTTCGATCCTAGATATAGGGGCAGATATTTCTCTGGGCACAGTGAGAATATATCTGCTGAACAAAACTCTGCATTGGCAACAGGAAGAGCAGCCAGCCAATAAACACTCTGCTAGCTCCATTCAGTTGCCCAGACTCCACCCCACAAGGGATTAGGGGGTCGTTCAAAGAAGATGATAGTCTTTAGTTTATTTTACATTGAATTACGGTATTTATAATTTATTGATTTTCTTTATCACTATTGCTGTAATTTATTGTAAATTTGATTAGTTACTGATAGTTTGTAATTTGGGGGTCCTTCTTGACTGACAATTCCTGCTCACTGAAGAAATGGCAGCTCCAGCTAGAAGAGTTTTTACACATTACATCTTGTGTACCAATTGTAGGCATTCCTGGATTGTGAGGCATACTCATCACCAAGTGGTGTACCTTGAAAAACATTTGGAATTTATAGTTGAAGGTATCTGAGCAGTGTTAGCTATATCTTAGTATATGTGAGTTACCTGACTGGTTATAGTTACACTGGCCGTCATTTGGTTTCTAGGTGTGATTCAATGTATAGTTATAATTCTTAAAGTCATAATGACTCCAGATGTGCCTAGAGATGGTCTTTGAGTTGACAGTAATGGAGTCCAGAATTACGGTTGTAATTCAGGCTGTTCATTAATCAAATTATCACTTGACTTTTTGTGGTTGTTGTTAAGCAAATCCACAGTTGTTAAGTGAATGTCATGATCATTAAGTAAACCCATTATCCACAATGGGCATTTTGTGCTAGAAATCAGAAGTGGTGCAATACATAGGGATTGATCGTCAAGCATCCAAAAAGTGTTCTCATGACCACAGGGGGCATCAGAATGTCAAAACGGGGTCATAAGTTCCTCGTTTTGGATCCTTTGTAGCGTCAAACAATTTTTAAGCAACAGTTAAGTTGAAGACCACCCGTATTTGTGGGACTGCTTTCTACTCTGTTTATCAGTCAGATGGATCTGAGTAAAGCCAAATCCCTTCCTTTCGTAATTTGATGGGAACTTTCTCAATAGTCACCTGCACACTTTGAAATTTCCTTCTTGCACAGTTTTGGTTGTCTATATTTCTTCTAAGCTTCAGGAAAGCTGCTAAGAACTGCCAGTTCCATCTGGCACAGGAGGAGGGCATGCCTTTGAGGCTTTGCTCCGCATTTGGAAGACTTCTCACTGGGTGGTCGAATGCACCAAGAAAGACACCAGGCTGGTTCTATCTAGGGTGAACTGCCCCGATCACGAGCTCGGGAAGCTCTTTTATTAAAAACACACAATAATACGTCACAAGCGGTGAACTCTATCCAATCATTATGTCACATGAGCAGAAATATTAGTGGACACATAGTAGCATCAAATCACAGTGTTATATGGTCAGTTTTAGTAGGTACAAAGTAGCCAATCAATGCCTGCAGTCCAGTTATCAGCCCATGGTGTTGTATTGCTGATTGATGTTCTTTGTTCCTGGTACACGCTTTCAGCCTACGTGAGGCCTTGAGGCCTGGCATGTACTGAAACTGTTTAAGCTGATTTATTACTGCATGCTTTGATTAGAAACGAGACCGGAGGTATATGATTGCTATAATTTTCTGGATTTTTTTTTTTTTAGTTTGATCAGTTTTCGTTTCTAGGTTTTTGGCTTTTTGTGTAATCAGTGTTTTATTTTATGATGAGGTTAGGTTTAGCTACTTAGAGCTTTTTGGGTTTGAGTACCATGCAAATAAACAAAGTAAATAAATAAATCTCATAAGTTTTGTTGACAATTTTGGAAGTCACTATTAGTCTATATTTGTTTGGTAGTATATTTAAGTACATTAAGTACGAAATAAGTAGTGAAACATCAGAATTGGATTTCAGAAACAATATTCTGCAATCAGCATTCAGGATAAGGAGGGCAGTAAATTAGTTTTGGATCTGTGTTATGTTCTTTGATATATGTTTATTTTTTGTAGAAGAAGTTATCTTCATTCCTATCTCGTTTGCCAGCATTTTTAAGCAGAAGCAACATTTTATCAAACAAGTAATTACAGCTTGTCATGCAACTGACTCAGTAGGCAACATTTGAGTTCTATTAGTTTCACATTGTTACCACATAGAGTTCTGGTTAGCCATATACCAAACTGGCATTTTCACTGTCTGCAGTGCAACATCAGCTTGTATCATCTTCCTGTCTTCTTTCCCTTCCTTCCCTGCTTGGTTTATATGCTGTCCCAGTTGAAATGAATTGGAAGCAGCTTACATACCTAAATACATATTAAGATCAAAACAGTTAAACAAAAACAACAGCATAACAGTATATCCCACAATGTGCCAGAGAAATACCAGTCACATAAATAATCCTACTTCTTTGTAATTCGGATCCTTCTTTGGTTTTTCTCACATATACAGACTCATCATGCTGTTGCTGTTTGAAAAAAAACTTTATACACAGTGGTAATAAGCTAAAGAAATTAAAGGCAAGAAATAAATGATAAATAATAAATAAATAAACTAAAAGGAAACTTATGCAGATCTAGTTTATCACCATACACTGTCTCTTTATATTTTTGTCCTTGCAAACTCTCTGTGTTTCTATCACATCTAAATTCTAATTCATACATCATCCTTGGGTTTTTAAACTTTTAAACTCTGTTGTTTTTGAGGATCTCATCATATTCATCTAGCCATGACTTTTTTCTGTCTTCCCCTTCCCTATGAATTCTTCCTTTATATACTATATTTATTTTTCAATTCAGTTTTCATTCTCTGTAACTATATACTTTTTGCATATTTGTTACTGTTCTGTATATGTATCTTACCAAAAATATTATCTTTGTGTCTTCTATCTCAGTGCATTCCTTTCCACTAGCACCTCCCCTTCTAAACTCTGCGTCTAAGATACTGGGTCCAGAATTCAGAACATTATTTCATCCGTTGGATGTCCACCATCCTTTCATTTTTCATACAGAACTGTGCAGTATCATTTTTAGAGTCAATTGGAGGGGGGGAGAATAGCTGTCAAAGTGCATTTAAAGAATATGTTATTTCCAGATTTCTTCAAAGGGATAGCGCCCATTATTTTATTTGTATTTACTGAGCAAATACCCTACTCCATTCCAATTTGTATTGTAGTCATTCCAATATTCTCCCAGTCAAAATTAATTTCCCAATTTAATCCCGTACTAGAAACTGGACCTCCACTCCCAGAAAGGCACAACCTTTAGAAAGGCTGTCATCTCTTTCACTCCCCTTCTCCAGAAAAATAATTTGCTGCTGAAACTTGTGTATAAAGAGATCATGATGAAGAAGAGTTGGATATTTACTTCTAACTGCATCCCTTGAGTGGTCAACTGTGAATTCACACAGCCCACTCCTCCACTTTACTTGGTCTCAGGTGATCTTATTTTTCCTTCAGATCTGCTGTGTTAATTTTAAAATCTAAAAGGTTCAGCTAATCATATTATATACATGGGAGGCAGCGCATCCTGGTCTTTGTGTAAGCGCATTACCCATGTGTGTGAATTCAGGGAACCACTCAAAGAACTGCACTAATGAATACAAAATAATTTTTCTCAAGTTTATTCACATTAGATTATTATGTCCTTGCAAACTCTCTGTGTTTCTATCGCATCTAAAGACTAATTCATACATCATCCTTGGGTTTTTAAACTTTTAAACTCTGTTGTTTTTGAGGATCTCATCATATTCATCTAGCCATGACTTTTCTCTGTCTTCCCCTTCCCTATGAATTCTACCTTTATATACTATATTTATTTTTCAATTCAGTTTTCATTCTCTGTAACTATATACTTTTTGCATATTTGTTACTGTTCTGTATATGTATCTTACCAAAAATATTATCTTTGTGTCTTCTATCTCAGTGCATTCCTTTCCACTAGCACCTCCCCTTCTAAACTCTGCGTCTAAGATACTTGGTCCAGAATTCAGAACATTATTTCATCCGTTGGATGTCCACCATCCTTTCATTTTTCATACAGAACTGTGCAGTATCATTTTTAGAGTCAATTGGAGGGGGGGAGAATAGCTATCAAAGTGCAAAATAGATTTCTTATTCAAGTAATAATTTGGAAATGAGAAAAATTCCAAAACTTGTGATCTTGGGTGACTAAATCTACATTGCTATAAGCTGAAATTTTAGCTCAGTTGTCTGTCTCAGGAGCATATTGCGTAAATCAGTTAAATGATACACCGAGGAAGGTTTGATAGTAAAAGTTGAAATATTTTGAATTCATTTAAAGCAAATCATAATGGTTGGGTTATGCTTTACTGAGTTCCTTTTATTGTGTTTTATTAATAGTATGTGTAAATAATGATTTCTTTTTCACATGTTTTTATTTTTAAAATGGATTTATCTGATATATATATATATGGCATTCAGCTTAGTTCGGGTATTTTCCCACGTCATAATAGTTGTGCTTTTAAAGTTGTACCAACGTTTCAGCAGAATCTCATCTGCCATCATCAGGCTTCTGTATAGTGTTCATCTGTGAGTCAGACTTTTACAGTGGTTTCAGATTTAAATTTGGGGCAGCCTATTGCTGTGCCAGAATGGTTTTTTCTTCATCCTGATTGGTTGGGAGTCTTGGTCTGTGTTTATTGGTCTTGGAGTTTGCTGTGTTCTGCTTGATTGTGTTTCTGATATCTTCTCTCTCTTTTTTTTTTTTTTGGCTCTTTTTGTATCTTGATTGGCTGGCAGCATTGTGTTACTTTATTGAAGGCCTTTAGTGCAGCTTGGCTTCGGGTAAATGGACGGCTATCATTAGTTAGGAAGCTGGGTTTCATTTGGGTGCCTGGTTGGGGTGTGTTTGAGCTGGAGGTATCAGGGGGGATCTGTTTGTGCCCACGTGTTTGCCTGGCTAGTGGTGTGGAGATTTGTTTGTGAGTGCAGGCTTCCAAATGATTGACAGCCTGGTGGAATCATCTCTTCTGTTCATGCTTTCTGGTCTTTTTTCAATCTCTATGGCTTCTCTGATGATTCTGTGGCTGGGATTTTCTATAGTGGCTAGGGTTTTGGTGCCATTGAAGTTGATGCTATGACCTGTGGCTTCCATGTGTTGGACTAGTGAGGAAGTGTGTTCCAGCTTTTTGACTGCATTTTTGTGTTCATCCAGGCGGGTGCTTATTCTTCTATTGGTCTGTCCAATGTATGTGGCCAGGCATGATGCACAGGGGACTTCGTATATGCCTTGGTTTTCCAGGTCAATTTTGTCTTTGGGGTTTCTTAGGATGGCTGCTATTTTTCTGTCTGTTTTGAAGGCAGTCTTGATGTGGTGTCTGTATAGTATCTTACTAATTTTGTCTGTAGTGCCTCTTATGTAGGGCAGGACAGCTGTTCCATGGGTCTGTTCATCTTCTGGGTCTCTATTATGTCTCAGTGTGTTTTTGTGGGTCAAGTTGGTGATTTTGCTTTTGTGGAAGCCGTTGGCTGTCAATATTTTAGTCAGGGTGCATAGTTCAGTCTTCAGACCAATAGAAGAATAAGCACCCGCCTGGATGAACACAAAAATGCAGTCAAAAAGCTGGAACACACTTCCTCACTAGTCCAACACATGGAAGCCATAGGTCATAGCATCAACTTCAATGGCACCAAAACCCTAGCCACTATAGAAAATCCCAGCCACAGAATCATCAGAGAAGCCATAGAGATTGAAAAAAGACCAGAAAGCATGAACAGAAGAGATGATTCCACCAGGCTGCCAATCATTTGGAAGCCTGCACTCACAACAAAAAAATCTCCACACCACAAGCCAGACAAACACCTGGGCACAAACAGATCCCCCCTGAGATCTCCAGCTCAAACACACCCCAACCAGGTACCCAGATGAAACCCAGCTTCCTAACTAATGATAGCTGTCCATTTACCCGAAGCCAAGCTGCACTAAAGGCCTCCAATAAAGTAATACAATGTTGCCAGCCAATCAAGATACAAAAAGAGCCCCCCCCCCAAAAAACCCCAAAAAACAGACAGAAGATATTAGAAGCAGAACACAGCAAACTCCAAGACCAATAAACACAGACCAAGACTCCCAACCAATCAGGATGAAGAAAAAACCATTCTGGCACAGCAATAGGCTGCCCCAAATTTAAATCTGAAACCACTGTAAAAGTCTGACTCACAGATGAACACTATACAGAAGCCTGATGATGGCAGATGAGATTCTGCTGAAACGTTGGTGCAACTTTAAAAGCACCACTTCTATGACGTGGGAAAATATCTGAACAAAGCTGAATGCCATACATGTTAGTACCCACGAAAACTTAAGAAAACATATATATATATATATATTTGTTTTCTGAGGTTCTCGTGGGTATTTGTATGTGGATCTTTGGTTATTCGGGTTTTCTCCTGCGTAAGATTGGAAGTATCTAGGCAACGTTTCGATGAAGTCTCATTCATCATCTTCAGGCTTGGTCTTCAGCTCTGTGCTTCTCAGAGTGATGTGAGCTTGCAGCTGCTTCTTCCTTTTAACTGCTAGTGGGGGTGTGACTTGATTGGGTGGGGGCTTGGCTGTGTTCTGATTGGGTGGGGGTGTGTTCTCATTGGTTGGGGGTTTGGCTGTGTTCTGATTGGTTGGGGGACTGGCTGTGTTCTGATTGGCTGGAGGCATGTTCTGTTCAGGTGGGGGCTTGGTTGCGCTCAAGTTAGTCTTAGTTGCTGGGGGATTTGAGCTGGTGAGCTGTGATCTTGCCGTTTGGCTTCGAGTTCGTGGTCGTGCTGCATCGTCATGGTAGGGGTCAGTTCGCTTCATATATGGCTCAGAGGGGTTTGAAGTGCGTAGTGATGCAGCTGCAGTGCGGCTTCTGGTCCATGGTCTCATCTTCTGTGTGGGTGTGAGTCTGCTTTCAGCGTGGAAGTGTGGTGGTGGCATCTTGTGTGGCTCTCAGGGGTGTGGGTCTGGTGTCATTCTTCATGTTAGGTACTCGTCTGTTCATGAGGGCGGGTTTCCAAATGGATGGTAGGCGGGAGGTATCATCTTGTTTATTCACTAACTAACAGAAAATAAGTGCACGCACTGAAGAACATAAGAACTCAATCAAAAAGGAAGAACCGACCTCTTCCCTGGTCCAACACCTCAAAGCCACAGGACATGAGATTGACTTTAAAAATACCAGAACTATCGCCAAAACCGAACACTTCAGCAGCAGAATAATCAGAGAAGCCATAGAGATAGAAAAACGCCCACACAGCATGAATAAACGAGATGATACCTCCCGCCTACCAGCCATTTGGAAACCCGCCCTCATGAACAGACGAGTACCCAACATGAAGAATGACACCAGACTTACACCCCTGAGAGCCATACAAGATGCCACCACCACACTTCCATGTAGAAAGCAGACTCACACCCACACAGAAGATGAAACACGACCACGGACCAGAAGCCGCACTGCAGCTGCATCACTACCCACTTCAAACCCCTCTGAGCCATACATGAAGCGAACTGACCCCCACCATGAACATGCAGCATGGCCACGAACTCGAAGCCGAACAGCAAGATCACAGCTCACCAGCTCAAATCCCCCAGCAACGAAGACTAACCTGAGCACAACCAAGCCCCCACCTGAACAGAACACGCCTCCAGCCAATCAGAACACAGCCAACCCCCCAACCAATGAGAACATACCCCCACCCAATCAGAACACAGCCAAGCCCCCACCCAATCAAGTCACACCCCCACTAGCAGTTAAAAGGAAGAAGCAGCTGCAAGCTCACATCACTCTAAGAAGCACAGAGCTGAAGACCAAGCCTGAAGATGATGAATGAGACTTCATCGAAATGTTGCCTAGAGACTTCCAATCTTACGCGGGAGAAAACCCGAATAACCAAAGATCCACATACAAATACCCGCGAGAACCTCAGAAAACACACACACACACACATACACACAAGGTTTCATTTCCTAGCAACTTTTTTTTTTATTAAACTTAATCTCATAGAAAATGTTTAGAAAATGTTTGTTCTTTTTTTAAAAAAAATCAGTTCTGGTCAAGATATCCAAGGGACAAGTGTGGTTGCAAATCTTCCAGTCCTGATGCGACAGAATCCTACAGAGACACTGAGGAGAGTCTTGCCAAAAGTTCGAGTAGGTATAGCATGATTTCCTATTAAAGTATTGTATGCGTTCCAGTTATTCAAGAACAAAATTCCCATTGATTTTAACAGTTGTAAATATTTTATTAAAGAAAAAATTATGTAGAGGTAGTCAATGACTTACAACCATTCATTCAGTGATTGTTAGAAATTACAACAGCCCTGCAAAAAGTGACTTATGACTGTTTTTCACAGTTACGTTTATTGCAGCATCCTCAAGGTCACATGGTCAAAATCTGGACACTTGGCAACAGGCTCATATTTGTGACTGTTGTAGTGTCCCAGGGTCACATCATCACCTTTTGTGACCATCTATCAATAGGAAAGCCAGATTCATTTTACAGCTTTGTTATAATTTAACAATTATAATGATTCACTTAACTGTAGCAAGAAAAGTTATAAAATAGGGCAGAATTCACTTAACGACTGTCTTGCTTAATAACAGAAAGTTGGGCTCAATTGTGACCATAAGTTGAGGACTACCTGTATAGTCTTCGATTTACCACAGTTTGTTTAATAATCCTTCAAACTTACAATGACACTGAAAAAAATGACTTATGACCATTAAAACATTCCCATGGCCATGTGATCAAAATTGGCAACTGATTCATATTTATGACGGTTGCAGTATCCCAGCGTCATGTGTCCCTGGGTCATGTGATCACATTTTGTAAGCTTCTAACAAACAAAATCAATGGGTAAGCCAGATTCACATTCACTAATCACTAAATTAACTAAGGTTGTAAAATGGGGCAAAACTCACTTCACCACAGAAATTTCAGGCTCAGTTGTCATAAGCTGAGGACTCCCTGTACTTTATTCAAATTAAATTCAATCTACCCTTGCCCTCAAATATTCTTGGATAAGATACTCCAGGAGTGTCAAACTCATGGCTTGGGGGCCAGATGCGTCACGTGCTGGCTCAGCCCCCTGCCTGGTTTAGCAAAGGGGAAAAAACTTCTGATACGTCACATGACAATGCTGTGACGATGCAAGTTTGACACCCCTGAGATACTCTGTAAAAGTTATATTCAGTTTTCTATTAAATTTAATCCCTCTTTTATGTTGACCAAAACTAGTAATATTCCATATCATATTATAAAATTAATTTACTTATATTTAAGTCAGTTTATCTATAAATGTGGTTGCTAAAGAGTTGACACAGACAGATCAAGTTTCCAGTTGATAAAATAGTCCCTCCTGAGATTCTGCTACTATAGCTGTTCTAATAAAAGTAACTTTTGGCCCATGCTATATCTGTTTCCTAATCTGGTCTACCTTATAAGGCTGGCATTGAGATTGAGCTGAAGTTGGAGAAAAAATTAGCTGGAATATATAGTTGGATTGTATAATCTAGGAAAAAGAAATGAAACCGTTTATCCAAAAAATTATTCATTGCTAAAATATTCTTCAAATACGCAAAATAATGTCAGAATGGGACAAATGAACATGGCTGCCTTAACATGCCCACTTCTTGGGCACTCCACTGCGGTTGACCCAATATGGTCATTCTTACTTGGCTGGCTCTCCACTGACACTTCTCTCCCGCCATTGGTCCACCAGCATTTTTCCCCAGCCTCTTCATTTAAATTTACATCAAGGCAGCCAGTCCACACAGGTGGGCATCCTTAGGTGCAGGGTTGTGGGGACAGTGCTTCGATGTGCATGCAAGGGGGGGAAGGGCCCATATGGGCAGGATAGTTGGGGACAGGCCTTTCCCTTCCCAGCCTTTCAGGAGACAGCACTCCCCCCCTCCCCGCTGGCATAATGATAAGGTTAATAACAAGCTGATCTGGCTTCACTGCTTAGCTGCAAAATACTACAAGGCCAATAAGCAATGCTGAAATAATTGCTGCTGATTCCCAATTGCAGATTTTTAAAGAGAGAATCTTGCAATCACAAGAAGACATAAGAGCAGGCAAAAAAATCTGACTAGTTTTGAGTGAAAGGTTAGACCCTAACTCTAATGCTAACTCCACCCCCCCTCCAACCGAGCTCTCTCAGCAGCCCTTCAGGTGATTTACACATACACAATACATATACACACTCAGACACGTGAAAACACTAAGGCCTTCACAACCCAAAAAAGTCAGCATTGGGGAGATGTGATAGGTGAGGAAGTATTTTTGCCTCATGGTCAAGAAGTGAGAAATTTGAATCTAGTCCCACGTTGGGCAAAAGGAGAGGTTGAGGTCATCCCAAAACTGAAAGAACACAAGGGAGTTTCCCCCTTTCTCCCATCTCTTTTTTTTAAGCTCCTCCAACTCCACCCAGGTGCTGCTGGAGGGAAAGAGCGAGAAAGAATGAAAGCAGGGAGGGTTTCATCCATAAAAAAGCGGCCCTGCCCCTGACTACCCCCTGTGCAGGCCGCTTTCTCTTCTTGCATGTACACCAAAGCAACGCCCCCCACCTCCCCGTGCCTGAGGCCACCCATGCCCAAGGCTGTTGGGTGGATTGGCTGCTCAGATGCACATTCATGTCCCACACAGCCAAATGGTTGTGGAAAAGTATCCCTCTGTGAAACGCCCTTGATGGAGTATAGGGAAGAACACTGGTGGGCCAATGGCAGGAGAGGACTGCTGGTGGAGAGCCACTGATTAAGAATGCCTGTGTTGGATCAGCAGCAGTGGAGTGCCTGAGAAGAAATGGGTGTGTTAAGGCAGTTCAATTGTCCTCAAAGTGTGAGAAAGCAAACTACAATAAAACACAATAATTATAAATTAGATATGATAAATTTTACAAACAGATGTCTTTTTATATTTGTTATATTTGCTTTTGTTAGTTATTATTTTTTTCTGATTATACAGGAAGTTCTACCTGTTGCAGGTGTGGAAATGCAACTAACAGCAGCTGTTTCTCTTTTGACAATTCTTCAAGAGGAGTCAATATCCATCCATACTTACTCTCACTCATTCTTACAACTCATTCTACAGAATCTGGAACATAGAGATGCAGGTCAGAGGAATGCTATGTTGCTGATTTCTTAGTTTGCTCTGCTTTTTCTTCTGATAATGTATTATTTAAAGCAGTACATGCAGGAATAAAATAAAATAAGTAATTACAGAATAGGTTTGCTAGTGCTACATCATGTAGTTGATTAGCTTTTGTTTTATTTCTCCCTTGTTATTAAAAAAAACCTGTTTTAATAAAATTATAAAAAGAGGGAATTACAAGAAACTAACCAGGCACATAATGGGGAAGACACATCAAAAGGATGTGGTGCTGGCAACCCCAAGAATGCTTAGCGATTTAAACCATGAGAGTACTATACAAACAGCCCAAAGTATTCCCGCTTTGTGCCTACATACTCACTTACTCTCAAATAGGAGAGATCTCCAATCTCTCCTATTTGCAAGGGGGAAACAAAAAGAAAAACAGATCAAGCATAGAAAAATATGTACTGACTTTAATGGTATTTACATGATTAAGAAACACTACAAAGGTCGTTAATGTAGACATAGGTCTTAAAGTTATTTTTTCAGTACTGTCAAAACTTCATATGGTCACTGAACAATGCAGTCAGTAAACGTGGTCCACTCAAAAGTAAGTTGAGTGTAGGCTTTTATTTGGTGGGACTTTGTTACAGCCAAATTCCTATTTGATCTGCTAAATTATATTTTAACATATTACCTTCTATAGTGTATATATTATATATTTATTTTAGTGTTATTGTTGTCACAATGTTGTTAATTGAAGTTATTGCCTAAAGTAATTTTACAGAACTGGTTTGTGGTGTTTATATATGTAGTTTATTTGTACTTTACAGGTGTCAGTAATGCTTGGCTGGACACACTTCTTGCTGCAATAGAAGCTCTTCCGAAAGAAACTATTAGACATGAGGTAATATTGTTTTCCCAAACAATATTAATGGGAAGAAGTAATATTGGTTCAGTGATGTATACAGATCATGCTCTAATTGTAATATCCTGGTTTCAGAAATTATCTTCATATGGAGGATGAATGATATGTGCTATTTAAAGAAACACCAATCATATAGTGTTGCTTAAAGAATTATAGAAATAAGAATTATTGTTTGTAAAAAGATGTCACAAAGAGACAACTATATGGGAGACAAGTAAAATCTTAATAAGGCTTGCAGCAAATCGGGGGAAAAAGAACATAATAGAAATGATCATTAGAAGAGATTCATAAAACTAGTCTCGATCAACAAGCACTGAAAGAGTTCAGTAAATTAACTATTAGATTTACTGGAAGTGATAGAATTTCAAAACATAAAAAAACAAACAAAATCATTTTGAAAATGCAAACAAACCAAGGAAACGTCTGGCATATGAAATCAGAAAAAAGAAAGAAAGAAGGCTGATATAGCTGTGAAGAAAAAAAACAAATTATTATATATAAGATTGGTAATAACAAAAGAATATTTTGTGTGGAATTATATTCCAGGTATAAAATTACAAGAGGCATTCAAAAGGATTTATTGAAAACTCAGCTTAAATAATTTACTAAAAATGTAGACAAATCTTCATATGAACATAAGAGATTAAATAAGCAGTAAAGAAAATTAAAACCAGTAAGACACCAGGCACAGAAATGCTGTTGACTTTGTATAACAAAAAGAAGAACAATTGAAAATGATGAATGAAAATCAAACAAGAAAAATAATAGCAAAAGCTTGAGAAGAAGATGTCTATAAGGTTTAATACATAATAATCCAATTTCTTTACAAATACACATTAGCCAAATGTATGAAGTGCATTCCCAAAACTGTACATGTAAATCAGACAATTACATTCCAAAAAAGAAAATAAAAGGTAACATTTATTATAGACTAAAATTTGTCAACATTAATAAAAAGAGGCAGCTGTAATATTTTTAGACATGAAAAAAGCCTTTGATAATTCAGAATTGACTTTTTTTTTTTACTACAAACATTAATCCAAATGAAACCTGGAGAATTAGAAACTTCACTTGACAACATATAATAGCAAAGATTAGTGAATATTCAAGATTTTTATGGAATGGGGAAAACCAAGAGTTATGTTTAAAATTGTACAAAACTTAAAAGACGTTTACATTGTTCTAAACCCAAGAGTATAAACTTTGAGTTTATTTTTGTGGTTTTACTAACTTGGCCATTAAGCCGTAGGTTATATTTTTCTGATATAGAAAAAATAAATAAATTGTATCACATGTCTATAATTTCTCTGACTTTTGCTGCAAGGATGACTTAGAAAGTTGATATCAATAAAGGTTTAGCATGTGAAGTAGTTCTTAATGCATATTTTTGTTGCCTGAGTTTTATTTATCTAATTCTACATTTGTTACCTGAATTTCTTCTTCTGTCCTATAGATCTTGAATCCTCTTGTTTCCAAGGCACAGCTTTCCCAAACGCTTCAGTCTCGCCTGGTTAGTTGTAAAATCTTGGGGAAATTAGCTAACAAGTTTGAAGCTCATATGTGAGTAGCTTGTGTGTGTTTTAGATGCCCTAATGAATAAATGGCCTTCTACAAAGGAAACAAGGTGACCTCATTTTGTTGCAATAGAAAAGAATGCTACTTTTGGATATTGACAAAAATTTTATTACACAGTGATCCCAAGACACAATCCATAAAGCTCTGGTGAGCAGAATCTTTTTTATCTAAATGAGAATAATTGAGTCTACATAGCAATTGCAGGGCCTGAATTGCATCCCCTATAAAAGGATAAATATTTCCTACAACTTCAATTATCAACTTGTCCTGCACAGTGTCATTTCAGCAAATTTTATTCTTATTTCCATGATTTTCTCTACTAGTTTCCATTTTAGATTTTATGTTATTTGTTTGGAAGTGTTTTTAAATTTTTTGTCAAGACTGGTATACCATATTGAAGGATATACAATAATTGCATGCCATCCAGCATAAAAGTAATTTCAGAAACAGTGAACCTCATTTTTGTTCAGAAGTACCACCTTGTTTGCTCTTATAAAGGTATTGAATTTGTCTGCCTGTCTTTTAGTTTCAAAGAATATGATAGTGTAACTCAGAATAGAGTTTATATAGGAGCTGAGATTTATGAATGTTCAAGGTAGGTTCATTGTGATTTGCTTAATTTTTGTTCAGACCTTGCATTGCTGTGTTGATAGGCTTATAGCATGTTGGATATTTTATGTGGGTGTGAAGACATTAAAAATAATGTCAGTGAATGGTTCTTGAATCCATTGTCTTCTTTTTAGCTACATATGGTTTTATTTTATTTTTTATCTTGCTGTAGAGACAACCCCACTCTCCTTTTGAGAACTGTCTGGTGAATAACCAGGAAATAAAGGCACCCACCATATTTTAACAGTGATAGCGCGGATAATATAGATGGCTAGATTTCTTGACTTGTCCCTTTTTTTCTTGCAAGCCCTCAAAGAAAGTACTGAAGCAAAGAAAGAAGAAAGCACTGATCAAAATATGATTTGACTTCAGGATGATGCCAAGTAGCCAGTCATAATTTGTTCTGTGATGATTCTATGAAAGCAAATACAAAGAATGCTTGCCTTCATCCTGATGCCAATCAAAATATTTCCATAAACAAATGAGGGAACAAATGAGCAAATGGAAAACAAAAGGACTCATAAAGAAACAGGTTTTCAAAATATATTTTGTCTTCTTAAGAACATTATGTTGTTTCCAAAGTAAATTGTGAGTTTTAAAGTTCAACTCTAATAATATCTTTATTTTCTAGAAGATTTTTTTCAGATAAGTCTGGTCTGAATAGAATAGAATAGAATTCTTTATTCACCAAGTGTGATATGTTGTCTGTTCAGAAATTTAGAATTTTTGATATGTTTCCCAATTATTTATCTACTTATATATCTTTAATACTGATAGAGTTACAGTTTGCAGTGCTGTTTATTTGCTAACATTTGTGCTTCTAGTATTATTAAATATTGTTATGATGGTATAGTGGCCTGTTATGTTCTTAAGAAGTGTAAATTATCTTTTATATGTATTGTAGCATGTTGTTTTGACATTGAAAAAACATAAATACAGTTATTACATACATTAATATAACAATTATATAAATTATAATTATCAATCTTTTTACTTTTTCATTACAGTTTTCAAATATATGTGATAAAATTCAGAACAGTTTTTTTTATTACAATTTAAGTAACTGTTTCCTTTTTAGCATTAAAAGAGAAATCCTTCCCCTGGTAAAATCTCTTTGCCAGGATGTAGAATATGAAGTTCGTTCCTACATGTGCCGGCAGCTAGAACTAATTGCTCAAGGAATAGGGTGAGCAAAGCTTGATAATTCATAATGCATAAAACAGTGAAAATAATTCTAGATAATATTTGTATTAATCTGGAAGAGATCACACAGTTTCTAAATTGGATTGATTTTATTTGTTAGGTTGAATTCATACAATATAAGTTTTCAAATTATTTACTCCAATTACAAGTGATTTCCTTTTATGAACAACCAAGATATATTAGATATGTTAGACAAACATTTTCCTATTGCTACCAAGTATGCTTTTCTTAAATTACAATTGTTAATAAATTCATCTTTGAATCCTGGGCTATTTCCTCTCACAGCCAATGTGACATAAAGATTAAAATATCTGGAAAAAAAATCCAAATTCAAATTATCACTAAGCTGATCTTGGTCAATTAATAAAGTGTGACTATGTTGCCATTAGGTGAATCCAGAGATAAGCAGTAATAACTCAATATCAGTATATCAGTGGTTCTGCATTATGTTTAGTGCTTGAGTGCACTGAGTGATATACTGTAGCCCTCTGTTCTAGTTTCTATGTTTTTCAATATTTGTAAACAATTTGGATGTATTTAGGAAACATGATTTTAAACTTGGCATGTTGCATAAATATAATGGAGTACAGATAGCCTTTGACCTATGACCATTCAGTGACCATTTTAAGTTATGCCAATGCTAAATGAATGTTGGTTACAAGCAATCCCTGCAGTCCTGGCCAGCAGTCATTGATTGAGATCTGAGTGCTTGGCAGAAGTTTTCATGCCATGGCAGTTAAAAGTTTAAAGATTCTTCTTCAGTTTAATTTTTTCCTAAACTGGAGCTCACCAAATTAATTATGAAACTGACATCATGAGACAGGTAAATGAAAAAAAAGTAGGTTTTGAGCTTTCAAAATTAGTATTTCATTTTTCTGTCATTCTGTTTATTCTCTTGACTTTCCAGGTGATGCCATAAGTCATGGTTTTCAGTGAGCATTGGATTAGACACATACACACACAGGCACATATGCACATGGTTCTCTCATAAAAGAATGGATTGAATTATTTCAAAGGGGCAGTAGATGTAGAGAATAATCTTTTTCATGTGGTCTCGTGTGTAGCAGTTTACTGCTGCTACTGGAATGCCAACAATACTTTGACTCAACTGATGACAAAGTAGAACAAACCTCTACTGAAAGCATTTCAGAATTCAAATTCTAACACATACATTTTGCTCTAGATTATGCTGTTCTTGTGTATGAAATTTTACTGGTATACTGCTGAGAAATTAAATGTAATAGACACTCTACTTAATAGTTAGTCCCATTGATTTTAATAAACCAATTATTATTTGACTTTGTGAATTCTATTCATGTTTAAATACATTTTTCTGTAGAAATAGATTAAGGAAATATACATATTAAAAGCTGTCTCCGTGCCACAGTGGCACAGTGGTTAGAGTACAATACTGCAGGCTACTTCTGCTGCCTATTGGCTGCCTGCAATTTGACAGTTCAAATCTCACCAGGCTCAAGGTTGACTCAGCCTTTTGGGTAAAATGAGGACCCAGATTGTTAAGGGCAATATGACTCTATAACAGCTTAGAGAGGGCTGTAAACCACTGTAAAGTAGTATATAAATCTATTGCTGTATAACAATTGTGTATAAGTATAGCTGACAATTATGAGTTATCTCCTAAATGTTTGCTGGTTGTTGTGTTTTTTTTAGAACGGAGCTAACAAAAAATGTAGTGCTTCCAGAACTAGTAGAATTAGCAAGGGATGAAGGCAGCAGTGTACGTCTTGCAGCTTTTGAAACATTGGTAAATCTGTTAGAAATGTTTGATGCAGGTAAGATTCATTAGCTTTGCAGCTATTTTTTTGCTTGTTATGATCTATTTCTAATATGCTAATAATCATATGTTGATTATTCATCCGTTTCTAATCATATCTTTTCTGTTTTTCAGATGATAGAAGTCAAACTGTTCTCCCATTAGTGAAATCATTCTGTGAAAAGTCCTTTAAAGCAGATGAATCTATTCTGGTTTCATTATCTTTTCATTTAGGGAAGCTTTGTAATGGACTATATGGTATGACTAAAAAGTTCTCAATACAATTTTAAGGGTACTGCATTTGTATATATTTAGTTGGAAACATTTAACATTGCAATTGATTGTGCTTATTTCTGGAATAAAGAACATTTGATATTCAATTAAATATAATAAGGAAATATATAATTAAATGATAAAATCTGCCACTTTCCCCCCAGATAATCTATGATATGATAGTATTGATATGAATTTTTAATCAATATCTGCTTAAATACTTAAGTATTTAACATATAATATAGTATAATTTAGAAAATATATGATTTATCAACATTCACTTAAAAGTCATTCAAATAATTAAATACCAAATAAAATAGTGTCAAGCAAGCAGTTATTTCCTAGTTACTTTAAACAAATGATATTGCCAGAACCCGAACCAAAATGGATTTCTAATGTATTTAATTCACATCCTGCAAATTTTACACGGAGGGGGAATGAGCTGAAAGGAAAAGAAAATTGTTCTCAACAGGTGGAACTGTTCAGTGGATGTAAGAAAGCCTGGTGCTGTACCATAGTTATTTACAAATGCTTTGAATTGGGTCTAGAAGCTTGCTGACAACCTACAGGTTGTCCTCAACTTAACTACCATTTGTTTAGCTGTTCAAAGTTACAATAGAACTGAAAATAGTGACTTACAACAGATCTGAGCCTCATTCAGAGCCATGTCGAGTTCTGACTGACAGAACAATTTGGCCATACTTGCTTGCAAACTACATAGACCATTCCATGTTGGTGTTGTCTGTCTGGTAATGACCATATGTTAGGTTGTCTTTTAAATTATTGGAAGAAACCCTGATTATTCATAGTATTCGCCTAGCCTGTCTTTTGCTTCATTAGTAAGATGTGATTTTTGCTTTGGCGCAGTGTTGCATTGACACAGTGTTGCAAGTTACTTTTGAACTTTTCAAGTTCTCCTTCTTCTAAAACTATGGTTGGAGTATGGACTTGGATATTGGCTTGTCTTGAATTCAAATAGAGGCAATTCTGTCATGGGTATACCAAGCATTGACTGTGGCTCCCTTTTGTTAATAAGGTTAACCTTTCTTCTATGATATTTGTGTTCATACTAGAAGCTTTGATGTCATCTCATGTGAAATGGCTTATTTCAGTATTCATTCTTATAATTCTGCTAGACTTCGTCAAGTCATGATTGGATCATGATTCCGATATTTCACTGTACATTTTTTGCAGCATCAATTTATCCTTTTGATAATGATATCAGCAGCTGACTGTGCTTTCATCTTTAATCCAACCACATCATAAAGACCAGTACAACTCAATTATTTGTTGTCTGCTTTTCCCCCCAGTAGCTTGCTATATACTTTGCAACGTATAGAACTAATGTTCAGATGATATGTTTAATCAGATTTCTTGGTAAACACTGAAGTGGGTTGCTATTTCCTTCTCCAGTGTGATTGTTCATTCATGTATGACCTACCCATCATGTGTTAACCTTTTGGAAATGTATAACTCCCATAGAAGAGAACATACATAGCTCAGGGCAGAATTGTAGAGTCCTTGGTGTTCTCTGAATTTGGTTGTTCCTTGCAGATGTTTCATTATAAACCAAATAACATTTTCTGAAGAAATGCCTAATCTGGTAATGAAATATCTGCAAGCAAACAAACAAGCTTGGACTTCATATAACTCCCAACAATATACAGTGAATTGTATCATTGGCATGTGCAAATCTCTTTAGCATTGCAAGGTAACAATCCATGAAATGGGGAAATAGTTAGCTTTAAGTTTTTATCTAAAAGCAAATTAGGATGTATTCTGACAGGGCTTTTCCCCTCAGAGATCAATAATACATTGATAACTACATATTTCTAGTATATTATAGAAAAGCCCTAAAAAGCAGGACTTCATATATACTTTTAGGATGTAAAAGTATATATGTATGTTTGGAAATATGCAAGTGAAATCACATAGAATATAGTCACTCTTATCTTGATACTTTGGAGAAGTATTAAATTGCTGTTAGCACTACAAAATGTGGGTTTGATTAGTGCAGAGAGGAAAGCCTCAGTATATTAGAAGTTCATAGCAATTATTTTGTTATGGTTCTTTGATCTGCAAATGCTATATTTCAAAGTGATAAAAATAAAATATTTAGTTTAATCAAATCTATGTTTCTTCATATTAACATAGAAGTGTTTTCAGAAGCTATATTTGGAGTTTGTAAACTTTACAGTTGCGCGAGGCAACTAGGGAAAGAGGAGATGAGATTTGCCAGTATTGTCAATGAATTGCTTGGCATGGCAGAGATTTAAAGTGCTGAATTCATTATGTTTGCTACTATAAGCGCAATGATTAATCAATTTATGAAAATAAAATATTGAACAAGCATTTTATTTGTTTAAAGGAATTTTCACACCAGAGCAGCATTTGCGATTTTTGGAGTTCTATAAGAAGCTTTGTACACTGGGATTAGAACAGGAAAATGGGCACAATGACAACCAGATTCAGCTGCAAACCCTAGAACAGGAAAAGAAATACATATCAGTGAGGAAGAACTGTGCTTACAATTTACCTGTGAGTGAAATGCTCTTTTGTTTATCTGTAATTTGTGTGAAAGATAGACTTATGAAACTCTTTCTGATTTTAAAGAGAGATTATTTCCTCTGAAACACATTTTCTCCTAAATCAGAGATCAGTAAGGTTAGTGGGGCTGAACTACAGTTTAACAAAGGGTAGATTAGAAGGAGGAAGGTTTGCCTGATTTGATGGCGATTGTTGCTTACTCCAGCTAAATGGATAGATTATAATTTCTATTTCTGCCAGTTATTTTTGGAGAGCAAATAGGAAAGTAGAGGAGGGGGCAGACATATATATGCTAAACTTTATTATACATTACATCCTTTATATTTCTAGGCCATGATGATTTTTGTGGATCCCAAAAATTTCAATTTGGAACTGTATTCTACATTCTTCTGTTTCTGTCATGATCCTGAAGTACCAGTTAGACATACTATGGCTAGTAGCTTCTATGAAGTAAGTCAGGAAATATATGTTATGGAAACACTGTTTGATTTAACGTTAATAAATATTTAAACTATTGAATCTTATTTTGTCATGTTTATAACTATCTAAAATATCACATTTTAACCTATTAAAAGTACTTCTTAAAAGATTGCCACCCCTTAGAACCATGAGCCATGGTGGCACAGTGGTTGGAGTGTAGTACTGCAGGCTACTTCTGCTGACTGCCGGCTGTCTGCAATTTGGCAGTTCAAATCTCACCAGACTCAAGGTTGACTCAGCCTTCCATCCTTCTGAGGTGGGTAAAATGAGGACCCAGATTGTTGGGGGCAATATGCTGACTTTGTAAACCGCTTAGAGAGGGCTGTAAAGCACTGTGAAGTGGTATATAAGTCTAAGTGCTATTGATATTGAGTATACAATCTAAGATCAGTTTCAAGATGCTACCTAGAGTTCTTTTGATAGAATTGCTTCATGTTGTGATTATCAAGAGTAGGCCATCTTATTATTTTATTTATGTATTTAAAATATTTCAATAGCTTCAGTAATATAGGTAGTATCTCAGTTATGGAACTCTCTCCCAGGGGAAGTTTGCATAATTGCCTCTCTTCCAGGAGTGCCCTGAATGCTATCTAAAAACATCAATCCACATATAATGCACTAGCACATAGTGATGGATGACAGCCATTGCAGCCATGTGACTGTATATTGTAGGTGCTGCATTGGTTTCCAGTAGGTTGCAAAATGCATTGTACAAGATGTTTGGTTTCGATTTTTAAAGAAATAGCTCCTAGCCACTTGCAGATGGCAGTATTGGAACGCTGATAGCAGTGTTCCAATATTTGAGGGGCTACCACAAAGAAGAGGGGGTCAACCTATTTTCCAAAGCACCAGAGAAGGCAAGACAAAAAAAATGAAAGGGCTGCCTTCAGACATTGTAGATGCTCCATCACTGGAGGCTTTTAAGAAAAGACTGGACAGCCACTTGTCTTGAATGGTATAGGGTCTCCTGATTGCACAGGGTGTTGGATTAGAACACCTCCAAGGTCTCTTCCAGATATGTTGTTCTGTTCATAACCAGTTTGTTCATTCCTATTGAAATGTTGAAGGAAACTCACAAAAGGTAAGATCGGGAATGGTGATGGCTCTACTTTCTATAACAATCCCTTATTGCAACTCTGATTTCTTTTCAAAAACCATTAATATAAGAGTTATTTCATGAAACATTTGGAAGCTGAAGTTGTCCAATGATGCCCTAACATTGTGAGACATGTATTATGATCATTGTTTGTTATTTGGATTCTTCTTTTTGGGTTATGTTGGTGTTTTAATTGTCTGTTTTTAATATTTTTAATTAATATAAATTGCCTTCAGTGGTATATAAATAATAAAAGTCAATATCAGCACCGTGAACAACACTTTTTAAAGCCAATGCAGCACCTATAATATAAATATTATACTGCGAAACTGTCTTTCTGAGCCAACTGCAGTTTCCAGATAATCTCCAGGGACAGTCCCAGGTAAAGTACATTGCAGTAATCCATTGTAGAGGTTATAACAATACAAATTACATTTTTTTCTTTTTTAATCTCTTATTGTTTGTAATATTACTTTATTCCAGTGCTTTCAAACACTTGTTCTTTAATAATACTTTAGCCCCTTGATTAATTTATTAAAGTTTTACAAGTCAGAATAGTTATAAACATAGCTGTGAATAAGCATGGCTATAGCCATACAGTAAGTTCCATTAATTTCACTTAATGATAAAATGGAGTCTCTATATTTTATTGGTGTCGACCATTTTAACTGAATTTTCTGAAAGGTCTTTATATCCCAAGTATATATTTTTTTTCATTGTGTTAACTGAAAAGATACCTTTAAGGAGAATCCTTAGCACTTAACTCACTATCCTCTCAATGTATATTGGTTGTCTATTGGTTTGCTTATACAGTACCTGTGAAGAAAATAGTCCTTGGGAAGATTTAACCTCACTTCCCCTTTCAATAAAATTGCAGAACTGCAGTTTGCTGACTTCAGAAACCTGTCCAGAACTTTCACTACCTTTCACTCTCTGAGAAAGAATTAGCCTATTGATGGCAACATATTCCAGATATATCCCCACAGTTCACTTAAGTTTTAAATTGTATAGGAGGTCATATTGGACTCAAAGTGTTGCAGAACCTCAGCTTTACTATTGAAACAAACTATTGAACAAATAAAACCATATAAATCTGTTATTCTGTTTGATTCTAAATCAATGCAACATGATGATATGGACATTAATGTTGAAAACATGATTTCAACACCCTTAAAGTATGGGTATTGGCATTTTAGATTTAGTTTATACCTTAGTTTCCTATTCAAGGTACTATTCAAGCTTTGTTTTTAAAAATAAAACATAGATTAAAAGAACTAATATCTGTATATTGTTTTGTAATTTTCCAGGTTGCCAAGCTTTTAAATACTGATGTGTATATAATACATAAAGAACTGATAGCCTTATTGCAGGATGAATCAGTAGAGGTAATGACCTATTTGTTGTTTATATTTGATAAATCACAGTTATTCCAAATTATATTTATTAAAGGAAAAAATTCTTGATGGCTCAAACATAGGATGAATCATAGCCATTTGTCTCATGACCCTAGACATAAAGGACAGAATGATATCACTATAAAGCAGGGGTCTTCAAACTTGACAGCTTTAAGACTTGTGCACTTCAACTCCCAGAATTCTTCCTCCAGGCATGTTAGCTCAGGAATTCTGGGAATTGAAGTCCACAAGTCTTAAACTTGCCAAGTTTGAAGACCCTTGCTGTAAAGTCATCTGAAAGTGACAAGGGATAACTCTTATAACATTTTCCCAGGAGAAATAGAAAATGTCTAAAGTTGAATTTGCAAAAGAAATCACTCTTCAAAGGCATATGTAAGAGTTCAATCTCACTCCGGTTTGCTATGCCTTAGGTTCAACCAGTCTGATTTGTGCTAAGTAAGATTCCCTTTGGTATGATATGTTCAATTTTGCTCCAGAAATTATATTGTTAAATCAGAATGTATGGGGTGAGTCAATAGAAGACAAAGTTATGCAAGGAAAACATACAGTATTCAGACTAGGAAATGGACTGGGAATATTCTGACTAGGAAAACAAAAGGGAAATAATTTCTAATATTTTTTAAATGCTAGAAAGCGGAACAACTATATTTGAGTACTATGGTATTTCCTCTTAAACTTGTCTTCACTGATGAACATTGCAGAAGTGTGGCTTAAATCAGAAAGGGATTAGATGAAGCGCTGAATAGATAAGTCACTCTGTGTGTTTATACAATTATGTTTCTTGGATGGAAGATTCTCCTCCCAGTTTTAAGTGGAAATCTATGATAGATAAGCACTCTGACTAGTGGTGATTAGTCAGCTGGTCCAATACTAGGAACTGTATGCCACTGCTGCAAGGCAATTTAGAGATGAACTAATTATATGATAAATTCATATAATAGTACGTGAAACATCTCCAATGCTTCCTGGTATTTTACAGATAAGAATGGGTGTTTCTACAGCAATGGATGATTCCAAATACCCTTTGTCAGCCCTGTGAGGAAGCAGAACAGGCCAAGAAATAGGCTCCAGGGAAGACTAAGAAATACTTTTGTTTCAATTGGCTATAGTACCATGTTTGTACTTCCCCTCCTCCCTTTTTTATATTCATGTAAATTAGGAGAGTGTCTGTCTGAGATGTTTTCATGGTCTATCATTTGGACTCAAGCAGTCGTTTACCTTTTATTGCTTTGTTAACTTATCTGCTCTCTCTCCATCAAATTCATACTCTTTGCTGTCTGCACTCTGTTTCTTCATACAACATTAACTTTGCCTTCTGCAGGCTGTTAGATCAGAATACTTTCTTTTTTCTGAAGTTCTGCACTCAGATCAGTTAGCTAGGTAGATAGGTTTTGCAAATGTAAGTAATATATTATCTTTTAATTAGGTGATAGATGCATTAATAAATAACCTTCCAGAAATTCTTGAACTTCTGTCTACTGGAGGAGAAAACAGTGGATCAGAGAACAAGGTAAAGTAGATGATTCTGCCAGTAGAATCATATTTTAAACAACAAGAAAATCCACTATTTATTAATTAAAATTATGTGTTACTTATCTTGCTAAGGTGACTTTAGATGGCTTACAACCCATCAGGAAAAATAGCAATATAAAATATAAGATACAAATGTTTAGATACATTAAATTTGAATTAAAATTAACCAAAATGGTGAGGAAGCAAGCAAGACATGCACAGGGTAGAGATGGAGTCATGTCTTAACTTACTTTATAATCTTAGTCTTATCTAAGCACTCTCATTTTTCTCACCTTAAAAGCACCTGAAATTTGTTACTATTCTGTTTTCATTTGTGAGGCTATGATTAGGTTAATGCAGAGAGAGTGTGTGTGTGTAAACCTTGAGTACCCTATTTTCAATGTTGTGGGGAAAGCTTTGATAGTATGTATGTCTCCAGGACAGGTCTTCTTAATATCCTTGGGGGAATTAGAGAAAACAAAATGTAATTTAGAACAGTGAAAGTGGGAAGGGACAGAAATGAACAAGAATCAGAAGAATGATCCCAAGTGCTAATAGTTTTTTTTATCGGTACTCCCTTGATAATTATAAATGAATGTATGGTGAACTAGAAAAAGCTATACAGCAAAATCTGGATGAATTAGTTCCTGAGGTTTTGCGGCTCTGGCATTCTCCTGCATATTACAGATAGTAAAAGTAACCGGAAAACCCAGCTTACAGTTTAGGATCAGTAACTCAAATGTTAGTTAAATCAGAGTTTGACTTTATGCATTTTATGTAAGTTTCAAAGATAATTTAAAAACTTTGACATAGAATTCAGTGATGTGGATATTGGAGTGGTTGGGATAATCATGTGTGGTATGTGCTACTGTATTTTGGTGATTCTGATTTAATATGCGTGATATATCTTAGGCTAACTATACCTAAAAATGTTTTCCTTTCAGCTTTTAAATTTTCCAGAATTAATTCCAGCACTAACAAGAGCTGAACAGAGGGCAGCAACCTCTTTAAAATGGAGGACACATGAGAAGTTACTACAAAAGTATGCTTGCTTGCCTCATATCATCTCAAGTGATCAGATTTATTACCGCTTTTTGCACAGAATGCTGACAATCATTATGACAAATGTGAGTTCTCAGTGACCCTTCTCTCTGTAGTATATGACATTGTTTTAAAACATTTTCCAAGAGATTAGAATATAAACATTGCTACTGAAATAAATTTAAGTTGAGACAAGTATATCAACAACAAACAAGAATTATTTAGTTTAATTTGTATTTTTAATGAAAAGCCAGTGTTGTTTAAATTGAACACATGTAGCCTGTTTTTGCTTATTTTCATCTGATGCTTCCAAATAAGTCAGGATTGCAAATTCCAAAAGTGAAACTTAATTAATGAAAAACAATATGAATCCTTATTCATTCTAATCATGTTTGTATGTAGAATTGGACTTCTTTACTTGGGACAAAAATAATTTGGGGGGGGGGCGTTGTCCTGCTTCTTCTAAACCAGGGGTGTCAAACTTGCAGCCTGTGGGCCAGATTCATCATGTGCTGGCCAGGCCCATCCCCGGTTTAAGAAAGGGGAAAAGTTGCAATATCTCACATGATGCTGTGTCATCACAAGTTTGACACCCCTGTAGGATTCCCCATTTTCAAGTTTTGAAACTTTGGAAAATCATGAAAAAAATGATACTTCAGTTGAAAAAGTATTTATGCGATTGCTAATGCTGAATCAAAATTATTCCTATTCTCCTCTAAAAAGCAGTGTTTTAAAAAAATCAGTTTTAATTTATTATGATGTATTAACAGTATTTTGATACTTGATAGATCATCAGGATTCATGTGTTATATAAAAGCCTAAATGTTACACATCAGAGTTGGATGAGAATTTTTGGATGGTAGAATGCTTGTTTGCCTACTCAGATAGATATGAAGAGGCTGGAATTAGCAAGACCCCTTCTTTTTCATTTTTCATCTTTATCTTGCTATAGATATCAGGAAAGCTATTTGGAAGGGCTAGAAAATAATTGGTAGCAATAGATGAAGGAAGCACTTTTGTGTGGAGAATAAGCTGTTTAATTTCCAGTCCAATATTAATGGGAGATGTAAGGAATGCATTGTGGCTTTATACATTAGCCCTCAAAAATAATTCTGGGGAAGTTTTATATCACAGAATCCAGGATGCTGTCATTAGATTAGATAGTATCCATGGAAACACAAACTTGTTTTGGGATTAAAGTCAGTTAATTAACTGGTTATATGGGGCCATTTAATTGTCACGTGACTCAAAGTGGCATATAGGACAAATTTTAAAAATGTAATGCTGAAAGAACTAAATAGGAAATAAATGCAAATCTTAAAACAGTCGTGAGAGTATGTAAAATTCTGCTGGAAGAGCAAGGTGATCTTTTTGAAGAATAATGTGGTTTGAGCTCCGGACCTTGGAGCTCTATATTAAATTTAGGAGCAGAATGCCTCTCTCTCACCATTCCAGACTTCAAGAAAAACTAGCTTCCCCTCAGGTATTAGAGGAAAACTAATGAAATCCAATACCTTAGATCCAGTAATGGCTTCTTAAGAAAGGAGGATACCATCACTTCCTCTAAAGCATGTGGGATTACTCTGTCACCCAAGGATAAAATCCCTAATGCACAGATCCATCCAAATATCATCTCCTAGGTGGCTTTGACTAATCAGGAAGGCATGAATCTAACTTGCAAATAGTTGCACTAACAGATATAACAAACAGATGGAGCAAGAATTAGGCAACTCAGATGGATTTGTAGCAGAGTCCAATTCAGAACAGATCTCAGTGATTGTATCTGTCAGATCTTGCAATAATCTTCACCGCAGCCTTTCGATTTTTTTTCCAGATCCTTCCTCTGTGATAAGGTTATGGTCACTCTGAACAGGGTCACCTGATAACAATTCACCATTGCAAACAGAGCAGAAAAATAGTTGTTTTGTTTTATACTCATCAATATAGGAACACACACATTTGTCCAGACTTAATTTTTGTGTTTCTTCAGCAGGCCACTAAGGAGTTTCTTCTGTTGTTTCATCTTCCGGAACTGTAATGTTAAACCAATTAATCCGTCAGGATTTATGTACAGACAGAGGCTGTTCAGGAGCACCACTCCAGAGTCTCCTTGCAGACCACAAGATGGATCTTGTGGGATGATTCTGGGACTCTCCTTAAGCCAGGAGAGTTTTATAAACTTAGCAGATTCAGTTCTCTGTATGTGAATTGAAAAAGCTTCAGTCCAGAAAGAGTTTTATGAACTGGTCAGTTGGCCATATTAACTGAAAGTCCAATAAATAAATAAACAAATAAATAATAAAAATCCTTTTAAAATGCACACTCAAAAAGATCATTAATTTTTCATGAAGCTGAAATTGCTATCTTTCTCTCTCTCTCTCTCTCTTTTTTTTTTTTACAAAACATACCTGTCTATGTTTTTTGCTAGTCTGCAAGAAGCTGATAAAAACATTTGTCTTTTTCGAAGCAGACTAACCCAATAGGGAGAAAGCGCAAAATAGTTCATAGTGTACATATATAGCATACATAAATGTTATATAATATATGCATTATCTCCTCATATCAATTCCAACTATTATTTCTGAATCATTTTTGAATCATGAACAGCTTTTAATATGTATAGAGTGTGGTGCATATGTATATGAGATTATGATTTGAATTTCTAGGGCCCTTTAAAATCAATTTACAAGAAATAAAGATTTATAGATATGTATGCATTTTAATTATGAATAAATAAGTTTAGAACATAATTCTCTCCAAGTTGAGGCTTAATCCAAGTAAAACAGAGTGTCTCTGTGTTTGTAAGCCATCCAATCCAGAGGGATTCTACTTTTAATTCTGGTTGGGATCACATTCCCTTGTACTGAACCGACTCATAATTTGAGAATCTCATGGACTCGCAGCTCCTACTTTAGAAGTAGGTGGCAACTGTGGTCAAGAGAGTCTTTGCGCAGTTCCATCTTGTGTGCCAGTTATGATTATTCCTGGATGGGAGGTTTATTCACAAGTCACTCATGCCTTAATCATCTCTTGCTTGGTTTGTTGTAATGTGCTTAATGTTGGGCTAATCATGAACAATATTTGGAACCTAAACTTGATATAGAATGCAGTGGTCTAACTACTTGGGTGTACCTAATGGACCCACATAGCAATGTTGCTTTGAAAGCTGCACTAGTTATCAGTTGGCTTCTGATTGCAATTCAAAATGTTCACTGTCACCTTTAAAGACCTTCGTAGTTCAGCACCTGAATATCTATGGGACCACCTTCTTCTAATAAATCTGCCCAACTGATAAGATTAAGTAGAATTGGATTTCTTCATGTAGCCTGTCTCAGGGACTGTCAGCTGCGAGTTCTGCAGAAGCACATTTGCTTTATTACTCCCCCTTGTCATTTTAGGGAGTATTTCCCACAACTTCTTATGGTTTACTATAACTTTTAAATATTCATATAGTTTATTAAGGCAGCTGTTCAGGTAGGACCCGGAGTCTAAATTATTTGTTTGTCTCTCTAGCAGTGGAAATAATTCTAATCAGTTGCATTTTATTCCCATGATTATATATATGCAATTTTATTGATTATATTTTTTATGATTTTAGCTTCATTTTTATCCTAAATTACAGAGGGGAAATATGCACTGACAGTCAATTCTGCTTGCCATGGTGTATAAATCCAGTTAAATAAATTATAAGAAAGCAAGCGAATTTCTGCCCTGAAACTTAATAGATGTTTCTTATTGAGCTTAAACGTGTTTATTTTTAACTACCGAATAATCCAATTGATTTTACAAAATTAAATATAAAAATGTCAACTGCTCCATGTTTATAGAATGTCATCTAAACTCTAATAATTGTCTAGGGTAGCAAAACAAAGCCCAAAAAAACCCTTTTCAAATTTGTATCGAAATATGCTGATTTAAAAGAAGCCAAATCAAGATATAAAATATATACATCTTGTTAGGGAAAACGTTGGTTACCTTAGTTTGGGTAAAATAATATATATAAACTATGTTAGTGAGTTTAAGTGTATGTATCACTTTAACTATTAAAACATGTATTTTGGGTGCGGTTGTAAAATCACCATAAGAGGGAGCAAAAGAGCTCACTGTTTGCTGGCTTTTTACTGGATAGCTGACAATGTTGGATTGATGGTGATAACTGCGTGTGTTTCCCTGCTGTTGCTGAAACAAAGAAAAGGGGTTTGATTTTCTTCATATCTCTGACTGCAAAAGAGATATATTGCTGGACTGATTATTTGTAAGTTTAATTACCTCTATTTCAACACTGGACTTTGCAACTGATTAACCCCTGGATGGACTGAACTAGTATATGACATATGGACTGTTTTTGACTATGCTATAACTCTTGCTGGAATAATAAAAAACTATTTAACTGGCACAGTGTATCTGTCTTACTGAGTGTAAACTACAACAATGTTTATCTCACATAATTTGCCTGCCTGCTAGACTGCCATTGCATGTTCTGCTAGGGTGTGTATCCCTAACACTGGTTATGGGCCCAGGTGCACAGTCAGACTAACCAGGATATAACAGGCTTAGATTAAAGTGAGTGTTTGTGTAGTTACACAATACTGTAAACAGACAGCTGTGTTTTTATTAATTATAGTTTAATATCCAGATAAAGATGGCACAAGTCAATTTACAAAGTTTATCTCTAATATCCAAACTGGATGGAACAAACTATGTTTCATGGTCTATGAAATGTAGCCTACTTCTACGCAGAGAAGGTTTGTGGAGAATAATTCAAAACCCAACAGAAGTAGATGCTTGGGATCCAGAGGATGAGAATGATGCACAGAAAATACAAGAATATCAACTGAAGAATGAGCAAGCTCTCTGTATAATAGGACTGACACTCTGTGATGAGCAGCTTGTACATATACGAGGAGAAGAAACAGCTGCGAAATGTTGGGAGAATTTAAAGATTTATGTTCAAGACAGTGTAGGAGCACATATAAATCTTACACGAATGCTGTTCAGAACACATCTTCAAAAGAATGGAGATATGCTGAGTCATATAAACACAATGAAGAAAATTTTTCAGGAACTGCATGAAAAAGAACTTATCTTCACAGAACTATACCAAGTTTATATAATTTTGTCTTCTTTAGATAAAAGCTACCATGACTACGTAACTTTACTTGAGGTTCTGCCAAAAGATAACCTTACATTAACTGACATTACTGGCAGATTAATTGAAGAAGCCAGGAGAAGGCTTGAAAGGGATCAACTCAGAAGGGAACAACCACAATGTGAAGAAAAGAAAATATCTTCGTCAGCCTATACAATTAGAAAATGTTTTAATTGTGGAGGAAAAGGACATTTGGCTAGATTCTGCAAGAAAGGAAAATGCCAAATGCCAGCCAGAAAGATAAAAGGCATCAAAAGGATAAAAAATGCTTAGAGTTAGCCATGTATAGCAACAAAACTGTGAATAGTAATTTATGGGTTGTAGATAGTGGAGCATCGCACTGCATAACGAAAGATAAGAAAAGATTTATTAAGATGTCCACGAGTTCACAGCAAATATCATTAGCTAATGGATGGAAACTGAAAGCTAAAGGTCAAGGTATATCATATTGTTCTTGCATAAGAGAAAATGTAAAAATGTTATATGTACCACAACTTAAGTTTAATTTGCTTTCGGTTAGAGTTTTGATTAAACTAGGTTATGTAGTTACCTTTAGGGGAGAAAACTGCATAATAGAAAAAGAAGGTAAAAAAGTGACTGCAACTTTAAGGGGTGAATTGTATGTATTAAATGATAATTCAGAGGTAGCTAACACAGTTTATAATAATGTTAAACCTCATAATGAGTGCATACATTTGTTACACAGACGTTTGGGGCATATAAATTTTAAAATGCTTAAACAGTAGAACTATCTAAGGGTATAAAACTGAAGCCTTGCAGTAAGTATTTGCACTGCAATACTTGTAGTAAAGAAAAAAGTAAGCAAATGCCAGCAAATAGAGTTAATGGATTTAAAACTAAAGAGCCTCTAGAGGTCGTATTTGCTGATGTTATAGGTCCTAAAAAACCAAGTGTGGGAGGTGCTCGTTATATACTAATTATAATGGACCATTATTCCAGATATGGTTTCTGTTATCTAATGAAGAGCAAAACGGAAACATCAAAATTTCTTTAATTGGCTTAAATTCGCAGAAAGAAAAACTAAAAGGAAATTAGTAACTCTTATAACTGATAATGGTACGGAATTTATAAACAATAAATTCCAAAATAAACTGAAGATGGCAGGTGTTGAACATAAAAAGTCTGCACCATATAGGCCACAACATAATGCCTTTAGAGAAAGATAAGGCCAAACAATTCAAGCAATGGCTCGTACTATGCTGTCAGATTCAGGATTACCTGAAACTTTGTGGGGAGAAACAATAATGTGTGGTAATCATATATTGAATAATGTTGTTAACTCAACAACAGGTGAATTACCATTCACACGGTGGCATGGTAGAAAACCTGATTTAAGCTACATGCACACTTTTGGAGCACCAGCATGGGTGCATATTTCTACACAACTGAGAAATAAGGGGCAACATAGGGCTAAAAAGTTATTCTTTGTAGGTTATGAATCTAATCACAAATCATACAGATTCTGGGAAAAAGGAAAATCTAGAGTTTACTGTAGTGCTAGTGCCAAATTTCTAGAACATGTTGGATGAGAAAAACTGGAACAAGATTCAAGTAAGGAAGTAATTATAGAAACCTACAAAAGACCAAAAGAAAAAATCAGTAATAAGAAGAGTATAATTAAAGAGGAAGTGCAGGAAGAGCATATAGGACCAGAACAGGAAGAAATACCAAAACAGGAAGAAATAAATAATCAGGAACAGGTAGAACATGAAAGTCCACCTGTAAGCCTTATAATACCTAGACGTACTACACGTGTAACCAGACTACCTGACAGGTATCAAGCAAGTATAGTTTGCCAAGTTAGTAAAGTTCCAACTACTGTTGAAGAACTTAGGATGTATCCTGCAAAGGAACAAGAAAATTGGCATAGAGCAATGATAAAAGAATTAAATTCATTAAAAAAAATGAAAGTTTATGAAAATGGCAAATTACCTCCAGGTGAAAAGTCCATTGGCTTCAAATGGATATTTAAGTTAAAAACTGGTAAAAATGGGACTGTTACCCATAAGGCTCGGTTGGTAGCTCAAGGATTTAATCAAACTGCATGTGATTATGATGAAATATTTGCACCAAATTTAAAGGCAACAACCTTGAGAGCATCTTTAGTGTGGGCAGCTAAGAAAAACTATATCATAAATCATTTAGATGTAGAAACTGCCTATCTGCATGCACCATTGCAGCACACTATATATTTAAGAAAACCAGTAGGTATAAAGGATAATAAAAATAATAATGACTATTGGAAACTGAATAAAAGTCTCTGTGGATTAAAACAATCTGGTTATGAATGGAACCAATATATTGTAAAAGAGTTAAATAATATAGGATTTAAGGCAGGTTTAGCTGATCCATGTTTATTTAAAAGAGAGACAAATGGTACGGTGTCATTATTATTGTTGTTTACAGATGACATTGCTTTAATTACTAAGACTAATAATGAAGCTACTGAGATAATATGATTATTAAGTAAGAGGATAAAATTAAAGCAATTAGGAGAAATAAGAAAATATCTAGGATTGACAATAAACAAAACCAATAATGGATATAAGATATCACAAGAAGATAAAATTTACCAATTGCTAAAAATGTATAAAATGGAACTTTGTAAGCCGGCAAAAACTCCAATGAGTCAGGAATTTTGCCATACTGATGCTCAAAGTTCAAAATTTGATAAGACCATTTATCAATCATTAATAGGTAGTTTATCATATATAAGTAATTGGTCAAGGCCAGACTTTACCTATAGCATTAATCAATTGGCAAGATTCAATGCTGAACCCAATGAAAGACACTGGCAAGCGCTAAAGCGTATATGCATTATTACAATGCACTATGCATTGTATTTGGACCCAAAAGATAATTTGATTTTAAGTGCATATGCTGATGCAAGTTTTGCAACAGATATAAAAACTAGAAAATCAACTTCAGGCATACTATTAGGTAAAACACTGATTGGTTGGAAGTCAATTAGACAGCAACACATAAGTATGTCCACAATGGAAGTAGAATTTTCATGTCTATCTTTATTATGTACTGATTTAATTCTGTACAAACAGTTATTGTTAGATATGGGAGTAACTGTTAAGGATGCCATTGTAGTTTATGAGGACAATCAAGCAGCCATACGGTTGGCTACAAATATTGCTGTAAAAACGAGATCTAAATATACTGACCTTAGATATTTGAATGTAAGACAATCTGTAAAAAATGGTTTAATAAAATTGGAATATTGCATGACTGAAGAAAACATTGCAGATGGATTTACAAAAGCCCAAGGTGCACTCAAGCACAAAGAAAATTGTGAAAACTATAGGTTGAAATTGTAAATAGATATATATATATTATTATATTACCCAAAAGGGGAGAATGTTAGGGATAACATTGATTACCCAGCTTAGTTTGGGTAAAATAATATATATAAACTATGTTAGTGAGTTTAAGTGTATGTATCACTTTAACTATTAAAACATGTATTTTGGGTGCGGTTGTAAAATCACCATAAGAGGGAGCAAGAGAGCTCACTGTTTGCTGGCTTTTTACTGGATAGCTGACAATGTTGGATTGATGGTGATAACTGCGCGTGTTTCCCTGCTGTTGCTGAAACAAAGAAAAGGGGTTTGATTTTCTTCATATCTCTGACTGCAAAAGAGATATATTGCTGGACTGATTATTTGTAAGTTTAATTACCTCTATTTCGACACTGGACTTTGCAAATGATTAACCCCTGGATGGACTGAACTAGTATATGACATATGGACTGTTTTTGACTATGCTATAACTCTTGCTGGAATAATAAAAAACTATTTAACTGGCACAGTGTATCTGTCTTACTGAGTGTAAACTACAACAACGTTTATCTCACATAATTTGCCTGCCTGCTAGACTGCCGTTGCACGTTCTGCTAGGGTGTGTATCCCTAACACTTCTCATTTTACTGCTTGCTGCATATTCCAGATTCATAAACTCACATGCAGTTGCTTATCTACAAATCATGTCATTTCAATAGCAAGTAAAATATACTGACTTTTTCATATGCCTAATGTGCTCCCTCCATCACTACCCCATTACCTGGTTTAGATTTCATTAGCAGAATAAAAACATACTTGTTTTTCCCTCTCCTGGGATGATTTTCCTGTAGGAAAAATTAAATAGAATGTGTTTGCTGGTGAAAGATACAAAGCAAGCACAAAAAGATAATATATTCAATAAAAACTAGACTAGCTGTTAAATGATTTGTTAATTAATAGTCTGGCTTCATGCTGCTTTTGAAAAAATACAAGTTCATGCTTCAAATTTTGAAGAAGACTACCCTTAAGTTGAATTTATCTCAGCCTCATTTCTGCAACGTTTTATTGATGCTTTATTATTTTGTCTTTTTACTTTGAACTATTATTTCCTCATCAATGAACAAATTGTAATTCTTTATCACTTATATATATTGTAGAATGAAATGTATTTTTTCTCTCTTCAAGAATGTTTTACCTGTCCAAAGAGCAGCTGCTCGAACACTATGTATATACTTACGATATAATCGTAAGCAAGAACAGAGATATGAGGTCATCCAGAAATTGATTGAACGTAAGTCTTGATGTTCTCTTTATCATGAGGAAGTTAGTGGAATTTAAGTGAAAACCAGGGCTGTTGCATATAAGAGGGGAAGGCTGTTGTGGATGAAAGAGGAAAGCCCCCATTTTTACCATAGAATAGATGTTTTCCACGATAAAGATTTCAGCTGCATTCGCTTCAAATATTTGTATGCAAGCTTACCATGACAATTCATATTCAAGTGCTTCACAATAATCTTTAAAAAGTTTATATGATGCAGCACCATTTCCAGTACACCAATATGAATGTCACATTTAAATATAAATGTTTAACAGGTAGGATAGAGAGCATGGGCAGAAAGCAGTTGGAATGCTAATATGGGGAGCTGCTGCAGTTGTAGTGCCCTATCAAGAGATAGCCATCCTTATATCACTTCTGGTGGACTTTGTACTTCTAGGCTGTACAATTAGAGCATTATAAAAATTACCTAAAGCATATTTTATAATTATACTGATGAGCTGGTTAAACACCATTATATTATATTTGAGAATATTAACAAGTATTTTTGGGATAGTTAAGCACTGGATTTCTGTTCATTTCTTCTATCAAAATAATAACCTATCAGTGGTATTTTTTTTTCTCCAGAACTGGGCCAAGGAAAAAGCTATTGGAATAGATTACGTTTTTTAGATACTTGTGAATTCATCATAGACCTCTTTTCCAAATCATTTTTCTGTGAATACTTCTTTCTTCCTGTGCTTGAACTTACACATGATCCAGTAGCAAATGTGAGGTACTGTATAAGTTATACTAAATTAATAAAACACTTTGATTTATTCATATTGCTTAGTATTGCCATTTAATGCAGGTTGCCCTGGTTTCTGGAATAGAATTCATATATTAAAGCTCTGAAGATTTTTATCTAATTATATATATATATATGTATGTATGTATGCATATATATATATGTATGTATGCATATATATATATATATATATTTTCTGAGGTTCTTGCGGGTATTTGTATGTGGATCTTTGGTTATTCGGGTTTTCTCCCACGTAAGATTGGAAGTATCTAGGCAACGTTTCGATGAAGTCTCATTCATCATCTTCAGGCTTGGTCTTCAGCTCTGTGCTTCTCAGAGTGATGTGAACTTGCAGCTGCTTCTTCCTTTTAACTGCTAGTGGGGATGTGACTTGATTGGGTGGGGGCTTGGCTGTGTTCTGATTGGGTGGGGGTGTGCTCTCATTGGTTGGCAGTTTGCCTGTGTTCTGATTGGCTGGGGGGTTGGCTGTGTTCTGATTGGCTGGAGGCGTGTTCTGTTCAGGTGGGGGCTTGGTTGTGCTCAGGTTAGTCTTCGTTGCTGGGGGATTTGAGCTGGTGAGCTGTGATCTTGCTGTTTGGCTTCCAGTTCGTGGTCGTGCTGCATCTTCATGGTGGGGGTCAGTTCGCTTCATGTATGGTTCAGAAGGGTTTGAAGTGGGTAGTGATGCAGCTGCAGTGCGGCTTCTGGTCCGTGGTCGTGTTTCATCTTCTGTATGGGTGTGAGTCTGTTTTCTACATGGAAGTGTGGTGGTGGCATCTTGTGTGGCTCTCAGGGGTGTGGGTCTGGTGTCATTCTTCATGTTAGGTACTCGTCTGTTCATGAGGGCGGGTTTCCAAATGGCTGTAGGCGGGAGGCATCATCTCGTTTATTCATGCTGTGTGGGCGTTTTTCTATCTCTATGGCTTCTCTGATGATTCTGCTGCTGAAGTGTTCGGTTTTGGCGATAGTTCTGGTATTTTTAAAGTCACTCATGTCCTGTGGCTTTGAGGTGTTGGACCAGGGAAGAGGTCGGTTCTTCCTTTTTGATTGAGTTCTTATGTTGTTCAATGCGTGCACTTATTCTTCTGTTAGTTAGTGAATAAAGAGACCGAACTACACACTCTCACCGGCATGCTGACAGCCAATGGATTCCAAAAAAAGATCACCCACCTAATCCAAAAAGAAACCCCAACCAAAATCCAAGACAGAGAACAAGAGAATGGAAAAGCCCTCCTCCCATATATAAAAGGCAATACAGACAAAATCAGCAAGATCCGCCAAAAACACAACATTAAGACAGCATTCTGCACAAACAGAAAGATATCCACCATCCTAAGAAACCCTAAGGACAAAATCGAGTTAGAAAATCAAGGAGTATATGAAATTCCTTGCACTGCTTGCCCCACCACATACATTGGACAAACTAACAGAAGAATAAGTGCACGCATTGAAAAAATCTCCACACCACAAGCCAGACAAACACCTGGGCACAAACAGATCCCCTCTGATACCTCCAGCTCAAACACACCCCAACCAGGCACCCAGATGAAACCCAGCTTCCTAACGAATGATAGCCGTCCATTTACCCGAAGCCAAGCTGCACTAAAGGCCTCCAATAAAGTAACACAATGTTGCCAGCCAATCAAGATACAAAAAGAGCCCCCCCCCCAAAAAAAACCAGACAGAAGATATTAGAAGCAGAACACAGCAAACTCCAAGACCAATAAACACAGACCAAGACTCTCAACCAATCAGGAGGAAGAAAAAAACAAAAACAAAAAAAAACCATTCTGACACAGCAATAGGCTGCCCCAAATTTAAATCTGAAACCACTGTAAAAGTCTGACTCACAGACAAACACTATACAGAAGCCTGATGATGGCAGATGAGATTCTGCTGAAACGTTGCTACAACTTTAAAAGCACCACTACTATGACGTGGGAAAATACCCGAACAAAGCTGAATGCCAGATATATATACATACATACATACAATATATATACATACACACACACACACACACACACACACACATATTCTTAAGTTTTTGCAGGTACTTACATATATGGAATTCAGCTTTGTTCAGGTATTTTCCCATGTCATTGTATTTGTGCTTTTTAAGTTGTAGCAATGTTTCGGCAGAATCTCATCTGCCATCATCAGGCTTCTGTATTGTGTTCGTCTGTGAGTCAGACTATCACAGCCGTTTCAGTTTTAAATTTGGGGTAGCCTACTGCTGTGCCAGAATGGTTTTTTCTTCATCCTGATTGGTTGGGAGTCTTGGTCTGTGTTTATTGGTCTTGGAGTTTGCTGTGTTCTGCTTGATTGGTGTTTCTAATATCTTCTGTCTGTTTTGTGGTTGTTTGTGTCTTGATTGGCTGGCAACATTGTGTTGCTTTATTGGAGGCCATTAGTGCAGCTTGGCTCCAAGTAAATGGCCGGCTATCATTTGTTAGGAAGCTAGGTTTCATCTGGGTGCCTGGTTGGGGTGTGTTTGAGCTGGAAGTATCAGGAGGGATCTGTTTGTGCCCAGGTGTTTGCCTGGCTTGTGGTGTGGAGATTTTTTTGCTTGTGAGTGCAGGCTTCCAAATAATTGACAGTCTGGTGGAACCATCTCTTCTGTTCATGCTTTCAGGTCTTTTTTCAATCTCTATGGCTTCTCTGATGATTCTATGGCTGGGGTTTTCTATAGTGGCTAGGGTTTTGGTGCCATTGAAGTTGATGCTATGACCTGTGGCTTTTATGTGTTGGACTAGTGAGGAAGTGTGTTCCAGCTTTTTTACTGCATTTTTGTGTTCATCCAGGCGTGTACTTATTCTTCTTGGTCTGTCCAATGTATGTGGCCGGGCATGATGCACAGGGGACTTCGTATATGCCTTGGTTTTCCAGGCCAATTTTATCTTTGGGGTTTCTAAGGATGGCTGCTATTTTTCTGTCTGTTTTGAAGGCAGTCTTGATGTGATGCCTGTGTAGTATCTTACTGATTTTGTCTGTAGTACCTCTTATGTAGGGCAGGACAGCTGTTCCATAGATCTGTTCATCTTCTAGGTCTCCATTATGTCTCAGTGTGTTTTTGTGGATCAAGCCAGTGATTTTGCTTTTGTGGAAGCCGTTGGCTGTCTACTGACAGGGTGCATAGTTCAGTCTTTATGTGTGTCTTGTCTACCAGGCGTTTGGTTCTGGTGATTAGTGTTTTGGCCACGGAGTTTATCTGTGCTGGGTGGTGGTGGGATTGGGCGTTGAGGTAGCGGTTGGTGTGTGTTTTCTTCTGGTGTATGGTGTGTCCTAGTGTGCCATCTGTTTTTTTGTAGATTAGTACATCTAGGAATGGTAGTTGTTTGTTTGTTTCTGTTTCCATGGTGAATTTGATTTTGGGGTGTGTGCTGTTTAGATGTGTTAGGAAATTGTTTAGGTTTTCTTTTCCATGGGGCCAAATCACGAATGTGTCGTCGACATATCTTAACCATAGTTTGGGTTTGTGGGTGGCATTAGCCAGGGCTCTGGATTCGAATTCTTCCATGAACAGGTTTGCAATGACGGGTGACAATGGTGATCCCATAGGGGCTCCTTCAATTTGCTTGTATCTCTGTCCTTTGTATATGAAATATGTGTTGGTTAAGCAGTGTTCTGCTAGTTCCATGAGGTGTTTGGGTGTTTGGTATTTATTTTTGATGGTTTTAAGGGTTTCTTTTATCGGGACTTGAGTGAATAGTGAAACCATGTCGAAACTTACAAGCAGATCTTCTTGCTCCACGTGTAGATCTTTGATCATTTTCGAGAAGTGGTATGAGTTTTGTACACATGAAGCTGCTGTTTCAGCATAGGGTTGTAGCTGTTTTGCTAAGTGTTTAGCTAGGTTTTGTAGTGGTGCTCCGCTGGAGCTGACTTTGGGTCTGAGAGGTATTCCTTCTTTGTGTATTTTTTGGAGGCTGTATAGTTTGGGGCATCTGGAAGATTTTTCTCTTGGGATGATAGTCTGTTGGATCTCTTTGCTCATGTGGCTGGTTATACTATATATATATAGTATTCAGCTTTGTTCGGGTATTTTTCCACGTCATTATAGTTGTGCTTTTAAAGTTGTAGCAACGTTTCGGCACAATCTCATCTGCCATCATCAGGCTTTTGTATTGTGTTCGTCTGTGAGTCAGACTTTCACAGCCATTTCAGTTTTAAATTTGGGGCTAGCCTACTGCTGTGCCAGAATAGTTTTTTCTTAATTCTGATTGGTTGGGAGTCTTGGTCTGTGTTTATTGGTCTTGGAGTTTGCTGTGTTCTGCTTGATTGGTGTTTCTAATATCTTCTGTCTGTTTTGTGGTTGTTTGTGTCTTGATTGGCTGGCAACATTGTGTTCCTGCATTGGAGGCTTTTAGTGGAGCTTGGCTCTGAGTAAATAGACGGCTATCTTTTATTAGGAAGCTAGGTTTCATCTGGGTGCCTGGTTGGGGTGTGTTTGAGCTGGAGGTTTCAGGGGGGATCTGTTTGTGTCCAGGTGTTTGCCTGGCTTGTGGTGTGGAAATTTTTTTGAATTGTTTAAAAAAAAAAATTAAAACATGAAGTCAAAGCAGTGTTAAATGCCATGGTTAGTGAATTCATGACAGGCAGTAAAGAAGCAAAGATAATAGACAGAATTCTTTTCTTGAGCTAAAGAAAAGTTAATGAAAAGGGTGTGCTGGAGAATTACAGGAAGGTGATGGTGGAGACAAATTCAGGGTGAGGATATTTCTGTGATAACAAAAATCAAAATTGTTAAAGCAGTGTTTTTCTTAATTTGTCTATGAAAGCTGGACATTGATGAAGAGCAAATTAAAAGAAATATTAACATATTTGAGTTACAGATTTGGAGATTATCATGAGCAGCAAGAAAAGTTAATTAATCCTGAATCAAATAAAACAGGTTGTTCCATTAAGGCGGAGGTCTACAAGCAGAAACCCAAATATTTGGTGCATGTGTTGAAAATGATTGATAACTGGGGGAAAAGATCATTCTATTTGGCAGTTAAAATAATACTTGATATAAGAATACATTTGTCCTCTATAATAAGAAAAATGTCTTGATCCTAAAGGAATCTGCCTATCCCTATTTCATCTGGTTTAATCCAGCTGGGTGACTTTGAGGCAATCATACTCTCAGCCCAACTCATGTCACAGAGTTGTTTTGAAGAAAACATGAGAAGGAAGAAGTAGATATGTTTGCCCCCTTATTTATAAAAATAATAAAGGTGGAACAAAAAAATCTAAAATAAAAGTAATTTTTAAAAACTCTTTGAAATGTTTAGAAATATAAATACTGTACAATAAATGGCAGAAAAAGGAAAATCTGATTTGTATAACCTTGCCTAAAGGTCCATGAAGGAAACAGACAACAGTATGAAAAATTTCTATACATAACAGAATTGGGACAGTCTTCTTCACAGTACCATAGATAATATCAAGCCAACATGAACAAATGATCTCTTTCAGATAATAAGAATAATTCCTAATTATCAGTCCTGTCTATTTTAGCAATTATCATTTTTTACTGGGGCTTTAATTCTTCTTTTGAGGCTTTAGAGCATACATTTTATTTACTTCAATATTATTTATCACTTCACAGTTTGCATGTTTCTGTTTGTTTTTAACCTAGTATTATCTTCAATTAAATATATATATATATATAAACATTATTTCCCTATATAGAATGAAGCTTTGTTATTTATTACCAAAAGTGAAGTCAACCCTCAAGGTTCCCACAGACAAACATTTACTGCAGCAGCTAGAAATGAGTGTAAGAAAACTGCTTTGTGAGGAAAAAGATAAAGACGTCTTGAACATTGTTAAAAAAGTATGTGAGGTTCTTTTGTTCATTCAGTATTTTTCTTATATTTTTATAATAATTCTTATGATAACAGACTTCATTGTACAAAATCATGGTTTGCTTAATGCAACAATTAAACCCAAGTAACATCTTGGTTTAGTGTGATATGTGAACCCAATGTATGAGTTGCAAAGTTTTTGAATTCTGTTCATCCTGAGATAAATCAAATATAATGGTGTTACTATAAATGCATAGAAACGTATAGATATAATGAACGTGCTATAGCTGAAATAGTAGTAAAGGGGTTTCCTTTGGATCATATATATTTCAAACTTGTGCATCTATAATTAGAAGACTGTTATATTATGATCAGTAAACTTCTCCTGAAAGAATGTTACAGGCTTCTAATAGGTAGGCATCCCAGTTCCCAAGCTAGCCTGATATCTTATCCTCTGGATGAGCCCATGTCCTTTCTAAAATTGCTAGTAGGAAATCCAAGCCACTTGAGATTCTTTTAAAACAGTTATGGCAGACCTATAATTATACTATTTTTTTTAATAGATGGTACTAGAACTTGACAGAATGGATACCTCTTTAGATGCTGTAAGTATAAACTAAAATGATAGCAGTAATAATATACTGAAACTTCTAGCATGATTGCTGATCTTCTGGTTTCACATTTGAACAGTTTCAGAAGAGGTTTTATGAAAATGACCTATTGGATCAGCAGAAAGAAAGAGAGGAACAACTTCTTTTGGAAATGGTATGTTTATTGCATGAAAAAGGTGTTACTTGACTATTATACAAAGTACCAGTGAAATCTAATTAAGGTTTACAATTATTTTTTTATGAACTTGCATTAAAAATATTCTAAAAATTCTTACATGTTAACCTGATACTTGAGGGAAAATGTATCCATGTAGATGTGGGGAAATATTGATGCAAAAAGACATGGAATCTTGGATGTAGCTTGCTTTAAACAGATAGATTTCAGATTGCTGTGAGGAGAAAATGTATTAGAAAGTACATCACCAAATAGTTGATACTAATAATAACTGATATGAGGTGTTAATAGCACTTCACATTACATCATCTCAGTAATCCTAAAATGTAGTCAACATTATTCTCAAGTTATGAATAGAATTATAATGGCTTGCTTGACAGCAACATAAATTCATAGTCAGAACTGGCATTGACAGGGCTGCCAACTCTCACGCAATCAGCGTGAGACTCACGCAATTCAATCAATTTTGACTGTCTCACTCTGATAAACAAAATCTCACGCTAAACCCCCAAAATCATGGAATGTACAAAAATATCCCTACATTCTCTGATTATATTCCGAATATTCCCCTTAGCTTAGGAGAAGGATGAGCTCCCAGCGCCGCCCCGCCCTGCCCAGCCACCCCGCCCTGCCCAGCCACCCCACCGCGCCTCTTTTCCCGCCTTAATCCTTCTGCCGGCGTCCCGTAACTGTCACGATGCCGATCATTATCGCTTCAGGAAAGCGAAGAGCAGGAGGCTTCTTCGCCGCCCGGGGCGCTCGCAGCCACTTTGCCCCGCCCTCTCCCTCTCTGCAATGTCCTCTGGGACAAGCCAGCTGCCCTAGGCTTTCCAAAGAAGGACACGAGGGGGCTGGCAAAGCCTCTTTACAGCCTCGGCCAGTAATAACAATGGTAAGCAAAGCCAACGGAGTGGCTTCCATTTAACCCTTTGGTGTTTAAATCTTTGGTGATGTTTCTTTATTTTCTCTGGCTGGATTTCTGACCCAGGGGAGAAAGACCATTTATAAAAGCAAAAAGGACAGAAAGAACACCAAGAAAGAATGGGACAACCCCCCCCCCACCAAAAAAAGAGATCCAACACAACTCTGAATAAAATTATTATTATTTTAAATTTTATTATTATTATAATTATTATTACCACCCCTTTACACGCCTTATGCTCTCTTTTAGCTGATCCAAAAGAGTCTTCCCAAACCAGCAAGGCGAGAAGCGCGCCAGGCTGATCTATAAAGGGGCTGGGCAGCTTTTTTGCAAAATACTTAATAGAAAGGTTGGAGGACTGACAGGATTACATCTCTGGCAGTGGATGAAGGAATCACTTTTTCCTCTTTCTCCTTTGAGTTTAAATCCTAGGTCTCCATGCACCAGATCGACAGGACTGTACTACATTATTATCATATTTTCAAACCCTTAGATAAGGACTCAATAAGGACTTTTTTTGATGCCAGTAGGCTTCTCAGCCCCAAATTGAGATAGCCCTGACTCAACTAGAACATATTCTAATCTTAACACAATTTACCATCCAAAGAGCAGTAAGACCATTAAGTTCAGAATCTAAACTTACCCAATAAATAATATACTGTTTCCTCACTGTGCTCAAGCTTCAGAATACAGTAGATGAGTTTTACAGTTAACAATATGTATATTTATATGAAGCACTCATTATTTGATTAAATGTTTAGTTTATACATGTCTGAAATTATGAACCCCTATTTCAGTCAACAAGTTAGTATATAATTAAAGACTGAGACTATAGCATTTGATATTGGCATGTAGTATGGTATTTGATACAGAAAGAAGAATACCCATTGATGTATTTGCATTATCTCTGTAGTTGTTTCGGGTTTTTGTCTTTTTGTTGCACATTGAATTCATCCTATAGTGGTCTATAGTACATCACTAAGCTAATAAAGTCAGTTGAGGTAGAATACTGCAGTTACAAGTCAGGAACTTCAATTATTCATGGTCAGTGAACTGCATTATTAATATCTTACAAATCCGGTTCAAGTACATTGGTGCTGCTTGCATGTATGTATGTATGTATATGTCCAAATCATGACTAAAGTATGCATCAGATTGCACCATTTAAAATATAAAATTGTCAAAGCTCCCTATCGTGAAAGGGGGGACACCCCCCTTCCACACCATCCCCCCTCCCCTCGGTCGCTCCACTCCCTCGCAGTGTCTCACTCCGAACTATCACTCAAGGTTGGCAGCCCTGCATTGAACATTTTGCTGTCTACTGTGGTATCCAAAAAATATCTCATCCCATGATATTTTGCTTTAATGTTTGGATGATTCAGATGCCAGTTTTTGCCTTCATATATTTCTTAACTTCATCCTTTGTGAAATTAGTTTATTTTGCTATATAGGAGGACTTGCTTTGTTCATAATAGGCATGATTTTAATAACCAGGAAATTCCAGAGTATAATTACACTCCTTTCTATGTTGACTCTATTTTAATAACTCTATATATTATGCCATGTATCAAATTGAGACCTTTTAGGTCCAAATCAAGGTTACTTTGGAGAAATTATTGGTCTCCACAAGTAGAACATCTAATCAGAGAAAGAAGCTCTCATAGAATTTTACAGCTGTGTCTTCTTTTTCAGAGAAAAAACAACTAAAAGTGTGATAGCATCACAGGAAGAACTTATTTATATATTGATGGCTTTATTTTTAGGGGAGGTTGGCAGCTTCTGCACCAAAATATACTTTGAACAAACAATTATTTTAACATTGATAACATAAAGAATTTCAGGGAGTTTTTTGAACCTAGGCAGATCATAAAAACGTGCTAGCATAAAAGGTGCAGCCTATTAATCCAGATTTCATTTTTCCATTAACACTTTTATTACACTGTTTCCCTACTAGGAACAATTAGAAAAAGAGAAACAGCAAAATGAAAACAGGTCTACAAATATGAGTGATAAAATTTATGAAAAGAAGCGTAAGTGGTTGTAATTATTATTGGTTTGTTTTCTTTCTCCAAAGGCTTGTTTATTTATTTTTATAGGTAACAAAAAGTGGTCAGCTGGAGGTGGTAGATATTGTATTAATTAAAACCCTCTAGGGATAGTTGCTGCTAACTTACTATGAAAGCATATCATAGCAGTCTGTACTTTTCTAGATTGACCCTCAGCAAAATTGAAGTAGGAAGTGCAAACTTACAATATGGAAAAGACTTAGTCCTTATTTTCTAGGAAAAGTTTCAACACAAAATCATTGCAGGCCAAAATGTTCACTATTGAGTGAACATTTTTATTATATTATTATATATATTGTTTGAAATGGATTGACACAGTTAGCAAATTGTTTTATGGAAAAGCCTTTTTAAATAAACTTTTATTGCTTTTTAAATAATATTATTATTGCTTTTTAAATAATAGAGCAAAAGAAGAAGAAGAAACATAAAATACATAATAAAAACAGTGCTTTAAAAAATAAGTAAAAAATTACAACAGAAAAGAAAATATAACATTACATTATTTGTATTAAGTATATTTTATTTTTGTACACTGGCACCTTGAAGCCATCCTTAATGATGGGAGAAAGTTGAAAAAATCACTCCAAGAAGTAGAAGAAAGAGAAATATGAGGCTAATTCCTTCTGTATTGCATTATGATTGCCCTAAAGCCAGCATTAAAAATATTTGTTTCCAATTTTGCTCTACCAGCAAGCTGACCATGCCACTCTTAAGTGTAGAAACAAACAATATTGAGCTTATTTCAAGTTCTATGGATTAACTCTTCAATTGAAATACTTGATTGCTAATTGTTCTGATAAAGAGTTTAAGCACTAAACATTGTATTAAAATGATGGCCTATTTTTCTGCAGTATCTGTAAAAAAGCATGTTACATTTTGGTGAGGTTCAAAATATGGCACTTGATGATACAAGTGATACTTAATGCTTGTAATATTTGATGAAGTATGCTTAATTTAAAATAGTAGGAATATTAGTTTTATTCTTGTAGTTGATCTTTATATAATGCATATAATAACCTTTGTTTTAGGTAGAGACAGTAAAGCATCATCAACTTTGGCCAAAACTATCCCAATATCTGTTTCTGGAAACCCTTCAGGCGCTTCAGCAAGTAAGAAACAAATATCTTCCGCACAATTTTTTATAAATCCAATATATTGCATAAAAAGCATGTTATAGTAAAAAAAGAAGAAAGATGGCCAAAAATTACTGGGGAATGAACAAATGTGGGCTGATAACAAAAGTGAGTGACCAATATGAAAAACACGATTGAGGTATTTTGGTAATACAGAGAGAACAAATGGGGATGAATTGTAAACAAATCTGTGGGGGGAAAACTGAATGAACCAAGACAAAGGAGATGACTAAGAATATTTTGTTATGCAAGAGTTGATGAGATCCTCAAAAAGAAAGAATTGAAAAGTTTAAAGAACAAAAGGCAGCATAAGAAAATGGTGGTTGTAAGGATGATTTGCAAAGATAGGAAGTTATTGAAAATTATAGATATTGGTGTGAACTAGATACAGTTTTTTCTTGTCTCATACTTTCATTTTTCCCCTTCTGATTTGAACTTTTTTTCTGCACTCTATATGTACGATATTAGCATACTCCAAACCCTCTTAACTGATTGGTCCAGACGGACAGCGACCTGATTGGTCGAAGGCTCGGCAGTGATTGGAGTGCTAGGAATCTACCGCGATTGGATGTGCCAATCGCGGGAGATTCAAAGCGCTGCCATTGGCCGCCGAGCCGCGAGCCAGCCCTATATGAAGGGCTGCCGCGGCTCGCATTCTTCAGACTATTCTTATCTAAAATAAAGAGCTGAACTCACTAGATGGTCTCGCGTCTCCTTCGAACCGATCCACCCCAGATCTAACACTGGCGACAAAGGTGGGATCATGAACAAGGAGACCCCAGCACGTGGCGAAGCAACATGCTGGACAGGCAGCATGGCCGGCATCAACTCGCCACCCGCACCCTTCAACCCTGCTACCAAGGACTGGGAATCCTATACCAATAGGTTCCAAATGTTCCTCGAGAGTAGCAACCTCAAGGACGCCAATGGCCACAAGAAACGAGCCATGTTCCTCACACACTGCGGGCCCACAGTATTTAAGATGGCCAAAGCCTTGGCCAAACTGGAGGACGTCAAGACGATGGAGTGAGACAACTTCGAGCCCTGCTGCGAAGCCACTACGCCCCCATCGTGCCCATCCTTATCCAGCGGCACAACTTCTACAGGCGGGATCAACGTGAGGGCGAGGGGCTGGGCGACTTCATGGCGGCGCTATGGGACCTGGGCGGTCTGTGCGAGTTCGCTGACCTGGATGAGGCCCTGCGAAACCGCATCGTCCTAGGACTCTGAGACCCCATCCTCCAGAGCCGCATCATGGCAAAGGGGGACATCTCTCTCGCTGATGCCCTCGCCGAGGCCACTGCAGCTGAAGCGGCCAAGAAATCAGTGGCTCGGATGCGACAATCGAGCATCATGCCACGACCAGCGGCCAGAGAGACAACATCGACCCCCGAGAGGCAACCAGAGACAAAGCACACAACCACACACCATGGCGACATTGACTCCTTCTCAGAAACCGAGGATGAAGAGGAGGAGATCCACCACCTACAATCAGCGCAGGAGCGGTGGGAACCATGAGGTCGTAAGTCGAGGTTCCAGTGTGCCAGCTGTGGCGGCGATCACCCCCAAGTGGACTGCCATTTTCTCGACGCCATTTGCAGGCATTGCGAGAAACGGGGGCACATCGCCAAAGTATGCCGAAATAAAAAACACAACAGCCCGCGATGACGAGATGGCAGCCCCTGACGGCGAGAAAGCACCCCCACCAGAAACCGCGATCACTGGACGGAGAACCGCTGGAGCCGAGAAGGTCAGAACAGGCGACTCCAGGAGACGAGACAAAGGGAGAAAACACACCAGACCGTTGTCATCGGCCACTCCTCCACTAGCGACGCCAGGAAGGTATATGTGGCAGTGGGAATAGAAGATCAGCCATGCGACATGGAGGTGACTCCGGGTCCTTCCTCTCAATGGTCTCCTGGCGCACACTCAAGCACCTGGTCCCCACCATCCGCCGCCATGAACTGGAGGACCAAACACTAACTGTCAAAGACTATCAGGGGAACCGAATCCCTGTAGTCGGCAGAGGCCACTTTAAGGTGACCTTCAAAGGGCCACACAGAAGTGCTACCCCTGATGATCATCGACCAAGATCGACCGAGCCTATTGGGACTACAGTGGTTCGCACCCCTGGGCATCGAAGTAACCGGCATACACCACATCAGAGAGGCGGACTGGGAATCGGCACTCATGAAGGACTTCCAGGAAGTCTTCGATGACAGCCTAGGTAAGTACCGGGGGTCCCCTATCTCCTTTAACATAGACCCGAGCATCGCGCCAATCCGCCTTAAGCCCAGGCGAGTGCCATTTGCACTCAAGCCCAAGATCGATGAGCAGCTTGATAAGCTCATCGTGCAAGGAGTGCTGGAACCGATCGATCATGCCTGGTGGGAGACCCCAATTGTCACCCCCATCAAGCCAGATGGGTCTGTGAGAATTTGTGGTGACTACAAGGCCACCCTAAACCATGCGTTCCAACAAAGTGCAGTAGTCCATCCCAGTAGTCCAGCATCTTCTGCACTCACTGGGGGGAGGCTGGATCTTCACAAAGCTCGACCTGGCACAAGCCTACCAGCAGCTGCCGGTTGACGCCACAACAGCAGAAGCCCAAACCATCGTAACACACCGAGGGGCTTTCTGCTGCAACCGGCTCCAATTTGGAGTCAGCGTGGCACCCGGGGTCTTCCAAAGCCTCATGGAAAGACTCCTCCAGGGCATAGAAGGGGTAGTGCCCTATTTTGACAATGTCTTGGTGGCCGCGAAAAATGAAAAACAACTAGAAGCCAGGTTGAGGGAGGTACTGAAGAAATTCAGAGACTTGGGACTTAAAGTCAAGAAAGGGAAGTGCCAACTACGGGCCAAGAGGGTCGAATTTCTAGGGTACCTCCTAGACAAACAAGGGATCCACCCCACAGAAAAGAAACTGAGACCCATAAGGGAAGCACTATGCCCCAAAAACAAAATGGAATTACAGGCTTTCTTGGGACTGTTAATCTTTTACAATGTCTTCCTACCTCAAAAGGCAACCGTGGTGGAACCGCTGCATAGGCTGTTAGATAAAACAGCCACCTGGACTTGGGGAGCACGGGAGAAGAGCGCCTTCACCAACACAAAGAACCTGCTAACATCCGACACGGTACTAATCCAGTACAGTGAGACCCTGCCATTAACGGTAACTTGCAACGCGTCGCCATTTGGGATTGACGCCATCCTCAGCCACCAGCTACCAGACGGGAGGGAAGCACCCATTGCTTTCTTGTCAAGGACACTTTCAAAGCCAAACAGAACTACAACCAGCTCGACAAAGAGGCCTTAGCAGTCGTCGCCGGCATCAAGAAATTTCACGAATACCTTTATGGTAGGACTTTTACAATCATCACGGATCACAAGCAACTACTAGGAATCCTGGCGGGAAACGGCCACACCGAACATTCTATCGCCAAGAATGACAAGGTGGTCCAAATTCCTAGCAGCATACAATTACCAGCTGATACACCGACCTGGCAAGGACATTGCCCACGCAGACGGCCTGAGCCGCTCACCCCTACCTGAACGGGAAGACGACCCACAACAGAGGTACTCCAAATAGAGACAATATCCAACCCACTCGTGACCGCGCCAGACACTGCCAAAGAAACAAATAAAGACAAGCAGCTGGTGCGAGTCTTGAGCTGGGTTGGAAAAGGGTGGCCGGAAGGGGACAAGGACGAACTATTCAGATCCTTCCGAAACAGACAAACTGAACTCTTTACCGAGAAGGGCTGCATACTTTGGGGGGACCGAGTGGTAATTCCGGAAACATTACAAGAAAGGGTATTGGGGATGTTGCATGAGGGGCACCCAGGGATGGTCAAAATGAAAAGCCTGGCCAGAAGCTACGCATGGTGGCCAGGAATGGACAAACAGATTGAAACCTGGGTGGCCAAATGCAAGCAATGCCAAGAATCCAGACCTAACCCTCCCGCAGCCCCAACCCAAGAATGGGAAACACCCAGAGGCCATGGTCTAGGATTCACATAGACTTCGTGGGGCCAACCAAGGGACACATGTACTTTATCACAGTGGATGCTTACTCCAACTGGCTGGAGGTAAGCACCATGAAATCCACCACAACAGAGGCGATAATCAAAAAACTGAGCAAATTGTTTGCCACACACGGCCTGCCAGATGTAATAGTATCGGACAACGGGCCCCAATTTACCACCCTAGCATTCGAGCAATTTCTGGCAGGCCAAGAAATACGCCATGCGTTAACCGCACCAGCAAATCCAGCGGCGAATGGACGAGTGGAATGCATGATCCAATACACAAAGAAGGCCATCCAAAAAATAGAAGCAGCCAATATACAGGACAAAATTAATAAAATGCTCCTCATTCAACATATCACACCTGGCGCAACCACAAATAGAAGCCCAGCAGAATTTATGATGGGTAGGAAACTGCGGTAAACCCTAGATAGAATGCATCCAGCATACAACCCGGACAAACCCCCGGGTTCCTCAAACAAACACAGAACATTTAAAATACGGGACACGGTATACGCGAAAAACCTGTCAGGAGAACCACTCTGGGTACCAGCAACAATCACCCAGATAACCGGCCCCTTATCATACCGATTAGAGACAAGTGACGGAAAAAGCTGGAAACGACACATCAACCAGCTAAGATCAAGGGTAGCTGTCACGAACAACCAAACACCAGAGCAAGAAGCTAGAAGGGAGGGGGGGAATCGGCAAGCGAGAAAGAAAGAACCGAAGGGAACCAACTAACACAAACAGAACACCCCCCACCGAGCAGAAATAAACCACAAATAAACCGATGCTACTCACCTGTAGACGCAGGACCCATGGAACACGAAACCCCGGAATCTTCACCTGGAAGGAGCAGCCAAACCAGTTCAACCAGTCCGGAAAGATCTGGCAGGAACAACAGAAACGGCAGCTCAACCAGCCCAGGCAGACCGGGAGGGAGCTACCAAGAAAGGCCCAGCTCAACGTTCCAGGTGGTTCCATCCCAAGGAACCGGAGCGACAGAGAAGGCATCCGATCCGGTCGATGACCACGCCAGAACTGAACCGCGCAGGTCAAGTAGGCAGGTACGAAGCCCCGCCTACCTACGTGACTACGTCACGACGCACCGACAGACGAAACCAAGAGGGGAGGGTTGTACGATATTAGCATACTCCAAACCTTTTAAACTGATTGGTCTGGACGGACAGCAACCTGATTGGTCAAAGGCTCGGCAGTGATTGGAGCGCTAGAAATCTCCTGCGATTGGATGTGCCAATTGCGGGAGATTCAAAGCGCTGCCATTGGCCGCCGAGCCGCAAACCAGCCCTATATAAAGGGCTGCCACGGCTCACATTCTTCAGACTATTCTTATCTAAAATAAAGAGCTGAACTCACTAGATGGTCTCGGGTCTCCTTCGAACCGATCCACCCCAGATCTAACATTATATAACACTGCTTGCCTCTAAAAAGATTAAATGATTGGGGCGGTATGTATATGGGTGAATGTACTGCTTAGAAATCTACTAGATTTCAAACTACATATTTTTTTTTGGGGGGGGGGGAGTCGCCTCAGGTAGTTCTGATCTCATTTTTGCTCCAGGTTTTGCAAATACTTTTCTTTTTTCCTTGTTTTCTATCTTTAATTTCTTTTGTTTACTATTTGAATTCTTTGTATATGTTTTTCTTAAGCTTGTTTACCATGAAAGGGGGATATGTGATGGAATGAATATATTATCCACTTTTTTCCAGGAGCTCAATATGGTAAAGATAGCATAGTATAATAATGTAAATAATGGGACTTAATTCTGTTAACCTGTATGATTAACTTGTATTCAGTGAAATTAGATCACATGTCTTGTGAGAATTCCATAAAATTAATAACTGGATCTTTATGTTCAGTGAGGATAACGGTTTTTGGAACATAACCATGGTTTCCAAAAAAGAAGAAGAAGAAGATATTCATGCATTACTCATTGGCAGATTATGGATTGCATTTGCAGTTATATATTTGCTCAGAAAGAGCTATATTCATTATAATTTTTTCTTTTAGGCAAAGAAGTAAAAAAGTCTAAATTGGTTCGAAGTCAGTCTTTCAGTAGTCAAGCTCTGCAATCAAAATATGGCAACATTGACAAATGTCCCAGGTATATAATATTTTTTTCCTCTATTGTTAGGTTTATGACTGTAATATGCAATCTGCACTGTAGCTGCTCATTATGAAAGCATAACATTTGGTTTGCCAGTTCAAATGTACAGTTCTTTTGGAGAAGGAAGGGCTGAAAAAATTTGTTCTTTGAGTGATGTGCTGTACTTTAAAAATTAAGTAGATAAAAAGTTGAATGGACTAAATGTATCTATATTTTTAAAAAGCTAGTAAACAGATGTTTCTGAAGACAGAAAAACTAGCACATGGAGGGGAATTCCTGTAACAGGCCCGAAAAGGAAGACGTTTTGGTTTTCCTTACTGCAGCCCAGTGATCAGTTCCTTCCTGCACACAGATGGAAGGAGAACCACCGTGCTGGGCCAGAGAAAGAAGCTTGGATCCTGAAGATCTAAGCTTCCTTTCTCCAACCCAGCACAGTGGTTGGCTTCCATGCAGGAAGGGGAGATGAACTCCTGTGATGGTTTGTCATGTGATCACTATTTACAACTTTCTCTACTGGCCTTCCCAGAAAAATCAGTGGGGAAACTTATAGGAAAGGCTGTATCATACTGCTGACTGTCAAAGGATTTTCCCCCTTCCCTCCATTCATAGGGGGAAGGGAAATCCCTTGGTTGGCCTGCAGAATACTGCAGAAATGAAGCTTGGAGGGGAACTCTTGCACTGAGCTGGAGAAACACAAGCCAGGCATTCTTTTTCATGCACAGCAGGGAGCTCCCTGCCCACTTTTGGTAGGCACCTCTTTCACCCTGTCTGCTCAACAATCCATGTGGTCATTTATGATTGCAACTGGGAGAGCCAGGATTGCAATTGTTAAGCAAAAAGGTTACGACCACGACTTATAACCAAAATTCCAGGTGTAATTGTGATGATAAGTTGAGGACTATTGCTATGTAATTAGATTGTGACTGAACTGAAGTAGTGCACACATCTATGTCTTTGAAGAAAATTCTCTGTAAGTTAAGGCACACTTTAACATGTTGGCTATTATTTAAAGCATTCTAAATTTTAGGGGCCAGGATGTTTGAAACATATTTTTTTCCGCATAGGTCAATGGTCCTACTGTGTTAATCATTTAAGGCATTATTTTGTTTACCCTTGTCAGTAAATTCCTGAATAATTCCTAGGCAAGGCAGGGACTTATTTATGGAAGGTTGCAAATTTTCTTTCTCACCGGTTGCTTATGATTCTGATTTATATTGTGAACTTGAGATTTGTTCCCGCTTTAACTTTATTCCTTATCATTTTGTCATGATGTGTAATGTTATAAATTGTTATGAAATGAAAAATTATAAAAAAAACAACCCCAATAATAATAAGTAAACGTAACATTTCCATTATATATTTTTTATTCCTTTAGCAAAAGTTCTTCAGTAGGCTATACTTCTGTGCCAGGAGTAGCAAAGAATTCTATGTTCTCATTTACTGGTAAGAAAGCTGTGTTATTTTTCATTCATTCATTCGTTTGTTTATATACTTATTTATATTTCATACTTCTTAATTGCTCATTTTCCTCAAATAAAATAATGTTACAATTCTATTAGTGGCTTCATTTCGTTTTAAGAGTCTAATGCTCTTAGTTTTGCCCCAAATGCAAGAAATTATATAAGCCAGTATGCCTGCTTGATAATCAGTTCACACAACTAACAAAATTTGTAGCTCCGAAACAAATTAGTTTAATTATAACCTGATTTTCTGAAATTTTATATATTTTCTTTCAGATGATTCCTTCCGAACTCGCCCCACCAATGTCAGTGGCAATGCTGCTTTTAATTCTACTTCCACCTTACCATCTTCTTCTCGTAACACAAATAACACAGTTGATCAAAAAAGCAATGGGAATAAAGAGAGCCATTCACGGAAGGTTAGCTTGTAAGTGATCAACTAAAATTAGTGCAGAATTAAAGATTACAATAAATAACTGATTTTTCATGTTCACACTTTTAAGGTGTTTCTCCTACTCAGGATAAAAATAAATACTGTTTATGTCATCAGTTCTATAGCTATGCTGACATGATTATTTATGATTGTTTTAACCACTATTTTAGCAAAAACACAGAAGTTGTGGTTACAGATTCATTCTAATTTATTAATAAGACTAGACAACCCATGAGTTAAGTTGTGGTTTAACTCTTCTCCAGAGTGGTGTTGGCAGGATCCAGGCATGGGATATATTCAGCTTCTGCTTGGCTATAGACTGAATAGAAAAACTGAAGACACCCCCCCCCCCCCCAGGCTACTGTCTCCAGTTCTTCTATTCAATCTCAGCTTACCTAGACTGCTTTATTGATAGCTCCTCTGTTTTTTAAAAAATAGAGGGATGCTGTCAGGCTAAATTTCTTTAGATTTAAATTCCACCAACAGTCCTAAAAGGACTAGAGACACGAGGGGGTTTGGTTTACCTTCATGTTTCTTCGCACAGAAAATGGAAAGAAAAGTGTTTGGAGCGGCTGCAAAGTGAAGAAACCAGCTTCACACCTGTCAGCTGGCTAGGGGAGCCCCAGTTTTCAGATTTTGACAATTCTGACGATTGCTCATCCAGTGCCTAGAGAAAGGTACTGGGGGCGTCTAGTGCTGACCTGCCTGATAGGCAGCCTGCCCAAGAAGGGAGCGTTGCCTAGTCAGAGCAGCGGATTCCTGTGACAGTTCCCTGGCTTCACTCTCCCTTTCACAGGAGCAGTTAATTTTGACAGGAGTGCCATTTTGAAGCGAAGAAGATTCGAAGTGACAGAAGCCACAGCTGGACAATTTAGAGTGATGTAACCTGTTTTTAATTTGATGCAATCCATGGCTAAGAGGACTAAAATAGCCCAATTATTGCTGTTTATCTGCCTGGCTGGGAATTCAACATTCGCATCAATCTGTCAAGCGGCCTTCAGAGCAGTTTTGGTGGGAATGCCATTTTGAGGCTTAATTGAATCAGTGACAACAGCAACAGCGCTATTGAGACAATCTGGTGGCCACAAACCTTTGAAGCAGCCCTGTGTTTGTCTTGCTGCTGTGTTTCAACCATAGTGTGCAGCATTTGACTTTCTCCTTCATTCAGTGGCATCTGGTTTTCGATAACAGCTGGTGGTCTGTCTATCAGGCAGACTGTTTCTGCTTGAAGAGCTGCCAGGACTGTTTATATTTTCCCTTTGGTTTGGCTGTTTTAAAGTCAATTCAAGGTTGCCTGATTCACTGATAGTACAGGTTAGGTCCTCTCATCCTTGCCTTTCACCCACAATTTGTAAGTGATTAGAATATATCTATATAAGTTCATAGTTAAATTTAGTGTTTAGGTCTCCACTTTCAAGGGAGAGCACGGCACTAGAAGTGGATAGACAAGTAGTGAAAGGCATCCAGTATACAAACAGTGGATGATTCTTCCGCCACTCTTTCTCCCTCTCAGGTTCCCAAAAATCTGGCATAAGGGAAGGGGAAAATGGGCCTGTAAATCCAAGGGAATGTTTTCTCATTCAGGGGACTCGGTTAAAGAGGCAGCAGACAAAATTAGGGTCAAGGCCAGGGCAATCAGGAGATCTAAGGCAAATGAGAAGGCTGAACATTGGCTCCACAAAGCCTTGGTAAGACAAGTGGAAAATTACATGAAAGAGCAGGAGAAGTTACTACATCTTAATCTTCCTATGGAGAATAATGTAGCCCGGGCGATCAGACACGTTGTCCAGTTGACCTCTAGTGGGAAGTCTTAGTTGTAGAGACTTTGGGGCAATCGATTAGGAATCCTCAAACTTCAGAGATGCCGGGTTGCTTTCCAATGGTACCTGTTTTTCCATCTACACTTGTCCCAACATGCCAACAAGCTGGGGTTGGTGGCATAGTGCCCAAACCAGTTTCTGACTCGTTCTGCCTCCCAACTAAAGGGTCTCAATTAATGCCAATGGAGGTGCAACAATGGTTTATTGAGGTAATTAGTCAGGGACTGATGGAAACACAGCAAGGTATCCCATCTGGTCTGTTAGGTGCTATCTCAGCCATTACACACTACAGTCAACAGAAGAGTCAGCCTCCAAGGACTGACTCTATGTTGTTCCACCCTTATTTTTTGATCTCCTCAGAGGAGGACCAATCTGACTATTCTGTTAAGGAAGGAGAGATAGAGCAACGATCGCCAACCGGTAGGCCATGGTCCACTGGTGGTCCGCAAGAAAATTTTGGTGGTCCACAGAGAAATGTCACCCCCAAAGCACCCCCCAAAGCAATTAATCCAGGCTCACAAGAACACAAGACTGTGCTGCCCACATGGCCCGTGGAACTCTCCCCACCCACTCAATCCTTACCTGGCAAACTTGCCTGCTAAGTTGCTATTTTTCCTTTTTTTTCCTGACCATCAGCTGTTCTGTTGTGCCAGGAGATTTAGATTAGCTAAAAGAAGGAAATAGTTGCATTTCTTGCTTTTTAGCTAATCTTTAAATCTTCGGCTCTGCAGAGCCGAACCTTCCTTAGGACTGAAGCTTCTATTATTCAGTACAGGTAGCTGACTGCAGTGAATCTGTAATTCTGTGAGCAACTCAATCTGCCTGTCTGCTTTGCCTGATTTTGTTGCTCTTTTTTAAATAAAAAATTCAATATTTGCATACATGGTGCGTTGTGAGTTAATTTTGTGAGTTTGCTAGCAAATTTTATGAGTTTGCTTGCAAGCAAATTTTATGTGACAGACTCAGGCAGCCAATTGCAGAATCATAGATCTCTAAGTTACTCTGTGATTCTGTGAGCAACTCAGTCTGCCTACCTACTTTGCCTGATTTTGGGTAAAAGTTGCTCTTTTTTAAATAAAAAAAATCAATATTTACATAAATATTTAAAATATTTACACACAAGCCATGCCCAGCCAGTCACATGACCTCCAAGCCACACCCACAAATTAGGCCATGCCCACAGAACCAGTTTTTAAGAAATTTGAATATCACCCCTGCCTCTATGTGTTTGTGTTCATTTGTGTGTGTGTGTGTGTGTGTATGAGAGAGAGAGAGAGAGGTTAGATCAGATCTCTCTCTCTCTCTCTCTCTCTCCCACCAATGTCAGCAAGCCACCATCAGTCAAAATTCATATTAGTGGTTCCCGGGATTTAAAATTATGATTTTGGTGGTCCCTGAGGTCCAAAAGGTTGGCGACCCCTGAGATATAGGAACTGTCAGAGGAGGAAACTGAACCCAAAAAATCTGGGTTCAAGGGGCTTTTTAGACTCCACTTATTTAAGCCATTGTTACCCAAGGCCAAGAGTGCAACTGGGCTAGATCTTAACACAAAGCTCCCAATCCCTACAAATAAGGCTGAGGGTAATGAAGCACTATTCACAGACCCAAAGGAGGAGGCTGAAGTAATTCCCTCATACAAGATATTTTTCAATATGGTGTAAAGGCAGTTAGATTTACCAGGATCTTGTTCAGGGGCTACTGCCTTCGACAAGCATTTCTACAACATGGACACGCTGCTTGCAAAAGCTCTACATCTTCCGGAGGTAAATGGCCCTGTCCTAGCACTCACCTCCTCTTCAGCCACACTTAACAATGCAGACGATGTCTTCAAGGGTGAGGATAAGAAGGAGGACTTAGTTTGGTGAAAGATGCACCAGGCGGCGGCATGGGTAGTTAAGACCGCCACAGCGGCATCCTTCTTTACCAGGGCATCTTTAATCTGGCTACGTCAAATGCAGGGGCAGGTACCTTCCAGCAACATTAGAACACAACAGAATTTCAACCAGGTGATTGCAGCGGCTGAGTCTATGGCAGATGCAACACTGAACTCTGTGAAGTTTGAAACCTGTGCATTGTCATCAGCAGTAGCAGCTTACTGTTTGCTGTGGCTCAGATATTGTCAGGCAACACACCAAACGAAAGTGGAAGTTGGTGTCAGCACCGTATAAAGGTGGCAAAATTTTTGGTGCCCCATTAGATCCTGTTCTAGTCGAGTCCAGGGACAAACACAAGATCCTGCAGTCGGTTTCAAGGAAGGGAGAAACCAGGTTCTTACTCTTTGTTCGTCATTTCTTTCATGCCCCATACTACAGGACAATTGCACAGTGGAATCAAGGGAGCTTTGGTCAGTGACAAGACACCCAGACTTCACAAGGTGGCTGTTACAAGGCAAGATCTCAACCACAGGGCAAATGGCCATTTCGAGGGCCTACCAACAGGCCCTTTCGCAAATACAAATGAACCTCACTCTGCGGCTCCTGTTGGCGGCAAACTCGATTTTCTCACAGACCAATGGGAGCAAATGATATCTGATACATGGGTTAGACAGACAACGAGGTTGGGACTTGCCCTAGAATTCCAATTCAGTCCCACAAGGTTTTTTATCTGCTGCCCTTTGTCGACAAACACCTCCAGACAAAAACTGATGGAGGAGGCGATTCAACACCACCTGATCATTCAAGCCATGGAAGTGGTTCCGGAAGAGCAGCAGGGACACGGCTTCTATTCGATGCTGTTTGTGGTTCCAAAAGCTTTGGGGGGGTCTGGAGGGCTATTCTGAACCTCAAAAGACTAAATTCTTTCATTATGTATTGCAGGTTCAAGATGCACACGCTTCAATCCATTTTGAAGAGCGTGAGAAATGGGGATTATTTAATATCAATAGACCTCACCGAGGCGTACTTGCATATTCCCATCCTATCTGACCATCGTCAGTACCTGAGGTTTTGCTAAGCGGGCAGGCACTTTCAATATAGAGCCCTCCCGTTTGGCTTGGGGTCGGCTCTCAGGACCTTTACCAAGATCCTGGCTGCCTTGACAGCTCACCTCAGAACTGTCCCAGTACGGATATTGGCCTACTTGGATGATATCCTTATTCAGTTGGTCTCCCAAGATCAGGCAGTACATGACTTGAAAACTATGTTGCAGGCTTTAGAGACTCACGGGTTCCTAGTCAACCGGGTAAAAAGCCATTTTTATCCCACAACACATCTATTGCACCTTGGGGCGATAATAGACTCGACGACCAAAGTGGTTTATCTCTCCCAGCAATGACGGGAGGACATACAAATGTTAGCACATCATTTCTGTTCCACCAGGATGGCCTCCCCTACCCAAACTGCTGGGTAAGATGATATCGGGCATCAATATTGTACCGTGGGCATGTATACACTCACAGGAGTTACAGTGGTTCTTGCTCCCATATCAGAGGGCAAAGAAAGGAACTTCGCACATACAAGTGGGATTATCACCAAAAATGTTGTCATCTTTACTTTGGTGGACCTCTCCGACCTTGGATGAAGAGTGCTTGTTTAGAGAGCAGGGCCGTATAACAATAACTACTGATGCCAGCTTGTCAGGATGGGGGGCCACTGTCAAAACAAGATCGTGCAGGGAACTTGGACCATTACCAACTTAAAAAACATCAATTGGCTAGAGCTACAGGCAGCCCACCTTGCTCTCAGGGAATTCGAGTTGCAAATTGCGGGACAAGATGTGCTTTTCCTAATGGACAATGTGGTCACATCAATCGTCAAGGGGGGATGCATTCCAGAACTTTAATGAAAGAGGTCTTTCATCTCTGCAAGTGCGCAGAGAAGAACATAATATCAGTCAAAGCAGAGCACATTTCAGGGGTGCTGAATGTTTGGGCAGATTGGTTGAACAAGTCCACAATGGATCACTCCTGAGTGGACCCTGCACCCAGTTCTGTTCCAGGAGATTTCAGAAAGATTTGGCCCTCCAATAGTTGACCCCTTTGCCTCTGCAACAAATCATCAATTGCCTCATTTTTTTTCTAGGTTCCCATCTCAGGGAGCAGAAGGGGTCAATGCCCTTTGTTGTCAGTGGCTGAAGGGGCTCCTTTACACCTTCTCTCTGTTGCCCCTCATTGCGGTGGTCATCAAGAAGACCTTGCAGCAGAAGGCGGAGATTCTCCTTGTGGATCCATACTGGCCCAGAAGGCTGTGGTTGGCGGACTTGGTCAGTCTGTCAGTGTCACGACTGTGGAGAATTCCCCCTGACAGGATCTCCCTCAGCCAGAGGCCAATCCAACATCCAGAGCTTCAGTGGCTCCAATTGGCCGCCTGGCACTTGAGAGGTGGATTCTGAAGGAGGCCAATCTCTCTTCTCAAATCATCAACACCATCCAGGCAGACAGACGGCCATTGACCATTTGAATTTATGAAGCCACATGGAGGCCTTCGGTATATGGAGCAGAGGAAGGTGTCTTGACCTCACTGAGGCGTCGGTCACCCAGGTGTTAGAGTTTTTACAAGAAGGGTTGGACAAAGGTCTTGCTCCCGCCATACTATGCAGACAGGTGGCAGCACTCTCATCTGCACTGTCCTTTGGCAACCAAGAGTCATTAGCTCAGATTCCATTAATACGTCAGTTTCTCAAAGGAGCAACCAACTTAAGGCCGGCGGTGATACATCCCACCTGGGATCTATCTAAGGTTCTTCAGGCCCTTATGGTCCCACCATTTGAGCCTCTAAGAACTGTTGCCCTAAAATATCTATCTTACAAAGTTATTTTCCTGGTGATCGTTATATCGGCCAGGAGGATATCAGAGTTGGCAGCCCTGTCAGTCAGGGCTGACCTCTGTATCTTCCACTCTTTTTTTTTTTTTGAGACAAATTTTATTAATTTTAAAGACAAACAAAACATCATTAAACATTGAGCATATAAAACCTCTTTCCATTATAAAATTTTTACAAGTCGAATAAAACATTATTTTATACAACATAATTTTAATTTATCCCATTTCCATATGGACACATAAATATCTTTTAGCAAATTTCTCATTATTTCTCTTTACTCTTATTCAATTTCATTTCTTTTCTTTATTTATCCATTTTATAGTCATCATATTCATTTCTCTCTGACTTGTTTACAATTATTCTCATCTAACATTCCTCCAAGGTTTTATTAATTCTCAAACAAACATAGACACACAAAACACAAAAACATAAAACTTCTTTTTAGAAATTGGCTTGGCCCCAGATTACCTCTCTTTATACAGACTTCAATTAAATTCATGCTCATCTTATATAACATTACCTATCTTATTTACCATTCTATATCTTCTATATAGCTTCTCACCGCTTTTCACTCTTCTTAATTCTATTTTATTTATTTCATCTTAATTTAAATCATTATACTTGTATCTTTTGTCCATTCTTTTCCAATTATCCATTTATCTCATTTCCTATAGTAAAAAAAAGATTTCTCCTGAAATCACTAATCAAAGTATGATGCCTTTCTATCGTCCCCCTAAATTGACATTTAAAATAACACCTAGTTCCCAATCTGATTCTGCTTAGTACATTCTACCTACTAGATTTTAAGAAAGAAAAAATAGTGAATCAAAAATGATTAAATACATACTTAAATATTAAATCTTGTAACATTCCAATTATCTATTTCAAAGACAAATGCTGCAATAATAAGTTTATAATAACATCAACGCAATAGTCAATTATACTCTGTAATTGAACTCAATATTTTAAACATTCCCTTTAATATTTTATTAAATTTTAAAATCTATCATTACTAAACATTTTAGTATTTTAATCTTTTATTAGATCTTATAAAATTCTAATTTTCTATTTCTAATAGAAATACTACAATACTATCTTATGTACCTTGCAGAATCTTTTTTAAAAAAAGTTATACATTACCCTTTATCCCTAAAATTTTTTTTCTTTTTCCCATCCTGTTTCATACCTTTGTGGCTTTTCCCCCCTTTTCCCTTCCTTTCTTATCCCACCTGGACTTTTTACCCCCCCCTCCTAACCTCCGCCTTTTTAGCTTCCCCTCTCTGTTGTATTCCTCTTTTCTTTTGCTTTCTAAGATTGTATTGATTTTGCATCTTATTTTTCTTTTTCTTGGGTGTTTTTTTAGGTCTTAAGTCCTTCATTTTCCTTCCTCTCTTTCTCCTTTCTTTCTTAATCAAGCTTTTGGATTCGTTAAAGATGGCTTCTTCTTCTGCTTCCTCCATCAATTGTTGTGTTTGCTGATAAATAACAAGCGCCATTTCTAAAAAATGAAAGGCTTCTCCCACAGCGTCCTTTCCTTCTTTCTTTGTTTTTCCATATTCTTTTCTTAGTTCATCAACAGATAAAGCCATTATAAACCTTTTCTTCTTTTCTTCTTCTTTTCCCCCCCTTCTTCTTAAAAAGCTTGAAACAGTTCCTCAAAGTCCCAGAGTCATCAAGCAGTCCAAACAGAGCACAAAGTTCTTCCCTTTACACTTTCTCTTCCTGGGGTAATATCAATTGAAAAGAAAAAACCCAGTCTGTATTTTAAAGCCTTATTGCAATTAACTTCTAGTCTGAAAATCTTCAAGGCATCTCCTCCAACAAGATCCTAATATAATTTTTTTTTGTCCTCTCCCTTCCCACTTGTAACAAAGAGCTTTAAATTTTTACCTTCTGTAAAAAAGCAGGTTTCTCAATGTCCATTTGTTAACTCCATAGGGAAGGAGAGTAAACTTTCTCTTTCAAACACTTGTATTCGCCGCTTTAAAGATCTCCTCTGGAAACAAAGTATCATTCAAAGAAAAACGTAGTTTTCAGGATATAAAATGTATCTTAAGGTCCCGGTACAGCCAAAGAACTTTCACTTCAAGACTTTCTCTTTCTTCCTCCTGCGCAATCTTATCCAGCTGTCAGCTTCTTTGTGGTGGCCATTGCTGACCGCCGCTCCACCGTCTTGAGAAAAGAGGGGTTTGCCAGCTGGGGAGGAGGTCTGCAATACCCCCCAAACCCTTTTCCGGATCCCCCTATCTTCGGCTGCCTCTATGGAGCAGCCTTATCCTCCAGACCCATCAGGATCGGAGGCACCAAGACGGCTAGTGTGACAGGGATCGTGCTGGATCGCGAATCCCTGCCACCACCGAAGCCTGGCAAACCAGAAGTCCCCCTGTATCTTCCACTCTAATCACACAGTCCTGCGATTGGATCTGATCTTTATTCCTAAGGTCAATTCTTATTTCCATAGGGCACAAGAACTCATTTTGCCAAACTTTTGTCCAAATCCATCTCACTCTAGAGAGAGACTCTGGCACATTCTAGATGTAAGGCGAGCTCTTCACATACACCTGAAAAGAACAGCTATCTTTAGAAAGATGGAGGCTATGTTTATTTCCTTTCATCAGAATTCCTTGGATCAGAAGGTATCTTCTTCCTCCATAGGCAGGTGTATTAGAATGACCATTGCCAAAGCTTACGCAGAAGAAGGTTTACTTGGTCCAACACACGTCACGTCTCACTCTATCTGTAACACCACCACAACAGCAGCTTGGACTACACAGGCTTCGGTGGAAGAGATATATCGAGCAGTGAACTGGTCTACCCTTCGCCCTTCATTAGGCACTATCGCCTTGACTTCTTTGCTTCCGCTGATGCGGCGTTTGGACAAAGGATATTACAGAAGGTTTTGCCAGAAACTTACTCTCAGTAGCAGCCAGAAATCCGCCCTTAGGACATTTGCTTTGGTATATCCCATGCCTGGATCCTGTCGACACCACTCTGGAGAAGGGGCATTGGTCTTACCTGAGATGCTCCTTCTCAGATGGTGGAGACAGGATCCAATCTCACCCCTTTCACTGGCCTCTATGGTCTTGAGTGTGTAGGACAGTACAAACGATGGGTTATGCCTAATGATGGAACTGTTACAGTGACTACAAAAAGACCTCGATTTCCATTGAGAACTGGAGACGGTAGCCCAAAGGGGGGGTGTCTTCAGTTTTTCTATTCAAGCAGAGCTGAATATATCCCATGCCTGGATCCTGTCTCCACCATCTGAGAAGGAGCGTCTCAGGTCAGACCAACCACTCCTTCTGATTTAGTATTTGGGAGACTATGTGTGTTTAGGTAAGCTATTTCATCTCAAAAACAATGTTCCTGGCCCAAATATACTGTGCAAAGAACTAGAATTCTTATGGTAGTTTTGGTTAGTATGATGACTGAAATAATCATTATTATCAGAAATAGCTGCAATCGAGTTATCACTGTATGTTAATGCTGTTAGATGTGGGTAAGAGAAATACGGAATTACTATTCACTTTCTTTGTGAATCACACATATGACTTTGTACTTGTACTGATCATCATTCTGGAATAATCATCATTCTGGAATTAAACTGAGCCATGAATTCAAATGATGGTCTACAGAGGCACAATTCATATGTATGAATGTACTGATAATTAAAGAAATATTGTTTACTGTAGGCACTGTAATTTTACAATTTGATTCATCAGCATCCTGTATTTTTTGATATTACAGGTAATCCTCAATTTACAGCTATTTCAAATTACAGTTGCCCCAGAAAGAGTGCTTTATGGCCCATAAAACACTTCTGGCCATTATAAGACATGGTGGTACAGTGGTTAGAATGTTATATTGCAGGCTAATTCTGCTGACTGCCATGGGTTCAATCCTCACTGGCTCAAGGTTGACTCAGCCTTCCATCCTTCCAAGGACCCAGTTGTTGGGGGCAATATGCTGACTCTGTAAACCACTTAGAGAGGGCTATAAAGCACTGTGAAGCAGTATATAAGTCTTAAGTGCTCTTGTTATAAAACATTGTGCTGCTCCCCCTGTGATCACATGACCACATTTGGCAACCTATTCACACTTAATGACCAATGCCCTGTGATCATGTGATTGTCATTTGCAATTATCTCTGCTAACATTTTCAGAAAGTCAGTAGGGAAGCCAGCAGAGAAGTTTGCTACCACCTGCCAGATTTCCCTTTTGCCTCTGAGGGTTGGCTGAAATTGCTGCCTGCTGAGTGGACCTCAGCCCCTCTGTTGGACTGCAGAAATAGGGCTTTGATTGCAAATATATGAGCCCTGTTTCTGCTGCCTGGTGGAGGCGGAGGCATTTTGCACATGGAAGAACACTGTGAATACAGGTAGTTGTTGAGCCCAAAATTTCTGTTGTTAAATGAGACATTTGTTAAATGAGTTTTGCCCCATTTTACAGCTTTCCTTGCTATAATTGTTAAGTGCATCACTGCAGTTGATAAATTAATAACCTGGTTGTTAAAGTGAATCTGGCTTCCCCGTTGACTTTGCTTGTCAGAAGGTCGCAAAAGGTGATCATAAATATGAACCAGTTGCCAAGCTTTTGATCACATGATTGTGGGGATGCTGCAAAGCTCATAACTATGAAAAACAGTTAATAAGTCACATTTTTCAATGCCATTGTAACTTTGAATGGTCACTAAATAAACTGTTGTAAGTTGAGGACTATCTGTACCATTGTTTTGAAAACTAGAAAGATATATGATTGCATCCCAGTTTGTATTTCAGTAGTGTTCAGCTGGAAGCTTTGAGAATTCCCAGATACCTGAATCAATTTTCAGTTTACAGTTGGCCTGTAACTTTCATTGGTAGTGTATTGCTATTCATAGGAGTTCATCCATAAAGTGATTTTACCCACAGGAGACCTGCATCAGTGAGTTTTCGAAACAGAACATATTCATTCCCATTTCTAGCAAATAGACTATGTTCAATAAGTCATATTCAAATAGACAGCAAACATGAATCACAAACATAGTGAATTACAAAAGTATGTTCTGCTACTGTGATAGTGTATTTGGTTTTATTAACTTTTGCATGTCTGCTCATTGTGAAGAGCTTTGGATATTTTCTTTCAACATGATAACTTTTATACTTACACTCCTACACAAAACATTAAAATATATAACTAGTCAGGCATTAGTATTCTTAAGATGAATAATTTTAATGTGGGTTGGGAAAAGTAATACTTTACCATGTGGGCATATACTGCTAAAATATCTATTAATGTTCTAAACAACTCCTTTAATTTAACATTAGTACTCAGAAATAAATATCTTTATGAAAAACACAGGAAACGTATTCACGTTATTACTCATCAAATTAAGAAATGCAAGTAACAATGACAGGTAGGTATGATTCCTCTGGCAATATTATTTATGTTTAAGATAGTTGTCTTTCAACATAATCTTTCTAACAGTTAAGCAATGGTAGCAGAAAGGAGCCAGTTTGGTTTAGGGGTTAAGGATCCAGGTTAGAAACCAGAAGATTATGAGTTCTAATCCCACATTGCACATGAAAGCCAGCTGGATGATTTGGGGCCAGTCACTCTCTTAGCTTAAAATGTCAGGCTCCAATGAGAACCCAACTGGTCAATTCCTGTTGCAACCAATGAGTCAACACTCTGATCTGAAAAAAGTGCACTTGCGAGAAAATGCTGGGAAGAAAGAAAAAAAGCAATGAAAGCAGAATATGGCTGAAAGCAACATAAAGAATGGATCCATACAAAGTGAATAAAAATAAATATATAATTTATTCATAGTACTAGGATCGAACAAACTAAATTATCATTTTTATATTTTATATTCCAACAAGCTAAATTAGACACACCCACACATACCCCAAAAAACCTGGTTGGCCATAGATTATTAATTTTTCTTCTTTAAAATAAATGTCATGCTATCATTCATGTCATATTTTGAAAGCCTCTCCATTTTCAAAAGTAATTTAACACATAGTTTGAAGGACTGGAATAGACACCTCAAGTATATGAATTAATTGCAGGTAGTCCTTGCTTAATAATGATTCATTCAGTGACTGTTCAAAATTATAACAGTATTGGTAGTTATGACCATCTCTTGAAGTTCTGGCTGTTGCAGTGTCCCCGTGGTCATGTGATTAAAATCTGAGTATTTGGCAACTGGCCTGCCTTTACAATAGTTGCAGCACCTCACAGTCACATTACCCTAAGGAGGTAAATTTGGCAGGTCTTCTCCATGGTGGCTCCCTCCCTTTGGAACATCATCCCCATGGAGATTACACTGGGCCCCATTTTGACACTCTTTCACAAGGCCCAGAAGACCTGGTTTTGTCAATGGGTCTGGGGAACCAATAGTGAGATGGAGCCCATCAAGTAACTTGTTTGATGGCTTGTTGTCGCCATGGGGTGGGGGTATTATTGTTTTTACTCTTTTTATATTGGGCTGGTTTTTTTTGCAAGCCACCTAGAGTCACTGAAAGTGAGTGGGTGACCATATAAATTCTTTAATTAAATAAATAAATACAAATCTTACCCTGCATGAACTGCCTCTGCTTCTACTCCCTCCCACATCTCCATCCTTTTTGCCACCTTGCCTATCCCTGCCACCACTTCTACTTTCCCTAGCTGACTTTTCTGTCTTCCTCACAATATTGGCTTAGTATCCAAGTGCTGGGATGTGTATGGTGAATATGGCTAGGTGGTGGAGCCTTGTCTTCTGAAGGGAGGTCTCTGAGCTTGGCCAATGGAGGAGGCAGGCCTGCGGTGCAAGTGGAGGAGGATCATCATCATCTGCTACCAGTATGAGGAGTGATAGCCTACATACTGTGGATAGTACAGGAGGATGGGATGGTAGCTCCATCACCAGGCAAGGCAGGAGAGGCAGCAGTGGAGACTCCCTTGATGAAAGTAGTGACCAAATGGAAGATGTCATTCAGGGTAGGGCAGAACTGAAGGAAGCAGAGGGACAAGGGCTTCCCAGAGATGCAGTGCATGCTCTGCAGCTCGCATTGGAGATGCTCCTGGAAAATCAACTATGGGAGCCCCACTGGAGCCAGCAGGAGGAAGGGCATGCCTGGCTGAGGCAACTGCTGGCCCTCACTGGTCCATCCCTCTATTTTTTCCTTTCCACACTACCACCTTGTCTCTTCTACCAGCTTTGTTCAGCTTTTTATTCCCCAGCTGGGCCCAGCAAATTCCTTTTGGCAAATGAGGCATTGTCACTCTTCCTGCAATTTCCGCTCATGTCCCTGGGTCAACCCCTCATCTAGTGCCAGGATCCTGGGCCAGTACTGGGAGGAAGAAGATGGCAAATTCAGTTGATGGCATTGGCATTGGTGGAATAGATGACAGAGTGCAGAGTGGCCAAAAGGACAGAAAAGGGAAGAGATGGGAGAAGTTGAATCAGAGACAGTTTGCCAGTGAAAAATTTCTTAGCTCCTGTAACCGTGCTGAATAATTTTCTAGTTGATTGTAGGCTCCATTGAGTCACAGTCAACAAGGATCTTCAGTGTTCCCCTTTGCAGGCATTGAAAAATATGTCAAAATTGTCCTATATGGACAGATGCCATATTAGAAACAGATTCCAATGTGGAATCCTTGTGGAGTCCTAGGAGCTCTCTGAGCTTGTTTGTTTGTTTATTTATTAAACATTATTCAATTTATTTGTCACCCATGTCATATCCAACGATTCTGGGTGGCTTACAACATTTGTCTGTAGACATTTCATTACTCAAGGAGGTAACATAATTAATACAAGTTAATGTGGGATTTGCTCCCTGTTTAGTAGCTTGCTTTACTAAAACTAAACACAAAAAGGCTAAGGAATTCCTGGAAGCTTGGCATTCAGACAAATCAACCACCAATAGATACATAGAAATAAACCATATTTACACACTACTGAAAAGAGAAAACCAGTTACTGCACTGTTTAACCCTGAGCTACATATATTCTCTTCTATGGGAAGCACTATTCCTTTGTTTACATTTATTTGTATATTTAAAAAATGTATAAGGCCTTCCACCTATCAAATGAACTCAGGGGAGTGCACAAAAATGAAATTATCATCCAAGATTTACAAATCCATTAAATAAAGAGTAAGTACAAGGCCCTAAATATATCATTTCTAATATATAAAACTCAACTCATGCCAGAAGTCCATTGATCTTCTAGTCCCAGACCTTGTCAAAAAGTTGATCTTCACAGCCTTCTGAAAGGCTACTAGGTTTAGTGCCATCCGTATCTCAGGGGCAGGCTATTCCACAAGACAGACAACATGACAGAGAAGGCATAATTCCTAAGGCCCACCAAAAGGGATCTAATACCTACCTGCACAGTTGGATTTGGACAGAAACCACCAGAGAAGCAGTCATGCAAGTAACTTGGTTCCATGCTATGTAGAATTTTAAAGGTAACAATTGTCACCTTGAATTGTAGATGGAAATCACTGTAACTCATGTGGCAGCAATATTGTATCAGGATTCTGTAGTAAGAAATATGCATTGCATATGCTGTTGATTTCTGGATCAGTTGAAACTTCTGAATGCTTTTAAGGACAGCCCGTATAGAGCATGCTGTTGTAGTTCAATCACTAGGTGACTTAAGTGTGATTGACCATGAAATGTCTTCTGATCCAGAAATGAGTACAAGCTCATTTCAATGTATGAAGATCTCTTGGCCATGGTTGCCATCTGGTTTTCAGACAAGAATCACAAGTCTAAGAGGTTTCTCAGATTGCAGACCAACTTTGCATAGGTGAATGATACTATATCCAAATTTAGCAAAGGAAATTCACTGGGGAGAAGGCAAGTGCCAAATCCATAGCCATTCAGTATTTTTAAGCTTGAAGTGATTCTTCCTACCAAACCCGTAAGTATCCAAGCATTGAGGATGCACCTTGGTAGCATCTCATGGAAGGCTCAGCCCCAGGGGTAGTTGTAGAACCACATATTGTCAGCTTACTGATACCCATGTGCTTAAGGATGGCTTCACCCAGTTTTCTTGTTGATCACTATTAAAACAAATGAGTCCGATTTAAAAAAAAAAAATCTATAAGGAAAGTCTTTTAATATGTATGCATGTATCTTTTCCAAACAGTTTTAAGATACGTGTATTCTCAGGTCTATATGCAGACTTTTCTTTGTTGTATAGTGATCTATGGACAATTTCAGCATAAAGAAAATCCACTGGGTATGGGGATTGGGTGGGAAGGAAGCTAATGGAGTTGGATGGCACAATGGATGGAAAAGTGAGTGTGCCTTGAATCAGTAATGTTTTTTTAAGGCATCGTATTATTGGATTTCAAAGAAATAATGTTGATTCTTTTCAGTTACAATACATGTGTTTAAGATCACAACAGTTTTGGAACTGTGAATGATGACTGCATGAATTTAGCAATTCTGAACACCGTTAATGTAATCTGCTCTGTGTGATAATAGTGTTTTTGTTTCCCCTCAAGGAAAAACAGAAAATCAAACTCCTAGAATTGGTGAAAGAAAGCATGCACACCAAAGACCACTGGAGGCAATGTGGCTGAAGTCAGGATTGGACAAAGCTAGAGTACAACTTTGAATTTAAGGACCAGGAAGGAGGGATTGATTTGATACCATAATGTTAACATCTTCTGTCAGTTAAATAAATTCCTATGTTGTAAAATATCTTCATAGAAATAATGTAATATGTGCAGAATGCCAATGTTGTAAGTGAAGTGCTTAATTCAATGTTACTTTAGCAATGTGCTTTAAATCTGCTGCAGCTAAAGAGACAGGGTTTCCCTACTTCCCCCCTCTCAATTATGCCTTTTACTAGTTCAGGTTATTCAGTTTGGAATGAAAGTGCCCTCTATTTTACAATATAGCTATTTACAAGCTTATGGACTCCTAATTTGCCTTTGCTATGGAAATAGGGCCATATGTGTGAAATTGCTCTGCGTATAAGAATTAACTGAACAAGTGACACTTTCTCTTATGAAAAAGCTTTTAAATATCGAAGAAGCTTCAGTGTGGAATCTGGAAGCATGAACAGAGAAATGTGGAGAAGTGTAGTCCTTTAAAATAAACCTCTGCTATAATTTTAGATAATATTGCTTATCTGGTGTATGAAATGTCAAGAGGATTTCTTTTCACTTTTTAATAAGAAACAGATACCTCCAAATAGCATATGAATGATTTCTTAAATTTCACATTGCAATTTTATTGTACAAATACTTTGTTTAATTTACCAGTATATCCTATTGTAGTTTCTCTTTATCCAACATTTTAGAAATGATTAATCTAGTTTTTAATTAGTAGTTAATTCAAGCCATCATGCTTTTAGCTATATCAACATCATTCTGTTTGTATTCATGCTAACATTCCTATCAAAATTTGTCTGCAAAGTGCAGTTCTATTTAAAACATTCAATTTATGCCAATACTTGAGAGAGACTGTATGAAGCTATTGTCAGCTTCTCTACTTCACAAATGCAATCAGCAAAACTATATTGATATCAGAGTATCTGTTTTTTTAAATATGTTGGTGTATGATAAAGACAATCTAATTTGTGAATGAATAAATGTGTGGTTACTTTTTATAATGTGAAATAATGAATGCTTTATGCATAATAAAACTTAGGCCATTAAAATATTGGAATGTTTTGGGTGGGAGATTTAATTTGCAGCTTTTAATTTAAATTTAAGAAAAAAAAATAAAAAATGGAGGCAGAAATATTCTGTATCTGCTACATTAGTGATTAATCCGTAAGTCTAATATACATGCAGCAAATTCGCTGTTCCTATAATATCGAATCAACCTCTTGAAGAATAAGCTATTCACTTAAACACTAAAGTAGCAACACCAGTAGCTGGAAAGGCTCAGTGAGTAGAGCATGTTTTCTGTGTTGAAGATTTTAGATTCAATACCTGGTCTTTCCAGATGGGTTTGCAAATCATATCTATCTGAAACTAGAGAACTGTTGCCATATTTGAATGATATTGAGCTCCATGAACCAGTGGCTTGCCTTGGAATAAGTGGGTTTTGTTTTGTTTTGTCATGCGGAGAGCATTCAGCAATCCTCCAAATGTGACAACTAAATTCCTCCGTGATATTTCTTTATCATGTCTATAGACACTGTCCCAGATTTTACCTAGTGCCAGTCCTTTTTTCTTAACTAGCATCCAATACAGCCTTGATGCAATTCATACACTGTTTCCCAAAAGTGAAACTTTCCAGTATTTTGTGCATATTGTCCTTTGCAGAGTGCTGCATAATTATAAATTATGTGATCAAGTCTGTATAGTGGTCCTTTGGGTTCAAAGAAGAAGCGTTGGTGCAATTATCCATGGACATAGATATGGCTCTGTAGTCCCAGTCTGCAGGTACAGAGTCTAGCACAATGGGGGGGGGGAGGAGGCACTGGAAATACACCATTGTACCATAGTAACTATCGGTGTTACGCTATGATGCCATTCACAGATTTCTATCCATTTTTGACAATGCTGTCTTCAAAGCTGATGGAAGCTTCATAGTGCAGGGCTAGCCAGTAGGTTCTGTCAGCAGCCACAGCTTCTAGTTCCTTTGGCTGGATGTCACAGTGACCCAAGGTTTATTTTGCAGCATCTTTGAGCAATTGCATGATCAACCTTTTGAGGTTTTTTCCCAGATTCCAGTATGCTATAGAGCAGCTGGTAAGGCATATGGTGGTAATCCATTCTGGTGACATGTTGCACTCATAATCATCTGGGTTTTAAAATCAGTGCTTTAATTCTGTTTGACTCTGTGAACCAAGACTTCCAGATTGGAGATACAATCTTGCCAACTTCTGCCAAAGATGGACTAGAGAGCGCACATATGAAATTTCTTAAGTTGTTTGATGTGTCTTCAGTACAGAGTCCAGACTCACGTCTATATAAGAAAGAAGGGATAACCACCACCCTGGAGGCTTTCAGTTTTGTGGAGATAAGGTTGATATGTTGATAAAGCACTCTAGTGTGCAAGTAGTGCCTGGTTGGCCTTGCTAATTCTGGAGTCAATTTCTTTGTTCAACGATCCATCACTAGAGATGATGCTTTCCAAGAATCTGAGGCTGTTTACATTTGTCAACTAGGTGTCATCAATAGTGTCCTTTGGTTCTACAGATATAGATAATTTAGCATGGCCAGCTAAATTATTTCAGTCTTGTTCAGACTGATAATCAGGCTGATTATCTGATAATCTAATCAGCTGATAATCAGATCATAACTGTATCTGAGAAATTGTTCAGCATCAATTGAAAATCACTGTCTCTGTGCATCAGCTATGCACAATCATTAGCAAAGAAGGTTAATTGAGTGACTATATAGAAGCACTTTGTGCATTCAAGGGGTGAAGGTCAAAGAAAGGGGCATCCAATTGGTACCTGATATATAGTACCACTTGGACAAAATGTGATAATATGCAAGTGGAGCACAGATTGAATAGAACTGGGTTTAGCACACAATCCTGTTTAACTCCATTGGAAATGACAAATGCAGCTGATCAGCATGGTAAAAAACTTGTCTTGTCATTCTGTTGTAGAGTAGCTGAATCAACCTCACAAATTTCCTTGGACGTCCATAATGTCTCAGGAAGATCCAGAGAGACTCCCTCTTTACAGTGTTTAATGCTTTTGTGGGATCAAGGAAGACAGTAAAGAGGAGTGCTCAATGCATTTCTGGACATACCTCACATCAAATACTACTCCCACTGTACTCCATTCTGCCCAAAAGCCACACTGCATCTGTGGGATATTCCTTTCCAAGATAATGACAAGTCCATACAAAAGAATGCAGGCAAAGATCTTGCCTTGGTCGTATAGCAGTGAGATGCCTCTGTAGTTTCCACAATCTGATTTGCTCCCCCACCTCTGCCATTTCTCATTTTCATGCTAATTGCATGAAATACATTTTATTTTCTCTTCACTTCTGCTGCTAATCTTCCATGTAACAAGTGCAAAGTTCTTATTATGGATCTGTGCACTTCAAGCAAGACCAAGCTGATCAGGATAAACTCATAAAGGACTTGAAATAGCTTTGATTGATTGCTTTCAGCAATTCCTCTGCCAGACTGAAATTGTTAGATAAGTTCTAGAATGGATCATGATATCAGAGGTAACAATTCTCCCATGCTAATAAATACTTTTGATAGTAGCATTAACTTATAGCACTATGCTGTGGTCTCAATTCTGATCAGCTTGCAGAAAACATTTGTAATTTCTTTATTTGAGAAGAGGACCCAACTACTTTTAAACAACAATAACATACGATATACCTTTAAAAAAAGTGCAGTAATTTGTAGCTATATTTAAATGTAGACCTTATGACCATAACATCTGAACAAATGATACTTTTTGTCGTCAACTCCCTGCTTTTTATATATCATGGATTAATAATTCTGGAGAACATGCCCATTATTTTTGACTTATTGCTTTGTCTGAATGAAGATATTCTCCACAAAGAGGAATTTCCTCTTTGACCATGTTCTTTTTTGCTATTTTAGTGCTGAATGCTTTGGGAAAAAGGATTGTGTGAATATAATTTATTCCATTAGATTTCTATTCCAATTCTATTTTCCTGAAAGATACTGCTTGCCTTATTTAATAGCATAAGAGAAAAACATTGTTTTAAGGAGAGAATTTTTGATGAAAATATTTTAAGAAGGAAAATGTTTACCTGTTTTCTGCATACCTATTTTTTTCCTGAAAATTCAGAAGTTAGTGAGAAGGCATATTTAAAAATGTGTTCTTGGTATAACAAGTAGTTTGACTTGTGGGTAGGAGGGGGGTATGCTACTAAAATAGGGTGCATTAAAAAGAAATTACTAGGTTTTGTTTAATTCACAGTTCTGTAGGGTTAGTAACTCTGCCCAAAAACAATAAAATCTTGGTAATTTCTTCATATATCATAAAAATGAATGGCCGATTTATCCGCATAATATCAGGCAAAGAGTATGCCATGATTTCTGATCCACTGACACTTGCAGCTTCTGTTCCTTTCTCATTCACCTCAATCCTTGCTCTTTGAAGAATCTAAAAAAGAGTGAAAATGTAGGGAGATCTTTAGCAAAATGCTAACATTTCCTATCAACCAGTCTGCAGATTTCTACTTAACTTACTGAAAATTGAGCATGCATACATTTTTTTCACTTATATGGAAGCAGCATCCTAAATCCACAGCTACAAACACTTTGTCTCAATAAGAACATACTGGGGATATACCAACATTGAACTTCAAAAAATAAAAATTCTGCTGAAGGGAGATTAGGAAAAGGGAAATTAAAATGGATAGTGAAAAAGATCAAATATCTCCAGATTTCTGGACATGACTGAGCCCCAAAAGTCACTAGGATAGTTAACACAGTCAAGAAAGTTATTAGCAGGAAGCAGGTTTCCTGTAGGACGAGTCCCCAACCTCTGCGGTTGGTAGCCTAGCTGGGGGGAGGAGGGGAAGAGAACTGGGCTGTGTGCATGAGCATGTAGCTTAGTTTGCATAAGCTGTGTGTGTGCGTGTGTGTGTGTGTGTGTGTGTGTGTGTGTGCAGAAGTGCACTCCAACCCACTGCATGTGTGAATCATGAGGGGAAAGGAGAACTGGACCTGCATCCCCATCTGCGGGATGCAGGCAACATGTTAAAGTGTTGTGGCCTGCCAGCAGCAAAGTCAGAGAGTGAGGAGGTTGGGGAGGAACCTGGGCCAGTCCTGGAGGCTGAGGAAGGCTCAGACGAGGGCTCTGCGTCAGAGGCAGAGATGGGGCCAGGGCAAGCTAGCATTCGTCAGCTGCCTTCAGACTCGGACAGCAGTGAGGCGGGGGAACTTCTGGAACCGGTTCCCAGCCTGTGCATGTGCAGAGCTGCCAAAAAAAAGGAACAATTAATTAAGAACTCAGGGTTGACATGGAAGTAAGACCACAGGTAGACAATGAATGGCCCCTTCCATAAGGATTAAAAGAGGAGCAAAAGGGGGGGGGGCTTTTGCAGGAAACCATTCATTCATTCATTTGTTCCAGTCTCGTGAAGATTTGTCTGTGCAACCTAGAGACTCTGTGCCCAATCCAATTCCAATGCATGTGGAAATATTTATCAGGCAGCTTTCCAAAATAGAGAAGGTCTGAGCTAATGATTATACCTTTGCAAGACTGTTTGCCAGGCTGTTGGCTGAATATGAATACAATAAATTCACATTCATTTAATAAAAGAGGTTTTGCCATTTGCTTAGTACTTTTTGGGGAAGCCTAGGACAGAATAGAAACCACGCCCCCTCCTCTCTTCATGAACCAGTCCCTGGCGTCCAAAAGATTGGAAGGGTCACTGAACTATAAGAATCCTATTTCTTTTTTCTATTGCCTTCAACTAATTAAATAGCTAGCATAATGAAATTGAGAAACAAACTGTTTAACCAGTAGGTCTCCAGTAAATGAATGGGGTCTTCATGTTATTTCTTAAATATGTTTGGTTGAACAATATAGTAAGCTGCAGAATTTACAATTTTTTTTTTACCTGTGATATTTTTACAAATTTATGATCTGTGAGATGTCTTAGGTCTGCTTTATAAGAGAAAAGATCTTTAATTCCCAAATCCTGAAGCAGCTGATCCATGTGATATGTCTGATCTAGTTTGAAGCTTGGAAAGTAAATATCCATTTTCCTGTAATGGAAACAAATATAAATGCAAATTGAAGGGAAATGTGCACACACTGGCCTTTGCATATACAAAAAAAAACTTGTGATGATAAATAGCAGGCAACAGAATATTTGCATATTGTTCCCTTCTTTCTGGATGCTACGAAAATTTGAGCACCAATGATGCAAAGGCAATGACTGTGACAAGTCTTACTTCAATTAACTGGTAGGTTTAACTTGTGCAAGAGGAATCTCTTTGAAAATTTCAGACATCTGGAAGGCTTTCACAAAAATGATGCAGAAGATATTACCGAAGATATAGACCTTTCTAAATAAGTAAAAGCCAATTCTTTTTCTTAGTAGACTCTGTAATAGGGAACTCAATGGCTTTTATTTATTTTTGATGAAGCAATATATTGTAAAGATCAAAAGGCTGTCTTTGGCAAATTTCAGTGGCCTATTCAATGGCCTACTCACTTTTCTTTCTCTTCTTGTCGTTTCTATTGCTATTTTTCTGTTAGGGTGGCCATTTTAATTTGTACTACAGGATTTGTATCCGCGATTTTAGGAATCAAAAATGTGACATGATTGCTATGATTTGTACCTTATCTTCATGGTCTGAAGCCAAGATTCCACACGTTCATTGATTAGATCATCTTCAACAAACATATAATCAGCTCCCTTCACAGGCAAAACAATCAGCATCTGCACACTTCCTTTGTATGGCAGCTTTATCACATAACACTGCAAGGCTTTATCAAACATGGAGGCAATCCTGTCTGTTTTGAACATCATTGGCACTTGAACAGTCCTGTAATTGTCTATATAGAAAGTTTCCAGCTCTGTAAATTTAGGAGAAAATGGATGTAGCCATTTGCCTGAGAACATAAAGAAATGCAACATGTTATTTTATATTGTGATATAATCCAGAATTATTGAGGGAAAATTCAACAGTAATCCAGGTACAAATCAGCCTGATTTACTTCAGTTGAAAGATGAAGTTCTATTCTTCCATAGTATGGCTGAAACTTTAAATCTATATTGCACTCCTGTGTTTGAATCTCTGGTTCTGTTCCAATGACAGGGACTAATGCCAGTTTCAAATGAGATTCCTTTTCATAAACAGGAGCTGCACATTAATCAAGTCTCTTGTTAGAGATATAGTGATTATAATTATAATTCATATAATTAATTATATGAATTGCCAGTTCTATCCAGTCTCATTTCATTTTTAAAAGCCGATAAATGCTACTGCTTACTTTTTCGTACTGACTGGATCCATGCATCAGTGTGCAGTTCTACTTCATTGTCACAGATTAATACTGTAGTGTCAGTGAGCTCCATGGAGACTTAAATCTGGACTTCCCACCATTTGAGAATAATCCTACTCAGTACATTTAATCCAAAATTCATTCATTCACACCTAACTATTATCCTGCTTAACCATTTCTTGGTTCTGGTGCTACCTACTTTGCTTGCAATGCTAAGGCAGAACATGGCCTCAAGTGAGAAGTCAATGGCTCTACATCTATCTATGCTATTGACCAGTTTTCCTTCCCTGTTGGAGATTCAAAGATCTCCCATTCCACTATCATTCCCAGCACAAGTTTGTGGGATCAACAAGACTTCTTTGAATAGCTATGGAGGCAGAACTAGAGGCTCCATCGCAATATATTTTGGTCTCTTAAAAGCTAGTGCCTTACTGTTCAATGTGATCATGCCAATTCTCCCCACCCCCACACACCAAGAAATGTTTAGTTACCTCCTTGTAACCTCCAGCTGGAATGGGTGCCATCCTGCATGTTTTCCAATTTGCTTAAAACTCACCAAATCTCTATGATTTAACACGCCCCTTTATGTTCAAGATAGTGGATGTACTCATCCTCCCTCGTCTCTCAGCAAACACTTTATTGCAACTTTGCAATTAGAAAAGAATCAGAGCAAGAGCTAAAAATACAGAAGTGAAATTAGCAATATTTAATTGCAATAGGCTTTTTAGTTGCCATGGAGCTCTTTTCAAATATTTGACAGGCAACAGCCTATGCTGGAAATATTTTTCTGGTCCCATTCACTCCCCACTTTTTTGCTATGAAAGTGACAGAGAAATGAAATTCATGATATTCATTAAAAAATTAGAAATTCAACAATATACAGCCCAAATAAGGCAATACTTAATTGACCCTCCCATGAAAATTGCAAGAAGAGTGATAAGTTCTGCGCATGGGCGCAAGGAACGGAGACGAGACGGTGCACAGTGAACTTCAACTCTTTATTAATCATTCTGAACAGAGCAAAAACCTAGGGCAGCAGCAGCCCTTTTATAGGCAAGCTGCTGATCTAGTAACCAATAAGAAACGTGGAGCGTTAACCCCCTTAACCAATGAGAGTGGCTTGTTAACAGCCAATCAGATTCTCCTGAACGGACCAATCCGATATCGCTATTATCGGCCAATCAGAAGTGCAGGACCAGAACCCTGCTATTTTCTAAAGGTTTTGATAAACTTTATAAAAGCGTTTTATTAGTTCATAACACCCCTTCCCCCCGGGTTCCATTTAGGGGGTGCGGTGACATAATCTCTGAGGTATGAAGGTTGTTTTAACTGTCTATTGGATTTACGCTGTCCCACCAGTTCTTGTCTGTAACCTTGTTTTGGCGGGACGTTTTCGGGCAAGTTGGGTGCCGGTGGTTCCTCACTGGAAGACTCGGTGCCGCTAATGTTCTCGTCGTTGTCCTCTGGCCTTTGCGGGCTTGCCTCTGTTGAGGTGTTCCTCTGTGGCGAGGACATGCCCATCCCTGATCCTTCTTCAATCGTTATGCTTGATTGCTGACTTCTTTCGTTCGTGTTTTCCGCCATCTCGAATTCGGTTTCTTCGACATCCCCTCCCCCCTCAGTTTGGGAGTTACCGGAGTCGCGGAAACTAGGTTGTAGCCTCAAGCGAAGCTGATCTATATGGCGTTTCCATATTTTTCAGTCGCAGGTTTTCACCCGGTACGACCTGGGTCCAGTGGCTTGAATTACAGTTGCCTCGACCCACAATGGTTCACCAGAAAGGTTTCTGACAAAAACTAAGTCACCTATCTTGAACTTGCAGCATTTTCTGCTAGATCCACAGGGTTTCTCTGGCTCATAAGACGGGTGAAGCCGGTCGAGGTGGGAGCGGAGTTTGCGTCCCATCAACAATTCAGCTGGAGTCTTGGAGAGAAGGTGGAGCTTCGGAGAGAAGGGGGAGCTTCGTTTCAGCGATACAGCTGCGATCTCGGGGCTCTGAGATCGCAGCCAATATTTTCGCCCCTGGTCAGTCCCAACGGACCTAAACCGTCCCGTAGAGACGGGGATTGTGAAGGGCACTGTCCCAGGATCCCAGAGATATCGCAAAATCTCTGGTTTGATCCGGGAGAAGCCCTTTTGCTGGCAGTGGAGAGACAGCCTCCATTGCTGCTGAAGTCGGGACAGCTCCGGAAAGAAAGTGGCTGGAAAGAAAGTGTGTCGGCTGGGTGAGAAACTTCTTTTGTGTTGTAAATTCGCTGAGGTTTGAAAGGGCATCCTGAACAAAGAAGAAACCTGTGAGATTTTTTTTTTGACCAAAATTGTTTGAGCGGCGTTTTTTAAAGTGATTTCAAATTGAGGCTTGGATTTTTTTTTTCTACTTTTTTTCTGGGGACTTTAATGTGACTTTGTAGGTAACCGGATTGAATTTTCTCTTATATATATTTTTATGCTCCTTTTGATTTTTTAATTTTCTTTAGGATAGAGACTCCCTTTGGTTATTTTTTTTATTTTTTATTTTGTATACATTATTCCTTTTCTTTGGCTGGGGGGGGAAAGAGCATTAAGAAACTTTGCAACACTGCCAACTAGAGGCTTGAAAATACTTTATTTGAATTGGAGAGAACTGTAAGAAGACTCCTTAAGGACATTTCAACGTGATAAGATAGAGGGAGAGCACAGCAAAATATTATTACAGGTGCTTTCCTGGACTCTTATCAATATTTCAACACTTGAGGCTTGGCTTTGAAGCTGCTGGAGAAGAGAGTCATAATAAGAGCCTTGGATAAATAAATAAAGTGCAGTGTGCTCTTGGAAGTGTGGTGGTGGCATCTTGTATGGCTCTCAGGGGTGTAAGTCTGGTGTCATTCTTCATGTTAGGTACGCGTCTGTTCATGAGGACGGGTTTCCAAATGGCTGGTAGGCGGGAGGCATCATCTCGTTTATTCATGCTGTGTGGGCGTTTTTCTATCTCTATGGCTTTTCTGATGATTCTGCTGCTGAAGTGTTCGGTTTTGGCGATAGTTCTGGTATTTTTAAAGTCAATCTCATGTCCTGTGGCTTTGAGGTGTTGGACCAGAGAAGAGGTCGGTTCTTCCTTTTTGATACCAGACCCACACCCCTGAGAGCCACACAAGATGCCACCACCACACTTCCATGTAGAAGGCAGACTCACACCCACAAAGAAGATGAAACACGACCACAGACCAGAAGCCGCACTGCAGCTGCATCACTACCCACCTCAAACCCCTCTGAGCCATACATGAAGCGAACTGACCTCCACCATGAAGATGCAGCACGACCACGAACTCGAAGCCAAACAGCAAGATCACAGCTCACCAGCTCAAACCCTCCAGCAACTAAGACTAACCTGAGCACAATGAAGCCCCCACCTGAACAGAACACGCCTCCAGCCAATCAGTACACAGCCAACCCCCCAACCAATCAGAACACAGCCAAGCCCCCACCCAATCAAGTCACACCCCCACTAGCAGTTAAAAGGAAGAAGCAGCTGCAAGCTCACATCACTCTGAGAAGCACAGAGCTGAAGACCAAGCCTGAAGATGATGAATGAGACTTCATCGAAATGTTGCCTAGATACTTCCAATCTTACGCGGGAGAAAACCCGAATAACCAAAGATCCACATACAAATACCCGCGAGAACCTCAGAAAACAAATATATATATATATATATAACTTGTGATATCCCTACTCACCAGCCTTTGTGTAAATTTCAATTCTAGTAATATTCTTATTTTTGCTTTTTATTTTAAAGGGAAAACCTCAGAGTTTTTTCTTTTTTTTTTCTTTTTTTCTCCTTATTTTTATTGGGACTTCTCTGCTCTTTTTATCCATGTTTTTGGACCACTTTGTTTTTCTTTTTTGATTATTGAGACTTCTCAACTGGATTAAGGTGTGAAGAACCTGAAGGAATTTCTTCTTTTCTTTTTGCTTTTTTTTGCTCTTAATCAATATTATTATTCTTGGGTTTGTTTGTTTTTTTCCTTTCTATTTTTCCTTTTTTATGGTGGACTACTTCGTAATTGGATTAGGGTCTAGAAGAACCTGAAGATCTTTCTTCTTCTTTTTTTCCTTTTTCTTCTTTGGTTTTGGGCCTTTTACAATTGGATTTTTCCATTTTGGATTATAATTGGCTACTCTACCAGTTGGATTAAAAGTCAAAAAGAATTTGAAGCTTTGGAAGCATTAAAATGAGAAGGAAACCAATACCATCTGGCATTTCTACTTCTACCTCTATTCCCCACCAGCTGGAGGACAATGTTTAATTCAGACAATGTTGAAGCAAGAAAAAGAAAAAGAAAAAGTAACTTTACAGATGATTATGCAAGGAATCCAAGATCTTAAGATAAAATCAGACATCATTGAACAAAGAATAGAGAAGACTGATGAAAAAGTGGAAAATATTAAACAAATGATGGGGAAGTATGAGGAGAGATTCCAAAAAATTGAGGAAGAAGGTAAACAAAGAGAGGAAAAGATTGGAAATATTGACAGTAGATTAACAGTGGTTGAACAAGAAAAAAGTGGGATGTTGAGGTGGGAGATGGAAAGATCAGAATTTTATCTCAGATTTCAAAATATAGAAGAAGAAAAAGGAGAAAATTTGGCTGCGATAATGATAGAAATTTTGGCAGATGCTTTGGAAATTACAGAGGAAAAGATGATGGATGGAGTAGATGAGGTATATGGAGTTTATACAAGACATGCGATGAGAAATAAATTACCAAAGGAAGTCCATATTAGATTTACCAAAAAATCCATTAAAACACAAATATTACAAGTGGTAAGAGAGAAAACATTGAAATACAAAGGCAAAGAGATTGTGGTTTTAAAACAAATACCCAGAAGAGTGAGAGAGATGAGAAGAGAATATCGATTTCTGACCAAAATTCTACTGGAAAACGAAGTGAATTATAGATGGCTGATTCCAGAAGGATTAATGTTTAGGTGGCAAGAGCAGAGACATAGAATTGATTCAATTGAGAAAGCAGAACTTTTCCATGCAGAATCTTTTGGAAGAAGAAGAGAGGAGGCAGAGAAAGAGGTCTCATTAATTGAGTTTCAAGAGGAACAACTGGAGACTGAAAAAGAGAAAGGAGCTGTAGGTGGACAGGTGGATAGTAAAGAACAGCGTGAAGTGAGATCCACGAGAGCTGTTAGACCTAAATATAAAGCATAATCATGGAAGAAAAAAAACTGGTTACAATGAATATAAATGGACTTAATTCAGCTGTTAAAAGAAGGAAAACTTTTCATAAATTAGAGAAATTAAAATTTGATATAATTTGTCTACAAGAAGTTATATTAAAAAACAACATGAACAATTGTTAGTACAGCCAAAATTGGGGAAAATATTTACTTCTTTGACTCAAAGTAAGAAAAGAGGAGTGGTTCTATACATTAAAGAGGCTATCCCAGCAAAACTGATCTACACGGATGAAGACGGAAGAATATTAATGGTGGAAATAATGGACAATAATATAAAAATACTCTTGATTGCAATTTTTGCCCCGAATGATAAACAAGAAGAGTTTTATAAAAAGCTACACATGAAAATAATTGGACTGGACTATGTTAATATAATTATGATGGGAGACTTTAATGGAATTGTGGACAATAAATTGGACTACATAGCAACAACAACAAAGCAAAATAGAAAGGCTCTCCCTAAATCTTTTTTTAAAATGACAGACAAACTAACTTTAAAAGATATTTGGAGAGAAAGAAATGTTAAAGCTAAACAATATACTTTTTATTCAAATAGACATTTATCATGGTCCAGATTAGATATGATTTGGATCTCAACAGAATTAATATCCAATCTTCAAGAAACAAATATAGAAACAAGTACTTGGGCAGATCATAGCCCAATGACAATTAAATGGAAGGGACAAAAAAAAAAAGATCGAGATGGACATTAAATAATACTATTTTCAAGGAGAAAGATTTTATACAATGGATGGAGAAGGAACTGGCTTTTTTCTTCAGAGAAAATAAAAAAGAAGATACTTCAACGTAGAATGTACTTGCAATTGTAATTAATAGGGAGAATTTCAACAATCAAGATGAATATTTTACCCAGAATTTTATTTTTGTTCCAAACAATACCAATTAGGCTTGGAAAAGACTATTTTGAAGATTTAAATAAAATCATGTTGAAGTTTATATGGCAAGGTAAAAAAGCGAGAATAAAGCTAAAGCTTTTGCAAGATGCTAGAATTAGAGGAGGTTTTGGCCTGCCTAATTGGAAATTGTATTATCAATCTGCAAGTTTGATGTGGGTCAAAGAATGGATAACATTAAGAAAGCATAGATTGTTGACATTAGAAGGGCATGATTTGCTGTTGGGCTGGCATGCTTTTTTATGGTATAAGGGAACTAAAATACAGGGTTATTTAGAAGGCATTATATACGGGAGTCTTTTTGGTTAAACTGGGAGAAGATAAAAAGACAATGTTATTTGAAAATTCCAGTTTGGTTATTGACTATTGAAGCATTTTCCTATCCTATAATTTATAAGAAGGAACAAACAGTTAGATATGGGGAACTATTGGATGAAAAGGGTGAACTTAAATCGATCCAAAACTTAGAGGAACAAGGTATAAGGATGAATTGGTTTTCATATGCGCAAATACAATCAAGGTATGATGAAGATTCTAAAACGGAGGGATTCTATGATAAGCAGACTCATTTAGATAAGATCTTGATAGGTACTGATGAGAAGGTGATTAAAAAATTATATGGTTATTTACTAGGAATGAAATTAGAGGAAGAACAAGTGAGAGAAACTACGATTGTTTGGGGGAAGAATTTTGGATATGGGATTGATCTTGAGAAATGGCAAAAATTGTGGTCTCAAAATTATAAAATGACAATGTCAACAGCATATAAAGAAAACTTGTATAAGATGTTTTACAGGTGGCACTTTCCCCCGACAAGAATAGCAAGAATGTTTAAGAACAAATCTGAAAAATGCTGGAAATGTCATCAGATACCCGGCTCGAATTATCATATGTGGTGGACTTGTGAGGATGCTAGAAAATATTGGACTAAAATTCGCATGTGGTTGGAAAAAATGACAAAGAAACACTTAGACTTCAAACCAGAGATCTTCTTATTGGGAATTTTACCTGATATATATAGTAAAGATTTGAAATACCTGATTGTAAATGTATTAACAGCTGCTAGGATTGTATTTGCTAAAAATTGGAAGAATGAGAAAATACTATTACAGGAAGAAATTATTCAGAAAATATTGGAATGTGCTGAGATGAGTAGATTGACATTTGAGGTTTTTTTTACAAACTGTACTATGCGCTCGGCTCTTTCGTTAGCCACAGGGTGCACTGGCGAAGTTAGAGCATGGCGAATACCCCGGTCTGCTAAATATTGTTTAAAAGGGAGTGTGGTAAACTGGGGTCTGTTGTCAGATACCAGAACGTCTGGCAGTCCATGAGTTGCGAATAATCTGTTCAACCTCCGGATGACGGACTCGGTTGTGGTACTCTTCATTTCGTGGATCTCGAGCCAGTTTGAATAGGCATCCACTGTTAGGAGAAACATGTATCCCTTAGTAGGTCCTGCAAAGTCAATATGAATGCGGGACCACGGTCCCTGGGGTGTTTCCCATTCTGTCAGAGTTGCTTTCGGTGGGGCATTGCTAACTTCCTGGCACTTATAACAAGTCTTTACCCAGGCTTCGATCTGTTTGTCGATGCCCGGCCACCACGTGTAGCTTCGTGTGAGTGCTTTCATACACACAATGCCGGGGTGGCCCTCATGCAGTGTCTTTAATTCCGCTCGTTGTAACCGCTTTGGGACGATGACTCTATCCCCCCATAGGATGCAGCCCTGTTGCAAAAAAAGTTCTGTTTGCCAGTTCTTGAAGGGGATGAAGTCATCAGGGATTTGATCTACTGGTCATCCTTGTTCGACCCAGCTAAGAACTCGCATTAAGATAGGATCACGTTTTGTTTCGATCGTGATATCTCTAGCTGTTAGCGGCGGTGAATCTAGCGTTTCAATCTGGAGCGTTGTTAGGGTTGGAGCTGGGTCGTCGACAGTTTCCGGAAGTGGTGCACGGCTCAGCGCGTCAGCGTGGGGAATGGCTTTCCCCGGGCAGTGCTGCAGCTTATAATTGTACGCAGCCAAAAACTCCGACCAGCGAGTCATTCTAGGTGATAATATATAGGGGGTTGGCTTGTCTCCCGCTATAATCCCCAGCAAAGGTTTGTGGCCGGTAACAATAGTAAAAATTCATCCATATACATATTCATGAAACTGTTTTACAGCAGATACAACAGCAAGAGCCTCTTTATCGATTTGACTATAGTTACGTTCAGCCTTTGATAAAGTCCTTGAAAAATAGGCAATAGGGGCTTCACTACTGTTTGGTAACACATGGCTCAAAATGGCTCCTACTCCAAATGGTGACGCGTCACATGTGATTGCTAAAGGCAAAGTCTCGTTATACTGCATTAAAACAGCATTTGAAGTGAATAGGTTTTTCACTTGTCGGAACGCGTGCTCCTCTCAGTGCCCCCAGACCCAGGTTGCTTTTTTATTGAGAAGTCGATGTAGGGGCTCGGCGACGGTCGCTTTGTGGGGCAGGAAGATGTTGTAAAAATTAATAAGCCCCAGGAAAAGCTTGGAGATCAGTCTTATTTCTGGGTCTTGGGGCGTTCTTGATTGCCCTTAACTTGCTATTGGTGGGGTGAATGCCTTGTTTATTGATTAAGTACCCCAAGAACTCTACTTTATCTGTACACAGTTGGCATTTATTTTTTTTAACCTTAAGGCCGGAGTCTTTAAATTTCTGGAGAACCAGTCTAAGGCGCTCCTTTAGTATTTCTCTATTCGGGGCAGCAATTAAAACGTCATCAAAGTATGGTACGACCCCTTTTATTCCCTGTAATAGTTTCTCCATCAAGCTCTGAAAAATTCCTGGGGCTACGCTAACTCTGAATTGGAGTCGGTTGCACTTAAAAGCACCTCAGTGCGTAACGATCGTTTGTGCCTCTGCTGTTTTTTTATCTACAGGCAGTTGTTGGTACACCTGTGCTAAATCCAATTTAGCGAAGACTTTTCCGCCCCCCAGGGAATGGAGGAAGTGTTATACCACCGGCACCGGGTAAGCGTTCTGTTGAAGGGCATGATTCAGGTGGCACGGTAGTCCCCACAAATCCTTAAAGATCCATCCGCTTTGATGGGTGTTACGATTGGGGTTTCCCAAGGAGCATGGTCGGTTGGTTCTAAAACACCCTGGGCTATTAATTTATCAAGCTGCTTGTCAATCTTTGGTTTAAGGGCAAAAGGGACTCGACGAGGCTTAAGGCGGATGGGGGCTACTTCAGGGTTAAGGTTAAATGATATCGGGGTCCCCTTGTACTCGCCTAGTTTGTCTGCAAAGACATCCTGGAATTCCTGGATGATGGCCTCCTCCCAGTCGTCGCTGCTGGTTTGGTGAATGCCGGCTACCTCAATCCCAAGTGGAGCGAACCATTGCAGGCCTAACAAGCTAGGCCGATCACGGTCAACGACGGTCAATGGTAAAGATGCAGTACGATTTTTGAATGAGACCTGGACTAGGCTGGATCCAACAACCGGAATTTGGTTTCCCTGATTGTCCTTGAGTATGATTCTTTGGATTCTGAGGTCTTGATGCCGGACGGCAGGGATTAATTGTTTAAGGGTCTTCCAGGAAACCATTGAGAGGGACGATCCTGAATCGACTTCCATCATACAGGGCTGGTTTTCGATGGCGACCTTCACTCGGATCTTCTTTGCGTCTAATGATGAGGCATGACCAATCGTAATGGTTTGGTGTGCCTCTTCTCATTTCGTTGAATGGGCTAGTAGTTTATTTCTGTAGGAGTGTTTGTTCCATTGGTGGTTCAAATGTTCCTGATTCACAGGACGACTTCCTGTGGTTTGGTGGTAGTTGGTCCCCCTCTGAAGTGGGCTGGATCCTTGCTTGCTTCTATAGACTTTCCGAGGTGGCCTCTCTTCCCACAAACATGGCAGAGTGTGTCGAGGAATTTGCAGTCTGATCGTGGGTGGTTTGCCCCACAACCAGCGCATTGGTACTGCAATCTCTGGTTACGCTGGTGGCGTTGGTCTCGTTCAGACCGGAGCCGGTTGACCTCTTCCTCATCACTTTCTGATGATGATTCGAGGTCATCGTGGTGGGTTGCCGTTGCATGTTCCTCAAGGCGAGGTGAGGTTTCGCCGGCGAGTTGGCGGAGCGGGGCGTTGGTGCGGGGCATTCGGGCAGCCGACTTCCTGGTTGCTTCTGCTGCAGTAGCATCAGCGATGGTATCTGCAAGGCTGATGTCGCCTTTCGCCATCGGCTTACTTTGCACGTGTGGCGCATCTAGTCCCAGAACTATTCGGTCTCTTAGAGCTTCTTCGAGGTCAGCGAACCCGCAGAGGCCTCCCAGGTTCCGGAGATCCACGATGAAATCTGCAATGCTTTCTCCTTTCCACTGGTCTCTCTGGTAAAATTCATGTCTTCGGACAAGCGTTGGTACAGTAGGTGCATAGTGGGCCTGTAGGAGGGGCTCGAGGACGTCCCAGTCCATGGATTTCACCTCAGCCGGTTTCGCCAGTGCCTTAGCCATCTTAAAAACAGCAGGTCCGCAGTGAGTCAGGAATACCGCTCGCTTTTTCCCAGTAGTGGCATCCTTCAAGTTGTTGGTCTCCAGAAACATCTGGAACTGGTCCATGTATGAGTCCCAGTCTTCTTGTGCCAGGTTGAATGGAGCGGGTGGTATGGTGCCGCCGGTCATGGTTTCTGCCATTGATGTGCCTTCAGCCATGTGCTCTGTTCAGTCAGCTCTGACGTCTCTGTATCCCACCTTCGTCGCCAGTGTTAAGTTCTGCGCATGGGCGCAAGGAACAGCGACGAGACGGTGAACAGTGAACTTCAACTCTTTATTAATCATTCTGAACAGAGCAAAAACCTAGGGCAGCAGCAGCCCTTTTATAGGCAAGCTGCTGATCTAGTAACCAATAAGAAATGTGGAGCGTTAACCCCCTTAACCAATGAGAGTGGCTCGTTAACAGCCAATCAGATTCTCCTGAACGGACCAATCCGATATCGCTATTATCGTCCAATCAGAAGTGCAGGACTAGAACCCTGCTATTTTCTAAAGGTTTTGATAAACTTTATTTAAGCGTTTTATTTGTTCATAACAAAGAGGTATAATGAATCTACACATCTGTATGAGGCCTCGCCTTGCTTCAAAATTATATTCATTAAATATTTTAGTAGGGGGAGAGAATTCACTTGATAATCTAACTGCATTCAGCCAAAACATATACAGAACTCTGGACATGAAACTCCTTCTGGACTTGACATTACATTGATAAAGATCAGAAATGGCATAACGAAGCATTGTCTCATTTTACTTTCACATATAATATTCTTCATCCCTACTATGTCTCTTAATACGTGAGAGAAGATGCCATTTGAATTTCCCTTAAATACCATTACAAAAATTAACGAGACTTTTCCTTTTGCTGTGTCCTGGGTTCAGCAAATAGGATAAGAAACATGCTAATGTGCTAAATGATTATGCAGCAATATTTGTGTAGCCATTTTCCAGATCACTCCTTCCCTATCTGATGTCTTCCACCTGTGCTGGATCTCAGGTCACAGAAACCAGGAGACATGCTGGCTGGAGGTTCTAAAAATATCTTAAACAAATAGGAGTCACCAGATAGCGAATATCATGCTCTGTTTTATTAATGTAGAACTGTAGAAAATTTAATTTCTCACTCCTGATTTATATAAGAATTGATTATTAAAATGTGGGGATTTTTTATGTGTTCTGGGTCAACTTCAAAGAACTTTTGAAGAGTCGTTTAGGTGAAATGGATCATATAAAACTATCAATCAAATAATCAATCAACTTCCCCTTGAAATGGTGGCTTAGCATTCTGGTTCAATTAAAATAGTGGAATTCTGAATATTTCAGGGGCTTTGGTAATTTCAGTTTTTTTCAGTGACAAATTCCACAAAACCACAATGAATCAACTTATAACTAGTGGCTATTCAAAGTTCATTCAGACCCCCTGTGCCGTGGTGGCACAGTGGTTAGAATGCAGTTTCGCAGGCTAAATCTGCCCACAATCTGCAGTTTGATCCTGATGGGGTTCAAGGTTGACTCAGCCTTCCATCCTTCCAAGGTTAGTAAAATGAGAACCCAAATTGTTGGGGGAAATATGCTGACATTGTAAACTGCCCAGAGAGTGCTATTGCTACTTACAACCTTGGCAGCACCTCCTCTGTCATTCGCCCTTAGGAATGCTGCAGTAGCCACCTGCCTATCTCTACCACCTATCTTCCTCCGTTGACCCCACCAGGTCACTGCAGGCCTTGAGCCTTCTACCCAACCCACTAGGCCCCATATCCTCTTGCTCACTTACCTTTGAACTAAAGGTAGCAAGCCACTTTGTTGCAGGGTCACGTGGTGTGATCCTGGAAGAGGCTGCCATTTTCTGACTGGCTACATTGAATTGTGGTTGCTCAAGAAATAGTGGCTACATCCAGATTCATGTCACATTGCCCAGCAAAAAAGTGTGGACACCAAGGAATGGGAAGCAGATCATGGGATGTCTCAGGCGATAGCTTAAGAGGCCTGGGATAGGCAGACATAGGCCTATGGTAGACCTTCTAGGCCTCCTCTCATCCCTGAGGCATCCATGCTCTGCTTCAGGACCCACATAGTCATTTAATGACTGCATCAAGGAAAGCATTAGTCATTAAGCAAGGCTGTCTCACTTAATGGCTGTCACAACATACAACTATAATGAGCAGGTTCCATTATGGTTGTAGGTTAAGGACTACCTGTACCACTCACTATATCTTAGTTTTTTCACTTGTTATGAAGGTGGTGAATTGCCTTAAATTTTACATGAAATAGCACTGTACATTCCTGAAGGTAAGTAATTTTATTTATTTATTTGTTTGTTTGTTTGTTTGTTTTTTTGTTTATTTATTTATTTAGTCAAATGCTGACAATATAATAGAAATAAGAATAAGCACAAGTTTAAATACATGAAATAGGAACTAATAATTGGGGACAATAGAACAAGGATGGTAGGCACAATTGTGCGCTTATGCATAATGTATACACATTTCTCCACCTAAATACCACTTGCAACATTTGTACTTCAAGTTCAGAATAAGAAATGAGGACCAGAAGTGATAATAGCCTTTACTACATGGAAATATCAGTGACGTATGTCACATGAGAAGGATAATTGATGCGAACCAATTGGCCTTTCCACCCATAAACAAAACATATAGGAAAAGGAATAATAACTTTGAGAATTAACCCTTCTGTTGAAACATTTGGGGAGACTAAGTTAAGGAGAGATTCCTCACATTTTTACAGAGAGATACTCTTATAAAACTACTGTAGCTGGCACCCTGAGCTCTCCTCTTTAAAATCCATGAAATAATCAATGAAAAAACAGTTACCTTGAAATAGTATGTAATTCAGTAGAATAATTTTAGCATGCTGATCAAAAGCATGAAACAGTGTAGGGATCTCTCCTCTTGTGTTCTTTTTAATGTGCTCATTGACAATTTTTTTGGCAAGAGTAGAGTTGCTGAAATCAACTGTCAAAAAATCCATGTCAAAGTATTGCTTGGACAAGTTATGGAAAGCATCCTTGATCTGAAATTCTTCCTGGATGAAAGAGAAGCTCTTCTGTGAAAGAGTGAACTCTTCATTTTGGGTGATGTTAAGCCTTAGTTGTTGGAACAAAGTTAGAAACTGTTCATCTTTTTCTTTTATAAATGACAGATTTAAAGATTGACTTATTTGGTGGTGGGTTTCCCCTTCGGAAGCCAACATGAATATTGCTAGAGCAAAAGATAGTGATAGTGGGGAGAAGAAGATATTGTCGTCATGCTGCAGTGCTATTTTCCTGTAGAGATTGAATCCAAAATTGTTAATCTTTTCTGTGAAATTGTGCAAAGAGACTAATGTTGAAGGGCTTTCTGTAGATGATTCTTGAGTAATATCGTGTGGATATTGTTTATCAGAATCATTGAAAGGGAAGAGATTTAACATTATGTTCTGTGGTACCTCCACACCTGAATTTTCTCCTATTCCATTCAATATGTACATTTCAATAATCAGTCCAAAGACCAGCAAAAAGTTAGTTTTCATTTTGCACTTCAATTACTTCTTTCTGGTGAATAAATTGATGACACAAGTTAATATTGTAATTAAAAAAGGATGTTTTGGCATTTGGAGGATGTAATAGAACCCATCCAACTCATTTATCCCAATGTTTTTTCTAAAGGTAACATCAATGGGATTATCTCATGTTGCTTTATTACTTTCACATTAAGCTAAATTAAGATTACAGATCTTCCCAAATTCACTTAGTGTTCATTCTTACACTGAAATAACCCAACACAATAATGAAAATACTAAAGTCTACATTATTTCATATTTAAAAGGCCTTACTCAAGGTAACATTTATTAACAGAGTCCCTATTAAAAATGGAGCTGATAGCAAGACAATTTTATGAAATGTAATAATGGAAACTCAATTGACCAGAAAGGAAGAGATTCTAGGCAAATTGACTTAGTCTTTCCAGTCTGATTAGATCATACTTTAAAAAGAGGACACTGTAAATGCACTTTTAACTGATATCAATATATAAATCATTTCCATTTTGCAACCCACAATACTTTTTATTATAATTTTAAATTAAATACAAATGCTTCTATCTTACCTGGAGGACAGCCTCTTTTTTTTACTTTTCTGAAGCCTGAAAAAGGAAACAAGTTACAACATTAAGGAATGGTGAGGTAAATATTTGCTATTCCAAAGTGTAGCTCTATAGTTTTGTCTGTTGTAGATTAACTGGATGACAAACAAGGATGTTTTCATTTTGCCACAGAACACAGTTAAAGGTGAAATAACCAGATTCCAGTAAGTAGGGTCTCTTGGGTATCTGGATTTAAAATTAAAGAAATAAACAATCATAAAGAGAAGGATATTTGTCATATTAAAGGGCTGTTCACAAACTCTAATTGATATTAATCAATCACTGATTGCATTGTACTAAGTCCTGTCCTTATTATATCCCTCCTAATTATGAAAACAACACTGTTTCTTTGTTTTTCAAATGCTGAGTGGTCTTCTGACTGAAATGGTGTACTTTCAATCAATTTCTATATACCGATGCCAAGATGTCAATATTTATTTATTTTACTGAATTAGACTTAAGATAACTTTATTGTCACTTTGAATGTACACTAATTGGCATATATTAAAATGAAATGTCATTGCATACAGCTCTCAAAGGGTCACCACATCCAATATACACCACATAAACCTGACTAAACAAACAAACAAACAAATAAATACAAAAGTATGCATATACCCAGATATATTACATCACATAGAGAAATAACACAGTCTAGTTTGAATGTATACATGGCAAGAAAGATGAATCTTGCAAGTTTACCAGACAGATGGCATAGGGAACAAAGCTATTACAGAGTCTGATAGAAAACTTGAAATAACCTGTTACACAAAATGTTGCCAATCAAGACAAGGGTGTTATGACAAGGTATACCCTTGATTAGTTTGAGAAGTTCTTCTCTCCAGATTCTATCATAGGTCACCAAGAGGTCAAAAAATAGAGGCATTTTTTATTTATTTATTTTTTTAAAAACAAATTTTATTAATTTTTGAAGACAAACAAAACATAGAACATAAAAGCATAAAACCTCCTTTCTAAAAATTACTTATAAGTTATAACAAGGCAAATAAAACATCATTTTTAAGGCATAGTTCCACATTGTCACATTTCCATTTAAGCACATATATATCTTTTCCAAATTTCTCATTATTTCTCCCTTCACTTTTATTCAATTATATTTCTTTCTATCAAGATTTTTTTAATTCTCAATCAAATATAGACATTTATACAGCATATTTCCAAATTATCACATTTCCATTTGAACACCTATATATCTTTTCCAAATTTCTCATTATTTCTCCCTTCACTTATTCAATTATATTTCTTTCTATCAAGGTTTTATTAATTCTCAATCAAACATAAACACACAAAACACAAAACATAAAACAAGACATAAAAAGATAAAACCTCCTTAATTATCATTTGTACATATCTTTTCCAAATTTCTCTCCCTTTAGTTTTATTCCTCCAAGGTTTTATTAATTCACAATCAAACATAGCTAACCAAAACACAAAACATAAAACATAAAACTTCTTTTGAAAAGTGGCTTAGTCCCGGTGTCAGGCTGTGCTCCCTTTAGATCCCAAGAAAGAAATACTCAGACTCCATGGTGTAGAGCAAAGTTATCCTTTTACTGGAAAATAAAGTGGAAGCTACAAATCAATTCCGAAACTGAGAAATTGGCGGGTAGAATCCACATACAAAGAATTAGGTTTGTTCCCACCCCCCAAAGTTCAAATTATTCTTCCAATTAAAACTTCTGAATAAGCTCATGTGGTCATCTCCAGATGGTGATGAAGTGTTTTGTCAAATGACCTTGACATATTTTGATAAAAGTTCGCAGTTGCGCAAAAGAGGACAGAGAATAGCTAAGAAACGGAAAGTTAAAGAAAAGAATCCCCCCTCCCCTTGCTAGCCCAGCAAGGAATGCAAACACCTCCAGTCTTCTTCCTTAGCAAAATCCCCCCTCCCACCGTTGTCATGACAGCCCAGAGAAATAATGAAATAATAGCAGAAAAGCAACAGAGGAAGGTATCTTGAGGGCTGACATTCGGACCCCCTAGAAAAAGGACATAAGTCCCTAAAAGAAAACAACATAATTACATGTTAACATTGTTATACATTTTCATGGTTTATCAGGATATTTGGCATAAAACTTCTTTAATAGTTCAGGAGCTCTAAGGTCCTTTTCATTTACCCACTCAGAATGGGATGGAGGAAAATGTTTCCAGGCTACCAAGTATTGGGTATGACCCCTCCACTTTCTAGAGTCTAAAATTTCTTTAATTTCGAAATGCTGTTCACCCTCAATTAACAATGGTATGGGGGGATCAGACTGGGTCGGTAAGGTACAGGTATGTTCTGGTTTCAACAAACTAACGTGGAAAACTGGATGAACACGACAAAGAGTCTTTGGTAAAGTGAGTTGAACAGTCACAGGATTTATAATTCTCTCAATGGGGAAAGGTCCTACATACTTAGGACCCAGCTTCTTCGATTTTTGAGTAGTCTGTAAATACTTGGTCGAGAGAAATACTTTATCGCCCACTTTATATGACATCTGCGGAGCTCGCTTTCTGTCTGCAAATTTCTTATGAGATTTGTGCACCTCGTCCAAAGCTTTTCGGACGACCGGCCAATTAAGTTGAAGCTGAGATATCCAATCACTCAGTGACTGGACAGTTGGGTTTTCACCAGGCAGTTCAAGTATGGGTACAAAATCTTGCCCCCTTGCTATTTTGAAAGGAGTAAATCCTGTACTACTGTGAACAGAGTTATTATATGCTACCTCTGCAAAAGGTAGTAGATCCAGCCAGTTATCTTGCTGATAATTTATGTAACATCGGAGGTATTGTTCTAGCACCCCGTTAGTTCTCTCGCAGGCTCCATTCATTTGGGGATGGTGGGTGGAGCTTAAGCTTTGGGTGGAGCCTATTAACTTCAAAAACTCCCTCTAGAAATTCGAGGTAAATTGGACTCCCCGATCAGAAACTACACGTTCAGGTACACCATGCAATCTGTAGACATGAAGAATGAATAGTCTGGCCAATGACCTCGCTGAAGGGATCTTTGAGCATGGGATGAAATGGGCTTGTTTGGAGAACAAGTCAGTCACCACCCAAATGACTGTGTGTCCACTGCTCTCGGGTAGATCTACTATAAAGTCCATGGAAATTTCCTTCCAAGGAGCAGTTGGGCTGGCCACATTTTGCAACAGTCCTGGTGGCTTCCCAGGAAGTCTTTTCGCTGAGGCGCAAATCAGACAACTCGCCACATAAGTCTCAATGTCCTTTTTCAACGAAGGCCACCAAAACTGCCGTTTCACCAAATGTAAGGTCTTCACGAACCCAAAATGACCAGCCACTTTGGAATCATGAGTTTGTTGCAATACGTGGCTTCTCAGGTTCTGAGGTACATACAATTTCGCCCCCATCCAAGCTGGGCCATCTCGAACAGTGCAGTTGTTCGCATTTGCCAGAATCCACTCATCCGTTTTCAAAGCCTCCTTAAACTGTTCCATCAGATCAGTGGATCTTTTCTTGGTTCCTTTTTTGAGCGCGGGTAACTACAGGGGCAGCCAGTTGTGTAGTGGACACGATTGGCCTTATCACGTCTTTACAGACACTGTTGTATTGAGGCATTCTAGACAAAGCATCTGCCATAAAATTCTTTCCCCCTGGTATATATTTCAAGGAGAAATTGAATCGCTTGAAAAACTGAGCCCACCTAACTTGTTTAGGGGATAACTTCCGAGGGGTTTTTAAAGCTTCTAGATTCTTATGATCAGTCCACACTTCAAATGGGTGTTTTGCTCCTTCTAAAAAATGCCTCCAAGCTAGTAAGGCCCAACGGACTGCAAACGCTTCTTTCTTCCAAACGGCCCATCTCCTTTCAGTCTCAGTGAATTTACGAGAAGTATAAGCGCATGGTTGTAGTGTCCCCTTCTCGTTTAATTGGAGTAAGACTGCCCCCACTGCTACATCGCTTGCATCAGCTTGGATCACAAAAGGGGCGTCCATGTCTGGGTGTTTTAGTATTGGTTCTGCAGCAAAAAGTCTCTTAAGTTTTTCAAATGCAGCTTGGCACTCCATGGTCCAATTCAATGGTTGACTGGGCTTTGGTTTCAGTTCCCCCTTTGTTTTCAGGAGGTTGGTGATGGGCATGGCTATTTTTGCAAAAGACGGGATGAATTGGCGATAAAAGTTGGCAAATCCCAGAAAATTTGAAGCTGTTTACGAGTTTTCAGTGGGGCCCAGTCCAAAACGGCTCGCACCTTTTCTGGGTCCATTTCAATGCCTTCGGGGGAGATACGATATCCCAAGTAGTTGATTTTTTCTTGATGGAACTCACATTTGGATAGTTTGGCATACAATTTGGCGGCCCTCAGCTTGTGCAACACGGAGAATACCAGCTTCACATGTTCGTCTCTTGTCTCCGTGTAGATAAGAATATCATCAAGGTATACCAGAACCCCTTTGTATAAATGTTCGTGAAGCACTTGATTGATCAGTTTCATGAAAACAGCAGGCGCCCCCTGTAAGCCGAAAGGGAGAACATTGAACTGGAAACAACCCATTGGGCAGTTGAACGCAGTCTTCCACTCGTCTCCCTCCTTTATCCGGATTCGGAAGTATGCCTCCCTCAAGTCCAGCTTTGTGAAAATCTTCCCCTTTGCCAGGTGGGCTAACATGTCCTTCATCAGAGGGAGGGGGTACATGTTCTCTACAGATACTGCGTTCAGGTTTCTATAGTCCACTACCAGACGTTTGGAGCCATCTCGTGGAACATCTCAGGGGCTGCCACTCGAGGTCTGGCAGGCGTGATGAAACCCCATTGCAAGTTCTTGTTGATAAATGCCCTCAATTCCTCCAACTCCCCCGGTGTCATCGGATACATCTTCGATTTCGGGAGCGTCACCCCCAGCAGGAATTCAATGCTACAATTGGTTGACCAATGTGGAGGGAGCTCGTCGAAAGCCCCTTCACTAAATACCTCTCTTAAGTCCCAATACTCCTTCGGGATTTTCTCCTCTCCTTCCATGTGTTCGGCACCTATAGAAGCTATTTCGGCAGGTACTTGGGACTTCGGATGGGATTTCTCCTCCCCTTCCAGATAGGGTTGCTCCTCCCCTTCCGGTGGCCGATTGGTGCGGATGCGTATCCACCCCTCTCTCCAGTTCACATGGGGATTCCACTTCTGAAGGCATGGTAGTCCCAATATTAGAGGCTGTTCCATCCCAGGGGCCACAATAAAACACAGGGTCTCATGGTGGTTTCCCATGGTCATCTCTAGGGGTTCTGTTATAAAACGTGCAGGGCAACCTCCCGCCACTGACGCATCCAGTTGGCAAAAAGATATGGGCATTTTTAAAGTTCTCAGTCTGATGCCCATCCCCTTAACCACTTTCATGTTAATTACACACCTCGTGCACCCTGAGTCCAGTAAGGCCAACATCACTCCCTCAGTCCCAGAGGTGGGCCGCCTTAACTTTATTGGGATGGTCATGGGCCCTTGGTTAGGACTTACCGGGACATCATCTTCCGAATCTGTCTCGTTCTCGTTGAGTGGGGTTGGAGGTCCCAGCTCCTCTCCTGCCAAAAGGGCGACCTCTACAACCTCTCTTGTCTTCAGCCCGGTCTCGCAGGGCTTGGTTGAGGGGTTTTTTGGCTTCCTCCCGGGGTCCCGCGCTTTCGGTGGGTTCATCTTTACCCGGCAATCCGCCATCCAGTGGCCCTCCTTTCCACAACGGAAACATGCCGTGGTCTTGGCTCTTGCCGCCACCCCTCTCGGTTGGGGGACTGAGGTCTCTCGGAGACAGGTGGAGCGGTTTTCTCCAGGTGGGACCTCCCCTGCGTCTGTTTCAGGCTAGATCAATGTCCACCTCTTCCGCCAGCAAGTACCATGACTGTAAATCACGTGGATCCTTTCTGGAGATGCACGTGTGGTATCCATCTTCATTTAAGCCATCTTTGTAGGCTTCCACCAGGGCCTCCTGGGACCAACCTTGGATGTGGTATGCCAGCTGCCTGAATTCTTGGGTGTAGTCTGCCACCGATCTCCCCCCTTGGACTAGAGTCTTCATTCTGATTCTGGCCTTTCTCTCTGCCAGAGGGTCCTCAAATCTTCTCCTCAGTGCAGTCATGAAAACATCGAGGGTTTGCAGTTGGGGGGAGTTATCATTGTACAAAGTCACCACCCAGTCTGCTGCCATCTCTTCCAGGGTTCTGGTAACGCATCTCACTTTGGCTGCTTCAGAGGTGAACTCCCGCTCAAATTCTGCCATATAACTCCCAACTTGTACCAGGAAAAATCCCAAATCTCTGGGATTTCCTCCAAACTTCACATCTAGGGGGGGGGCAGGTGGCGTCTTCCAGGAACCACCCCTATTGCTGGGGCTCCCCGGGCGGCAGCAGGCGGCTGCGCTGGCGTAGGCTGGGCAAGGGGGGTAGGGATAGCTTGGCTTCCCCGGGCTGATCTCGCTCCCTCTTCCCCCTCATACCTTTGAGCCATGCCGGGCTTCTCAGAAACATCCATAAAGAATTTCCCGGCTTGATCCAGTTTGCATTCCATCTCCTCCCCCTCCTGCCATAGCCGTTCCCTCGCACCTTTTCGTCTTACAGTGATTCTGGGAGGAGGGGGGTCTTCAGGGTCTCTCCAACCAACCCCCAACGACCATCTGGGCATCTCGGCTGGGGTTTCTTCCAGATTCAAGTCGGCCAGCAGGTCAGTCACCAACGCCTCCGGTAGCAGCATCGGCTGCCCCCCCGCAGCTCCCTGATCCTCTTCATCGCTGGTTGGAGACGACATGAGATAAAACCCCCTCGGAAGAAAAGTTGCTGTTTTCTCCGGGTGGGTTGATGTGGGAGTTTCGGAATAATGTCAGGCTGTGCTCCCTTTAGATCCCAAGAAAGAAATACTCAGACTCCATGGTGTAGAGCAAAGTTATCCTTTTACTGGAAAATAAAGTGGAAGCTACAAATCAATTCCAAAACTGAGAAATTGGCGGGTAGAATCCACATACAAAGAATTAGGTTTGTTCCCACCCCCCAAAGTTCAAATTATTCTTCCAATTAAAACTTCTGAATAAGCTCATGTGTTCATCTCCAGATGGTGATGAAGTGTCTTGTCAAATGACCTTGACATATTTTGATAAAAGTTCGCAGTTGCGCAAAAGAGGACAGAGAATAGCCAAGAAACGGAAAGTTAAAGAAAAGAATCCCCCCTCCCCTTGCTAGCCCAGCAAGGAATGCAAACACCTCCAGTCTTCTTCCTTAGCAAAATCCCCCCTCCCACCGTTGTCATGACAGCCCAGAGAAATAATGAAATAATAGCAGAAAAGCAACAGAGGAAGGTATCTTGAGGGCTGACACCCGGGTTACATCTTTTTTTACAGACCTAAATCAAATTCATGTTCACCGTATATACCGTTCATATCTCATTGACCATTCTATATTTTCTATATAACTTCTCCCTTCTTTTCACTCTCTTAATTATATTTTTGTTTATTTCATCTTATTTCAAAATCATTATGTTTGTATCTTTTGTCCATTCTTTTCCAATCATCTATTTATCTCTTCTCTTTAGCAAAGAATTTCCCCTGTAATCACTTTTAAAGTGTGACGCCTTTCTATCTTTCCCCTAAAGTAACACTTAAAATAATACATAATTTCCTTCCTTATTCTGCTTAGTACATTCTACATGTTGCATTTTATTCTAGTTCTAATTCTAATACATTATTTTAGAATAAGAAGATAAAATAGCAAATTGATAATAACATTGAAACAATAACGAATTAAACAGTAACTAAGCATTAATCATTTTACACATTCTCTTTAATATTTTATTAATATTGAGATCTATCATTATTAAACATTTTAATATTTTAATATTTTGTTAAATCTTAATTCCAATAGACTATTTCAAATGCAAATACTACAATACTATCTTATGTACTCTGGCAGAATCTTTCTTTAATTATACACTATCTTTTATCCCTTATCTCTAAAAAAAGTTTTCTTTTTGGCATCTTGTTTCAGACTGTGGCTTTCTTTCCCTTTTTGCCTCCCTTTCTTCTCCAGTCTGGTCTTTTTGCCCCCCCCCCAACCTCCACCTTTTTAACTTCCCCTCTCTCTTGTAGTTCTCTTTTCAATTGCTTTCGAACATTGTACCTTTTTTTCACCTTATTTTTCTTTTTCTTGGTTGTTTTATTGAATCTTAAATTCTCATTTTCCCTTCCTCTCTTCCTATTTTCTTTCTTAATCAAACTTTTTTGCCCATTAAAAATGGCTTCCTTTTCTTCTTCTTCTCTTTCTCTTTCTTCCTCAAGTATTTGCTAGTACGTAGAAACAGCCATTTCTAAAAAGTGGAAGACAGCTCCCAATGTATTCTTGCCATTTGGTCCTCTTTCTTTTAATTTTTCATATTCCGTTTTTAGTTGATCCACCAATGGTGCCATTGTAAATTTTTAAAAACAACCCAGATGTTTTTAATCTTAAAGTAATTCACAAGCGTCAAAGTTATCAAACAATCCAAACAGGCAGAAATTATTTCCTCTTCTTCTCTTTGCAGTTTTTCCTCCTGGGGCAAAATTCCAAATATATTTTAAAGCCGTATTACAATTAGTTGTTAGTCTTATAATCTTCAAAGCGTCTCCTCCAACAAGTCTTTGAGGATTTTTTTTTTAGTCCTCTCCTTTCCACTTATAACAAAGAGCTTGTTTTTACCCTAAAGAAGCAGGTTTTTCTGTGCTCATTTGCTTTCTCCGTAAGGAAGGGGAGTGAACTTTCCTTCAGCACATTCGCCGCTGTAACAATCTTTTGGAAACAAATGTATCAATCCACAAGTCAGGTTTCCAGGGTGTTTTAAAAGTAACTTAATGTCCCAGTTCAGCCAAGAAAACTTCTCCTTCTAAAAAACTTCCTCCTGCACATTCTTATCCGGTTGAAGATTCCTTTGAGGCTGCCATTTCTGACAGCCGCTCCTCCGCCTCAAGAAAAAGGAGTCTAGCCAGCTGGTGAAGGGGGGTGCGATATCCCCAGACCCCTGCCTGGATCTCCTCTGTCTTCTGATGCCTCTTCAGGGCAGCGACAACCCCCAAATCCAAATGGATTGGGGGCACCTCAGTGGCGAGCGCAGCAGGGACCTGCAGAGAAGCGGATTCCTGCCGCCGCCGAAGCCTTGCAACCGGAAGTCCCGGCATTTTTTATTTTTCTTTGGAATCCGTTCTCCAGATAAGAAGTTAATGCAAGGACTTGATCACTGCAATCATGTTTGTGGCAAAATCCAGCTTGTTTATTTGAATTGTAGATTCTACTGCTCAGGCTATTCTGGTTTAACACAAGTCTTTTAAAAGTTTGTAGGTGACACATAGAAGAGCAATTGGCTTGAAACTTTGGGAAAGGTCTGGATCTTTCCCTGGTTTCAAAATTGCAAGAATATAATGGCCTCTGATATTGGAAGCAATATGTAGTTATCAGGATCAGTGGCATTGTCAGGGAGAACATGATCCTATATAAGATGTTCGTATATTCTTGAATGTGTCATTACCAATTTTCCCCTCCTGACAGCACTTAAATTCTTGCTCTCCTTTCTCAAGTTTTAAAATAACATCAGTATATTTTGTTCAACCAAAGTCAGCTAGGCTGCAGAACCTGGCTGACCTTGGAGTGATCTTGAAAACTTAATATGTTCAGCCTAGGTGAATGTTAAGAAAAATCTCCCAGAAGAAAACAGTGAAAAGTCACACCTTCATTATTACTAAGGAAAGGATATGGATATGTGCAGAATTTGAGCCCAACTCAGAAGAAGTATTTTTTTCACCCTTTTTTTTAAGGTAGTGATTTCTGGGATGGAGTGGTAGGATTGTCAACATCTTTGGACAAGTAGTGAAGAATTTAGGGCTGTTCCATGTCTCACCTTCATAATAAGCATTTTGGAGTCAGTTTAGAAATCAGGGGTCTTCAAATTTGACAACTTTAAGACTTGTGGACTTCAACTCCCAGAATTCCTCCTCCAGTGATGTTAGCTCAGGAATTCTGGGAGTTGAAGTCCACAAGTCTTAAACTTGCCAAGTTTGAAGACCCTTGGTTTAGATATTAGAAACAAAAAGCAGCAGCATTTTTCCATAACCACTAGATGTCACAACAACCCTTTTTCTGTCAGAGGAAAGACAGTTTTGAAACAAATTCATTGCATGCCTTTCCCAATCCAAAACTGTGGGCAGCTTCTTTCAGCCCTACCCTTACTCCATTTCTTGAACTGTTGACTGTTACTAGGCTGGCATGAAATACAGGCCTAAGGAATAATTGCTAAGAAAAGGATATGGATATGTCCAGAATTTGAGGCCAACTCAAAGAAAGTAGTGCTTTCTCCTGTTATTTAGCAGGTGAATCTCTAGGACAGAAGTAGTTGGGGGTTATGGGTGGGTATATGAAAGACCTTGAATAAGTAATGATGCATTTGAGGGGTCTTATGCACTTAACATTCATAATCAGCATCCAAATGCTACTATATTACTGTATTTCATCCTCTTCAGAGTCATATAGTAGCTTTTGAATAAATGAATAAAGAAATGTTGTTTTCTGTATATTTTACAAAATTCACACATGAGTCTAAAATGCATTCTAAGAACCCAGAATGAATTTGTTAACAACAGCTTTGCACTTGTATGTCTTGAAATTGTACATATCTAAGAATGGGAAAAAGAGTCCTCAAATACAAAGAGAGTGCCGTTACTCAAAGACAAATACTAGGCCAATCCATCAAATGAAAACAGCCACCAGGTGGAGGGCAGTTGGAGGAAGAAGACTATCCTAATGTCAAAAATAAATGGATCCTGTGTTCAGATTTGTGGTAAAATAAAAATTGAGGAATTCTGAGAACACTCTATGACTTGTAGGGATGAATACAGCAAAATCCATCACTGTAACTTTCAGAAATCAGGTGGAATTACTTGGTGTAGCATGAATACAATTTGAACTGCCAGTGGTAGAAATTTGTAGTAGAGAAAATACTTGCACACAAAAATGTGGACAAGGGAGGTTTCCTCTCACCTGAGGAAACTAAATGATAAGTATCCTGTTTTCATTTGCAGCTGGTGATTCATACCTGTGGAAAAGATGGGAATTGTCCCATTTCTTTGCCAGTTTCTGAATACCCTTCCAACTTGTGAAACCTAACTTAGCTGGACTGTTCCAGGGATATAAGAAAACTGTGGTTCTCCCCAAATGATAAACAAGAAAAATTTTATAAAAAATTACATATGAAAATAATTGAACTGGACTATGTTAACATACTTATGATGGGGGACTTTAATGGAATTGTAGACAATAAACTGGACTATACAGTAAAAACAACACGACAAAATAGGAAAACTCTCCCTAAATCCTTTTTTAAAATGACAGATGAACTAAATTTAAAAGAAATATGCAGAGAAAGAAATGCTAAAACTCAACAATATACTTTTTATTCAAACAGGCATTTATCGTGGTCCAGAATAGATATGATTTGGACATCAACAGAATTATTATCTAATATTCAAGAAATAAATATTGAAACAAGTACATGGGCAGACCATAATCCAATGACAATTAAATGGAAAGGACAAAAAAGAAGATCTAGATGGACATTAAACAATACTATTCTAAAGGAAAAAGATTTTATACAATGGATGGAAAAAGAATTGGCCTTCTTCTTCAATGTAAACAAAAAAAAAAGATACTTCAATACAGAATGTTTGGGATACAATGAAGGCATATGCAAGAGGATTAATAATTAACTATACAAAGAAAAAGAACATTAGGAAGAGGCAAATGATTAAAGCTCTAGAAGATGACCATAAAAAACTGGAAAAAGAATTACAGAAGATGCCACAGAAAAAAGATATCAAACTTAAAATGGACATAATTAAACATAAAATGGATCAAGCAGAGAAAGAAGAATTGGCACAAAAAATTAGAAGTACTAAACAGAACTATTTTGAAGATGCAAATAGGCCAGGTAGATGGTTAGCATATAAGTTGAGAAAAGAGAAAGAGTCTAGGAAAATATCACAGTTAATAGATAATCATGGTCAAATTTGTTATGGTAATAAGGAGAAAAAGGCAATCATTCGAGATTTTTATGGACAATTATATAAACAGGAGGATCTTGATGAGGGAAAAATTAAACAGTATTTACAAAATGCTAACCTACCTAAGATACCTGATGAAACTCGGAAAATGTTAGAAAGTGCTATAACAATGATGGAATTAACTGAAGCACTCAACAGACAGAACAATGGAAAAGCACCAGGACCAGATGGTTTCCCAGCAGAATTTTATAAAACATTACAAGAATCGTTGAGCATTCCACTGTTAGAAGTCATGAATGAAGTTATGATAAATAAGAAAATACTTGAAACATGGTCAGAAGCTTATATTACACTTATTCCAAAAGAAGGGGTTAACCCATTACAAATTAAGAACTATAGACCTATTTCCTTATTGAATGCAGACTATAAAATCTTTGCTTCAATCTTGGCAGAAAGGCTTAAAAAATACCTCAATAACTTTATTCACTCTGATCAGAATGGATTTTTACCAAAGAGACAGATTAAAGACAATATGAGGGTAATCCTGGACACATTGGAATATTATGAGGCGCACCCGGAAAAACAAATGGCTTTGATATTCTTAGATGCCCAAAAGGCATTTGATAATGTGAACTGGATATTTATGTTATTATTATTGGAACAGATGGGCTTTGCTAGAAAATTTATCCAGGCAATAGAAGCCGTATACTATAAGCAAACGGCAAAAGTAATGATAGATGGAGAATTCACAAACTCTATCAATATTAAAAAAGGTACAAGACAAGGATGCCCATTATCTCCTTTGTTATTTGTATTGACCTTGGAAGTCTTAAATAGAAATATTAGAGAGGATATAAACATAAAAGGAATGAAAGTCAAAAAGGAGGAATTCAAATTGCAAGCCTTTGCGGATGACTTGGTCTTTATTTTGGAAGACCCTTTAGAGACAGCTTTAAAACTATTGGAAAAGATAGAGATGTATGGTGAGATGGCTGGTTTGAAAATAAATAAAGACAAAACAAAGATTCTGACAAAGAACATGTTATTAAGACAAAGAGAAGAGCTGGCAGATTTATTGAAAATTCAAGTTACGAACAAAGTTAAATATTTGGGGATATATTTGACGTCAAGATGTACTACACTGAAAGAGAATAACTATATTAAGCTTAAACAGCAGATAACATCTGACCTGAAAAAATGGGAAAACCTACAATTGTCATTGATAGGTAAAATTTCAACAATCAAAATGAATATTTTACCCAGAATTTTATATTTGTTCCAAACAATACCAATTAGGTTAAGTAAGGATTACTTTGAAGAATTAAATAAAATTGTGTTGAAGTATATATGGCAAGGCAAGAAAGCGAGAATAAAATTAAAACTTTTACAGGATGCTAGAATTAGAGGAGGATTTGGCCTTCCTAATTGGGAGTTGTATTATCAAGCTGCAAACTTAATGTGGGTTAAAGAATGGATAACTTTAAGAAAGACTAGATTGTTGGCATTAGAAGGTCATGATTTATTATTGGGTTGGCATGCTTTTTTATGGTACAAGGGAACTAAATCACAGAGTTATTTTAGAAGGCATTATATACGGGAATCGTTATGGTTGAATTGGGAGAAAATTAAGAAACAATGTTATTTGAAAATTCCAGTTTGGTTATCAACTATTGAAGCTTTTTCGTATCCTATAACTTATAAGAAGGAACAAACAGTTAGACATGGGGAAATATTAGATGAAAAGGGTGAACTTAAAACGATGCAAAATTTAGAACAAGGTATAAAGATGAATTGGTTTTCATATGTGCAAATACATGCAAGGTATCTTAAAGATTCTAAAATAGAAGGATTTTATGATAAATTGACTGATTTAGATAGGATTTTGACAGGTACTGATGAAAAAGTGATTAAAAAACTATATAGTTATTTGTTGGAAATTAAATTAGAGGAAGAACAAGTTAAAGAAACAATGATTGCTTGGGGGAAGAATTTTAGATATGGAATTGATTTAGAGAAATGGCAAAAATTGTGATCACAAAATTATAAAATGACAATGTCAACAGCATATAAAGAAAATTTGTATAAGATGTTTTACAGGTGGCACTTTCCCCCGACAAGAATAGCAAGAATGTTCAAGAATAAATCTGAAAAGTGCTGGAAATGTCATCAGATACGTGGCTCACATTACCATATGTGGTGGACTTGTGAGGAGGCCAGGAAATACTGGACTAGAATTCGCATATGGCTGGAAAAAATGACAAAGAAACACATAGATTTGAAACCAGAGATTTTTTTATTGGGAATCGTACCTGATATATATAATAAAAATTTAAAGTATTTGATTGTAAATGTATTAACAGCAGCTAGGATTGTATTTGCTAAACATTGGAAGAGTGAGAAAATACCATTAGAGGAAGAAATTATTAAGAAAATATTGGAATGTGCTGAAATGAGTAGATTGACATTTGAAATTAGAGAACAAGAAGATAAACAATGTTATGAAGTTTGGGATCTTTTTTATCAATGGTTAGATAATACAATATAATAATAGAATATTTAGAAACTTAGGAAATAATGAATATATAATTTTTCTTGGTTTTGATAATTTTTAAGAATATTTTATTAAGATAGATTTGGTATGATTCTATGATTTGTTATAAAATAATTTAACTTAATTATAGTTATCTCGCTTAAGTATGAATTAGTAAAATTATAGTCAAATGATTGTTCAATAATGATATTGGGATATTTTATTGATGATTGATAATGTGAGTTATTATGTAATATAATTATTTTGATGACTATGAAATGGATGCACAAAAGGGAGTGGTAAACCAACCAGTACACTGTAAATTTATGAAGAATGATATAATTTTTTTTTTATGTTATGTTTTATGTCTTATATGTTTTTTGTCTGTCGCTAAAATCAATAAAACTTTTACCCCTCCTCCCCCCCCCAAAAAAGAAAAGAAAACTGGATCCAAAGGGTTTTTTTTATTTTGGGGTGGTGGTGGTTCAATTTTGATAAGATTCAAATCTCCTTGGAGCTATTTTACAATTCTATCTCACTGCAGGTTTCCTGACAGGCCTTTTGAAGGTCACATTAATTGGGTTCAACCCAGTGCGTGGGAAAGGACATGTGACTTTCAAGGACTTAAAGAGGCTTCTCTCTGGGGCAGGGGTGTCCAACCTTGGCAACTTTAAGACTTGTGGACTTCAACTCCCAGAATTCCTGAGCCACAAGTCTTAAAGTTGCCAAGTTTGGACACCCCTGTTCTAGGGTAAAAAAAAAAAACCTAGCAAGGTAGAGGTGTGGGGGAGAGATCAGGCCTGCAGATCTTCTTCTCTTAGATTTGGCAGGAGTTGAAAAGAAGAGAAGCACACAGATAAAGGAATGTGGTTTATCTACTTTTAAAATTGGAATTACTCTCCTGGAACAAAATTTTGACAGTATGAAGTTCTACCACTAAAAAATATGGGGGAAAAAAAAATTTCCCACAAAAGAAAATAACAAGGAAAAAGAGATTGAAAGGAGGAGGAGGAGGAATGGTAGAGTCATGTGACCGGGTGGAGTTAAGAAGGTGTCTCTGAACTTGTATATTGTGGTTACCAACACTGGATGCAATATTCTAAGTGTGGTCTTAACAAAGCATTATAAAGTGGTATTAACACTTCATGTGACCTTGGTTCTATCCTTCTGTTAATGCAGCCTAGGGCTGTGTTGGCTTTTTTGGCAGCTACAGTACACTGCTGGCTCATATTTAAGTGACTGTTCACTACGGATCCAAGTTCCCTTTTGCAGTTTCTGCTATTGGGTCAGGCAGAGGTGGGATTCAGCCGGTTAGGATCAGTTTGGGTGAACCGGTTGTTAAAATTCTTCCCAGTTCAGTAAACTGGCTAATCCTATCATTGGCTGATGCCACCCCTCCCATATTCCAGGCCATTTTCGACCATTTTCCGGGTTATTTTTCAGTCATTTTCAGGCAATTTTCCTGAAAAACAGGAAAATGCCTGAAAATGGTCTGAAAAATGGCCTGAAAAATGCTCAAAATTGCCCCCCAAATGCCCACAAAAAACAGACCGAAAAATGAAGGAAGGAAGGAAGGAAGGAAGGAAAAAGATGGGAATGAGAAGGAAGGAAGAAGGGAAAGAAGAAATGAAGAAGAAAAGGAAGGAAGGAAAGAGATGGGAATGAGGAGAAAGAAGGAGGGAAAGAAGGAAGTCAGGAAGGAGAGAATGAAGGAAAGAAGGAAGGAAGGGTTTAATCCAACTTTAGTTTAGTCTCTTTCAGAATTGCCTGCGCAGAAATATTGTCAATCCTTCTCCTTCTGCAGTTTATTTATTATTTTGGAGGTGCAAATGGGCTTTAATTGTAAATTGGATAATTGGGTTCAACCCAGTGCGTGGGAAAGGACATGTGACTTTCAAGGATTTAAAGAGGCTTCTCTCTAGGGCAGGGGTGTCCAACCTTGGCAACTTTAAGACTTGTGGACTTCAACTCCCAGAATTCCTGAGCCACAAGTCTTAAAGTTGTCAAGGTTGGACACCCCTGTTCTAGGGTTAAAAAAAAAACCTAGCAAGGTGGAGGTGTGGGGGAGAGATCAGGCCTGCAGATCTTCTTCTCTTAGATTTGGCAGGAGTTGAAAAGAAGAGAAGCACACAGATGAAGGAATATGGTTTATCTGCTTTTAAAATTGGAATTACTCTCCTGGAGCAAATGCTGGCTGAATGCTGAATGCTGGCTGAATGCTGATTTATTTCAACTGATTCTTTCTGTTTCTTTCTTTTTTCTTTTTTCTTTCTTTCTTTGATCTAACTGCTTTCATTAATTTTTGCTTTCTGCATGGAATCAAAAGATATGACATAGGATTTGGATTTTATTAACCTGCAAAAACTTTTTACATCAAAATAGTCAGGAAATATCTTCTCAGCCTTCTTCACTTCCTCCCTGCTTTGAACAACATCATATCTGATTATAGAGAAAAGGAGGAGAAGGATACCTGGGAAAGCAGAGTCTGGCTAGCCAGATACAATCTTTAGTTGATTTTTTGTTTGTAAAGGTTTGACGAATTGTTGGAAGAAATATCCATCTGGTTCAGTTCCAAGCCGAGAGAAAGACACTGGAAACATGGAGACTGATTGAAAAGATGGTTTATTGATGAAGCAGAACTACATATTTTTGGTTCTGGGCAGCTGACCACAGGGAGTTGAGAATGGGTGGTTTTTATATCTTCTCTAGGCTTTGCACTTGAGCTTCCTCTTCCTGTGCAAGAACATGTATTGTATTGGCTGTTGTCAGTTTCCTATGGTGTTATGTAGGAATCATAACTGACTTTATAAAAGCAAAAGAGGAACTGCAAATCCTAGGTGTTTGTCTGAGCTAAGTTTGATTGAAGTTTGGACTGCTCTGAAAAGGTGTTGGGCAAGTCCTCTTGAGTGAAGGCTAATCCCATCATTGTGTCTTTGTTCAGACTGCTGCAGGGAGTTTCTGTCTTGAATGGATTTCTGTTTGCAATATTTGCCTATGAATAGAACTATCTAGTTCTCAATAAGCTCTTTATCTCTTAAGTGCTGACAACTGCTGTCGGCTATTAAGGAAAGTGGGAGTTGTTTTCTGCCTCTAAAATATGTTTCTCCATTTCTCATTTAGGGAAATATAATATCCTGCCTTTTTAATATTCCTCAGAATATTTTATTCTTTGGGGGGGGGGGGTGTTCCCACAAACTGATAAAATCTATGCAATACATTTTTTAAAAAAAGACATGAAATATTTTAAACCAACAAGAAAAGCTTGTTTTTAAGGCAGCCAGATTCATTGGGAAGAAATATAGAGACAGAAATATCTCAGATGATGGAAAACATTGGATAACGATCACTAGCTTTCTGAAATGGTATCTGGCAGGGATATCAAACTCAAGGCCAGGGACCAGATCAGGCCCACAGGATGCTTAGATATGGCCCACAAGGCTGCCCTGGAAACAGCAAAGGACCAGCCCGTGGTGCCTCTGCCTGTGAAAATGGAGCTTGGGAAGGCCACAAGTTCTGTTTTTGCTGGCAGAGAGCTGCAGGACACCACTGTTTGGTGCTCATCCTGGTCTCATCTTCCTCTGCTGGAGACAATGGATCTCCCTGGGCCCTGCCCGAGCCACCACAGGTGCCCCTGACACGAGTGATGTCAAGCTGGTCAAGCCCACCCTGGCCACACCTACCTGCCCTCCCCTGAGTTCAAACACAACTGTGATGTGGCTCTCAATGAAATTGAGTTTGATACCTCTGTTATAGGGTCTCCTGCTTGAGAATGGGGTTGGACTAGAAGATCTCCAAGGTCCCTTCCAGGTCTATTCTGAATGGATGGATGGATGGATGGATGAATAAATGAATGAATAAATGAATGAATTCTTTATTGTCCAAGAGTGATTAGACACACAAGGAATTTGTCTTGATGCATATGCTGTTAGTGTGCATAAAAAAGAAAAGATTCCGATTGAGTGATTCCTATGCCTGTTTTAGTAGTTGCCATAAAAAGGGAGGGGGGGGAGGAGGAAGGAAATCTGGAAGATCAGTGCAGCAGTTTGAAAGTGCAAGTACATTCCAAATCTTATCTTTAAAAGATTGTAACTAAAATACCAGAGCATTTGCCTGTGAATATATTTAATTGGAGAACATGAATGATGACACCCAGCCCGAAAACTGCTCAATTGGAGAATCTGGTTTATGAGATACCCAGTGGGGAGAGGAGGAAACAGGGTCACAGGTGACTGTAAATTATGTTTGCTAGAGTTGGCTTCATACAGGGCAATGCCAGTACGTCGCCTCTAATAAATCCTTTGAAGTTTTTTGAAGTTTGGTGTCAAGATTCAAGCCATTGTCTGGTTTAACTCCGACACAAACATAATCTCGGAATACTTCATTAAAACCTTCTACTGGTAACGTCTGTGAAATTTCGGAACTGAAATCATTCCCAGCAGTGGTGGGATTCAAAAATTTTTACAACTGGTTCTGTGGGCGTAGCTTATTTTGTGGATGTGGCCTAGGGGGTCATGTGACTGTATGGGTGTGTTTTATTTGGTGGGCATGGTTTGGCAGTCATGTGACTGGATGAATGTGGCTTGGCGGTCATGTGACTGGCCTAAAAAGAAAAGTAAAAACTCAACAGAGGCAGAAACTCAGCCCCCCCCCCCCGAGTAATGGGCCATTACTCTGGCCTAGGCATCTGTTTTACATAACAAAGATCTACTTCAGGTAGAACTATAATAGGAATTGCCCAAAGGCCTTTCATTATGAGTTGCCCCTGCATGGCCCCATGGGAACCTGACAACCAATCAGAATACAAGCTCAAATTCAAATCCCAACAGAGGGCATAAAACCAAGGAATTCTCAGCATCCCTCAGCCCAAGAGCTCCAAGGCATGTGGTCCTGTCCACCATTAAACCATCTTCCCAAGCAGTCACCATGTTTCCAGTCTTTCTTCTCCAGAACTGAACCCAGAAGGATAATTTTTCCAACATCATCTAAGAAGTTAGATCAATAAGAATGAATTTCATAGGTACATTCACAGAGAAATACTGATTTCTTTTTCTAAAATTGATTCCTCAAGTCAGTTCACTGATTATATGGATTAGGTTCAGTATTTAGGTCAGTACAAGGCAAGTAGACTGTTAGTGGTGTCATGGTTAAAACAATGGTAAAGCAACATATGGATTTAAAATCAGAAATATTTTGTTGGGTAGAATACATATTTAATTTTATACATGTTAACAACTGCTAGAATTGTGTTTGCACAACAATGGAAGAACAAAGATATGAAAATGAATAAAAAATATTAGAATGTGCAGAAATGAATAAATTAACAATTACAAATTTACAATCAAGGAGAAGGCTTAGAATACTTTTTAACATGGGATTTCTTTTATCAATGGCTAGAAAAAGAAATTAGAAATGTAAAAGTATAAAAGAAAACACCAATTATATAAAGAAATTTCAGTAAGAAGGATAAGCAAATATTAGGATTTGATCATTGTTAATGAATAAATAACTTTGAGAGTATACCCCCCCCCAAAAAAAATACTGCAGATAAAAACCAGTTTTTTAGTTAATCCCCAGGCAAAGCCACTGCAAGAAAAACCCTGGATTGTTCCCCCAAGGACCCAAAACCTCACACCAGAAATCTCAGCCCTTCTGCCTTTAAGAAACCCCCAGGCAAACAAGCAAGACAACAAAAAGCAACACTAAAGTACAGCCATTATTAAGGTAAATCACCTGGAGGTCACCTTTTCCTGATTCCTGGCAGAATTAACCACCATGATAGGAAAGACAAAAGACCCAGGCAAGAACAAAAGCAGGACAATCATGGACACTCAAAACCCATCAAGCAGGTTCAGGTCCAGAAATCTCAACATGTTAAAACCAGCTTTAATAATGGTGCAAGTGTTATACCTCAAAACACGTTCCTAATTTTCTCAGAAAGTAAAGTTGCTGCCAAGCAGCTGGACTTCACGTAAAATGTCCCCTGGCCTGCATGCTGCAAGCATCAACATCAAAAAAATGCTAGGACATGTTGTTATGTGCTTATAAATTAAAGCTATAATTTTAGATTTTTCCAGCTGTATCTGCTTTGTGAGTGTGTGTGTGTAGTTTCAGTTGTGTAGGGAGTGTGTTTTCAGTTGTGTAGTTTTGTGGGTCTGCTGCCAATCCAGTCATGTAAACATGACTGGATTGGCAGCAGACCCACAAAACTACACAACTGAAAACATACTCCCTCATGGCTGCCAACTCTCATGCAATCAGCGTGAGACTCACGCAATTCAACCAATTTTGACTGTCTCACTCTGATAAACAAAATCTCACGCTAAACCCCCAAAATCATGGAATGTACAAAAATATCCCTACATTCTCTGATTATATTCCGAATATTCCCCTTAGCTTAGGAGAAGGATGAGCTCCCAGCGCCGCCCCACCCTGCCCAGCCACCCCGCCCTGCCCAGCCACCCCACCGCGCCTCTTTTCCCGCCTTAATCCTTCTGCCGGCGTCCCGTAACTGTGCATGATGCTGATCATTAGCAAATCGCTTCAGGAAAGCGAAGAGCAAGAGGCTTCTTCCCACCCGGGGCGCTCGCAGCCACTTTGCCCCGCCCTCTCCCTCTCTGCAGTGTCCTCCGGGACAAGCCAGCTGCCCTTTTCAAAGAAGGACACGAGGGGGCTGGCAAAGCCTCTTTTGCAGGCAACAGCCTCGGCCAGTAATAACCCTGGTAAGCAAAGCTGAATTGTCCGCTGCCAGAGATGTAATCCTGTCAGTCCTCCAACCTTTCTATTTTGCAAAAAAGCTGCCCAGCCCCTTTATAGATCAGCCTGGCGCGCTTCTCGCCTTGCTGGTTTGGGAAGACTCTTTTGGATCAGCTAAAAGAGAGCATAAGGCGTGTAAAGGGGTGGTAATAATAATTATAATAATAATAAAATTTAAAATAATAATAATTTTATTCAGAGTTGTGTTGGATCTCTTTTTTTGGGGGGGGGGTTGTCCCATTCTTTCTTGGTGTTCTTTCTGTCCTTTTTGCTTTTTTAAATGGTCTTTCTCCCCTGGGTCAGAAATCCAGCCAGAGAAAATAAAGAAACATCTTTGGTGCTTAAATGGAAGCCACTCCGTAATGGCTTTGTTTCAGAAGAAGGAATCACTTTTTCCTCTTTCTCCTTTGAGTTTAAATCCTAGGTCTCCATGCACCAGATCGACAGGACTGTACTACATTATTATCATATTTTCAAACCCTTAGATAAGGACTCAATAAGGACTTTTTTTGATGCCAGTAGGCTTCTCAGCCCCAAATTGGGATAGCCCTGACTCAACTAGAACATATTCTAATCTTAACACAATTTACCATCCAAAGAGCAGTAAGACCATTAAGTTCAGAATCTAAACTTACCCAATAAATATTGTACGGCCGCACAGCAGGCCGCCACACCAGAAACCCGCTAAATTATTAGAGTTGACAGTTCATCTGTGATGAAGTGTAGTATTTAACCTGTGGCATTCAACTACTATTCCAGAGTTTCCTTGTGAATCAAGAGCTGCACTTGCTGTATTTTTTAGTCTCTACCAGGGCTTTGTTTTGGTTCTATAGCTTCTATGATGAAAGCTAGGGCCAAGCTTCAGAATACAGTAGATGAGTTTTACAGTTAACAATATGTATATTTATATGAAGCACTCATTATTCGATTAAATGTTTAGTTTATACATGTCTGAAATTATGAACCCCTATTTCAGTCAACAAGTTAGTATATAATTAAAGACTGAGACTATAGCATTTGATATTGGCATGTAGTATGGTATTTGATACAGAAAGAAGAATACCCATTGATGTATTTGCATTATCTCTGTAGTTGTTTCGGGTTTTTTGTCTTTTTGTTGCACATTGAATTCATCCTATAGTGGTCTATAGTACATCACTAAGCTAATAAAGTCAGTTGAGGTAGAATACTGCAGTTACAAGTCAGGAACTTCAATTATTCATGGTCAGTGAACTGCATTATTAATATCTTACAAATCCGGTTCAAGTACATTGGTGCTGCTTGCATGTATGTATGTATGTATATGTCTAAATCATGACTAAAGTATGCATCAGATTGCACCATTTAAAATGTAAAATTGTCAAAGCTCCCTACCGTGGAAGGGGGGACACCCCCCTTCCACACCATCCCCCCCTCGGTCGCTCCGCTCCCTCGCAGTGTCTCACTCCGAACTATCACTCAAGGTTGGCAGCCCTGCTCCCTACACAACTGAAAACTACACACACACTCACAAAGCAGATACAGCTGGAAAATCTAAAAAATATAGCTTTAATTTATAGGCACATAACATTTCACACAATTTAAAAGAACTTCCATACACACACAATGACAACCTCACAAAGCAGCTAAAAATAGAAAAGCAGCTAAAATTTCCAAAATTTTGTATGGCTATTCTATGAGTACCCTATTCTACAAGGTACTCCATGTAGTCTATATATATGCTTCACGAACAGTTTTGCAAGCTTTTTTGCAGATGGAAGTCCTTTACAGGCTGTAAAGTGGGCCTGCTTAGAGAATAAATCAATGACCATCCAAATGATTGTATTCCCTTCATTCTCAGGTAATTATACGATAAAGTCCACTGCGATTTCTTCCCATGGCTGGGTTGGTTCAGCGGCTTGTTGGCGGAGGCCAGGGGTTTTCCAGTTCTGTGTTTCATCGTGGCACAAATTGAGAAACTTTTTACATAGTCCTCGATGTCAGGTTTCATTTTTGGCCACCAGAACTTTCTTCTTAGTAAATGTAGGGTTTTGAAGAACCTGAAGTGGTCTCCCAGCCGTGACTCATGGCTACGCTTTAGTCTTAGGGTTGTGGGTACATAAAGTTTAGTCCCTTTTCAAGCCAGTCTCTCATTCATTGTTAATTTGTTTTAATGGTCCAGAAACCAGGGATCGGTCAATAGGGCAGCTTTCAATTCTGTGGTCAGTTTGTTTTCTAGGTGTTTGGGGTTGTGGTTGGCTTGGCCTCGAGTGGTTACTTGGCCTGCAGATTGAGCTCCATCTCAATTCCCAGGTTGGCTTGTACTATTTGCTCTCGGTGACTTGTCAAACTGGGGTTTTCTGGACAGAGTATCCACCAATACATTTTTTCCTCCAGGGATATATTTCATGTTGAAGTTGAATCGCTTGAAGTATTGGGCCCAGTGGACTTGTTTGTTTGATAACCTCTGAGGGGTCTTTAGAGCTTTCAAAGTTTTTGTGATCAGTCCATTCCTCAAATGGCTCCTGCACCCCTCCTAGAAAATGCCTCCAAGTCAACAAAACCCATTGTTTTGTTGGAAAATGCTTCTTTCTCCCAGACCGCCCATCTTTGCTCTGTGTCTGTCAGCTTTTTTGACACATAACCGCAAGGCATCAGTTGATTTTGAGAGTCTTTTTGTAGCAGAACAACTGCTACTGCTACTGCTACATTACTTGCATGCTTGGACAACAAAAGATTTGGTCAGGTCTGGGTGCTGGAGGATGGGCTCAGTGGCAAAGAGACGTTTTAAGGTTTCAAAAGCTTTCTGATAGTCCATGGTCCAAGCCAAGATTTGACTGGGCTTTGGTTTGGTGGGTGACGGGCCTATTTTTAATAACTCCATTAAAGGGAGGGCAACTTTGGCAAAGGAAGGAATGAATTGTCTATAGAAATTGTCAAAACCCAAAAAACTTTGAAGTTGTTTTCAGATTTTGGAGGGTTGCCAGTCCAGCACGGCTTTCACTTTTCCAGGGTCCATCTCAATTCCCAGGTTGGATATTTGGTAGCCTAAATAATCCAGCGACTCTTTGTGGAATTTGCATTTTGAGAGCTTTACACATAATTTGGCAGATAGAAGTTTTTCCAGGACACATTCTTTGATGGTTTTGCTGAATAAAAGGATGTCATTCAGGTATATGAGGGCCCCCCCGGTACAGGTGCAGAGGTAGTAATTCATTGATGAGTTGCATAAATACTGCAGGAGCCCCCTGAAGTCCAAAAGGCATGACTCTGAATTGGAAACTACCCAAAGGGCAGTGAAAAGCTGTTTTCCACTTGTCTCCCTCTTTGATGTGGACCTAGTAGTAAGCTTCTCTCAGATCTAGTTTGGTGAATATCTTGCCTTTCGATAGGTGGTTTAAAAAGTCCTTCATGAGGGGGAGAGGGTACATGTTTTTGACACACATGATGTTTATGTCCCTAAAGTCCACATAATTTCAACCCACCATCTTTCTTCTCCTTGAACAACACGGGGGCAGCTAACCTCAAATTGGCAGGTTCAATAAAACCTCAGTCCAAATTGTTGTCGATGTAATTTCTTAATTCAGTCATTTCAGAGGTGTCATGGAATACATCTTTGGTTTTGGTAGTTTTGCCCCGGGTTCTAATTCTATGGTGCAATCAGTGGCTCGATGTGGAGGTAAAACATTATACTCCTCTTCACTGAATGCTTCAGTCCAGGCTTTGTATTGGTTGGGTATTTGGGGGGTATCTGGGAGAAGGTTAGATGCTGTGGATGCTGGTTCAGGTTTTGGGTTCAAATTGGCTGGTGTTTTCTTAGTGGGGGGAAGTGGGGGCAATGGGCCCAGCCCAATGATGATTTTCCTGAATCCATCCTCCCATTTGATGGTAAGGACCCATTTGTCTAGCCAAGCAAGTCTCAATATGATTGATTCTGACATTCTGGGGGCCACTATAAAGTGTATGATTTCGCAAATGAGGACCCATTTCCATCTTAATCAACTCCATCATTTCGGTAGCTGGGGTCCCCCCCAATTAATGTCCCATCCACTTGCTCAAATTAGATTGGGCATCTTAGTGGGTTAGTCTTTATGCCCAATTGCTCAACACTAGGAAGCCCGATAAGGCTTCTAGAGCACCCAGTATCAATGACAGTTTCTAACTTCCTGGTCTCCCCTGTGTTAGGTACCACTAACTTAACTTTGACAGTAAAAGGTATGATGGGAGCACTCACCATTGGGTCGTCTTCATCAGTCGGATTTTCGAGGAGGTGATGTCGGTCTGGAAGTCTGCTGCTCCCTTCTGCATAGAGGGGACTTTCCAAGCTGTGTCGAGCAAATCAGCTAATGTCCGGAGGTCTTCCTTGACTTTTCTGACCTCTGACAGCTATACTAGACTTTGATTGTGGTGCTCATGGTGCAGATGTGAGAGCCAGTCAGTCAGCTGCTTTATGCCCATCCTGGCCATAGTGGTAACATTTTAACATCCTGTTGGGTTGGATACATGTAGTTTCAGTGGGTTTGGTTAGCGGTCTCCTAGCCACGGTTCTCTTAGGTGGGCCTTCAGAAAGGGGTTTTCTATGTGGGTTGATGTCGCGGTCTAATCTGAGGGCATTGGTATACCATGATTGCAGAGTCTCTGGTATTCCTCTGGGACTTCCGGTTTGGGCTTCTTTGGCGATAGACCAAAATCCACGATTGTGCATGGTTTTGATCTGTGCTCGCCACTGGAGCACCCTGAGCCGCTTGGATTTGGGGCTGAAGCCACCCTGTAGAGGTGGTGAAGAAGGGGGAGACTGCAAGCGGGATTGAGGAGAGCCGCATCTCTCCTCCTCTGCTGGCCATCACTCCCTTTCCCAATGGTGTTCTTAAAGTAGTATAAAATCATCCTTTCAGGCCAATCCATGAGATGGCTCATGATCCTTCTAAAGTCCCAAATAAAGTCTGATAAGGGTTGCTTGCCTTGTTTCATTTCCATTAACTTTTTTCCATTCTTTGCCACCCTGTCTGGATTTTCAAATCTGAGTCTCAATAATCGAATAAACCCATTGACATCTTGCAATTCTGGGTCTTGTTCATTGTGTAGTTGGGCCACCCAGTCAGATGCATCTGTTTCATTCATCCCATCTGTTATGGCAATAACCAAATTGCGCTATTGCATATTGTTGCATATTGATCTCCAAATTGGTCTATGTGGGACCGGATTCGAGTGAGGAAGTAATTAAAATCCTCATCAAAAATGACTTTGAATGGTATTTGGTCCGGTCTGGGTCATGGTTGGGGAGGTGGCACCTGCAGGTTGAACTGGAATGAAAGGAGCCTAATGGGCTGCGTATCTAGACTGGGCAGGGGCCCTAAAGCCTGGCTGGGTTGTGCCTCTCTGGGAGAGAGGTCTCTGCAGGGTTGCTCCAATTGGGGTTTGCATTAGTGGTTGCCATGAGAAGGGTGGGTGTTGCCTGATTCCCTGCCTGATTGGAGGGGGAGTGCCTGCTGTCTGCTGTCTGGGTAGATCCCCTTCAATCCAGGGCTTTGTTGGTGCTGGCATCCATTGGCACTTTATCCACCTCTGGCCTGGATAAAATCCCCATCCTGGAGGGATACTTTCTGCATGGGGTAACCTTCTTTCTGAAAAGTGGGGAGCAGGACTTGGGGTTTGCAACATGCCTCTGGTAGTCAGCACCTCTTGCTGGGCCTCTCCAACTGGCATCTGTGTAATCTCCTCGTCCCTCACAATACTTGGATAAGAGAAGATGGGTTGTGTCAGGCTCCAACTTGTCCAGACAGGCTGTGGCTTTGAGACCATGCTTGCAACTTTTTTTTGGAGTTTTAAAATGAACTTTATTTGCAATGGATTAAAAAGACCTATGAGTATTAAATAAACCTATGAGTATACAGAAATAAAAAATAGTAAACATACTCATAGGACAGTTAAGGACAGATATTTCTTTCTATTACATTTGATAATAGGTTTGATAGTTCATAATAAACAATAATAACTAATAATTGGAAAGTATTCCTTGTTTCTTATAGATAACATATTAATAAATAAGTAACACATGTTACTCTACTATTGCTATTGGATTATAACTGTATTATTTAATCATTAGAACCTTCATAATGTTTATGTATTAGAGTAGAAGCTTGAAATCATTATTTTATATGTTCAGTATATACAACTATATATAATATGTTTCCTGGGGTCATTTATTCTGTACATTCTTTTTCTTGCGTTCTACCCAATTGTATCATTTATCCCAGACCAGGTAGTACTCTGAATCATCCTTCCCATTTAATTTGAGTGTGAGCCTCTCCATTTCAGCACATTCATAAATTTTTTGAATAATAATGTGTATCGGTGGTACGTTGGGCCTTTTCCAATATTGTGCCAAAGAAATTTGTGCCGCTGTTAGGAAGTGGGTGATCAGGTATCTCACTTTGGGAGAATAGTCCCCTTTAATTATCCCCAGGAGGAACAGTTCCAGTTTCCACTCCAGTCCGCATTCAATCATTTCTTCTTCTATCCATATTCTTATCCTTGTGCAATATTTTTTAATCTCAAGGCATGTCCACCAAAGGTGGAAATAGGTACCGAATTTCTCTTTACATTTCCAACAGCTTGGGTTTGCTGTTGGATATATTTTAGCTAGTGTAGAGAGTGCCAGATGCCATCTATATATCATTTTATATAAATTTTCCTTGTATGGTATTGATTTTGTTAATGTAAGAGTCCTTTGCCAGATTTCCTCCCAGTTGTCCAGATCTATATTATAACCAAAGGTTTTTTTTCCCAGACTAGCATTGATCCTTTCACAATTTCCTCAGCCAATTCGTATTTTAGTACGTAATTATATAATTTAGATATCATATTTTTTTCCGGGCCCAGGAGTATTTATCTAAATATTTATCTAATATTTCAAATCCATAATCTTTTACATCTCATTTTTATTTGAAAGTAGGACCAATTGTCAATAATTATTTCTTGGGTTTCTACTCCTGAATCGATTTAAGCTTTCCCTCATTGTCTAGAATTTGGTGGTATTTGAGCTTTTTGCTAATATCCATCGTGTTGGGATGGAACGTCGCCTCCATTGTTGAAAGCCACCTCGGAATTTTAGTGTAGTGGTTCCTTCTAATATCTGTCCAAATTTTAATCAGAGATTTATGTATAATGTGACTGGAGAAATATGAATGGCTTTTATTGTGTGTGCCACCCTATTTGTAAATCATGGCCCTCAAGTGTTAAGATTCTTTTATTTCCCAATTTAATCCAGTCTTTTATCCACACTAGTGCCGCCGCTTTGCAATAGGTCTCCCAGGCGGGAAGTCCAAAGCCACCTCTGCTTTTATTATCTTGTAGATAGATTTTTTTTATTCTTGTTTTTTTCCCTGCCCAAATGAATTTCATAACAATTTTATCCAAGTCTTTAAATAATTTTTTTATCCAATAAAGTCGGAATTGTTTAAAATAAATACAAAATTTTGGGTAATACATTCATCTTGATTGTTGCTATTCTATCTAATAGTGAGATTTGCATTTTACTCCAATTTTCCAGATCCTTTCCAATTTGTTGCAATAATTTGATATAGTTGTCCTCCCTCAGGGTTGATGTTCTAGGTCTTAGCCAAATGCCTAAATATTTGATCTTATTCACAATTTGTAATCCCATCATTTCCTCTAATTCTTTTTTTTTTACTGTTTGTTTAATTTTTAACTAGCATTTTTAACTAATTTTTAACTAGTCTTTTTCTTGTTAATTTTTAATCCTGCCCATTTGCCAAATTTATCTATTTCATTTAATAATACTGGTCCCAAATCTATTGGTTCTTCTATGACAAAGACCATGTCATCCTCAAATGCTTGTAATTTGTACTCTTGACTTCTCCGTTTTGTTCCCTTAATTTCTTTGTTCGATCTAATTCTGTCCAATAATGTTTCTAGAATTGTTATAAAAAGCAGAGGTGACAGTGGGCATCCCTGCCTGATACCTTTCTTTATCTCAAATGGTTTAACTTCTCCATTTATCAGTACATTTGCCTTTTGTGTATCATAAATAGAACTTAGCATCTTTGCAAAATTACCACCAAATTTCATCAGATTAATCTGGTATTTCATGAAATCCCAATTAAGATTATCAAAGGCCTTTTGCGCATCCAGGAAAACAAGAGCCACTTGGTTTCCTGGGTGCAGTTCATAAAATTCTAATATATCTATTATCATTCTCATATTATATCTAATCTGTCTCGTGGGAAGAAATCCGCTTTGGTCAGGGTGAATTTTGTCATTGAGCACTTTCTTTAATCTTTCTGCCATTACAGTCATGAAAATTTTAAAGTCTGAATTTAGAAGGGATATTGGTCTATAATTCTTTATTTGATTGGCATCTGCAACCTCTTTAAGAATTAATGTAATATAAGCTTTCTTCCATGATTCTGGAATTTTAGCTTCCAGTAATATCTCATTGCAGATCTCTTGCAACACATTTTCTAGTACCTCTCCTATCTCTTTATATAATTCACTTGGAAAGCCATCTTGGCCTGGGATTTTGTTGCTTTTTTGTTTTTTAATAGCTTCTTTTAATTCACTTAAAGTAATTTCTTTATTAAGTATCTCCTTTTTGTCCTCTGGTAGTGGATGTAAAACTCCTTCTTTCAAATATTCTTCTCTTTTGTTTAGATCAACTGTATCTTGCTTATATAAGTAATATTTCCATTTTTATATATATATATATTTGTTCACATGCATAGTCTTGATTGTTATTTGTAATTGCATTATAGTCTCCAAATATACAAATTTTTGGGTTGCCAATTTCTATCAATTTCTCATATAGGATTTTATAGAATTCATTCTGATTTTTATTGGGAGCATATATCCCCACCAATAGAATGCTTTTAAGCTTGCCACTTTTAATTGCTGGAATTGTTGTGGTAATTCCGCCATCAATGAGCTCCCAAAATCAATCTTGGGGTTATCATCTTGAGAGAGTTCCAACTCAATTTGGGTCTCCTCCCTCCAGCCTGCTTCCTTTGCTGTATTCAAAGGGCTAGGGAAAGATTTTTCTTCAGGCTATCTGTGTAAAGTTGTTTTGCAACTTTCCCACGAGTTGGAATGTCTTGGCCTGGCTCCCAAATCCTTTCTCTCCTCGGCCATTCTAAAGGCATCTATCATCTCCTCCAAAGGGGGGCTGAAAGATTCAGCTAATGCTCCAGAGCCCCCTCCCCACAAGCCCCCTCCTGCTCACCTTCAGTGTTGGCTGATTCTTGAGCTTTCTCCATCGCTGGAAAAAAAAGTCTCTGGGGTATCAGCTTAAGGCCCGTTAGAAAAAAGTTAGTTCTGAAATAATGTCAGGGTTCCAGCCATTGTCCGGTTTAAATAGTAACTCCGACACAAAAATAAACTCGGAATACTTCATTATAACCTTCTACTGGTAACGTCTGTGAAATTTCAGAACTGAAATCATTCCCAGACCTTCCCACAAAATTCAACCTTCCCCCTCCCACTTTTCTACACCTCATTAATCACATGAACCAATTACTCTGCAGCTGCAATTTCTTTGTGCGACATACTAAATAATCTTGAACTTTCAAACTAAACTTTTTTCCCTTTTAGAACTATTCAATTACATCACCACCACCGCCCAACATTCTTCAACTTTGTGATAGCAATAAATTCCAGAGCTGACATTTGGCTCCAGAATCATGATTTAATTAGGGTGATTGCTGGAATCTTGACATATGCTTTTTCTTTGCTGTAACATTCAGGCACCATCCCTAGTAAGAATATATAAGGTTTCAAATCTATATGTTGCTTTATCATTTTTTCCAGCCATGTGTGTACTTTTATCCAATATCTTTTAACTTCTACACATGTCCACCACATATGGTAATATGTTCCAGGTGTCTGATGGCACTTCCATCATTTAGCTGATTTGTCTTTAAACATCTTTGCCAGTTTCGCTGGTGCAAAGTGCCATCTTTAAAACATCTTATACAATCAGCCTCCATGTTGTTTCCAGTGTCTTTCTCCTAGCTTAGGACTGAATCAGATGGATTTTCCTTACAACAGTAGCTTTAGTTTAGTGTAATAGTTTTAAATTCTTTTGGCCTGTTTAGCAAGGGGTGAAAAACCAACATTGCTGTATTAGACTAATCAGCATTTAACTAAGGAGGATGTTGTGTGTCAGTCTTTTTTGAAAAACACTTTTTCTTGTTAATGTCTTTTTCGTTGTGTTTTTTTCCTTTTCCTTTTTAAAAAATGTTGTTTTGTATTTTAATCTTCTTTGAATAAACTAAAATTTTCAGCAAAAAAAAAAAAAAGGAATGCTGATTTACCTCCTGCCTATCAGATACTTTGGAACTAAGGGTGCAGCACAAGGAAACACCAATTAATGACTTAATAGCCAGTCACCTTGAAGCATGATCACATGCTTCAAGGTGAAGGAAGAGATCAAGAAAAAAGGGCTGATATGCTGAGAGTGCCTGGGTTTTTTTAACCTTTGTTGAGAGTCAGTCACAAACTCCCTAATTAACATCTAAAAGCCGCACCCAATGGGAAGCATATAAATGTAACACATTGAACAGTCCAGTGCACATATTCTGGAGAGATAGAAATTTTCTGAGGATGAGGTCCAGCCTGAATCTGAAAGCTTGGAAGTGTTGGAAGCAAAATCCTTCTGGGTTCAGTTCCAAGTGGGGGAAAAAGACACTGGAAACATGGAGGCTGTTTGGAAGGTTTAATGGTGGACAGGATCACATGGCCTGGAGCTCCAGAGTGAAAAGGAAGGATGATCACATGCTTCAAGGTGAAGGTAGAGATCAAGAAAAAAGGGCTGATATGTTGAGAGTGCCTGGGTTTTATAACCTTTGTTGAGATTTGAATTGAAGCTTGTTTCTAATTGGTTGTCAGACTCCCATGAGGCCATGCAGGGGCAACTCTGTAGGCTGTCCTGAGTTCCAGGCTTGCTGGATGATGATGCACTGAAAGGGCTTTTGAGCAATTGCTAAAGCTTTACCTGGAGATCTTTTGTTATATAAAGTATTCTGGCCCAGGCCTTAATGGCCCATCTATTAACAAAGATGGGGGTGAGCTTCTACTTCTGAGGTGAGTTTCTGCTTCTGAGTTTCTACTCTTTTTAGGGAAAATATTCTGTCTTTTTAATATTTCCTAGGATATTTCAATTTTCTAGGAGAGAGGTGGGTGCTAATTTCCTACAGAAGAATAAAGCTTTGATCACAGTGACTGACCCAGACTGGAACTTGCAAAAAAGTGGAAGGACACTGGTCTGATTGCACTTAATAAATTACCTAGTTAATCTTGATTATCAAAGGAAATGGAACTTTTTATATTATTGGGAGAAATCTCCTTGGTTAGTTCCCCAACTGGGAAGCAATCACAAATGCTGAGAAGAAATAGCTTCAAAAGCAAGCTGCTAGAAAGCAGAATCATTTAATTCAGGAAGGCAAGAAGAAATAGTGACACATCTCAAGCATTCCTAGCTAACTAGCAAGATTGGGAGTTTGCCTGTTATGCTTAATTCCCCTCTGAAGCTCCTAAAGCTTGATGGGTTTTGTGTTTGTTTTGTGATGTGTTTCTGATTGCCCTGAGTTTTGTTTTCCTGGATTAATCTTGGTCCAGGGTCTTTTGTTTTTCCTGTCCTAAGGGTTAATCCTGTCAGGGAGGCAGGAAAAGGGAATTCTGGTGTTGTGCTGATTAGACATAGCTGTGAGTTATACATTGAGGATAGCTAATAAAATCCAATAAATTAACTTTGCGTGGAAGCCTTTGTAGTGTCGAACTGCTTGTCTCATGCTGTACCAGAAGCCTGGGACAAGAAAGGTGTGCCTTAGTTTAGTGAGTTATTTTTAGCCTGATTCCACTTATCTTTATTGCTCTACTTAAGTATTCTTTTCAGCTGGTGCTTTTTCCTGGGGTTTAAATTCCTTAAAGGGGAAGAGCTGTTTTAAGTCTTTTGGCACTGTTTTAGTGGTTCCTGGCACTATCCTTTGGGGGTGTACTTCTCACAATATTTTTGGATTGTTTTACTCAATTTTCTTTTCAATCTGCAGACAATACACACGAGTATTCCCACATTTATTTATTTTTTTCTATTTAGAAACTATCAGTTTCATATGATGATTCATACAGGAACCAAATAGATTTTTTTAACTTTTGCAGAGGGAAAAAACCCTCTTTCTCTGAAATTCATGTTCCAGTGATACTTTATTTTTGAATTGTATTCAAAATCCAGCACACCCTGGGGTTTTGTTGCTGTTGTTTTACTGCTGTGTTGGGTTTATAAACTTGCCCATAAACAATAGAACATTTTGATCCAATAAAACCAATACAAATGGTCGGTTAAAAGTAATTGTGTTGGACATTGAGAGAGGAATAGCTTCTGCAGCAGTGGCTCCTGCTGCCTCAGCTCCAGTTTCATCAACAGTCAACACAGCCTTATGGGTAACCTGAGAAGAAAAGATGAAAAAAAAAATCAAAATTTGGAAGAAGAGAAAAATAACTCAGAAATGATGATAACTTGTTACACAGATCTGTGACTTTGCATTACTAGAATTATATTAACTTTCTCTGTCTTGTTCCAATTTTAGCCATGCAGTGCTGAAGTGAGTGCTGGATTCTCCTGAGGGAAGATTTTAAAGAGAAAATTTTAAAGAGAAAATTTTAAAGAGAAAAGTAAAGTCCTACACTTAGGCAAGAAAAACCAAAAGTACATATATAGCCTGGGTGAAACCAGGCTCAATAGCAGTAACTGTGAGAGGGATCTTGGAGTCTTAGTGGACAACCAGCTAAATATGAGCCAGCAGTGTGCAGCAGCTGCCAAAAAAGCTAATGCAATCCTAAATTGTATTAACAGAGGGACAGAGTCAAGATCAAGGGAAGTACTAATACCACTCTATAAAGCCTTAGTGAGACCACACCTAGAGTATTGCATCCAGTTTTGGTCACCACATTATAAAAAAGATGTTGAGACTCTTGAAAAAGTACAGAGAAGAAGAACCAGGATGATTAGGGGACTGGAGGCTAAAACATACAACGAACATTTGCAGGAATTGGGCTTGGCTAGTCTAGTAAAGAGAAGAACCAGGGGAGACATGATAGCTGTCTTCCAATATTTGAGGGGCTGCCACAGGGAGGAAGGGGTCAAGCTATTTTCTAAAGCTCCTGTAGGCCAGACAAGGAATAATGGATGGAAACTGAACAAGGAGAGATTTAACCTGGAAACAAGGAGAAGCTTTCTGACAGTGAGAACAATCAACCAATGGAACAGCTTGACTTTGGAAGCTGTGGGAGCGCCATCACTTGAGACTTTCAAGAAGAGTTTGGACTGCCATTTGTCAGAAATGGTGTAGGGTCTCCCACTTGGGTGGCGGGGGATTGGACTAGATGACCTACAAGGTCCCTTCCAACTCTGATTATCTGTTATCTGTTAAATCAGTGTTTTTAAGACTTCACAACTTCTGGAAGTTGAAGTCCAGATGTCTTCAAGGCACCAAGCTTGAAAAACATTGGGTTGAACAGTTGTGAAAAGAAACAGATAATAAATTTTAATTAGCAAGAAATAATTTGGATAATTAGAATGAAAAGGAGAAGTTGGGATAAGATATGAAATTAAATAGATAACGTAAATATTGATATTATAATTTGGAATCATTTTGTATGTTCTATTGGTTTTCTTCTTTAATTATTATTAATATTTTTTTAGAAAAGAATTTGTAAGCTGTTATGCCTTGATTGTTTGTGCACTGTTTTTGTAAAATTAATAAAATTTGTTTAAAAAAAAAAAAAGAAACAGGTAAGCGATGCAGCGATGGCTCACCTTTTTGGCACTGTGTGCCAAAATGGAGCGTGGGCGGGAGCATGAGCACTCCTGCATGCTGAAAACTGAAAAAACACATGATCTTCTGGTTTCCAGTATGCCTGGTCTTCCGGTTTCTGGTGCGCATGCGCAGACCAGCTGGCTGGTGCGCCTGCGCTGGTTCCGCCTGGCATTTCAGGGGTCCTCACGCCTCCCTGCCTGCCCCCCTGATCCCTGTTGGGATGATCCCTACCAACGACCCAGTTCCACAGCCCTGGACAGGGAAAGAAAGTTGGGTGGGTAATGCCGCTTCCCTCTTTTGGAAAGCTGGAGCCCCTTCCTGGCCTCAAAGGGAAGGGGCATCAGTGTTCCTGGGGTTTGGGTTGTGGAGCCAGAAGTTGGGAAAGCTTTGCCCCAACTCTGGCTGGGATGAAGCACCCCTCTCCAGCCCTTCACTGAGAACAAGCGAGCAGAAACACACACACACCACTTCTGCCAAGGGAGTGTGACTGCTTCCCAGTCAGTACACCTCTTACCCTGGCGTTCCTCTGGTGAGCATTTGCTGGCTGGGTGGTCAACTGCTTCATGCCAGTGAGCCATGCAGGCAGGCCCTCCTCCTCCTCCATAAGGAAGAGGCAGTGCAATAGCCCAAAGAGGTGCAAAGCTGAGGGCCAGGGTGGGTAGGCTGGGGCTTTCCTCCCTCTCTGCCTGAGTGGGGTTGTTGCACGGCTCCAGCCCATGTGTGCTCCGGATCACCTGGCCAGCTTGGGTGTCCCACAAAAGCCAGCTGCCCCTGTGCAGCCCCCCTCCCACCATTTTTGCTAAGGAGGCGCGACTGTTTCTGTTCCTGGCATTCCACCCATGCAGCTTAGTTCCTGCGCCGCCCCAGAAGAGCTGGCCACCCCCCACGCAGCTCCCCTTCCCCCCTCCCCTTGGCGGGACCTCTGCAGCCTCTCGAGACAGAGCTCTGATGGGAAGGAAGTGGTGTTGACTTGGCCGCCGTCTGGGAGGAAGCTCCTTGGCACTCGGCCCAGCTTTCCTGGAGGGGCTCTGGGGCAGCCTGGCAGGGAAAGGTGGAGGGCGGGAGCTCCAAGGAGACAAGGATGCCATCAAGGGAAAGGATGCCATCAAGTCCATACAAGGGAAGTGTCAAGGGAGCAAAAGAGAAAAGAGGGAGGGGAGAGGATCTTGGCCTCCCTCCCTCCCTTAAGCAGCTTCCAAGGCTGCCCATCCTTCTCACAGGGGGTGCCCTCCCTCCCCATCAGCCAAAACATTGTGTTCTGTACACTCATTAGCATTCTTGAAACTCCGTGCTTTGATTGGCCAAAGCGCGGGGCGATCTGATTGGCTTAGCGAGCTGCGCTGATTGGCCCGCTGAGAATCTCCCACGATTGGTGGAAACAAATTGCGAGAGATTCAAAGTGGTGCCATTGGCCGCGGCCACCACGGCTTGACAATAAAAAGCCGCTGTTTTTTCCCTCGGAGCCAGATCGGTTCTGGGGACCAAATAAAGAGCTAAAACCTAGTCACCGCCTCCTGGTCTTATTACCGATGGACACGACCCTGGCGACGAAGGTGGGATCCCGAGTCTGAACCACATCGAGCATGTGTCCGACGGAAGCAAGACCGACGAGATGGCCAGCATCGCTCCGCCCGCGCCCTTCAACCCCGCTAGCGAGGACTGGGAATCCTACACAGACAGATTCCGCATGTTCCTCAAATGCAGCAACATGAAGGATGCCACCGGGCCAAAAAAACGATCCATCTTCCTGACACACTGCGGTCCCGCAGTGTTCAAGATGGCGAAAGCCCTAGCGAAACCTGCTGATGTCACAGGGATGCACTGGGCCGACCTCGAACCTTTACTCCGCAAACACTATGCTTCTGCCATGCCCACCCTCATCAGGCGGCACGAGTTCTACCGGCAGGACCAGAGATCGGGCAAAAGCCTCAGCGACTTTGTTGCGGAGCTGCAGAATCTAGGAGGACTGTGCGGATTCTCCGACATGGACGAGGCCCTACGGGACCGAGTTGTGCTCGGGCTTCGGGATCCAGTCCTACAGAGTCGGCTGATGGCCAAAGGTGACATCGCCCTGGCCGATGCCATCGCTGAAGCCACCGCAGCCGAGGCAGTCGGCGAACCGCATGTGGAGGCCGGACACAGGGGACCGCACCGCGACCAACAACCCTGGACGGGCGACTGAGGCCCAACCGGAAGCAAGTCACCGCGAGACCACCACCCACCATGGCGAATTCCACTCCGCCTCCAACACTTCGGACAAGGAGGAAATCCACCGGCTCCAGGCAGGACGCGACCAGCGCAGTCGGCGGGGTCGTAAGTCGGGGACTGCGTGTGCCGGTTGCAGAGGCGACCACCCTAGATCTGAGTGCCGTTTCTTCGATGCAGTCTGCCGGCACTGCGACAAAAATGGTCACATCGCCCGCGTATGCCGATTAAAGAAAGCCTACAGCCCCAGATGGTGGGACCACAGCGAGCGGAGACGGGACAGCACACCCCCCAGAACCAGAGATCACCCAGCTGACAGCTGCTGGGACCGGAGCGGGCAAACCTGACGAGATATGGCGAGACCCGGCGGAAGGAGGAAACCCACCAGACAGTCATCATCGGCCACGCATCAACCACCGATGCCCAAAAATTCTACGTGGAGGTAGGCATCGAAGGTGAGCCATGCAAAATGGAGGTGGACTCCGGGTCCTACCTCTCCATGGTCGCCTAGCAAGAGATCAAACGTTTGGTGCCTACCATTCAAAAGAAGGGACTGGAGAACCAGAGACTAATCATTAAAGACTACCAGGGAAACCGCATCCCGGTAGTCGGAACCGGACAATTCAGAGTGACATTTAAGGGCCGCACTGCAAAGCTTCCCCTGACGATCATGGACCGAGACCGACCCAGCCTTTTGGGACTGCATTGGTTCGCACCACTTGGCATCGAAGTCACGGGCATCAACCACATCGCCGAGACTGATTGGGAGCAACAACTGGCACGGGACTTCCAGGAAATGTTCGACGGCACCCTAGGCAAGTACTGAGGTCCCCCTATCTCCTTCAGCCTAGACCCTAACATTCCCCCGAGATGCCTAAAACCAAGGCGGGTACCTTTCGCACTCTGGCCAAAAAGTGACGAGCAAATTGACAAGCTTGTCAAGCAAGGGGTCCTACAACCAATAGACCATGCCCGGTGGGAGACCCCAATAGTCACCCCAGTCAAGCCCGATGGGTCGGTGAGAATCTGCGGGGACTATAAGGCCACCCTAAATTGCGCCTTGCAACAAAGCGCCTACCCGTCCCAGTAGTGCAGCATCTTCTACACTCACTGGGGGGAGGCAAGGTTTTTACGAAACTCAACCTGGCCCAAGCATACCAACAGCTGCCAGTCGACGAAGAAACCGTGGAAGCGCAAACCATAGTCACCCATCGGGGAGCTTTCCGATGTAACCGACTCCAGTTCGGAGTCAGCGTGGCACCTGGAATTTTCCAGAGCCTCATGAAGAGACTCTTACAAGGCATCAAGGGGGTGGTGCCCTATTTCGACGATGTGCTGGTATCGGCAGCCAACCAGCCAGAACTAGAGGGTCGACTAAGGGAGGTGCTAACCAAATTCAAGGAAACCGGGCTAAAGGTGAAGAGGGAAAAGTGCCAACTTTACACAGAGCGGGTCGAGTTCCTGGGGTACCTCCTAGACCGGCATGGCATCCACTCAATCGAAACCAAAATCAAAGCCATTAAGGAGGACCCCACACCCAGGACTAAAATGGAACTGCAGGCATTTCTGGGACTGCTTAATTTTTACAATGTTTTCCTGCCCCAAAAGGCGACTGCGGCGGAGCCTTTGCATAGGCTCTTGGACAAGGCAGCTACCTGGACTTGGGGGAAATGTGAGGAAGCAGCCTCCAGGAAAACCAAGGACCTGCTCACTTCGGATGCCGTCCTCATCCAATTCAACGAGACTCTACCACTAGCCATCACATGTGATGCATCACCTTTCGGCGTCGGCGCCGTCCTCAGCCACACTCTCCCCGACAGAAGAGAAGCACCCATCGCCTTCTTTTCTAGGACCCTCACCAAACCAGAGAGAAACTACAGTCAGCTGGACAAAGAGGCCCTGGCTATCGTTGCCGCAGTGAAGAGGTTCCACGAGTACCTCTACGGCCGGACATTCACCATTATCACCGACCACAAGCCGCTGCTGGGAATCCTCGCAGGGAACAGGGCCACCCCGAACATTCTATCTCCTAGAATGACAAGGTAGTCCGAATTCCTTGCCGCCTACAGCTACCGCCTCACACACCGATCCGGTAAGACTATCACACATGCAGACGCTTTGAGCCGCTCACCGCTACCCAAGCTAGACACCGACCCAGCACCCACATCGATCACCCTCAGCATAGAGACTCTGCCCAATCTACCCATAACCACATCAGACATTGCCCGAGAAACTAATAAAGACAAACGTCTGGCGCGGGTGTTACATTGGGTAGAGAAAGGGTGGCCGGAAAAGGACAACGATGAAACATTCAAAACATTCCGGAACTGGCAAACAGAACTCTCACTACAAAAAGGGTGTGTACTGTGGGGGGATAGGGTGGTTATCCCGGAAAAACTGCAAGGGAAGGTATTGGAGTTGTTACATGAGGGGCACCCGGGCATAGTTAGAACGAAAGCCCTGGCCAGGAGTTACGCTTTGTGGCCAGGGATGGATAATCAAATCGAGGCCTGGGTGGCAAGGTGTCAACGCTGCCAAGAAACCAGACCAAGCCCTCCCATGGCACCGATCCTAGAATGGGAAACTCCCAGGGGACCTTGGTCTAGGATCCACATAGATTTTGCCAGGCCCACAAAGGGACATACATTCCTAATAACCGTAGATGCTTACTCCAACTGGTTGGAGGTAAGCAACATGAAATCCACCACCACAGAGGCCGTGACCAAGGAACTTTCCAAACTCTTCGCAACACATGGCCTCCCGGATGTCATCGTGTCGGACAACAGGCCCCAATTCACCTCGCTGGAATTTGAAAAATTCCTAGCGGAACAGGGCATACAAAACACACTGACAGCCCCGGCGCATCCAGCGGCGAATGGAAGGGTGGAACGGATGGTTCAATTTGCGAAAAAAACCATCCAGAAAATCGAACACGGGGAGATCCAAGACAAAATAAATAAAATACTTTTTGTACAACACATAACCCCGAACACGACAACGAACAAAAGCCTGGCTAATGGGGAGGAAAATAAGGTCCCCACTCGATAGACTGCACCCCACATACAACCCAGAGAAACCCCCAGACTCCACCAGCAAACACCGAACCTTTGTACCAGGTGACGCCGTCTATGCAAAATACCTAACCGGAGACCCACTATGGGTACCAGCAACCATAACCCAACTGATAGGTCCTCGCTCGTACCGGCTACAAACAACCGACGGACGAGCGTGGAAAAGCCACATTGATCAATTAAAATTGAGAACAGCCACAAGAAACACAACCAACACGCAACCAGACATAACCAATCCCCTTAACACAAACCAAGAGGGGAGGGAATACCCCGGGAATCAAAACCCAGAAGAAAGGAACCAGCCATACTCACCAGCAAGCAGCCAGCTCGGAACCTCACAGGAAGAAGCAGCCAGGCCAGCTCGACCAGCCTGGAAAGACCAGGCGGGAGTGGCGAAAACCGCAGCTCAACCAGCCCGGGTAGACCGGGAGGGAGCTGCAACGAGCAGCCCAGCAAGGCATACCAGGCGGTTCCATCGACGAGGCCGAGAGACACAGAGAACCCAACCGAACCGGCCGGGAGCCAACCAACGACTGACCTGCGCAGGTCCAGTAGGCAAGTACAGAGCCCCGCCTACCTATGGGACTATGTTACATAGGACCAAACCAAGAGGGGAGGGATGTTCTGTACACTCCACGCTTTGATTGGCCAAAGCGCGGGGCGATCTGATTGGTTTAGCAAGCCACACTGATTGGCCTGCTGAGAATCTCCCGCGATTTGTGGAAACTAATCGCGGGAGATTCAAAGCGGTGCCATTGGCCACAGCCACCGCGGCTTGAGAATAAAAAGCTGCTGTTTTTTCCCTCAGAGCCAGATCAGTTCTGGGGACCAAATAAAGAGCTGAAATCTAGTCACCGCCTCCTGGTCTCCTTACCACGGACATGACACATTCAGCCCCCGTCTGGCTCCCTTCGCTGACATCCAAAGGATTCTGCAGCCCTAGAGATCCTGCAAGTCTCCTGCCCTTGGACTCAGTCGAGCCCTCTCTGGAGGCAGCCAGAAGGAGCTGGAGGGCCAGAAGGAGCCTGGGGGCCGGCCATTGAGCCCCCTCCCAGGAGCCTCTTCCTTCCTCCCATCCAGCCTCTCTGAGAAGCTCTCCGGCTGGATTCCTTTTCTCTCCAACAGGGGCAGGGACCCCATTGGATCCTGCCGGGGCTGCTGGGCAGTGCTTGGGTCTTTTGGTAGGATGATTGAGGGAGCCTGGCTCAGCTACAGAAGGGACGTGTAAGGGAGCATCACAAATGCACTCTGGATTGTTTGTGGCAGTGGATCCAGGAGGAAAACTCCTATGAAGGGAGAGACAGGAGGGAGGGTAAGGGTAAGGGGGGGGTCCACAGATGCCCCAAAGCAAAGGCCACTGCTGAAGGAGGCAGAATTCTGATGGGTTTGAGCACTGAATATTGAGTATGTCAGGCTCATTCAGTTATTTGTAGCTAGAAAACAATCCAAAGAGAAGGAAGGGAGGGGGGATCTTTTTCCCTCCCCATTCAAGGCAGGGGACCCAGACAGAATGCAAATTCCTCCTTCCTTGGGATCACCTGGATTTTGTCCCCAGACAGGAAATCACTCAGAAGTGATGCCTTCTCTTTATTTATTGCAGAGAATGATGTGGACGCCCACCTCATGTGCAACAGCCCCTGCTGCTGCCAGGGTTGAGGGGGCAGCGGAGGCATGGATGGGCAGGCCAGGGCTTCTCTCCCTCCCCACCAAGTGTGCTTCTTTCACAGCCCCAACCCTCCAGCCCGTGGCAATGATGCACATCTGTACTTGGGAGTGCCTGGCCAGTTTGGGTGCGCAGGGCAGCATTTGCTGGTTGGGTGGATGGCTGCCTCATGTCCGAGCTGGCCAATGTGCCGGAACCCAAAAGAGCAAGGGGAGCAGAGTTGCCGGCAGGATGGCTGGGGCCATTTAAGAAGAGAGGGAAGCCCCAGACCTCCTGTCCTCACCCCCATTGCCCCTTCGCCTCTGGTGATGGTGGCTGTTGTGATGCCCCTTCCAGACAGGATGCTGGAGGAGGAGCTTCTGGTGGGGAGGCAAGCTATCCGAATGGAGACACTGCTTAGGGCCTGATCACTGGTGTGCTGAGCCAGGTGCGAGGAGCATTGGGGACAGAAGCGGTCACACCTCCTTGGCAAAAGTGGTCAGCTGGCCAACTCTTATGGGGTATCCAAGCTGGCCAGGCATTCCAGAGCACAGATGAGCATCAGTGCTGTGGGCTGGAGGGTTGGGGCCATGCAAGAAGCATGCTTGGGTGGGCCGGAGGGAAGCCCTGGTCTGCCCATCCATGCCTCCACTGCCCCTTTGCTCCCGGCAGCAGCAGTGGCTGTTGGCTGCCGCTTCCAGGTGGAATGCTGGAGGAGGAGCTTCTGGCGGGGAAGTGAGCTGCCTGAATGGAGATGCCGCTGAGGGCCTGATCAGTGGTGTGCTGAGCTGGGTGGGAGAAATGCCAGGGACAGAAATGGTTGTATCTCTTTGGCAAAAGTGGTGGGAAGGGGGGCTGTGTAGGGGGCAGGGGGCTCTTCTCAGGCACCCAAGCCGGCCAGGTGCTCTGGAGAACACGGATGCACCTTGGGCTGGAGCTGCGCAAACAACTCCACTCAGACAGAGAAGGTGGGAAACTCCGGCCTGCCCATCTCTCAGCTTTGCTGCTCTCTGGGTCTTTTGCTATGCACGCATGAACTTTGCTGGTCTTTGCACCTGCATGCGCACCAGAAATCAGACCAAGTGGCCGACGCACATGCCCACGTTGGAAACAAGTTCATCTTCCTGGAGCGTGCATGGCTACTCTTCTGGTTTTTGGTGCATATGTGCACATGAAGTCCAGCTGGCCGGTGCACTGGAACCAGGAAGAGCAATGGGTGATGGCTCCGTGTGCCCAGAGAAATGGCTCTGCGTGCCATAGATTCACCATCATGGGTATAGTGAGTTAAGATAAAAAGAACCAAAGAGCTTCCTTTTGCTCCTGGAACTAAACAGTATTGAGGAACTTGAAATAATGATAATTCCAAAAGTGAATATTATTGGCAATTATTTTGCTTAAAAATTATAAGTAATGAATGTTTAACTCAGCCCCCTCTTAATTCCATCTTTTGAGCAGAGAAATATCAGGGCACAATAACATGGCCATCTTTGAAGCTTAGCATCCTCATGCACAGATCAAGATTCTTGGGTCTAATGTTGCCCAGGGCTACAATTAGGCCTCCTCTAATTCAGCCACTGACAAACCAAAGAAGATTAAAATAGCCATTCTGGACACCATTTTTGGCTTCCAAAATCATATTGCTTGGAGCCTTTTCAGACCCCAAACTGAGTTTCTTGTGTTGTTAAATTGGATCTCCACACTTCTGTGTTCCATCCTTTCAAACAAAAGTTTTAGACAGATTTTGTGCTGTGCAAAGCTATTTATTTCATCACCTGGAACCGTATAGCAACCATGATTAATTTAGTTCTCTGCAAATATGGATAGGTCAGGCAAGTCTGCTGTTTATTTATATTGTAGTTCATTTCCTCCCCTCCAATTTCTTAGTCTAGCAATTTTTTTGGTAACCACAAGAGAAATAGATGGAATGTGTCCAAACACACTAGATTTCTCCCCCTGGATATATTCCTGTTCTATACACTTTGTTGTTGCATTTTTTCCCTATATATATTTTAAAAAGTCAATTTCACTTTCCCTCTCATGTTGCTGGGATTTTGTGGATAAAAGACATCCGCGTCTTTCTAAGCTGGCCAGTGCTTTTTTTGAGGGGTCAGTTTGAAGAAAAGCTCAGCATGGATAAGCTGTCATCTCAACCTTTTTGTAATGATGAACAAACACGAAATGATGCCAGAAAGACAATCTGATGCACATGCGTTGCTTACAAAATGGCAGTTGGAAGGGAAAGTTCTTTTTTTTTTTTTTTTTTTTTGACAAGGGTGAGACTTTTCATATAGTCCCCTTCATTAACATTGCTTCTGTGAAATCTGGCTTCATCTTGCTGAAAACCTGCCTGAAATGATGCGAACAATACAAACATTTTACTTACTTTAGACAGTTTCAAAGGCTGCCTGGTGACTCCAGTGAGATTGGCATGATCAGTAAAGATTTCAGTAATACCAAGCTGGGAGAGGGGTTCCTTTAAGCTGTACGTGGCTGAAATACTAAACTTGGGGATGGAGACCGATGCTGTAGCCCTTCAGAAAGACAGAAAGATATTTTCACTCGAGATGTCGCAAAGTTAAGAAGGACACCTAGTAATATCAGTAAAACACAAACAACAGAGTTACTGATTTTTGGTACAGTATTAGTTCCTATCATAACAACTGTTATCAATCTGTTTAAAATATTTGAGTGGAATCAACAGGCATTGTTGTCAAAATGAATATTAGACTTGATTGATTGAATGAATGAATGTATAGGCTGCCCAACCACCATACGAGTCTAGGTGGCTTACAACTAAACTAAAATAGTAAGAAAGATTCTTACTATTGGAAAAAGCATGGGAGATATTTTTCTTCTCTTGGATAAAATCAGAATAATTCTACAAAAGATTGGGGGTTTTTTTAACCCACAAATTTGATTGAGACATTTAAATGACTTATTTATGATCAGTTCACATCTGAAATCAGTGGAATAACGGTTAGTCCAATATTACATTTATTTTCAGGATCTTAGCTCATCTTGCACATTTCCATTTATCAACTTTAAAGGAGGAAAAGTTGGTAACATATAACATAATCAACTGACCAGAACTGCAAACTTTCGAAAGAACCTGCCCCCCCCAAGGAAATTTAGTGTTGTATTTGCAAACAGCCATTGTCTGAGGCAGTTGCTAAACAAGTAGTCATGTCCTATATTATGGACATGACTACTGATTGCCTAAATAGACTGCTTGTATGTTCCCCTCCCCCTCCATTGTTGTGTAGAAAGATTGCTTAAGCAAGCAAAGGGAAAGGGGGAAAAAATTTACAGTGATGTCCTGTGGTCATGCGGGTGGCATTTGTGTCCTTCACAGCCAGCATCCAACAAGCAAATCAAGCTGACAAGATGCCTGAAGTCACGAGGTGATTAGCTTAATAGATGCAGCTGGAATTGATGAATTGACATTATAAATTAGGCACGGTCTGATTTTCACTTTACAATAGAATTGCCAGTCCAAATTATGATCGATGAGTACTACCTGTAATTGGAATATTCAGATTGTGCTTTTAATCCAATTCAGGTTATATATTTGATCTGGCAAATTGAATTAATTTGCAATGCCTGAATGGAAGATAAAAATCTACAAGATGTTCACCATGGTGTCAAATCCCCACTACTTTTAATAAATGCAGATAAAGGGAGGATGATCACACTCACACTACCATCTTGTAGACCCAGAAGTTGGCCTTCCTGAGATTAATTAAAATACAGGAATAAAACAGAAAAGATTGCAAGAAACTAGTGAAGTATCAGAGTATTATGAAGGGATCAAGCACAACATTGTAAGATCAAATGGGACTTGAGTAAATATATATTTTTATGTGTAGGTGATAGGGAGCTACTGCCCTCTGTTTTATTCTTGGTGTGAGGCTTTTGAGGTCAAAATGAATATCAGACTGATTGAATGAATGAATTTATAGGCTGCCCAACCACTATGTGATTCTAGGACTAGGTGACTTACAACATCAACATATAAGAAGGCTTCCGGTTTGCAAGGCGGTGGCAGGAATCTGCGATCGTGCGCAGTTCCTGCTGCACTCACTGCTGGAGTGCCCCCGATCCAGTTGGATTTGGAGGCTATAGTTATCCTGTAGAGATAACTGAAGATAGGGGAGATCCAAGCAGGCATCTGGGGGAATTGCAACCCCCCTCCTCAGCCGGCTTAACTCCCTTTTCCAAAGGCTCGTGGAGTGGCGGTCACCAATGGCCGCCACAAAGAAGCTTTCAGCTGGACAAGAATGTGAAGGAGGAAGCTGAGAAAGTGAAAGTTTTTGGCTGAACTGGGACAACAAGTAACATCTAAATACCCTGGAAATTCAACTTTCTTAAAGATACATTGTTCCCTAAGAAGATTGCAAAAAGCGGTGGATGAAAGTGAAAAGGGAAAGTTTGTTTTTTCTCACTCTCCTTCCCTACAGAGATAGCAGATAGAAATTGGAAAAACCCGCTTTGGCAACAGAAGTTAATTAAATTTGAAAATTAAAGCCAAGGGGATACCAAAGATTTCTGAACATTGCAATTAAAAATTAAAATCTTTTTGCTATAAGTGGGAAGGGAGAGGTAAACAATTTATATTAAGACCTTGCTGGAGGAGACTGCTTGAAGCTTAGAAGATCAGAGATAAACAGCAATAAGACTACTAAAAAATACATTTTGGAACTTTGTAATTGAATTCTATCCCAGGAAGAGAAAGTATAAAAAGAAGAAAGTGCTAAATGAAACAGTTTGTGTTGATTTGGATTGCTTGGTGACTTTGGGACTTTTGGAAACTATTTTTTGAAAGACTAAAAACATTTGGATTGTTTAAAAAAAAATCTCACAATGGCATTATCTGTTGAAGAATTGAAAATGGAATTCAAAAAAGTAAAAGAAGAGGAACAAGAAGGCAAGGGCTCTTTTGGATCTGTTTTTCACTTCTTAGAAATGGTGATTTCTACCTACCAGGAATTACAACAACAAGAAGGCTGGGATGAAGAAGAAGAAGCCATCTTTAATGAACAAACAATTTTAGTTGAGGAAGAAAAGGGAAAGAGGGGAAAGAGAATGGAGAATTCAAGATTTCAAAAAACAACCAAGAAAGGGAAAAATAAGGTGAAAAATCGATACAATGTCAGAAAGCAACAGAAAAGAGGAATACAACAGAGAGGGGAGACTAAGAGGGTGGAGATTAAGGGGGGGGGGGTAAAAAGGCTAGATTCGACAAGGAAAGAAGGGAAAAAGGGAAGAGAAGTTATAAAGGCTTGAAACAAGATGTTAAAAACAGGGTTTTTTTCAGAGACAAAGGGTAAAATAAATTAAAAAAAGAGATTCTACAAAAGTACATAAGATTGTATTGTAGTGTTTGTATTTGAAATAGATTTAGAAAATTGGAATATTATATGAGTTAATAAAATATTAAAGGGAATGTGTAAAATGTCTAAGACTTAATAAAAGAGTTTAATTTGCTATGGAACATTGTTTTAACAATATTATAAACTTGTTATTTTCTTATTTTAAAATGTAATACGTAGAATGTACTAAGCAGAATCAGAATGGAAATTATATATTATTTTAAGTGTTAAATTTAGGGGAAAGATAGAAAGGTGTCATACTTCAACCAGTAATTACAGGAGAAATTTTGTATTAAAGAGAAAAGATAAATAGATAATTGAAAAAGAACGGACAAAAAATACAAGTATAATGACTTAAATTGAGATGAAATAAATAAAATAGAATTAAGAGAGTGAAAAGAGGGGAGAAGACATATAGAAAATATAAAATGTTAAATAAGATATGAAATGGTGTATAAGGTGAGCATGAATTTGCTTTATGTCTGTACAAAAAGATGTAACCCGGGGCTAAGCTGCTCTCCAAAAGGAAGTTTTATGTTTTCATGTTTGGTGTTTTGTTTGTCTATGTTAGTTTATTGAAAATTAATAAATTTTGGAAGAATGTTGGAAGAGAATATGTGAAACTGTAAACAAGACAGACGAAAGTATAAGCACAGTGAATAAAAAGATATAGAAATCTAGGTAAAAGAAATACAATTGAATAAGAGTGAGAAGTTGGAAAAAGAGTAATAAGATATGAAGTTGAATACATAAGATGAATATGCATATGAAATTGTGTCTGTATGGAAATGTGATAACCTGGAACTACGCTGTATTCAAATAAGATGTTTTATTTGTTTTATTAAAATTCAATAAGCAGTTTTCAGAAAAGATGTTTTATGTTTTTATGTTTTATGTTTTGTTTGTTTGTGTATTGTCTTTGAAAATTAATAAAAATTGTTTTTTAAAAAACATATAAGAAGGTCAAGCAAATGAAATATAATAAATAAATAAACAAACAAATAAATAAATAACGTATCAGATCAAAATAAAACACAAGTTTCATTTTCATTACATCAGTTGCTTCCAACAAGCTTGAAGAATTTTCATCCAATAGTTAAAACATGTCATCCTTGACCTATAACAATTTGTTTAGTGACTGTTCAAAATTATAACGGCACAGAAAAAAGTGACTTATAATTGTTTTTCCACACTTATGACCATTGTAGTCTCCCCATAGTCACATGATCAAAATTCAGATGCTTGGCAACTGTCTCATATCACCTGTCCTGGAATCAGGTGATCACTTTTTGCCAACTTCTGACTAACAGTTTTTATGGAGAAGCCAGATCCACTTAACGGCCATGTTACTAACCTAACAACTGCAGTGATTCACTTAACAACGGTGGCAAGAAAGGTGGTAAAATAGGGCAAAACTCAGCAGTTCACTTAGCAGCAGAAATTTGGGGCACAACTGCAGTCGTAACTTGAAAACTACCTGTATCCTTTTTTCCCCTGGGTAATATCGAAATGCATAACAGGTAGGTATTGATTTTTGCTCTCACAATGTTACTCTCATTCTGGTGTGCATTGTGGTCAGGCACAGGAATTTTGATATATGTGCATTGGTCAGAAATTATTTGTTTTACCACTGCTTATTACGGTTGCATTTCTACTACCACTGTCCAAGGTAGTTACTCTATGAGGGCTCTCTGTATTGGGACATGTCCGCTGATTGCCTAAAGCAGGGGTCCTGGGCTGCGACCCAGTATCGGACCTCGGCACATTTGGAACTGAGTCGTAGAAGCAATGGGCGAGTGCCCGCACATGCGCAGCTCCACTTGCATGAGTTGCGGGTGAGTGTGTGCAGGCAGCTCCATTTGTATGATCAGCAGGCATATGTGCCACCACATATGTGTGCAGATGGAGCTGTGTGCACTTGCCCACAACTCATGTGGGACTATCCCCTCCCCCCCTCGCCCCACTAGTCCTCAAAGCTTGGGGAAAGCTGGCCTAGAGAGATTTCTTGTGTGATTCCTCTCCCTCTAGTGTAGAAAGATTGCTTAAACAAGGGGTGTGTGTGTGCGTTTGATTTTATAGTGATTGTCCTATGGTCATGTGATTGTCATTTGCAACCTTCACATCCAGCTTCCCAAAAATAAAGTCAGGAATAAAGTGCAGAAAGACAAAAGTCATAGTCATAAACTGATTAGATTAACCAGGGAATTGATGAACTGATATTATAAATCAGGCACTACCTGATGTTTCACTTTCCTATAGAATTACTGCTCCAAATTATGATCAGCAAGTGATTACTACCTCTAATTTGAACTGTTGATATGATCTGGGAAAGGGAATTAATTGGCAGTGTCTGCATGGAACACCAAAATCTACAAGATGGTAACCACATCAAGTGTCAAACCCCACCACTTTTCTATCATGATGCTACAGTCACCATTTTGCAGAATTTTACCTCTATGGCAGACCCAGATGCCGGTCTCGCTGAGATTAATTAAGACACAGGAATAAAACTGAAGAGATTGCAAGAAACTAGTGGAGTATCAGAGTATTATGAAAGGATCAACACAACATTGCAAGGCCAAATGGGACTTAAGCAAATATATATTTATATTTTTTATGTAGAGGACATAGGGAGCTGCTGCCCTCTGCTTTATTCTTGGTGTGAGGCTTTTGAGGTGGGTTTGACATCTCCTCACCAAAGCCCCCTCCTTCTATCATCATTCAGTCCTCTAGGATATTCTCTCACCACTTTGGAATAACAGTGCAGAATTTTCCACAGGAACATTTCAATCTCTGAATGGCATGTCTCGAACTATTTTGCAAACACATGTGGTAACATGTAACAAGCAGGAAGGAAGAATAATTGTTAATATGATTAAGAACTAATGAGCAAATTTCCTTTCTCATACATGGGGGAACAATACCAAGAGATGAACTTTTTGGATGAACATAGCATAGAACGCATGGAAATTAAACTGTTTAATTAAAAATCCTTTAAGAATATACTAACTACAGAGAAATATAGAAGCAGTAAAAAGAAATGTTACCTTTGTACATTATTTGCCCATTTTTTCAGAGTTTCTACTGATAGACTTGCATCCAATTCCCTCTCTTTTTTAGGATCAGGCAAAACAAAAAAGGTGGTGGCTGTACCATTGTATTCCATCTGCAGTACTGTGCAAGATAGCTGCTCGTCAAAATAGTAGTAAAACCAACCGGTCCTGTGCATCATTTGGACTTTGACAGTTGTGTTGTGATCCACAAAGAAGTCCTCTTCCCTTGTGAACGCTGGATCAAAAGGAGTCTTCCAGTTGCCTAAAGAGAACAAAAAAGACCCATAGTTGTATTTGAATAAGAATATCAAACCTGCATGAGGTGAATTAGGTTCACCCTCAAGAAGATGCTGTGCTCTTCTTTACTGAGGCGAAGAGGTGGTATAATTTAACTAGCAAGATGCTCTGCATTCATTTGCTTATGCTGACCAGCACTTGCAAAGCTGGGACCGATTTCTGCACACTCACAGCATAACTACTGGTCAGGCAGTGAAGCAATGCAGCTGCTGTATTGGTGTCAGAAGAAAATGGCCAGGTATCTTCTTTCATAATACATTTTACTTCAGCCTTGGTTGAAGATAAAAGCACCCATTCTAAATTCTGCACAGCCCGATGGACTTATATGCTATTCAGATAGAGAGAGGGGTCACCTGTGATCTTACATCAAGAAGAATTATTTAGAATAGTCCGTCCATTTCTCTTTTTGTTGTTTTTAAACTCTACAAGGGTACATTTTAGTTGCATTTATAATCCAGTTTTATGAAGAACTGGAATAATGCCCACTAGTCTGAGATAATATTAGTTATGCCACTTTGGATAAGAGGTCTTTCTCTTAGGTGCTTTTAAAAAACTGGAACCACCATTCCTAAAATAATTCCACAGAAGTGAAAAAACATGTAATGTAGTTACAAACAGTGCACAGTTTCTGTTTCGTACAACCCCCAGTAGTGAAGTAGTTATACAATAGCTAAAGAGTATACTTAAATTTCTGTACTGGGGTAGTTTTTCAGTGCATGTACTTTGTATTGATTAGAAATTATGTTCTTTTTTTCTGAATTTGAGCAATTCCATCCCTCATTCACAAAACTTAAAAAACTTTACTCTGTCTCAAATTGCATCTTTGGCTATTTCCTTTAGTGAAGGAATCATTCCTTTTCCCTGTGAAGGTTACCTCTAAAGTATATGTAGTTTGTGAGAACAAAGACTGTTTCTGGGTCAAGATCCTTGACTAGTTCTGCAATTTTCCCGTGTGTTTTTTTCTTTATATAATCATTGATCTGCTTTTCAGCTTCTTTTGGTTCCTGAAACTTGGTGGTTTGGATTTCTGCTTCATAGAGTTCCTTAATCTTATCTAAAAATGTCTGCAATGGCTGTATGCCTTCCTTTAAAAACAGGGCCTGCCCAATATCCAGCTTGTAATCCTTCTCTAAATGCGTAAGCAGATGGAGAAGTTCATGAAACCCCTGGTGGATCTCATCTTCCTGAATGTGTGTCAGGTTAAAGCCAAGGCCATTTAAAATCTCTGCGTGAGTGTTGGAGTCTGTCCCTAATAACAGAACTGAAAGCAACATAGAAATGCTGCAGGGTGAGAAAACAAGGTTCTCTTCATGTGATCTTGCAGCCAGGATTTTGTAGAGTTCAATTGCAAAATCAGCAACATTGCGCTGGATCTTGATAGCAGCCTTGGGGTCATGATGATCATGGGGATGATTGACATCATGGTGGCCATGGCTGAGGAGAGAAAACACCATCAAGGCCAAGCTCAGGTGAATGATTCTGTTCATCTTGCTGATAATTCGTTCTGCCAAAAAAAGAGAAAAAAATGGGATAAAGAAAGACCTTTTATCATAAACTGTGTTTGTAAAATACATTTTCTGCTAGTCTGGCAGTATTTTGGTTTCTAGCTGAAGGTCAGCATGAAAGGATGTTGATCGTACATTGTTATGTTTTTTCAATTCAAGAATGTGGTAATATAAGTTTATGCCGTACTTATTTCAAACCACATCACGTTGTAGTCATGACCATTTTTGGTACATATTTTAGCTAATTATGTGTAACCTATCTGCAGTGCAATATATACCTAGCTACTTGCAGGAGGAATTAAAGGTGAAAACCACCCTATATAAATTTGGTAACATCCAGCATTCAAATATATAAATAATCCATGCTGACTCTGGAAAAACCAAATCCTTTCTGTATGTTTAGAATAACAACCATAAGCACTTCCTGACACACAGATGTATCAGCTTTGATAAATGTCTGTGGAGATTCTCAATCATCCAGGTCATGGTTGTCTGAAAGGTGCTTTTCAAAAGGCCACTGGCCTTTCCTTGAAAACCTTTCATTTTTCATCCAAGAAGCTTCTTCACAACAAAATATTTTCAAGGAAAAAAAAAAACCAAGAAACCTTTGGGGCATCAGTAAGGCCTCTGAGATTCATTCATGACAAGATTAGGAGGGCCTGAGTTTGTTGTAATGCTATAGATTGAGCTGAGTTTTTAAAAACCTGTCATTCCTTTTTAAAAAACTTCTACTGGTAATAAAATGTAAACCTTATATTTAATCGTTATAAGATTTGTTACTAATAAAATCTGGAATGCTCAGGACCAGAGGACATTGCTGCCAATTTGGGTGACAAATATAATTTTAACAACCTGCTAGCATACCTCTGGTTGTTGTTATTTTTTAAAGGAAATAAAGGAAATTCTTTTTCTTTTAATGGGCTTCTTTAAAAGTGCAAGATTATTGAAGGATTTTTTTTTTTAAAAGAATAAATCCTAAACAGGGCAATTACAGTTAGAGGAAAGGCATCATTTAGATCAGTGAGAGTGTTAAGTTCTGCGCATGGGTGCAAGGAGTGGAGATGAGGCAGTGAACAGTGAACTTCAACTCTTTATTAAGCATACTGAACAGAGCAATCACCTAGGGCAGCAGCAGCCCTTTTATAGGGTTGGCTGCTGTCCTATTAGCCAATGAGAAACAAGGAAGTGTTAAACCCTTGAACCAATGAGAGTTGGCCCATTAACAGCCAATCAGATTTCCCAGAAAGGACTAATCCGATGTCACTATTATCGGCCAATCAGAAGTGCAGGATTAGAACCCTGCTTTTTACTTAAGGTTGTTAAAACTTTATTAAATGCCTTTATTAGTTCATAACACCCCTTCCCCCAAGGTTCCGTTTGAGGGGTGCGGTGACGTAATCCGGTAGATATGCAGGTTGTTTCAACTGTCTATTATATTTGCGCTGTTCCACCGGTTCCTGTCTGTAGTCCGGTTTCGGTGGAACATTTTTTGATTTATCTGGTACAGGTGGTTCCGCATCCTCACAGGACAACTCGGCGCTGCTAATTCTGTTGTTGTTGTTCTCCGATCTCTGCAGGCTCGCCTCCGTTGAGGTAGTTCTCTGTGGTGAGGCAACCCCCCTTCCTGATTCTTCTTCAGGTAACGCGCCAGGCTGCTGACTTCCTTCGATTTCGCCTTCCACCATCTCAAATTCGGTTCCCTCAACATCCCCTCCCCCCTCAGTTTGAGAGTAACAGGAGTCACGGGAACTGGGTTGCAGCCTAGAGCGAAGCTGATCGATATGACGTTTCCATATCTTTCCATCCAATGTTTGCACGCGATCTGGGCCCGGTAGTTTGGGTTACGGTTGCTTCGACCCATAATGGTTCGCCGGAAGGGTTTTAGCGAAGACTAAGTTGCCTATCTTGAATTCACAACATTTTCCGCTAGATCCACAGGGTTTCTCTGGCATGTAGGACGGGTGAAGACGGTTAAGGTGGGAGTGGAGCTTGCGTCCCATCAACAGTTCAGCTGGAGTCTTGTTGGTGACGCTGTGCAGGGTGATGTGTTGGAGTAGGAGTATTCTGTTTAATTTGTCGTCCCCATAGTCCATCTTGTGGAGAGTTTTTTTAACAAATTGGACCATGCGCTCAGCCCTGCCATTGGCCGCAGGGTGTGCCGGCGAGGTTAGCGCATGGCGGATACCTTGGTCTGCTAAGTATTGTTCAAACGCCAGGGCAGTGAACTGGGGTCCGTTGTCAGAGACTAGAACATCTGGCAGCCCATGTGTTGCGAATAGTTTATTTAATTTGCGGATGACTGAATCGGTTGTAGTAGTCTTCATCTTGTGGATTTCGAGCCAGTTGGAATAGGCATCCACTGTTAGGAGGAACGTATGTCCCTTAGTAGATCCCGCAAAGTCAATGTGGATGCGGGACCATGGCCCCCGCGGGGTTTCCCACTCCGTTGGAGTTGCTCTAGGTGGGGCACTGCTGACTTCTTGGCACTTTAGACAAGTTTTCACCCAGGCTTCGATCTGCTTATTGATGCCTGGCCACCACGTGTAGCTTCGTGCGAGCACTTTCATACGCACGATGCCGGGGTGACCGTCATGCAATGCTTTCAAAACTGCTCATTGTAACCGCTCTGGGACGATGACTCTGTCTCCCCATAGGATGCAGCCTTTCTGTGAGAAAAGTTCTGTTTGCTGGTTTCTGAAAGGGGTGAAGTCGTCAGGGGTTTGTTCTACTGGCCATCCTCATTCGACCCAGCTGAAAACTCACGCCAGGACAGGATCTCGTTTCGTTTCGGTAGCGATGTCTCTGGCTGTTAGCGGCGGTGAATGTAGTGTTTCAATCTGGAGTGTCGTGAGGGTTGGAGATGGGTCGTCGACGCTTTCCGGAAGTGGGGCACAGCTCAATGCATCAGTGTGAGGAAAGGCTTTCCCCGGGCAGTGTTGCAATTTATAATTATACGCAGCTAAGCACTCCGACCAACGAATCATTCTAGGTGAAAATATATAGGGGGTTGGCTTTTCTCCCGCTATAATCCCCAGCAAAGGCTTGTGATCGGTAATAATAGTAAAAGCTCATCCATACACATATTCATGAAACCGTTTCACAGCAGATACAACAGCAAGAGCCTCTTTGTCAATTTGGCTATAGTTGCGTTCAGCCCTCGATAAGGTCCTTGAAAAATAGGCAATAGGGGCCTCACTACCATTTGGTAACACATGACTCAAAATGGCTCCTACTTCAAACGGTGATGCATCACACGTAATGGTTAAAGGCAAAGTCTCGTTATACTGCATTAAAACAGCATCAGAGGTTAGTAAGTTTTTCACTTGTCCGAATGCATGCTCCTCTCAGTGTCCCCAGACCCAGGTGGCTTTTTTGTCGAGAAGTCTATGTAGGGGCTCAGCTACAGTCGCCTTCTGGGGCAAGAAGATGTTGTAAAAGTTAATGAGCCCCAGGAAAGCTTGGAGGTCTGTCCTATTCTTGGGTCTTGGGGTGTTTTTGATCTCTCTTAGTTTGCTATTAGTGGGGTGAATGCCTCGATTAGGTACCCCAGGAACTCTACTTTCTCTGTACACAGTTGACATTTATTTTTTTTAACCTTTAGGCCGGAGTCTTTAAATTTCTGGAGAACCATTCTAAGACGCCTCTCTAGTACTTCTCTATTCGGGGCCGCAATTAAAACGTCATCAAAATATGGTATGACCTCCTTGATCCCTTGCAAAAGTCTCTCCATCAGACTTTGAAAAATCCCTGGGGCTACGCTCACTCTGAATTGGAGTCGGTTGCATTTAAAAGCACCTCGGTGCATAACGATCATCTATGCTTCCGTGGTTTTTTATCGACAGGCAGTTGTTGGTACGTCTGCACTAAATCCAATTTCGTGAAGACTTTTCCGCCCCCCAGGGAATGGAGAAGGTGTTGAACCACTGGCACCGGGTAAGCGTTCTGTTGAAGGGCGTGATTGAGGGTGGCCCGGTAGTCCCCACAAATTCTTAATGATCCATCCGGTTTGATGGGTGTTACGATTGGGGTTTCCCAATGGGCATGGTCAGTTGGTTCTAAAACACCCTGGGCTATTAATTTATCGAGCTGCTTGTCGATCTTTGGTTTTTGGGCAAAAGGCACCCAACGAGGCTTAAGGCAGATGGGGACTACTTCAGGGTTAATGTTAATGATATTGGGGTCCCCTTGTACTCGCCTAATTTGTCTGCAAAGACGTCCTGGAATTCCTGGACGAGGGCCTCCTCCCAGTCGTCGCTTCTGGTTTGGTGAATGCCAGCTACCTCGATCCCGAGTGGGGTGAACCATTGAAGGCCTAACAAACTCGGCCAGTTGCGATCGACGACGGTCAGCGGTAACGAAGCAGTACGATTTTTGAATGATACTTGGACTTGGCTGGAGCCGACGACCGGAATTCGGTTCCCCTGGTGATCTTTGAGTATAATTCTTTGGGCTCTGAGGTCTTGACGCTGGACGGCAGGGATTAACTGTTTAAGGGTCTTCCAGGAAACCATCGAGAGGGACGACCCTGAGTCGACTTCCATCATGCAAGATTGGCTCTCAATGGCAACCCTCACTTGGATCTTCTTTGCATCTAACGATGAAGTGTGACCGATGGTAATGGTTTGGTGTGCCTCTTTCCGTCTCATTGAAGTGGCAAGTGTTTTATTTCTGTGGGATTGGTTGTTCCATTGGTGGTTCAAGTGTTCCTGAATCACAGACCCTGTGGTCTGGCGGTAGTTGTTTTCTCTCCGAATTGGGCTGGATCCTCACTTGCTTCTACAGACCTTCCCGATGTTGCCTCTTTTCCCACAGGAATGGCAGAGCGCATCGAGGAATTTGCAATCTGATCGCGGGTGGTTTGCCCCACAACCCGCGCATTGGTGCGGTAGTCTTCAATTCCACTGGTTGCGTTGGTCGCGTTCGGACCGGAGCCGGTTGACCTCCTCCTCCTCACTTTCTGATGGAGATTCGAGGACCTCGTGGTGGGCCGCTGTTATGTGCCTCTCTAGGCGAGGTGACGTATCGTTGGCAAGTTGATGGAGTGGTGCATTGGTGTGGCGCATTCGGGCGGCCGACTTCCTGGTTCCTTCTGCTGCAGTAGCGTCTTTGATGACATCGGCAAGATCAATGTCCCCTTTGGCCATGATCTTGCTCTGCGCCGTCTGGTCATCTAATCCCAGAACTATTCGGTCTCTCAGTGCTTCTTCGAGGTCTGCAAACCCACAGAGGCCTCCCAGGTTCCGGAGGTCCGCGATGAAATCTGCGATGCTCTCTCCTTTCCGTTGGTCCCTCTGATAAAACTCATGTCATCGGACAAGTGTTGGTACGGCGGGTACATAGTGGGCCCATAGAAGGGGCACGAAGACATCCCAGTCCATAGATTTCATCTCAGCCAGTTTCGCTAGTGCCTTGGCCATCTTAAAGATGGCAGGCCCGCAATGGGTCAGGAACACTGCTCGCTTTTTCCCTGTAGTTACGTCTTTCAAGTTGTTGGTCTCCAGAAACATCTGGAACCGGTCTATGTATGAATCCCAGTCTTCTTGTACCGGGTCAAATGGAGCGGGTGGTATGGCGCCACTGGACATGTTTCCCGTTGTCGATGCGCCTTCAGCCACGTGCTCTGTTTGGTGCTCTGTGAGTGTTTAATCAGCTCAAATGTCTCCGCATCCCATCCTCGTCGCCAGTGTTAAGTTCTGCACATGGGTACAAGGAGCGGAGATGAGGCAGTGAACAGTGAACTTCAACTCTTTATTAAGCATACTGAACAGAGCAATCACCTAGGGTAGCAGCAGCCCTTTTATAGGGTTGGCTGCTGTCCTATTAGCCAATGAGAAACAAGGAAGTGTTAAACTTGTATTATTTTATTTGTATCAGTGGAGAACTCTCTCTCTCTCTCTATCTCACACACACACATTTTTAAATAGTATTTTCTTCTGAGGTAATGCACAACTGTTTACTCTAGTAAAATGGTATACATGATTAAAATACTATTTTATAGAATTCTAAATATAAGAATACATGATTACTACACTTCTAACATTAGAAGTCTCTTCAACTTTATAAACTTTGTAAAACTACAGGAAAAGACAAATAAGCTTTATAAAGTGACTTTAAACCCACACTTCTACCCCATGAGATTACTCACTGTCTCTGTGGAGAACTTTCATTCATTCAAACAGGCCTCTTGTCCTTTTTCTTCTGCTATTTATGCACATCAGATTGCAGAATGGCATGGAAATACTCAGTTAAGCATTAACCAAAGGTATGCACACATATTTATTTTAAGCTTTGCCTAAAGATTGGCAAACCAAAAAATGGCTTATTCAGCAATCGAAATAAATGAAAAGTTCAGGAACCCATTTAATGTTGATTGCCTATGCAGGGGTCTTCAAACTTGACAGCTTTAAGACTTATGGACTTCAACTCCCAGAATTCCTAGTCCAGTCATGTTAGCTCAGGAATTCTGAGAGTTGAAGTCCACAAGTCTTAAACTTGCCAAGTTTGAAGACCCTTGGCCTATAGCTATGGCTTTCAAAAATTAGGTACATATGCTTTTTCTAATAGCTGGTTAGTTAGGATCGGGCACAATCCTGTCCTGCCAGCCTTTTGTAAATCCTTGAAGACTGGCTTTGTTCCTCTTCCTGGGGCCCTGAGGATGTGAAGGGTCCTGTCTCCTGGCTACAATTAATATATGTGATGGCTTTTTCTCAGCAGCCGTATATGTTTAATTTTTATAATACTTGTTGTGTATGCATAAAGATTTAATAAAGTGTGAGCTTGGAGTTAAGTGCAGGGTTCTGGCCCTGCACTTCTGATTGGCTGTTAAGCGGCCGGACCGGATTGGCCCCTTCCGGGGAATCCAATTGGCCCTTAACAGAGAGTTCCTATTGGTTATAAGAGCTAGTGCTCCTAGTTGGTTATTGGTTAAGAGTTACAGGGTTTGCCTATATAAGGCGGGTTTAACTGCTATTGAAGCAGAAGTCACAATGTAATAAAGAGCTGAAGTTCACCGTTCAGAGGCTTGTCTCCATTCTTTCTCGCCCATGCTCAAAACTTAACAATACTGTAATTGTTTTTTAACTGTTTTATGTTTGTTTGTGGCTCAGGATTACTTGCTTAAGATGGGCAGGCATAGAAATTAGACAGAAACTAGATGATAGAAAGACAGAGAGATAGTTAGTTAGATAGATAAGTAGATAAGTAGATAGATAGATAGATAGATAGATAGATAGATAGATAGATAGAGACTTGATTAGTTAAAAAGATGAACCACATTCCCAATAAATGGCAAAAATTGTGTCTGTGGGAATGTATGTGTGTTACACACATGACACATGATGATGATGATAACAATGAAGGAATGGAAATTCATTAGGTTTACTATGTTTAGTAAAACAGTATGCATTTGATCTACCCATCTACCATTACTCTGCTCTTTTGACAGGTAACAAAACATCCCTTCTTCTCCCTTTTTAATATTTTTCTATTTGTCAAATTGGTTTGGACTTGATAGTTTTTAAATGGAAGAGGAAACTTTCTATCGTTCTCCTAACCTCCTGTCCAGGATTGGACATAATCTGCAGGGTATGCTAATACAAACTGAACTTCCACAGGGTTGGATGTTCAGACATGAACTGTTCATGCATGTTGCATTCGCTGCTATGTACTACATGTGTAGTAATTGCTTTTTTAATAGATGTAAACACACTCAATCCCTGCAAATGAAGAGAATCCTGGGTCCTCATAAACACATTTTGCATGTACTTTCACGTCAGAGAAATATGACCTGTATGGTTTACCAGATGCTTGGCAAGTGAATACAGATCAAATTCTTTTTTTTTAAAGTTTAGTTCACACAATAAGCATCTGGTAGGATGGAAAAAAAATTAATTCAATACATTCAATGCTCCATTACAATTTTCCCCTGGTTGGAACACTTCAGCTAGATCACAACAGAGAATAGAAACCACTGCACAGTATTTTTTTTAGATTTATAGCCACCAACACCAAGTCTAAAGATTTAGAAAGGAACATTTAGGATCCTGTTAAAGAATTTACAAAAGCTTTAGTTAAAGAAGAAAATCCTGTACTTATGAATTAATTTATAAATACAAAAAAAACCAAAGCAAATTTATCTCTCTGCCTCTCTCTCTGTGTCTCTCTCCCCCGATAGATATGTGTGTGTGTTGCAATTGTATATTAACATTCAGAATCTCCCACTATCAAAAACAACAATAACAATAATATTGAAAGTATAAAAACACAATAATCAAAAATGGGGAAATCTGCATTTCAGAATGCATTTGGAATCAGACCCCAACTGATCAACCTATCAGAACAAAATCATTTTAAGAAGCTTCTGGAAGGTGACTATAGGGTCAAACACACTTTTCACAGGAGGCCATTCCACAAGACTGAGAAAATATCATAAAAATTGCTTCCAATCTTCTGCTCCTCTGACGTCCCAAAAACTGTGAACAACAGCTTCTTCTCCTGAAAATGGAAGACAGCCAGTTCCTTTCTAAATTCTAAATTATAATATTCAAGCTTTTTTTACTCATTGAAAATATCATTATGTCCGTTAGTCATTCAGAGTAAAAATGATCCTTTCCATGACTCAGTCTAATCATTTTAAATCACAAGAATGTCCCTGCTGGATGAAACCAAGGCCTTTTAAGGCTAATAGTTTTTTGTTTTTTTTTACAGTAGCAACACCAGTAATGTATTGGAAGTGCAGAAGATGTTCCTTAGTGCAGCATTAGTATTTTGTGCCTGTTTTTTAATCATATTAGGATGATCCTGAACATGCAAACATTATTTAGCATCATGATTAATAATTATGGTTATGTTGTCGATAAATTTGCTATGATTTAGTTTGACTGATTTGGGACCATGATCATTCTACATTCTACAATTGGGAAATTAAATCAATTAGAAACTTCTAAATATTGGAAATGTTTACATAATACAGTATGAAGCTAAATAATGGAAGCATTTGAGGCACTTTTTATATATGTTATAAAGAAACTGCATTTAAAAATATTATTTGATTAAACATATGACCATAAGGACTTAGACCTACTAGATTATTTACTGAAGGCAGAACAAATAACAATGAACCAGTTCAGCCAGCCATAGATATTTGTTTAGTTTAGTAATAATTAGCAACTGAGTTACAGAATTCCAAGTAAGATAGAGAGTACTGAAAGATTTACAAATGGCAGGGCTCAACCCTAAATCATTTGGCCATATCATCAGGAATTCTATTAGTGATAGTCCAAAAGCATCGGAAAGGCAGCAGGGTAGGAAAGTCCCTAAAGAAGGAGAGACTTTGAGAAATCATCTGATCCAATCTCTTACCCAATGCTAGAATTCACAATTACAGTATTAAGCGCTAACAGATATCCATCTAGGTTCTGTTGAAATAAATGCAGTGAAGGAGAGTCCATCATCTCCCAGGACAAGCTGTTCCATTACTGAATAATTATTACCTTTAGGAATTATTCGTTATGTCCAACAGAAATCTATTTCTTAAAGTTATTACTTCTTGTTATGTCTTATGATGCAACTCTGAACAATTCTGCCCTGCTTCTACATTACAACTATTCAGATAAATGAAGATACATATTTTGGCTCCCAACATCTTCTCTATAATAAATATGTGCAGTATTTTCAACCATCCCTGTTTTTCATTCTAGACTCCTTATCAATAGAAGATAATATTTATAGCTTAAGGTTGAACTGTAGGGTATACGGAGCTCACTGAGCTTGGTTGTTTGCCTGCAGATGTTTCATTATCCGATTAGGTAATGTCTTCAGTGCTAGTGAGTGCAGAGTTCGCCCCCAGTTATAAACTTGTCCTGGCAATGTTGTTGATGGGGATTTGATTTTTTTTCTGGTAGTTCCTTGATTGAAGTATTGTTTTCTTTTTTATTGTTTGTCTGGTGTTAATCCCTGCTTATCTGGATTTTGTTACTGATATTCTTGTCTTTTTGTTTCCTTTTAGCTTCTTTAATAGTCTTTTTTGAATGATCTTAAATTTGGCTTATTTTTATGTGTTTGTTGATGGTTGATTTTTTTGAGGGCCAGGCTTCCAGGAATTCCCTAGCATTTTGGATTTAGCTTGTTCTAGGACAGGCTTGTTCTAGGATTTAGCTTCTTCTATGACTGTTCTAAAATCTCAATTTCATTGAGGGCCTCATCCGAGCTGTGGTTGACCTTTGGGGCTGGGTAGGCATGGCCAACTGGGTGGGTGTGGCTGACTGGGTGGGTGTGGCCAATTGATGCCACTCCCCAAACTACTGGCATGTTTCCTCTTTGCACTGGGTAGACCAGGATGAAGCTATGCTGGCCCGATGTTTCCTCTTTGCATTGGGTAGATGGGGCTGAAGTGATGTGGGCCAGCCCCATGAGCCTTATCTGACCACATTGCTGGCTGGATCTGGCCCATGAGCCTTGAGTTTGACACCCCTATTCTAGTATGTTCACAGTTTCCCAGCTGAAATTATGGTCTGTCACATAAAATTTGCTTGCAAGCAAACTCACAAAATTAACTAATACACACCATGTATATAAATATTGAATTTTTTATTTTTTAAAAAGAGCAACTTTTACTCAAAATCAGGCAAAGCAGGCAGGCAGATTGAGTTGCTCCCAGAATCACAGATTCACTCAGAGATCTTCCATTCTGCAATGTATTTGCCTGCGCTGAAAAATAGAAGCTTCAGTCCGAAGTTCAGCTCTGCTTTTAGATAAGCTAGAAAGCAAGAAATCCAACTATTTCCTGCTTTCTAGCTAATCTAAATATCACAGTGATAGTCAGAACAGCTGATGGTGGAAAAAAAGGAAAAATAGCAACTTAACAAAAACTAGGCGAAGGCACAAGGCAGGCTTGTTGGATGGCGTGCATGCCAGGTATGGAGTGAGTGGCGGGGAGGGGAAGAGCCAGCCAGTGGTGCAATTTTCCAGTTCTCAGAACTGCACAGAATCATAACAACCGGTTCTATAGAATCAGTCCGACCAGGTAGAATCCCACCCCTGGGTGGAAGTAGCCAGGGTGGGCGTGGCTGGGATAGGAGTGGCCATGGTGGGCATTGACACAGGCTCAAGATGCATTTTTTCCTTTCTCTTCTTTCTTTGCACAGTTCTTTACTATAACCATTTTCCTATCTCTTCTATCAGATATTATTGGGAAACATTTATCACTTATTCTTCATACTCCACTAAACTTTTTATTTCTAAATTTATACCCCATTGTTTAATAGTAAATTGCTTTTCCAGGCTAAAAACCTATTTATACTATTGTATTTTTATTATTCAACTAATAATAAAAATACAATAGCATAAATAGCATGATAATACAAGATCTAACAGCAGACATAAATTTCCAGGATAGTAAATAGAAATGGCTGTCAATTATAGATTGTTGATTGTAGATTAAATGGGCTTGCAATATGTAACATCTGGCCTTAAACTGTAGTATTAACATAGGATGTTGCTTGTTTTCTATCCCGATCAGGCACTTACTTGAGGCCACATAATTACAATCCAGTCCAATCCAGTCCTCCTGCAGCCTTCTGCCATCTGAAAACGGGCCATGCAGGGCCTCCGTGTGGCCCATTTTCAGTCAACAGAGTGCTGCAGGAGGAGTGCTGTGAAGGCTAAAAATTGGCCACAGGGGGGCCACATGCCCAGGGTGGGATTCAATTTTTTTAACAACCGGTTCTGTGGGTGTGGCTTAGTTGGTGGGCATGTCTTGGTGGTCATGTTATTGGCTGGTTGTGACCAACTCAATATCACTCACATCAAGGCATGCATCTCCTTGCCTTGCCTCTGATGACTGTGGGGATGTAAGTCTGAAAAATGGTCATAAGACACTTTTTTCAGTGCCATTGTAACTTTGAATGGTCACTCCACACAAGCAAAGTACCAGCAACGGAGGGGAAAAAACCTCCAGAGGAGTTCCTGAGACAGGAAGTTTAATCCTGCCAAGAATGTAATAAGGGTTAACGGAGAGGCAGTTTCTGTAAGCAACACCAGAATGTTTCCTTCCTGCCTTCCTTACAGGCTTAGGTCAATAATTTCTTCTAACAACCGGTTCTCCGAACTGCTTAGAATGTTAACAACCAGTTCTAGTGAATAGGTGTGAACTGGTAGAATCCCACCCCTGCACAGGCCCCTCCCCATGGCCTGTTTTGGCTGGAAGAGGCACTGTGAACTGCTCCTTTGATATTTCCAGCCCAGCCCTGCAGGCCAGATTTAAGCACCCAATAAGCCAGGTCCATCCTGCAGGCCTTGAGTTTGACACCCCTGGTCTAGTTAATCTTGATTATCAAAGGAAATGAATCTTTTTATGTTTTTGGGACTATTTTACTCAGTTTTGCCATCAGTCTACACACAATCCACCTGAACACTTCCCCATTTATTTTATTTTCTATTTATAAACCATTTCATTTCATATGAGGATTCACACAGGAACTAAATAGGTTTGTGAACTTTCCTTTGCAAATTTAAAAAAAAACCCAAATCCTTCTTTTTTTGAAATTCATATTCCAATGATATTTTATTTTTGAACTGAATTCAAAATCAAATACACTCTGGGGTTTTGTTATTGTTTACGGCAATGTTGGGTTTTTTATCTTGGCCACAAATAATGTAGCATTGACCTCTTTATCAAAAATGGAGACCAGGAAAGGATGGTTAAATGTATAGCTTGGAGGCAATGACATAGGAATGGCTTCTGCAGCAGTAGCTCCTGCTGCCTCAGCTCCAGTTTCATCAACAGTCAACACAGCCTTGTGGGTAATCTGAGGAGAAAAGAAAAAAACATATATAGTCATTCAAGGCAAAAAGGAGAGAAAGGAACCAAAGAAACCCCATTTGTATATTATTGAATATTGGAACCAAACAGTATTGAAAAAAATTAAATAGCTTTTAAAGTTCCAAAAGTGAATATTGTTGGTCAATATTTTGGCTTAAACAAAGAAATGTTTATAACTAATGCATGTTTTAATCAAAGCACTTTCAACATAGTATGACAGACTCGCAGGGCCGTTGCATTGTGCAACAAGGTCATATAATGTAATAATATTGGGACTGGGTTAGGGACTTCTGTTCTCACTGTGAGTTGTGTTGGGGGGATGCACGAAGGGAGGCTCAGCAAATCTCTTTGTACACATGTTGTACTCTGACAATAAAGGTAATAATAATAACACCATTTTTCAAATAGAAAAAGATCAGGGCAGAACAATTTGCCATGGCTATCTTTGAACCTTAGCATCCTCATCCACAGGTCAGGATACTAGTAGGCTACTAGTACTGGGGCTACTAGTAGGCCTCCTCTAATTCAGCCACTAACAAACAAAAGAAGATTAAAATAGCCATTCTGGACACCATATCCATCTTTCAAAATCATATTGCCCAGAGCCTTTTCAGACCCAGAACTGAGTTAATTGCATTGTTAAATTGGATCTCCACAATTCTGTGTTCTGTCCTTTTTGGACTGATTTTGTTCTGTGCATAACAGCACAAAATCATCAACTGGAACTGTGTAGTGACTATGATAAATTTAGTTCTCTGCAAATATGGATAGGTCAGGCAAATCTGCCATGTTTATTTATATTATAGTTTATTTTTCCCTTCAATTTCTTAGTCTAGCAAATCCTTTTGATAACCACAAGGGAAATAAATGGAATGTATCCAAACACAGTGGATTTCTCCCCTTCGATAAGTTTCAGTTGCTGCAATTCCTGTTCTATACATTATGTTGTTGCATTTTTATATATATAAAAAGACAATCTGATGCACATACGTTGCTTACAAAATGGCAGTTGGAAGGGAAAGTTCTTTTTTTTTCTTTTTGACAAGGGTGAGACTTTTCATATAGTCCCCTTCATTAACATTGCTTCTGTGAAATCTGGCTTCATCTTGCTGAAAACCTGCCTGAAATGATGCAAGCAATATAAACATTTTACTTACTTTAGACAGTTTCAAAGGCTGCCCGGTGACTCCAGTGAGATCGGCATGATCAGTAAAGATTTCAGTAATACCAAACTGGGAGAGGGGTTCCTTTAAGCTGTATGTGGCTGAAATACTAAACTTGGGGATGGAGATCCTTGCTGTAGCCCTTCAGAAATACAGAAAGACATTTTCATTCTAGACACCACAAAGTTAAGAGGTACACCCAGTAATATTTACTAATATCAGTAAAACAAACACAAACACACACAAAGCCAACATTGTCATATGGAAGCTGGATTTTTAACTTGGCATTAGTTGCTATCATAGCAACCATTTTGGATCTGTTTGAAATATTTGAGTGGAATCAACAGGTTTTGTTGTTAAAATGAATATCAGACTGATTGAATGAATGAATTTATAGGCTGCCCAACCACTATGTGACTCTAGGACTAGGTAACTTACAACTAAATTAAAACATCAACATATAAGAAGGTCAAGCAAATGAAATATAATAAATAAATAAATCACGTATCAGACCAAAATAAAACTCAAGTTTCATTTTCATTACATCAGTTGCTTCCAACAAGCTTGAAGAACTTTCATCCAATAGTTAAAACATGTCATCCTTGACCTATAACAATTTGTTTAGTGACTGTTCAAAATTATAACGGCACAGAAAAAAGTGACTTATAATTGTTTTTCCACACTTATGACCATTGTAGTCTCCCCATAGTCACATGATCAAAATTCAGATGCTTGGCAACTGTCTCATATCACCTGTCCTGGAATCAGGTGATCACTTTTTGCCAACTTCTGACTAACAGTTTTTATGGAGAAGCCAGATCCACTTAACGGCCATGTTACTAACCTAACAACTGCAGTGATTCACTTAACAACGGTGGCAAGAAAGGTGGTAAAATAGGGCAAAACTCAGCAGTTCACTTAGCAGCAGAAATTTGGGGCACAACTGCAGTCGTAACTTGAGAACTACCTGTATCCTTTTTTCCCCTGGGTAATACCGAAATGCATCACAGGTAGGTATTGATTTTTGCTCTCACAATGTTACTCTCATTCTGGTGTGCATTGTGGTCAGGCACAGGAATTTGGATATATGTGCATTGGCCAGAAATTATTTGTTTTACCACTGCTTATTACGGTTGCATTTCCACTACCACTGTCCAAGGTAGTTACTCTATGAGGGCTCTCTGTATTGGGACATATCCGCTGATTGCCTAAAGCAGGGGTCCTGGGCTGCGACCCAGTATCGGACCTCGGCACATTTGGAACTGAGTCGTAGAAGCAATGGGCGAGTGCCCGCACATGCGCAGCTCCACTTGCATGAGTTGCGGGTGAGTGTGTGCAGGCAGCTCCATTTGTATGATCAGCAGGCATATGTGCCACCACATATGTGTGCAGATGGAGCTGTGTGCACTTGCCCACAACTCATGCGGGACCATCCCCTCCCCCCCTCGCCCCACTAGTCCTCAAAGCTTGGGGAAAGCTGGCCTAGAGAGATTTCTTGTGTGATTCCTCTCCCTCTAGTGTAGAAAGATTGCTTAAACAAGGGGTGTGTGTGTGCGTTTGATTTTATAGTGATTGTCCTATGGTCATGTGATTGTCATTTGCAACCTTCACATCCAGCTTCCCAAAAATAAAGTCAGGAATAAAGTGCAGAAAGACAAAAGTCATAGTCATAAACTGATTAGATTAACCAGGGAATTGATGAACTGATATTATAAATCAGGCACTGCCTGATGTTTCACTTTCCTATAGAATTACTGCTCCAAATTATGATCAGCAAGTGATTACTACCTCTAATTTGAACTGTTGATATGATCTGGGAAAGGGAATTAATTGGCAGTGTCTGCATGGAACACCAAAATCTACAAGATGGTAACCACATCAAGTGTCAAACCCCACCACTTTTCTATCATGATGCTACAGTCACCATTTTGCAGAATTTTACCTCTATGGCAGACCCAGATGCCGGTCTCGCTGAGATTAATTAAGACACAGGAATAAAACTGAAGAGATTGCAAGAAACTAGTGGAGTATCAGAGTATTATGAAAGGATCAACACAACATTGCAAGGCCAAATGGGACTTAAGCAAATATATATTTATATTTTTTATGTAGAGGACATAGGGAGCTGCTGCCCTCTGCTTTATTCTTGGTGTGAGGCTTTTGAGGTGGGTTTGGCATCTCCTCACCAAAGCCCCCTCCTTCTATCATCCTTCAGTCCTCTAGGATATTCTCTCACCACTTTGGAATAACAGTGCAGAATTTTCCACAGGAACATATCAATCTCTGAATGGCATGTCTCGAACTATTTTGCAAACACATGTGGTAACATGTAACAAGCAGGAAGGAAGAATAATTGTTAATATGATTAAGAACTAATGAGCAAATTTCCATTCTCATACATGGGGGAACAATACCAAGAGATGAACTTTTTGGATGAACATAGCATAGAACGCATGGAAACTAAACTGTTTAATTAAAAATCCTTTAAGAATATACTAACTACAGAGAAATATAGAAGCAGTAAAAAGAAATGTTACCTTTGTACATTATTTGCCCATTTTTTCAGAGTTTCTACTGATAGACTTGCATCCAATTCCCTCTCTTTTTTAGGATCAGGCAAAACAAAAAAGGTGGTGGCTGTACCATTGTAGTCCATCTGCAGTACTGTGCAAGATAGCTGCTCGTCAAAATAGTAGTAAAACCAACCGGTCCTGTGCATCATTTGGACTTTGACAGTTGTATTGTGATCCACAAAGAAGTCCTCTTCCCTTGTGAACGCTGGATCAAAAGGAGTCTTCCAGTTGCCTAAAGAGAACAAAAAAGACCCATAGTTGTATTTGAATAAGAGTATCAAACCTGCATGAGGTGAATTAGGTTCACCCTCAAGAAGATGCTGTGCTCTTCTTTACTGAGGCGAAGAGGTGGTATAATTTAACTAACAAGATGCTCTGCATTCATTTGCTTATGCTGACCAACACTTGCAAAGCTGGGACCGATTTCTGCACACTCACAGCATAACTACTGGTCAGGCAGTGAAGCAATGCAGCTGCTGTATTGGTGTCAGAAGAAAATGGCCAGGTATCTTCTTTCATAATACATTTTACTTCAGCCTTGGTTGAAGATAAAAGCACCCATTCTAAATTCTGCACAGCCCGATGGACTTATATGCTATTCAGATAGAGAGAGGGGTCACCTGTGATCTTACATCAAGAAGAATTATTTAGAATAGTCCGTCCATTTCTCTTTTTGTTGTTTTTAAACTCTACAAGGGTACATTTTAGTTGCATTTATAATCCAGTTTTATGAAGAACTGGAATAATGCCCACTAGTCTGAGATAATATTAGTTATGCCACTTTGGATAAGAGGTCTTTCTCTTAGGTGCTTTTAAAAAACTGGAACCACCATTCCTAAAATAATTCCACAGAAGTGAAAAAACATGTAATGTAGTTACAAACAGTGCACAGTTTCTGTTTCGTACAACCCCCAGTAGTGAAGTAGTTATACAATAGCTAAAGAGTATACTTAAATTTCTGTACTGGGGTAGTTTTTCAGTGCATGTACTTTGTATTGATTAGAAATTATGTTCTTTTTTTCTGAATTTGAGCAATTCCATCCCTCATTCACAAAACTTAAAAAACTTTACTCTGTCTCAAATTGCATCTTTGGCTATTTCCTTTAGTGAAGGAATCATTCCTTTTCCCTGTGAAGGTTACCTCTAAAGTATATGTAGTTTGTGAGAACAAAGACTGTTTCTGGGTCAAGATCCTTGACTAGTTCTGCAATTTTCCCGTGTGTTTTTTTCTTTATATAATCATTGATCTGCTTTTCAGCTTCTTTTGGTTCCTGAAACTTGGTGGTTTGGATTTCTGCTTCATAGAGTTCCTTAATCTTATCTAAAAATGTCTGCAATGGCTGTATGCCTTCCTTTAAAAACAGGGCCTGCCCAATATCCAGCTTGTAATCCTTCTCTAAATGCGTAAGCAGATGGAGAAGTTCATGAAACCCCTGGTGGATCTCATCTTCCTGAATGTGTGTCAGGTTAAAGCCAAGGCCATTTAAAATCTCTGCGTGAGTGTTGGAGCCTGTCCCTAATAACAGAACTGAAAGCAACATAGAAATGCTGCAGGGTGAGAAAACAAGGTTCTCTTCATGTGATCTTGCAGCCAGGATTTTGTAGAGTTCAATTGCAAAATCAGCAACATTGCGCTGGATCTTGACAGCAGCCTTGGGGTCATGATGATCGTGGGGATGATCGACATCATGGTGGCCATGGCTGAGGAGAGAAAACACCATCAAGGCCAAGCTCAGGTGAATGATTCTGTTCATCTTGCTGATGATTCGTTCTGCCAAAAAAAAAAAAAAGGGGATAAAGAAAGAACTTTTATCATAAACTGTGTTTGTAAAATACATTTTCTGCTAGTCTGGCAGTATTTTGGTTTCTAGCTGAAGGTCAGCATGAAAGGATGTTGATCATACATTGTTATGTTTTTTCAATTCAAGAATGTGGTAATATAAGTTTATGCCGTACTTATTTCAAACCACATCACGTTGTAGTCATGACCGTTTTTGGTACATATTTTAGCTAATTATGTGTAACCTATCTGCAGTGCAATATATACCTAGCTACTTGCAGGAGGAATTAAAGGTGAAAACCACCCTATATAAATTTGGTAACATCCAGCATTCAAATATATAAATAATCCATGCTGACTCTGGAAAAACCAAATCCTTTCTGTGTTTAGAATAACAACCATAAGCACTTCCTGACACACAGATGTATCAGCTTTGATAAATGTCTGTGGAGATTCTCAATCATCCAGGTCATGGTTGTCTGAAAGGTGCTTTTCAAAAGGCCACTGGCCTTTCCTTGAAAACCTTTCATTTTTCATCCAAGAAGCTTCTTCACAACAAAATATTTTCAAGGAAAAAAAAAAACCAAGAAACCTTTGGGGCATCAGTAAGGCCTCTGAGATTCATTCATGACAAGATTAGGAGGGCCTGAGTTTGTTGTAATGCTATAGATTGAGCTGAGTTTTTAAAAATCTGTCATTCCTTTTTAAAAAAACTTCTACTGGTAATAAAATGTAAACCTTATATTTAATCGTTATAAGATTTGTTACTAATAAAATCTGGAATGCTCAGGACCAGAGGACATTGCTGCCAATTTGGATGACAAATATAATTTTAACAACCTGCTAGCATACCTCTGGTTGTTGTTATTTTTTAAAGGAAATAAAGGAAATTCTTTTTCTTTTAATGGGCTTCTTTAAAAGTGCAAGATTATTGAAGGATTTTTTTTTTTTTAAATAAATCCTAAACAGGGCAATTACAGTTAGAGGAAAGGCACCTTTTAGATCAGTGAGAGTAAATTCCAAGCACCACTTAGCAGAGATCAAAACACATATTCAATTCAAGAGAAATGGCAGTTGGTCACCTGGGCGAAGAAGCCCTGACCTTTTCTGATGAATGCTGCATATGGGCACCCATACTTTGTGAGCACAGCTCACAATTTATCAGCTGTTGAATCTACACCTATATTTAGCAGATACAGATACAGATTTACAGAGATGGAAGGGACCTTGTAGGTCATCTAAGTCCAACCCTTGGCCCAAGCAGGAGACCCTACAACATTTCTGACTGATGGCAGTCCAGCCTCTTCTTGAAAGCTCCAGTGATGATGCTCTCACAACTTCCAAAGGCAAGCTATTCCATTGGTTGATTGTTCTCACAGTCAGAAAATTTCTCCTTGGTTCCAGGTTGAATCTCTCCTTGTTCAGTTCCCATCCATTAGTCCTTGTCTGGCCTACAGGTGCTTTGGAAAAGAGCTTGACCCCTTCCTCTCTCTGGCAGCCCCTCAAGTTTTGGAAGACTGCTATCATGTCTCTCCTGGTCCTCCTCTTCACTAGACTATCCATGCCCAGTTCCTGCAACTGTTCATTATATGTTTTAGCCTCCAGTCCCCTAATCATCTTGGTTCACTTCTGTACTTTACAAATGGGTGATAACAGAGAAACCCTGAGCTTCAACTCAAAATGAAAGGGCCTACACAATCGCCATGCTCTATGCAAACCTGTTCTCCAGATTACCTTTCTGTATCTTATCCTCATTATCTTGCCTTCTCCTGCTACCCTAGGGTGTGAAAGTCTGTTTCATCCCTGATGTCCCTCCCTTTTTCTTTGTAGCCCTTGGGGATTTCTCCAAAATTTAGCATGTGACTGCTGATAATCAAAAGGGTCATTTTCCACTGTTTTGAGATAGCTAATGCAAAAAATGAGAAGGGGGAGAACTTGACTTGGAAAGAAAATCTTATACTGTACCTAAAGTAAAACTTCCTACCTTGCAAAAAAAAAAAAAGCTGCCTTGCTTTCTACAAATTGCTAGAAATACAGGTTTTTCTCAGCTCATGCAAAGGTTTAATGGCAGGCTGGAATAGGAAAGAGGATCATTTTAGCACTGATTCTCCCTGAGGAAGCCTACACAAAGCCTGCCATTGGTCACCTGCCTCTCACTTCAAGTGTACATGTTGCAAAGTACATTAGAGCAGAAGTGGGCAACTATGGCAACTTTATGATCAGCGGACTTCAACTCCCATAATTGCTGAGTCAGCATTCCTATGCTAGCTCAGGAATTATGGGAGTTGAAGTCCATAGGTCATAAAGTTGCCATAGTTGCCTATCCTGTTTTAGATTCTGTGTTTATATTTTGCCAAATGAAAATAGTTTTCCTCTCCTGTCTTCTTAACGATAATTTTATGTTTTATATAAAATCTTAATATGTAAATGCATCTGTCCTACTCTTTATTAACAATATATAAAGTTCTATACTTCTTTGTTTTTCATGTGGACTTATGATGTAAAATGTATTACATACATAAAATGTATTACAAAATAAATATTTATTTTCTCTGCCACTTTCCCACGTAAATAATTAGGTAATCTGCATTCTTTCTACATACACCAATTCAGAGCTTAAATTTGCATTACAATGAAAATTGTATTATTTTATTTGTATCAGTGGAGAACTCTCTCTCTCTGTCTCTCTCTCACACACACACACACACATTTTTAAATAGTATTTTCTTCTGAGGTAATGCACAACTGTTTACTCTAGTAAAATGGTATACATGATTAAAATACTATTTTATAGAATTCTAAATATAAGAATACATGATTACTACACTTCTAACATTAGAAGTCTCTTCAACTTTATAAACTTTGTAAAACTACAGGAAAAGACAAATAAGCTTTATAAAGTGACTTTAAACCCACACTTCTACCCCATGAGATTACTCACTGTCTCTGTGGAGAACTTTCATTCATTCAAACAGGCCTCTTGTCCTTTTTCTTCTGCTATTTATGCACATCAGATTGCAGAATGGCGTGGAAATACTCAGTTAAGCATTAACCAAAGGTATGCACACATATTTATTTTAAGCTTTGCCTAAAGATTGGCAAACCAAAAAATGGCTTATTCAGCAATCGAAATAAATGAAAAGTTCAGGAACCCATTTAATGTTGATTCCCTATGCAGGGGTCTTCAAACTTGACAGCTTTAAGACTTATGGACTTCAACTCCCAGAATTCCTAGTCCAGTCATGTTAGCTCAGGAATTCTGAGAGTTGAAGTCCACAAGTCTTAAACTTGCCAAGTTTGAAGACCCTTGGCCTATAGCTATGGCTTTCAAAAATTAGGTACATATGCTTTTTCTAATAGCTGGTTAGTTAGGATCGGGCACAATCCTGTCCTGCCAGCCTTTTGTAAATCCTTGAAGACTGGCTTTGTTCCTCTTCCTGGGGCCCTGAGGATGTGAAGGGTCCTGTCTCCTGGCTACAATTAATATATGTGATGGCTTTTTCTCAGCAACTGTATATGTTTAATTTTTATTATACTGTAATTGTTTTTTTAACTGTTTTATGTTTGTTTGTGGCTCAGGATTACTTGCTTAAGATGGGCAGGCATAGAAATTAGACAGAAACTAGATGATAGAAAGACAGAGAGATAGTTAGTTAGATAGATAGATTGATAGATAGATAAATAGATAGATAGATAGATAGATAGATAGATAGATAGATAGATAGATAGATAGATAGAGACTTGATTAGTTAAAAAGATGAACCACATTCCCAATAAATGGCAAAAATTGTGTCTGTGGGAATGTATGTGTGTTACACACATGACACATGATGACGATGATAACAATGATGGAATGGAAATTCATTAGGTTTACTATGTTTAGTAAAACAGTATGCATTTGATCTACCCATCTACCCATTACTCTGCTCTTTTGACAGGGAACAAAACATCCCTTCTTCTCCCTTTTTAATATTTTTCTATTTGTCAAATTGGTTTGGACTTGATAGTTTTTAAATGGAAGAGGAAACTTTCTATCGTTCTCCTAACCTACTGTCCAGGATTGTGTTGTGTATGTACCACAGTTAATAAAGTATGAGCTTGAGGTAAAGTGCAGGGTTCTGGCCCTGCACTTCTGATTGACTGTTAAGCGGCCAGATCGGATTGGTTAATTCTGAGGAATCCGATTGGCCCTTAACAGAGAATTCTTATTGGTTAAAAGAGCTAGCGTTTATAGCTCGTTATTGGACAAATCTCACAAAGGTTGCCTATATAAGGCAGAGTTCACTGTTGTTGGTTTGAGAAGTCACTATGCAATAAAGAGCTGAAAGTTCACCGTTCAGAGACTGTCTCCATTTATTTCAACCCATGCTCAGTACTTAAAACTGGCGACAAAGGTGGGATCTGGAGACGTCTGAACCGAAGAAGCCAGGAAGCAACACTGAGCACGTGACAGATGACGCCAACAACGGAACCATGTCTGGCGGCATCGTACCACCCGCTCCGTTCGATCCAAACCAAGAGGATTGGGAATCCTATATGGATCGCTTCCAAATGTTTCTTGAGATGAATAATTTGAAGGACGCCACACCAGCAAAGAAAAGGGCGTTGTTCCCGACACATTACAACCCAGCCATATTTAAGATGGCTAAAGCACTCGCCAAACCTCGAGAAGTGAAGGCCATGAGCTGGGACGACCTCGAACCCATCCTGAGAGGCCATTACGCGCCAAACGTGCCTACACTCGTGAGACACCACGAGTTTTATCAGAGGAACCAACGAAAAGGGGAAAGCGTGGCTGATTTCGTGGCGGACCTCCGAAATTTAGGGGGCCTCTGCGGGTTCGCCGATTTAGAAGAGGCACTAAGAGATCGAATAGTTCTGGGACTAGATGCACTAGGCCTGCAAAGCAAGCTGATGGCGAAAAGCGACATCAGCCTTGCTGACGCCATCGCCGAAGCCACGGCAGCAGAGGCAACCAAAAAGTCAGCTGCACAACTATGGCGAAGCCGCACTTCAGTATCACCATCGGCCAGCGAAATCTCACCTAGCACAGAAGGGCAGCTGTTAACAACGCACCACGAGGACCTCTCTTCGTCATCAGACAGCGACGAAGAAGGGGTCCATCGACTGCGGTCCGAACGGGACCCTCGCCCGAAGCCCTTACGCCCTTGCGCTGGCTGTGGAGCCAACCATACCAGGTCCGAATGCGAATTCCGCGACGCACTCTGCCATGAGTGCGGAAAACGAAGCCACATTGGCCGGGTCTGCCGCAGCTTACCAGGACTCAGCTAGGCCACAAAAGGGGCTAACTATCGCCAATCGACAGGAAACCGTCCTGAAAGGCGAGAGCCAGTAAACCACTCCTACAGAAATCGAGCTTTGCAGAGAAAAGAGGCTCACCATACTATCACTATAGGTCACGCCTCAGCCTTGGACACTAAGAAAATCCGAGTCATGCAGTATAACGAGACTTTGCCGTTAAATATAACATGTGATGCTTCGCCTTTCGGAGTGGGCGCCATTTTGAGCCATGTACTGCCTAATGGGAACGAAGCCCCTGTTGCATATTTTTCAAAGACACTTTCAAAAACTGAGCAAAATTATGGACAAATCGATAAAGAAGCCCTCGCAATTGTGTCAGCCGTTAAAAGATTCCACGAGTACGTGTATGGCCGGGCTTTTACTGTCGTGACTGACCACAAACCATTATTGGGGATAATAGCCGGAGATAAGCCGACTCCCTACATATTATCCCCTAGGATGACTCGATGCTCAGAATTCTTAGCTGCTTATAACTATCGGCTGCAATACTGCCCGGGGAAAGCCATTCCCCATGCCGATGCATTGAGCCGAGCACTGCTTCCAGAGACTCTCAACGATCCTGCACCAACGGTAACCACATTGCAAATTGAGGCACTCAACTTGCCGCCATTAACCGCCCGAGATATCGCGAGAGAAACCAAACTTGACCCCACCTTAGCGCGAATCCTAAGCTGGGTAGAACGCAGATGGCCATTGGACCAATTATCAGATGACTTCACACCATTCAAGACTCGACAAACCGAGTTGTTCTCCCAAAAAGTCTGTGTCATCTGGGGAAATAGAGTCATAATCCCAGAACAACTCCAGAAAGCGCTTCTGAGAACTTTGCACGATGGCCACCCCGACATCGTGCGAATGAAAGCCCTTGCGCGAAGCTACGCATGGTGGCCGGGCATTGACAAGCAAATCGAACATTGGGTTAAAGCTTGTCCAAAATGCCAGGAAGTGAACAACACCCCATCTAAAGCCATTCCTACTGAATGGGAGACACCACGCGGATCCTGGTCCCGAATTCACTTGGACTTCACGGGGCCAACCAAAGGCCACACCTTTCTACTAACCGTCGACGCCTATTCAAATTGGCTCGAGATTCATCGCATGACGACTACAACCTCCGAGGCGGTTATGAAAACCTTGGAAAGACTATTTACAACCCACGGACTACCAGATGTCCTCTTATCCGATAACGGGCCCCAATTTACAGCACTGTCATTCGAGCAGTACCTCGCTAACCGCAGCATTCGACATGCGCTCACCTCGCCTGCGCACCCTGCGACCAATGGCAAAGCAGAACGCATGGTACAATTTGTGAAGAAAACCTTACAGAAGGTAGACTACGACAACATTGACGACAAGATCAATCGAATCCTTTTTTTACAACACATCACACCGCATATCGTCACCAACAAAACTCCCGCCGAACTGCTAATGGGACGAAAACTCCACTCCCACCTCGACCGGTTACACCCAGCTTACAAACCAGAAAAACCACTAGGATCCAGCAGCCGCTGTCGTGCCTTCCAGGTAGGAGATTTGGTATATGCTAAAAACCTATCAGGTGACCCATTGTGGGTGGAGGTGACAGTAGTTCGTGTAACCAGCCAAAGATCCTACCTTGTACAATGCCTTGACGATAGACTATGGAAACGCCATATCGATCAATTACGATCGTGGCTTCTGGTGGGCAGTCCTGAACTCCCCTATGACCAGACTGAGGGGGGGGGGAGGTACGGAAGAAGATGAGTTCCAAGGAGAAGAAAACCCGTTCGAAGGGAACGACGGTATAATAGAGACTCAGGAAGTGGAACCAGAGAGGGAAACAGTTGCACCTCAGGGAATTACAGAGGACATGGGCAAAGACAGGGAAATGAATTCTGAACCAGAAACAGCCCCACTGCCAAACAATGATCTACCTCAGTGTGATTGCAGCCAAATGACACAGCGAAAATCAAAGAGACTAATAAAACAACCGTCCTACCTAAAGGACTATGTAACCGCGCCCTGCAAACAGAAGCCAGGGGGAAGGGGTGTTATGAAAGTACAAAGTTTTAAATAAAGCGTGAGCTTGGAGTAAAGTGCAGGGTTCTGGCCCTGCACTTCTGATTGGTTGTTAAATGGCCGGATTGGATTGGCCCACTCCGGGGAATCCGATTGGCTCTTAACAGAGAGTTCCTTTTGGTTATGAGAGCTAGCGCTCCTCGTTGGTTATTGGTTAATAGTTACGGGGTTTGCCTATATAAGGCGGGTTAAAACTGCTATAGATGCCAGAAGTCACTATGTAAATAAAGAGCTGAAGTTCACCGTTCAGAGGCTTGTCTCCATTCAATAATATTGAAAGTATAAAAACACAATAATCAAAAATGGGGAAATCTGCATTTCAGAATGCATTTGGAATCAGACCCCAACTGATCAGCCTATCAGAAAAAAAATCATTTTAAGAAGCTTCTGGAAGGTGACTATAGTTAGGGTCAAACACACTTTTTACAGGAGGCCATTCCACAAGACTGAGAAAATATCATAAAAATTGCTTCCAATCTTCTGCTCCTTTGACGTCCCAAAAACTGTGAACAACAGCTTCTTCTCCTGAAAATGGAAGACAGCCAGTTCCTTTCTAAATTCTAAATTAAAATATTCAAGTTTTTTTCATTAATTTAAGATATCATTATGTCCGTTAATCATTCAGAGTAAAAATGATCCTTTCCATGACTCAGTCTAATCATTTTAAATCATAAGAATGTTCCTGCTGGATGAAACCAAGGCCTTTTAAGGCTAATAGTTTTTTTTTTTTTTTTTACAGTAGCAACACCAGTAATGTATTGGAAGTGCAGAAGATGTTCCTTAGTGCAGCATTAGTATTTTGTGCCTGTTTTTTAATCATATTAGGATGATCCTGAACATGCAAACATTATTTAGCATCATGATTAATAATTATGGTTATGTTGTCGATAAATTTGCTATGATTTAGTTTGACTGATTTGGGACCATGATCATTCTACATTCTACAATTGGGAAATTAAATCAATTAGAAACTTCTAAATATTGGAAATGTTTACATAATACAGTATGAAGCTAAATAATGGAAGCATTTGAGGCACTTTTTATATATGTTATAAAGAAACTGCATTTAAAAATATTATTTGATTAAACATATGACCATAAGGACTTAGACCTACTAGATTATTTACTGAAGGCAGAACAAATAACAATGAACCAGTTCAGCCAGCCATAGATATTTGTTTTGTTTAGTAATAATTAGCAACTGAGTTACAGAATTCCAAGTAAGATAGAGAGTACTGAAAGATTTACAAATGGCAGGGCTCAACTCTAAATCATTTGGCCATATCATCAGGAATTCTATTAGTGATAGTCCAAAAGCATCGGAAAGGCAGCAGGGTAGGAAAGTCCCTAAAGAAGGAGAGACTTTGAGAAATCATCTGATCCAATCTCTTACCCAATGCTAGAATTCACAATTACAGTATTAAGCGCTAACAGATATCCATCTAGGTTCTGTTGAAATAAATGCAGTGAAGGAGAGTCCATCATCTCCCAGGACAAGCTGTTCCATTACTGAATAATTATTACCTTTAGGAATTATTCGTTATGTCCAACAGAAATCTATTTCTTAAAGTTATTACTTCTTGTTATGTCTTATGATGCAACTCTGAACAATTCTGCCCTGCTTCTACATTACAACTATTCAGATAAATGAAGATACATATTTTGGCTCCCAACATCTTCTCTATAATAAATATGTGCAGTATTTTCAACCATCCCTGTTTTTCATTCTAGACTCCTTATCAATAGAAGATAATATTTATAGCTTAAGGTTGAACTGTAGGGTCTACGGAGCTCACTGAGCTTGGTTGTTTGCCTGCAGATGTTTCATTATCCGATTAGGTAATGTCTTCAGTGCTAGTGAGTGCAGAGTTCGCCCCCAGTTTATAAACTTGTCCTGGCAATGTTGTTGATGGGGATTTGATTTTTTTTCTGGTAGTTCCTTGATTGAAGTATTGTTTTCTTTTTGATTGTTTGTCTGGTGTTAATCCCTGCTTATCTGGATTTTGTTACTGATATTCTTGTCTTTTTGTTTCCTTTTAGCTTCTTTAATAGTCTTTTTTGAATGATCTTAAATTTGGCTTATTTTTATGTGTTTGTTGATGGTTGATTTTTCTGAGGGCCAGGCTTCCAGGAATTTATAGCATTTTGGATTTAGCTTGTTCTAGGACAGGCTTGTTCTAGGATTTAGCTTCTTCTATGACTGTTCTAAAATCTCAATTTCATTGAGGGCCTCATCCGAGCTGTGGTTGACCTTGTGGGGCTGGGTAGGCATGGCCAACTGGGTGGGTGTGGCTGACTGGGTGGACGTGGCCAGTTGATGCCACTCCCCACTGGTTAGACCAGGATGAAGCCATGCTGGCCCTATGTTTCCTCTTTGCATTGGCTACTTGGGGCTGAAGCCCCATGGGCCGTATCTGACCACATTGCAGGCTGGATCTGGCCCGTGAGCCTTGAGTTTGACACCCCTATTCTAGGATGTTCACAGTTTCCCAGCTGAAATTATGGTTGTGTCTGTTCATGTGTTTTGGAACTCCAGGCATACTTCTATTTCTTAAGACTTGCCTGCTACAGGTTTAGTCCTTGATTTTTGTTTGTTTGTTTGTTTAAAAACTCTTTGGGCAAGCTCAAAGTAAAGCTGAACAGTAAGAAACAAGTCATTTTTGAGGGGATACCTTGGATAAAGAGTTTGTGTATACCAGACTATATAAACTAAGGATGAAGGAGAGAATCATCAGCAGTGAGATCTTCTAGTTCGGGAAAGTCACCAACTGAAAGAGAAGCTGTAGCCAGGAAAAGAACTGGGGATTATTCACTGAATTCAATGTTCCTCAGCAACAATTGCCAGAAATCAAATTCTAATATGAAATTATTTTCGGGAAGACTCTTGACATCAATGCAAGAAGAGAGGCTGAAAAAGGTAAAGAAGTTCCTTATCTTATTCTTCTGAGTCATTTCTGAATATTATCTTGTTTCCACTCCCTTTACCCAGGTAACAGACCCGGCATATTTCCATCAAGCTCATCTTCCTTACAGGTAATCCTCATTTTACAATTACGATTAAATAACTACTGTTATTTCTCTCTTTAAAACACAGATAGAATTTCCTTGATCTCCACATAAAATTTAGCCATAATAAAGGGTAAGGATATGCTGCCAATGGGCAGTCCAGTCACAGATATTTGGGGAAATGGAGTAAGAAAATACTTTATTCAGTGAACTGACAAGACCAAGTCATAAGCTGCATTTTCCTCCAGAATCAGAAGATATGAAAAAATTATTTTATTTATTTATTTGTCAAGCAAGGAATAAGTATAAAAATGATTTTTAACACATGAAATGGATACAAATAAAAGGGAACATTAGGACAGCGATGCACGCCCCCTACAGACCTCTTAGGATAATAGTATAGTCTAAGGTTAAAGTTTTTGGGGTTTGGGGGGAAGAAACTACAGAGTCAGGTAGAGCAGTGGTCCCGACCTTTTTTGTACCAGGGACCGGTTTCACGCAGAAACACTTTTTCAAGGACCAGTTAAGGTTTATTTATTTATTTATTTATTTATTTATTTATTTATTTATTTATTTAGTTATTTATTTATTTATTTATTTATTTATTTATTTATTTATTTATTTATTTATTTATTTATTTATTTATTATTTTATTTACTAAGGAGCCCGGCCGGCCAGATGAGGGGAAGGCAGTGAGGGCCCTGCTGGGCTGGGGTGGAAAACGCGCTTGGCAGGGGAAGCCTGAGGGTGGAAGACCAAGCACGCTGGGAGATTCTGCCTAGGCCGTCAGATGGAGAGACGGCTGCCACCCGGGGAGCACCCGCTGCTTTCCCTCACCAGGGCCAGGTGGTGGCGTGTTGCCCTGCTCCATGTGGCCCCTGCCTGGCAGCGCCCTTCTCGGCATGATGCAGCCAGGTTGCCCAAGGAGCCCAGCCAGCCAGGCGAGGGGAAGGCAGTGAGGGCGCTGCTGGGCTGGGGTGTAAAACACGCTTGGCAAGAGGCCAGGGAAGCCTGCGGGCAGAGGACCAAGCGCGCTGGGAGATTCTGCCAAGGCCATTAGACGGAGAGATGGCTGGTCTGTGGCTGCCCAGCTCCCATTTCCTGCCGCTCACCTGAGTAGCCTGTAGCCACATGTCGGTGAGGCGATTGAAGAAGAGCTTCTTGTGAGCCTTGACCAGGTTGCCGGCCGCTTCCAAAGAGGGCGAGGGAGTTTGTGCAGGCTGGGATCAAGATAGCAGCATAGCCTCCCTTCACCAGAGCCTCGCAGAACTCCTGGTGTAAGCCCGGCGAATCAGGAGCCTCCTTCTTAGGGAGAGCAGCTTCTCCACAGCCACCACGTTTCCCTTTTCTCTAGCCACGCACGGCATGGAGCTGACGTTTTTGGTCGAGCGAGGCTGAGGGACGGCATCAAAACCAGTGCTCGATCCAGCACATTGGAACAAGATGGCGCCGAAGCAAAGTAGGTGGCCCAGTCCCAAATGACCCATGGACCGGTACCGGTCCGCGGACCGGTGGTTGGGGACCCCTGAGGTAGAGTATTCCAGACATTGACCACTGTGTTGCTGAAGTCGTATTTCCTACAATCAAATTTGGTGTGGTTTACCTTGATTTCATATCTATTGTGTGCTCTTGTACTGTTGTGGCTGAAGCTGAAGTATTCATTGATGGGTAGGACATTGCAATAGATAATTTTATGTACTATGCTTAGGTCGGGACAAAGGTGGCATAGGTCTAGGTTGTCTAAGCCTAAAATTTCAAGACTGGTAGCATAAGGTATTCTGTTGTGAATAGAGGAGTGGAGGATACTTCTCATGAAATATTTCTGGGCAATTCAGTCACAGATGTTGGGGAAATGGTATAAGAAAAGTCTACTTAGTGATGGATGGGTGAATAGTTGGATGTATAGATGGATGGAGGAAGGAAGGAAGGGATTTTCAATATCATTGCATTAACAAAATCTCATAGAGGAGACAAAATAATTGAAAAGAATGTTTAAAAGATGCTTAAACAGAATGTTTAAAACAGATCAAAAGGTCTTTGATCTGTGATCAGTTGATTCAGAAATCTATAGCATTTATTTAAGAAAATGGAAAGGTGTCAAGCTTCCACATAATATGTCCCCTGAAGTAAAATCCAAGCTATCCATCTTTTCTTTAAAGTCTGTTTATTAGGAACGTATCAAATTGGCAAGAACTTGGTGTATTTGCGATTCTGGTCAGATTCCGGAATTACACCCAGTAAAAAGCAAAAGTTGAAACTTCCCCCCAGAATCATAATCTCTAATTAATCTCCAATCAAAATCCATTAGTTTTGTGACTCCAAACTCCACCTTTCTCCAGGCATCTCCTCTGTTCCCACGGAAAAAATGCCACCTAGACATAACGTTCCCCCTAGAGATACTATAACCCACTTGTCAACAGCTAGAGTGGCAAGCCTGAAATACCATTCAATTCCTTTGCAAAAAGCCTAAAGGAAGCTAAAAGAGAATAGACAAAGCTAGAATAAAATATGGCTACACATATTTCATCTTCAGGGTTGACAAAAGGATTCTAATTTTCCGGAGGGGTGTATCTGTTAATTTAAACAAATCTTGCAGTTAATTACAGTGGAACTATGTTCTCATTGTTTTATATGGGATTTATTTTATTTAAATTTTTTTAAAAAAAGAATCATGCCTATGGCCAAATTGTCTGCGTATTGGATTGTCAGCAGCATTTAGCAGGGATTATCCACTTTTCCACTCTTGCAATCCCATAGTGAAAAACAGTGGTACAAGAGTACAAAGAACAAAGATCATTCAAATTATTTTAAGATTTGTTCCAAAGGAACAGTTACCTCAAAAAACTTTTCTGTGAGACTATTTTGTTCTGGATTGAAAACACATTTTATGCACATTCCTCATCTCTTTTTAGTGGCCCCCTAATCCCTTGTGGGGTGGAGTCTAGGCAACTGAACAAAGCTGAGCATTTACTGACTGGATGCCCTTTCTGTCACCAATGCGGAGTTATATTCAACAGATATACATGCCCAGAAAGAGAAATATCTGCCCCTACCTAGGATCAAACTCATAGCCTCTTGATTGTGAGGCAAGAACTTCACCTCTTGGCCACCACACCACTTACCTACCTTAATGCCCTGATAACATCACATTTAAAACAGAAATCTGTATGGTTAGGGATCAGTTGCAACACAGAAATATTTTTGGTTGCACTTTCCGCTGCTGTTTATTTCTGAATATAAAAGACTCATCATGCTTAAGCCAAAAATGTATTTATTTCCATATTATATACAATGTATACTGTACACTTCTGTCATATTCCATATAACTGTATATGCTTAAAGGCTCATTGAAGAATTGTCCAATGTTTCTTTTCCCCCAGAACATTTCCTAACCCAGGAATATTGTACTGAGATATGGCAATTAGAATTGCTCTTTCCCAACTCTAGAAATTAGCTACAGATTTTCAAATGGTGGTATAAAAGAGTGACCTACAAGATGACAGAACCTAACAACAAGTTTATTGTAAAACCATTTTGAAGACGTTTTCTTACTTTCCTCACAAAAAATTCACTTCAATCAATTATAATGAAATTACAGATTGTCTTCTGTTAGTCCGGACCTAGCCATTGCTTTTAGGGAGGTATTTTGATTGTTACCTGAACAAAATGACATATTTTAATATTTATTCTTCGGCCGGATTCATAATTCTCCCAAGAAAAATGATGCTGCCTGTTGACTTAGCTATACTTATCATCAGGAAAGGTTTGTCAAATGTGATAAAAAGTGAAGGTTTGATTATAGCAGAACGTAGCATAAATTGTATGACAGTGACAGCTGCTGCTTCTGTACCACTCTCATGAACATTCAGCATAGTTTTATGAATGGCCTGTAGGAAAAAAAACCAGTTTTAACCAATAAAAGCTTTACCTTACATTAGTCATAGATGGATATTGTAATAATCTTTGTCTGAGGATTTTTCCCCATGAAAGATCCTTGAAGTAACTGTTCTGTTTGACACAGTATTAAGGCATATGTATTAAGGCATCTCATGTTGTATATCCAAAACTAAAAAAAAAAATTTGGGGGGAAATGTATATGGTAGGTTAGAATATATCTGGTGAAAGAAATTAGCAGGGCCAATGCTTTGGCATCTTGGAAAGTCACCACATCCAATTTATGTGGGGAGTTTTGGGGAAGAGTGGGATATGTATAGTCGTACATATGCACATGACACAAACACATCAGAGGTGGAATTCAGCAGGTTCTGACCAGTTCTGGAGAACCGGTAGTGGAAATTTTGAGTAGTTCAGAGAACCGGCAAATACCACCGCTGACTGGAGATTTTACAGTATCCTTCCCCTGCCACACCTAGCAAGCCATGCCCACAGAACTGGTAGTAAAAAAAAATTGAATCCCACCACTAATATGCATTAATAGTTATTTTGATGACTTTATTATGTTGGAAGCTGTTAAATAGGGCTTTTGTGTTCATGTTCATGAGTTGAAGAGGATCTGTGTCAATTAAGGAAAAGACTTTGATTTTTTTAAAATTTGTGCATCTTTTAATTGATAGAAAAATGGGATAAAGCAGTCCCACAACCTGAATCCATGCAACCATGGGCTTAACAGGTGACAACCATTCAAAGTCTGGGAGCCAGTGCAGCTTATGGAGCAAAAGTGTAACATGGGTGTATTAAGACATACCTCTAACTGCCCGTGCTACTACATTATGGACCAGTTATAGCTTTCAGATAATCTTCAACTGGTGTACCCGAAAAGTTAGGGGCAACACTCCCCCCCATCCAATTATGGCTGCCACCTGTTTTGTTTGAAAGAGACATGAGTCTAGAACAGGGGTCTCCAACCTTGGCTCCTGGAAGCCTGGCGGACTTCAACTCCCAGAGTTCCACAGCCAGCTGTGGAATTCTGGGAGTTGAAGTCCACCAGGCTTCCAGGGGCCAAGGTTGGAGACCCCTGGTCTAGAAGGACCTCTGGATTGTGAAAATTCTGTTTCAGATAGTGTGCCTCCATCTCTAGAACCAAAGATGCAAAAGCACTGGATCCAGTGGCCCCTGAGAAGTGCACTATTAGAGATGGAGTTGAGTATCATTAGCACATGAGAGCAATTTGATGTAGTGATTAAGGCATCAAACACTATTCAATTTAAACTTGGATGTTTAATTTGCTCTGCAAATTATGCCATTGTTAGTATATGAATCAGAATGCAATTCTCCTTCCATTTTAACACAACTCTCTCTCTCTGTGTATAGATAGATAGATGTAGATAGATAGATAGATAGATAGACAGACAGACAGACAGACTGACAGACAGACAGACAATAAAAAAAAAAGAAGCAGCAGCAACGAAGTGCAAGCCTGTCTCAAGCTTTCTTCATATTTGTTTGGATGGAGGCTAGAATTAAGCTTTCAAAAACAATTTTTAAAGTATTTGATTTGAAGAAAAGGGCAATACCGCCAGCTACCAACCTCACTCCCATACGTACTTTTGAAACCTTCAGATTGCGTTCTCCCGTGATTCCAGATAAGTCACTAGTGTTGTTAAAGATAGCTGTCACTCCCATTCTTTGTAACAAGTCTTTGACGTTGTAAGATGTAGAAATGGTAAACTTAGGAAAGTGCAGATTTATATTTCTGGTTAACCAAAACAAAGAAACAATCCAAATATTATATTTTCAGTTTTGTGACCATAGTTCCATTACATTGTATTGCATTCAAAGTTTAAAAGCTTTGTGTATGTGTGTGTTTGTGTTTGTGTGTGTGTGTGTGTTTGTACATATATATGTATATGAATTTATTATTTATTTTTATTTATCTTACTTAAGAAAAAAAATACTTAAGAAGAAACAATTTGTTGGAGAAAGCTCTACGGAAAATAGGTCACTTTTTCCTTATAGATTAAAAACTAATTAAGTAAGAACACTCAGTCAGGGGAATCACATGGACACACTGAACCAGTTCCAGTTTCTTTATTCAGATAGGTTTGCAGGCAGAAATGCCATGCAGAGAGATAGCTGTTATGTCCTTATATTCTCTCTCTCCCTCTCCTTCTCTCTCTACATGAATACTGTCATCACAATTGTTGGTCAACAATCAGGAATACCATCTTTACAAATTCCATAGTCATATCTCATTTAGGTGTAAACATTTTTTAATTAAAATTATTTGGTGCTTACCCATGTACGTAGTCCTTGGCTTACAATCAAAAGTGAGCCCAAACTTTCTGTTGCTAAGTGAGACATTTGTTAAGTAGATTTTGCCCCAATTAACAATCTTTCTTGTCACAATTGTTAAGTGCAGTTGGTAAGTAAGCACAATTGTTAAGTGAATCCCTGTGGTTGTTAAATTAGTAATCCAGATGAAAAGTGAATCTGTCTTCCCTATTGACTTTGCCTGTCAGAAGGTCACAAAAGGTGATCTCATGATCCCCGGAGACTGCAACCATCATAAAGAGGAGTCAGTTGTCAGGCATCTGAATTTTGATCACATGACCATGGGGATGCCACTGTGGTTGTAAGTGTGAAAAGTGATCATAAGTCACTTTTGTCAGTGCCATTGTAACTTTGAATGGTCACGAAATGAACCTTTGTAAGTTGAGGACTATCTGTATGTAGTGTCGTATCTAGATTTCAGATAATTAGAAGTAATCACAGAAATATTTTTCTGCTTAATATAGACTTGATAATTTGTTAGAAATAACTCTTGAAGGATTTGCGGCCAATCTTGCATATAATGTTTGTACAATATAAAAGTGATTGATTTTATAACAAATTAATGAGTCGAGGTGATACAGTGGTTAGAGTGCAGTACTGCAGGCTACTTCATCTGACTGCTAGCTGCAGTACGGCATATCGAATCTCACCAGGCTCAAGGTTGACTCAGCCTTCCATGCTTCTGAGGTGGGTAAAATGAGGACCCAGATTGTTGGGGGCAATATGTTGACTCTATAAACCGCTTAAAGAAGTCTGTAAAAGCACTATAAAGCAGTATATAGGTCTGCTATTGCTAATTCAAGACATAAAAATTTAGAAGAAAGGGGATTGTAACAATGTTGAGAAAAGATTTACTTATGCGTCAAGGAGGTTGTCCATTTATACAGGGTTTCTGTCACCAAAGCTGCCTCCACGTGCTCTAACTTCCCTTCATCCGGTAGGATAAACAATGCCGTAATATCTCCTTTATAAGGAATTTCTACCACCCAGCAAGAAAGATCTTGATCACGGAAAATGTTATAGTAGTCCATGTGTCTCATAAAATCAATCTCCACTGTTGTGTTTGCATCTACATAGAAGTCTTTTTTTCTGGTCAAACGAGTGTCAAAAGGTTTTTCCCAGGAAGCTTGAAAAAAGAAAAGAAAATCATGGTAGTGATTGTGGAATGGGGGGGACGGAGGGATATAGATTAGATAGGGGATAATCTGAGTAATTCATTCCCCTCAAAGTAGGAATTAATTACTCACTAATATTTCTTCTTTTTCACTCAACCAGAATAGAAGGGCTGCAACTGTGTGCTTTAGTAAGATCAATGCTTTGATCATCTTCTCTGATAGGCAGGAATTTTTCCAAAGCATTCAGGATTTCCTGAGATTTGTTGAATCTCTGATTGTGGAAAGTTCTGGTCATGTCATGCAACCAAATGTTTCCAGGAAATGAACTGATCAAAACATAAAAGATTTTCTCTAATACTGGATTGAACATTAATTAATCAATATTCTCCTCATTAGCGTAGTGATGTGTATGTGATAGTGAAAGTGCAATTTATTACTGAGGAAACATGCAGAACTAAGATGGCAGACCTAAGGCTTTTTTTCCCTCAGCAATCCTTGGAAACCTCCCTTAAAATTATAAAGCAGAAGTCCTTGTTACTTATTTATTTCTTTATTCAACTTGTACAGCCACATATCTTAAATGCATGATTCTAAGTAAAGGTAAAGGTTCCCCTCGCTCATATGTGCTAGTCATTTCCAGTTCTAAGGAGTGGTGCTCGTCTCCGTTACAAAGCCAAAGAGCCAGCACTGTCCGAAGACATCTCCGTGGTCATGTGGCTGGCAAGACTAAATGCTGAAGGCACACAGAACGCTGTTACCTTCCCACCAAAATGGTCCCTATTTTTCTACTTGTATTTTTGCATGCTTTCGAACTGCTAGGTTGAGACAATAATTCTGATTTTAATCAGCTAATAATTAAAAACAAAGTAAATAATAATAGTAATAATCCAAAACTATAGTGATAATAAAATAGCAGCCAGCAACAATACATAACAAACACTTCCTGTGGAAGAAATTGCTCCTTTTAACACAACTGTAAAAAAATATTTTTACCATTCCCATCCTAACTTCTAAAACTTGAAATTTTCCAGCTGCTAGCAGTACAGATATTCCTCATTTAATAAGTGCAGTTGGGACTTGCAATTGCATTGCTAAGTGCTGTGATTGTTATGCAAATCATCACATGTCTATGACAGATTTACAGCTTTACTTCTGCTTTGGTTGTTAATAACCACAATCATTAGGTGAGATATGTTATTACGACTTGCAATTTTGTTTCCATGTTCTCCATTAATGCACACCCCCCCCCAACACAATACAACTCACAGTGAAGACAGAAAATCCCTACCCAGTGAATCCTATTAACAAACAAACAACCCTATTGTGTCGTATGAACTTATTGCATGTTGGCCGGCTCCACAAGTCACTTGTACTATGTTGTTGTAAAATTATTTTCCATTCAGGAGTCTGACAGCCCATGGTTAAAAACTATTCTTCAGCCTGTTTGCACAGCTGCCTATGCTTCTATATCTCCTTCTATATCTCCTTCCTGATGGTAAGAAAATAAACAAGTGCTGACCAGGATGTCAGTCATCCCTGAGGATTTTCCTCACTCTTCTAAGACAGCGAGGCCTAGCAATGTCGTCTAGTGGTATCAGGGGACAGGCCATAATGTTCTGCACTGTGTTCACCACCCTCTGTAATGTCTTTCTATCTGTGACCGTCAAGCCAGCATACCACACCATAATGCAGTGAGTGAGGATGCTTTCTATTGTGGACCGGTAAAAGGAGGTCATAAGTTGTTGTTCCACTTTGTTTTTTCGCAAGACCCTGAAGAAATGAAGTCTCTGTTTGGTCTTTCTGGCCACCTAGATCATGCTGATTTTCCAGGTGAGATTTTGGCTGAGGTAGACTCCCAGGAATTTAAAGAAAGAAACTCTCTTCACACAGCCCTCCTCGATGTAAAGTGGGGCAGGTTCCTTTCTCTTCTGGAAGTCTAACACCATCTCCTTTGTCTTGCTGATGTTCAGATGCAGGTTGTTTTCTAAGCACCGGGTGGGTAATTTTTGAATCTCCCCCCTGTACCCTGTTTTGTCTCCATCAAATTTCCTGACAGTTAGAACAGTTAATCAGTGGAACCACTTGCCTCCAGAAGTTGCAAATGTTCTAACATTGGAAGTTTTAAAGAAGAGATTAGATAACCATTTGTCTGAAATTGTTTAGGGTTTCCTGCCTAAGCAGGGGGTTGAAGACCTCCAAGGTCCCTTCCAACTCTTCTCTTCTCTTCTCCTACCTAATATTCAAAGATATATAAGTTTTGAAGTTTAAAGGGTACAGTGAGTAGATCAGGCAAGGTGCAGAAAGCAGCTGGGGTGTGAGGGCAAGGTGGGCAAGCAAAAACGTGAGATATATAGGACGGGATAGTGTCCAGGCCCAACCAGTGGTCATAACTACCGGTACGAATGAGCTGGTCCGAACCACCAGCAGCCCACCACTGGTGTGGCCTGTGCATGACACATCCGGCCCGTGGGCTGCCAGTTTGACACTCCTGAATGATAGACAGACAGATAGATCAGAGATAGATAGATCAGAAAATGTTCAGGAAAAGGAAAAGAATATTCTTTTCTCCACCCAGATACTTGAATTTCATTCTTATATTTCTATAAAATGCTCAGTACAAGACTGGCAGCCTTTTAGTAGTATATAATCAAGAAGAAGAAGGCTTCCCCATTCCTGTAGCTTACCATAGCATGTGTTCTCTTACAGGATGACTGGAAAGATATAAAAGAAAGGTGGATCCATTTATAAACAATTGTTCTTCTACCTACCTTTGAAGAAGATGTAATTCACAAGGACCATCACAGTATCTGGGTCTAAATGTTCAATGGCCTGAGGTATTTTCCCATGAGTTTTGTTTCCCACATAGTCATTGATCTGCTTTTTAACCAGTCTGGGTACACTGAAATTGGTAGAGAATCCCTCAGCTTCATAAAACATTTTGGCATCTTCCAAAAATTTAGCCAATAATTTCAAGGATTTTTCAATGAACAGGGCATTGCCTACGTTCAGGTGGGCTTTACTGCTTGGATGGCTAAGTCCATTGATAAGATGTTGGAATCCTTCATGTATCTTTCTCTCTTCAATGTCTGAGAGGTTAAAAGCAAGTGTTTTGTGAATCTGATTCTTAGTTTCTGATATGGCACCTAATGTCAATAGTGCAAAAGCTGTTGAGATGCTGAAGGGAGAGAAGAAAATATTTTTGGAAGCTGCATCTGAAGCAATTTCTTGGTAGAATCTGAATGCAAATTCAGAATTACTGGAAACTATCTTATGATAGTTTAGGTACTTCTGCCCTTCTTCTGCCAAAGGAAGTTCATGATGTTTGTGTGGATTTTTATCTTTATGGACATGGTCATGATCAGGATATTCTGGGAATTGATGGCAGCATACTTGAAGACTAATCAGTAACAAGAAATCAATGATGGACTTCATTGTACATCTTCTGCTAGTAGTCCCTATAGAAGATATTAGAGGAACAATCCAGAAATACATAGGAATTATGTAAGAATGGTAGATTATGCCCTATAGCTATATATTTACATAGCACAATTAATTTAGCTTACCTGAAAGTAGTATAAGAAGGAATTTTAGAAGTTAATTTCACAAATTTACATATATATATACATATATACATGTACACACACACATACATACATACATACATACACACATTCTACAATGGTGCTTTCAGCATTTTAATAGCAGTGGTTTCAAAAACAAAACAAAAAACTACATTGTTCTAAATATTTGTAAAATAATTACACATTTTATCATTTTCTCTAAAACAATAATATACATTTTTGACCAGATATTTGGGTTTTTATAACAGTCTGAAATCCTAAAGGCTCATTTTATATTTATTTTGTTGTTTATGAGGATTCTAATCCTCATCTTTCAGGCAACTTTAATGCTTCCATTTCTTCAGGCTACTAGCAAATTATGCTCCAGTACTCTAACCCCCCCCCCCCCAAATATGGCATGTCTACTAAAAGAAAGTCTACAAAATTACTAGGAAGTTCTGCTTTTTCTCTTATAATAGAGGGGGGGAAAGTCTGTGATTAGCTTGCTATTAATTTAAGCACTCAGTCTGAAAAACTCTTTTGGTTTGTCAGAAGCCAGCATTAAATCTTCATTCAGGAAATCTGCACTGATAGCCTATCTTTCTGTGTAGGAGAAGATTGAATAGCTCTGGCTCAAGATTAAATAGTGCTGCATCGGTATCAGGTTCTCCCAAACTCACATTTTGGGGAGATTTCTCTCTTTTGGGTAAGAAGTGGAGTAGGTGACATGAGCGTCATGTAACTGTGTTTTTCTGAGGTAATACAATGGAATCTTGTCTGCATTCTGAATCACATGAGAAGATATATCTCATTCTGATTAACATTGTTTACATGCATTTTCACTCATGGAATGTGATGGCCTCTTTTTCCTTTTCTTGAGACTTGATGATATTGGTATTGGATATATACTGTTGTGTCCGCTTGGAAAGAGGCCAGGAGTCGGTGACTTTGTATCAAGTTCTTTATTGAAGCTGAACTGGCTCTTAGGAAAAACTTAGGAAAACTTTGCGGCGGCCACGGCCAATGGCACCTCTTTGAATCTCCCTTAGGCGACCTGGTTGATTGCCGATACTAGTACATCGTCAAAGTAGGGTACCACCCCCTTGATGCCTTGTAAGAGTCTTTCCATGAGTCTCTGGAAAATTCCAGGCGCCACGCTGACTCCGAATTGGAGTCGGTTACATCTAAAGGATCCCCAGTGGGTGACTATGGTTTGCGCCTCTGCAGTTTCCTCATTGACCGGCAGTTGCTGGTATGCTTGGGCCAGGTCGAGTTTCGCGAAAACTTTGCCCCCTCCCAGTGAGTGTAGGAGATGTTGCACTACTGGGACGGGGTAAGCGCTTTGCTGCAAGGCACCATTTAGGGTGGCTTATAGTCCCCGCAGATTCTCACTGACCCATCAGGCTTGATTGGGGTGACTATTGGGGTCTCCCACCGGGCGTGGTCTATGGGTTGTAGGACCCCTTACTTGACGAGCTTGTCAATTTGCTCGTCGATTTTCGGTTTGAGTGCGAAAGGTACCCACCTTGGTTTTAGGCATTTCGGGAGAACGTTTGGGTCTAGGCTGAAGGATATAGGGGGCCCTCGGTACTTGCCTAGGGTGCTGTCGAACACTTCTTGAAAGTCCCGGGCCAGTTGCTGCTCCCAGTCGGCTTCGGCGATGTGGTCGATGCCCGTGACTGTGATGCCGAGCGGTGCGAACCATTGAAGTCCCAGCAAGCTAGGTCAGTCTCGATCGATGATGGTCAAAGGAAGTCTTTCGGTGTGCCCCTTGTAGGTCACTGTGAACTGTCCTGTTCTGACTACAGGGATGCGGTTTCCCTGGTAGTCTTTGAGGATTAGTCTCTGGTTTTCTAGTTCCCTTCTCTGGATGGTAGGCACCAAGCATTTAATTTCTTGCCAGGCTACCATTGAGAGGTAGGACCCGGAGTCCACCTCCATTTTACAGGGTTCGCCTTCAATGCCTACCTCCACGTAGACCTTTCTGGCGTCGGTGGTTGATGCGTGGCCGATGATGACTGTCTGATGTGTCTCTTCTCTCCGCCGGGTCTCGCCACCTCGTTGGGCTCATCCGTTCCATTCCCAATGGTTGTCTGCTGGGTGGTCTCTGGTCCTGGGGGGGGGGTGCTCTCTTGTCTCCGCTCGCTCGGGTCCCATCGTCTGGGGCTATGGGTTTTCTTGAGGCGGCAGACGTGGGTGATGTGGCCCTTTTTGTCACAGTGCTGGAAAACTGAGTCGAAGAACCGGCATTCGGATCTGGGGTGGTCGCCTCCGCAACCGGCACACACGGTCCTCGACTTACGACTCCGCCGGCTGCGCTGGTCGCGGCCTGCCTGGAGACTGTGGATGTCTTCCTCCTCGTCTGAAGTGCCCGAGGTGGAGTGGAGTTCGCCCTGGTGGGTGGTAGTTTCAGGTTGGGCCTCAGTCGACCTTGCAGGGTGGTTGTTTGCAGTGCGGTCCCCGGCGTTCGGTCTCCGCATGCGGTCTGCTGATTGTTGGGTGGCTTCGGCTGCCATGGTTTCGGCGATGGCATTGGCGAGGGCGATGTTGCCCTTGGCCATCAACCGACTTTGGAGAATGGGGTCCCAAAGGCCGAGCACGATTCAGTCCCGCAGGGCCTCGTTCATATTGGAGAACTCGCATAGTCCTCCAAGGCGCTGCAGCTCTGCGATGAAATCACTGAAACTCTCACCCGACCGCTGGTCCCGCTGATAAAATTCATGTCGTTGGATGAGAATGGGTATGGCTGGAGCGTAGTGTCTCCGGAGTAATGGCTCGAGGTCATCCCAATCCATCGCGGTAACATCGGCAGGCTTGGCTGGCACTTTTGCCATCTTAAACACTGTGGACCCGCAGTGCGTTAGGAAGATGGCTTGTTTCTTCGGTCCGGTGGCATCCTTCAGGTCGTTGCATTCAAGGAACATGCGGAATCTGTCCGTGTAAGATTCCCAGTCATCGCTAGCGGGGTTGAAGGGGGTTGGTGGCGCGATGCTGGCCATCTCATTGGTTTGCTGGCTTCCGTCGGACACGTGCTTCGGTTCAGGATCAGAATCCCATCCTCATCGCCAGTGTTGTGTCCGCTTGGAAAGAGGCCAGGAGTCGGTGACTTTGTATCAAGCTCTTTATTGAAGTTAGGAACCGAACTGGCTCTTAGGAAAACTTTTTATTTCCAAGCCGTGGCTGCGGCTTTTTATTTCCAAGCCGTGGCCGCGGCTTTTTATTTCCAAGCCGTGGCCGCGGCCAATGGCACCGCTTTGAATCTCCCACAATTCGAATCTACCAATCGCGGGAGATTCTCAGCGAGCCAATCGGCGCGGCTCGCCTAACCAATCCGATCGCCCGCACTTTGGCCAATCAAAGCGCGGGGATCTCAAGAATTCAGATTAAGGTACAGAACATATACAACCTTCTGAAATATATTTTAAGGCATGCGGCTGCAGGAAGGAGAGGGAGTAAATTTGTCCTCCATCCTGTTAACAGAAATCATTATTCCGGAAGGGAGGTTAATTAGATGTTACCCAGGGTTTCTAATCCACAGCAGGAAGCAGAGATCTTGCCAGAAGCATTAATAAACTAAGATATAGGAAAATTGCATATAATACTTACAATTCTCCAAAAGTATTTTATGGCACTCTGCTGAATTACAAACATCATTGAAATTTATATACAACTCTGGGAGTTAGTATTCATTGTTAATCATTAAACAGAGTAAATAGGGATTAGCAAAGAGAATCTGAGTGCAAAATGTGATGCAATCTATTTGTAGCTTAGCTGACCTTTGCAAAAACACTGGCTGGAAAAAAGATGCCTACAGGCAAGTATAAGTATTTGGAAATTGTAGACCCACTCATTTTGAGAGTGGAAGAGGGGGCCTGATCACCCCCCTAGGTCTGGGATTGGTGAATCCTAACGAGGCCCAAGAGCTGTGTAGGTGGTTAAGCCATTGCAGTTCCTGTTGGTGACCGTTGGAACATCTGGCATCGCAGGTCAGTGGCAGTGTCTTAGAAATGGGTGGTGGAGGAAGTATCCCCTGGACATCTCTTCAGTGTATGCTAAAGAATTTTAAGAAGGGTTTTAATGGAGATTATGGAAGCCCTAAGGCAGTTTTAATCTTGACATCATTTCAAAAGTCCATCAGATTGTTACTGATCCAGGTAGTGGTCACCCAGATCAATACCAGTATATTGACCAGTGACAAGTAGTAGTAAAACAGAATCCTGAATGGCTTCGCAAATGCTGAGTCGAACTCATGAGGGTCAGTGTGGCCCAAATGAATAGAAATCCCAGATCTCAGATCAAGAAGAATCAGATTAAAATCAAATCTATCTTGAAAACTGAACCCTATGAAGAAGATAATCCTCCTCCATATGCCCCTGTGTATCTTCATCCAATGGCCCGAGGCAGGCAAAGACACCCCCCCCCCCAATGTTGATGATGGCAATAATCAAGTTCCCAGGGCAGGAGCGCAGGGAATACAAAAGGAAATGCCAAAAACAGATCAAGGGATTAGGCCTAAGGAACTTCTTCAGCTTCCACCAAACCCTTGGTCTGAATGAAGATAGAGAGCATCTAGATTTGTAGTTATTAAGTTGTTGGCTCCCTTTTCTGCTGATGTTATAAATGTACAAGGGGTTGATGGCTCTGTAAATTGCCACCCTTTTCTAAAGCCCCTGAGATGTTCCCTGAATAGAAGGGACATTGAACATCAATTCCTATCCATGCTCAAGTGTCCCATTCCCTTATTGGGCCAGGACATGTTATGCAAAATGGGGGCAACTTTGTCATTTGAGGAAGATAAAATGGCACTAGTCATGAGGCATTCTCCAAATAAGATGTGGCAAGTAATGGTGGCCCAAGAAGTTCGAGTCCTCAATACTTGGCAGGAGTTTGATGTGCACCAATTATAGGCAGAAGATAATCCACCAGGATATGCAGTGCACCATGCACCACTAGTCATTCAAGTGAAGCCTCTGGCAGAGAAGTTACCCTCACCCCATTGCACAAGCAATTCAAGGTAAAAAGGATGGGCAGTTACACAAGTTGGGGAATCTCAACAAGAATGGGGAATTCTTGTAGTTGTTGCAGCTAACTTTTTTTGCTGCAGGAGGTAGAGCGAACCCTTAGGGGTAACTCTAACACATAAGGGCGTGAAAATACCCATTAGAGCAGTTATTGAGCCCGTGGAGTGAGGAAAACCTACTCCCCTGAATGAAAAGTTTAAGTAAGAACAGAATGATAAATTTGTGCATGGAAAAATGGCAAAATACATAACTGAGGAGCCACAATACAGGTAGGATCATCTGGGGGAAACAAGCAAATGTTGGTTGGGTAAACAATACTTAATAATACTTAATCAAAACAATATTTAATCAAGGGACCTACCTTAAAAATTGAAATTCCAGTTTGAACTTCTTTGGCGATGGACCGAAATCTGCGATCATGCATGGTTTCAATCCATACTCGCCACCGGAGCACCCCGAGCTGGCTAGATTCGGGGCAAAAGCCACTCTGTAGAGGTGGTGAAGAGGGGGGAGACCACCAGCAGGGTTAAGGAGAGCTGCATCTCTCCTCCTCAGCTGGCCATTACTCCCTTTCCCAAAAGCAGTTGCAGTGGTGGTCAGAAATGGCCACCTCAAAGAAGAACCCAACCAGAAAAGATTGTGTAGGAGGAAGAGAAAGTTTTGACTGACTGGGTTGAACTGAAAAAACAACAATATAAGGTACCCTGGAATTTGAACTATAAAGAATAACATTGTTGCCAAAGAAGATTTTTTAAGCGGCGAAGGAGAGAGGGAAGGGGAAAGATTTTGGGTTTTTTTTTCTTTCTTTCCCCATATTGACAGCTAAGATACTGAAGTAAGAAATTGATAAAAATTCACTTTGACATTAATAGGCATTTAAGCTGAAAATAAAATGTCAAAGGGATAATGAAGATTTTTGGATATTCAAAAACTTTTAAAAGAAGGAAAGGAGAGAAAAGGAAAAAATAAAAGGGTGGGATCTGGAAAAATGGAGGAGATCACCTGAAAGTAAAAGGAATTAACAGTGAAACTTTAACAAGATTTCAAAAAGATACATTCTAACTGAAAAGTTGTAAGATAAATAGAACCCCAGGAAGAGAAAGTGGAAAAAAAGAAGCAAGAAGAAACAACTTTGGATTATTTGGTGATTTTTGGATTTTGGATTATTGGATTTAAATGACTAAAATTAATCCGGTGATTGTTTAAATGACTAAAATTAATCCGGTGATTGTGGAAGAACTGAAAATGGAACTTAAAAAACAGAAAGAAGATGTTCAAGAAGGAAGAGGCTTTTTTGGCTTCATATTTCAATTTTTAGAAATGGAGATCTTGAAATATGAGAAACAACAAGAAATGCTTGCAGAACAAGAAGGACGGGACAAAGAAGAAGCCATCTTTCATGACCAAGTAATTCTATGTGGGTAAAAAAAAGGAAAGGGGGGAAAGAGTGAAAAATTTAAGATTTGAAAAAACAACCCCCCAAAAAGAATAGTTTGAAAAGCAATTACAATGTTAGGAAGAAACAGAAGAGAGGATTACAGAAGAGAGAATTAGAATTACAGAGACAAGGGGTCAAAAAGGTGAGGGAGAAGAAGAGGGGGAAGAAGGAAAGGAAAATAAGTTATAAAGGACAGAAACAGGATATAGAGAAACAGGGAAAATGTACAAGGATTAAAGGTATAAGCCTATTTAGACGACATAGAGACAATGGATGAAAATTTAATTGAAAGAGAGGATTTTGCAAGGGTACATAAGATAGCATTGTTATATTAGAAATAAAAATGAATTTAGAAAATATGAAACGAGTGTGATTAAAGTGATAGATAAAATACTTATTGTAATGTAATGTAATGTTTGTTAATAAATAAATGAAATAAAGGGAATGAGAGAATGAAATCAAGAAAAGATGGGAACATTTTAATTGTTATTAATGAATTATAAAAATTTAAGTGAAGAGAAATATGAAAAAATATGGAAATATTATAAGTGTCCTAAATAAGTATGATATTTAATTGAAAAGAAATGTTAAAGATGTTATTTAATATTAATGGAAGATTGTAATTAACATTAATGGTTCAGCTGAATTGGAATAGAATAAGTATTTTACAGAAGCCTGATGATGGCAGATGAGATTCTGCCGAAACATTGCTACAACTTTAAAAGCACAACTACAATGATGTGGGAAAATACCCGAACAAAGCTAAATGCCATACATGTAAGTACCTACGAAAACTTGAGAATATATATATATTTATATATATATATATATAAATATATATATTTGTTTTCTGAGGCTCTCACGGGTATTTGTATGTGGATCTTTGGTTATTTGGGTTTTCTCCCACGTAAGATTGGAAGTATCTAGGCAACATTTCGATGAAATCTCATTCATCATCTTCAGGCTTAGTCTTCAGCTCTGTGCTTCTCAGAGTGGTGTGAGCTTGCAGCTGCTTCTTTCTTTTAACTGCTAATAGGGGTGTGACTTGATTGGGTGGGGGCTTGGCTGTGTTCTGATTGGGTGGGGATGTGTTCTCATTGGTTGGGGGTTTGGCTGTGTTCTGATTGGTTGGGGGTTGGCTGTGTTCTGATTGGCTGGAGGCGTGTTTTGTTCAGGTGGGGGCTTGGTTGTGCTCAGGTTAGTCTTAGTTGCTGGGGGATTTGAGCTGGTGAGCTGTGATCTTGCTGTTTGCTTCATGTATGGCTCAGAGGGGTTTGAAGTGGGTAGTGATGCAGCTGCAATGCGGCTTCTGGTCTGTGGTAGTGTCTCATCTTCTGTGTGGGTAGCAGACTCTTTTTGTATCTTTTTGGCTCAGACTATCATCTGCTGGGGGCTCAGGTGTTTCCCAATTTACGAAATACCAGGGTCCAAGATATGGTATTTCAATTTTTATTTTATTTTTTTGTAAAAAAATTTATTTGGGTTTTCACAAAACATAATACAAATAAAATATCCTTTTTTGAGAATAGCATGATCCCGGGTTGAGTCTGAGCCAAAAAACAGACAGAAGATACTAGAAACACCAATCAAGCAGAACACAGCAAACTCCAAGACCAATAAACACAGACCAAGATTCCCAACCAATCAGGATGGAGAAAAAACCATTCTGGCACAGCAATAGGCTGCCCCAAATTTAAATCTGAAACCACTGTAAAAGTCTGACTCACAGATGAACACTATACAGAAGCCTGATGATGGCAGATGAGATTCTGCTGAAACATTGCTACAACTTAAAAAGAACAACTACAATGATGTGGGAAAATACCTGAACAAAGCTGAATGCCATACATGTAAGTACCCGTGAAAACTTAAGAATATATATATATATATATATTCTTAAGAATATATATATATATATATATATTCTTAAGAATATATATATATTCTCTTTAAGAACTTAGTGTGTATTTTAAGAATGTACCAAGCAGAATTCTATTGGCAAAAGTTATGTGTTATAAAATAGAGGTTAGATATTGAATGTTATAATTGTAAAGGCATAAATTGAAGTTTAAATAAGATTTGAATAAACAAAAGTTACAAGATGCAAAGGTGTCATACTCCAATCAGTAATTACAGGGGAAAACTTGTTTAATGAGAAAAGAAAACATGAAATTGAAACAGGACAGACAAAAATGTAAATATAATGATTAGAAAGATATTGAAACTTAGAAAAATATAATAAAATATAATTGAATTTAGAAAGGAATGAGATAATTAAAAACACGGTTGAGAAAACTAAGGGAAGGAAAAAAATCACTGAGAAAATGTTAAAATAGTAATACGATATGGAATAGAATACAAAGATGAATATGAAATTGAGTCTGTGTCTGTATGGAGAAGTGATAACCCGGGATCATGTTATTCTCAAAAAAAGATATTTTATTTGTATTATGTTTTGTGAAAACCCAAATAAATTTTTTTACAAAAAAATAAAATAAAAATTGAAATACCATATCTTGGACCCTGGTATTTCGTAAATTGGGAAACACCTGAGCCCCCAGCAGATGATAGTAAAATGCTTTTGGCTAAAGAAGAAGAACTGCAAAACTCCTCAAGGACTGGGAAATAGGCAGGGGTGGGATTCAATTATTTTAACAACCGGTTCTGTGGGCGTGGCTTAGTTGGTGGGTGTGGCTTGGTGGTCATGTGACTGGCTGGGCATGGCCAACTCAACATCACTCTCATTGAGGCACGGATCTCCTCACCTGGCCTCTCGTGACTGTGGGGATGCTGCATCAGTCATAAGTGTGAAAAATGGTCATAAGTCACTTTTTTCAGTGCCATTATAACTTTGAACGGTCACTCCACACAAGCAAAGTACCAACAAACTCCAGAGAAGTTCCTGAGATGGGAAGTCTAGTCCTGCCAACAATGTAATAAGGGTTAACGGAGAGGCAGTTTCTGTAAACAACACCAGAATGTTTCCTTCCTGCCTTCCTTACAGGATTAGGCCAATAATTTCTTCTAACAACCGGTTTCTCTGACCTGCTTAGAATGTTAACAATTGGTTCTAGCGAATAGGTGTGAATGTGTAGAATCGCACCCCTGAAATAGGTAAGGTCTTGTTATATTTGGAAACAGGCATAGGAGTGTCTATCTGGAACTGGTAAGATAAGGGCTGTGTTCTCCTTGGATGTTTGGAAGACCCCCTGTTATAAGTACTTGTTTGAGAAATAATATAGGGGACTTAAGTCAATTAGGGGATTTATGGGTGAGTCTAATGGTGAGAGAGTTAAATTATTCTTGTAATAATACAAGAAATCCAACAATATTGTATGTCCCCCAGTCCACCATTTTTGAGTACACCCAGTCATAATATTCAAGTGGGAGCCAAACTATGGGTAAAACACTGGAAAGGGGAAAACCTGAAACCTAGATGGAAGGGCCCATGCACTGTGGTCATGTGTTCTCCACTTGTAATAAAGGTGTTGGAATCCAAGTCTTGGATTCACTGGACTCAGTTAAGCCCTCAGTTGATGAATATTGGGAGGCAGAGCAGGACGAGGCCCATCCTTTAGTGGTACTCTTGAAGAAGCGCCCCCTATAACTGCCCTACCAGCAATGTGCAGGCAATATAGGGGGCAGAAGAGGCCTTACTGGTGTCACTCCGAAAGCTGACCTTCTACGTACGGCTGAAAATAAGAACAAGTAAAACAGATGTTAATGTATTAGGGATAGAGTGTGTGGTGGAAAGATATATTCTTTTGAATTCTTTTAAAGGATTTTATGTATCAAAAGGGGGTTGGAGTTGATGACCTAGAGGGTCCTTTTTTAAAAAAGCTGTTATGCTTAAATACTTGTCTGAGTTGAAGAAAACCACAACATGTTTCCTGCTCAGTTGCCTAGCTAAGAGTTTCCTGTTCAGTGTGGTTAAACTTTCTTGTCTCGATAGAATATCTAAACCACAAATATGCTTCAAAAGGAAAGGAAGCTCTTTTGACTTCGACTTATCTGAGAAGTATTTGGAAATGTCTACTTTTGTAAAAGTATTAATCTTGCCATATGTTATGTCTAATATTATATGTGCAAGTGATAATCTAAGACACCATAAAAGGTGAGACTTGACTGTAAACTGAAATAAAGTCTCAAAGGGGGGAATAAAGCAGAACATAAAGAAGGTTATAAAAGATTGTTTTTTTGATAGCGAAATGTATGTATTAAAGAAATAAAAAAATGTCAGGTCATAGGTTATCTGTTGGTCACTCACTCATATTTGTTAAGCAGGAAGCCGTGTCTCACGTGCAAGAAAACCACAAATGGAACTACAGGAAACTAGATGGTTTAGCAAGATGGTTTAGAAATTATTTGTAATAATCCAGCTGCTTTAAGCCAGCAACAGGGAAGGGGGTAGCCGGAATTCGAAGTAACCAATGAAATGCTGACAAGTCATATTTCTGTGGTTTAGTACTTCTGAAATGTATAAATGTGGTGTCAAATTGATAGAAAGGCATTCAGATGTGCTCTGGCTAAAATGCTCTGGACCTTTGCGCAAATAAAACTTATTTTTGGATTCCAAGGTCTGAGTCTGTCATTTCCTGCAACATTTACACATACCAGATTGGCTCCAACCCTATTAGCCTTTCATAATGTCTTAACAGATACAGCTGTGCCCCTGTGGCTGGGGATCTGAATATGCAGTGGAGAAGCCTCTAAAGTGGTTGTTGGATTACTTCAGACTTCTGTTGTGGGTTTTATCACTTTTTGTATGGTTTTATGTATATTTTAAAATATGTTTTAAGATTGTAGTAACGCTGTAGTTTTTAATAGTTTTAAGTGGCCCAGTCATGCAGTTGTGGCTATATTGAATAAATGAATGAATGAATGAGTTAATTAATTATCTCAAAGGAATGGCTTGCCTTCAGAAGTTGCGGGTGCCCCATCACTGGAGGCTTTTTTTTATATATATATTTTATTTTAAGACAAACATACACAGATAATATATAAAAATATATAAAACCATCTTCCATTTTGTACATACAGTGTGTCAGTTGATTTAGAATCTTTTGTGCAATCCTTTCATAATCATTGTTCACAATTTATATCAATTCACATTGTCAAACTAACATATGCTTATCTAGTTATCAATTATTAATTTTCCTGCTATTTATTCCATCAATATTATATTATGCTGTCATCCAGTGGTTATGTATGTCTACATTATATTTTGTATCAGTCTATTAAACTTCTATAACAAAATTATCTTTTCTGTTACCTTACTATGCCTTTTTATCCAACCATTTATAAAACAAATCCCATATCACATAAAATTGCTTGTCTTCTTGTTCTCTAATTTCAAATGTCAGTTTACTAATTTCAGCACAGTCCATAATTTTTTTAATATCTTCCTCCTGCATAGGTACTTTGTCATTTTTCCAGTTCTTTGCAAATACAATTCTAGCCTCTGTTAAAACATTTACAATCAAATATTTCAATTCTTTATTGTATATGTCCAATATGATTCCAATAAAAAGATCTCTGGTTTAAAGTCTGTATGTTGTTTTACCATTTTTTTCAACCATGTGTGGATTTTATTCCAATATTTCTTTGTGTCCGAACATGTCAACCACATATGGTAATATGAACCAGGTATCTGATGACATTTCCAGCCTTTATCCAATGTATTCTTAAGCATTCTCTCAAGTCTCGTCGGGGGTAAGTGCTCCCTGTAAAAGATCTTATACAAATTTTCTTTATTCGCAGTTGACATTGTCATTTTATAATTTTGAGACCACAATTTTTGCCATTTTTCTAAATCAATCCCATATCCAAAATTTTTCCCCCAAGCAATCATCGTTTCTTTAACTTGTTCCTCCTCCAATTTAAATTCTAATAAATGTCTATAAAGTTTTTAAATTACCTTTTCATCAGTAACCATCAAAATTTTATCTAAATCAGTCAACTTATCATAAATATCTTCTGCTTTAGAGTCTTTATCAAGCCTAGATTGTATTTGCAAATATGAAAACCAATTCATTTTTACACCTTTTCTTCCAACGCTTGCCTAGATTTAAGTTCACCCTTTTCATTCAATATCTCACCATATCTGTCTGTTCCTTTTTATATATTATTGGATAAGAAAAAGCTTCAATAGTTGATATCCATTTTGGAATTTTTAAGTAATATTGTCTTTTTATCTTCTCCCAGTTAAAAAACAATGCCTCTCGAATATAATGTCTTCTAAAATACCCCTGGAGGCTTTTAAGAAGAAACTGGACAGCCATTTATCTCAAATGGTATAGGGTCTCCTGCTTGAGCAGGGGGTCAGACTAGATGACCTCAAAGTCCTTTCCAACTCTGTTATTCTATCTTAACCCTTAGAGTTTATGCTTGGATGACATTCTCTGAGGAGTGGCAGGATGCGATCCTTTTCTGTACTTCAGTTTTCTACCTTCTGAAGGACATGTCCATTCTGCATTTCTTCTCCTCTCTAGGCCACTCTAGGAATACTTTGGGGTCTTTTCTCAGATTCTTCTGGAATGGACAAGCCATTAGCAGCCAAGGGTATCAATTCATCTTGGATTGCCATGCATCTTCTCTTTTCCCATGCTCCAATACTAAGGGTAGCTAGCAGTCTCTTTTTCTACCGGCCCATCCACCCTCTTTTAACTTCCACTCTTCCTTTCCTATAGGAAAGTTTCTGTCTGTATGGGGAAAAAATATTATCTGTTATACATTCAGCCTGCACCCATCATAGCAGGAGAAAAGTGGGAAGGACAGCAGAAAATGTGACAGGACAGCAGATATTTAGCTGATATATTCTATTACACTGTAATTTATCCATCGCTGCTTTATTAAGCTGAAAACACAAAGTTTAGACTAGCTGTCCAGCAAAGGAGCAGAGGAAGATTCCATTTATAATAACAGGGTAATATGAATGAAGACAGTCCTGACCAGACTGAGAAATTTGGCAACACTTTGGAGGTATTCAGTCCAGATTGCAGGCTTACACAATACAGGTGTCCACACATTTATAGAGAAATTTGTTTTTATATAGAAGATGAAAGCATCAAAATGCAGATATGTGCAGATGTATTCAGCATCTTAAAAATTATTTCCAGCATGCACTCTTATAATTTCCATACATGTTGTGGTCCTGCTAGGGAAATGTCTTCAGATGGAGAGGAAGTGAAGTCACAAGCAGCAAGTGGCAACAGTCCTGGAGTTTCTGGAGATCCCACCAGGAGCTGATCCAGCAATCTCCTTTATATAAAAATATTTTGTTCAAATGGCAAACAGTGAACAGTTGATTCTGCAGCAATATCTCAAAAGGTTAGTTTTTAATATTTTGATGTTTCTCCTAATAAGTTGCCTTTTGCAAGACTACTCAAAGAACCACTGCTATAAATCCAAACCAAAGACCTCGAATTTTCAAGAACTTTATACTCTTGCCTATAAACAAGAATTTAGACCAGGGATATCCAGCCTTGGCAATTTTAAAACTTCTGGCTGGCTAGGGAATTCTGGGAGTTGAAGTCCACAAGCCTTAAAATTTCCATGGTTGGACACCTCTGAATTTAGGCTTTTGGAAGTTTATAACAGTTATGCTTTATTGTTAATACGACATTGACCTATTCTCTCCTGGGTTTTGTTTAGCACCAAGGGTTGCATTTTTTCTCCCTTATATAGGAAGTAGGAGTTGGCATTAAGACTACTGTTAAAACAATACCATAATAATTTGTGTGATATGTGTGAGTGAGTGCGTGGGTTGGTTATGGCTTTACAAGGGATGCTAATAAATGGCAGATCTTGTGTTTCATGCTCACATGCAAAGTGATTGCTGTACCTGAGTCTGGCAAATATTTTTTTTCATTCTTGTGGCTGGTTAACAAACTCTGATTCTTGCATTCTCTCTGGATACTTTCCTCTGAATGGGGCAATACACAGATACCAGAGTCATCTGAACAAATATACCTGTGTTGTGCCCATTTTAAATCCTCCTTTATCTACTAAGTTTTGAAATCTGCACCTTGTGTTTTCACAAAATGCAGCTTACAAGGGGGTCAAGGACTCTCTGCTTATCTGTCCTCCAACAGAATAACTCTATAGAAACAGACAATAGAAGGATCAGTTTTGAAATGGACTGGATCGTGTTGGGGACTGCAGGCAAAAAAAAAATGCAGAACAACTTTCCCCAAAAGAAGACATTCAAAATATAGCTGAGGGTTGTATTGTAATGCTCCCTCTCCACGCACCCCTCACACCCCATTACATGCAGAGTGCATGCAGCCCACTCTGTGCTTCTGAATGCACATATGTACAGAAGAATAACATGAGAGCAGAAACACATTCTCTCTCTCTCTCTCTCTCTCTCTCTCTCTCTCTCTCTCTCTCTCTCACACACACACACACACACACACACAAACACAATTTTAACTGAAGCTATTTGGAAGCTATCTCCAGTGCAATCTTTAGGTGATCTGTCGTTGTGATTCTGAGTTCAGTAATGTTATATAAATATCTATCATTCCTGTTCTAACCATCCACCATATTATTTATGCTTCTTACATGAGTCCCTTTGCCTACAGAAGTTTAAGCGGATGTGACCTCAGATAAATGCTGACAGCTTCCAAATTCCGAGTCAGGATTTCCATGGCATCCTCAGCTCAGAGAAACCTAACTTTAAGTTAATATTTGAATTTATCAAACAATGAAAGGACATCACTGTGATTGAACATGAATTATTGCAATGCTCAGAACATATTGTTTGACAGATAAATTATAAATGTACTCCCTCAAAATGTGTTGCAATTGTATAGAAATGTGATAAATTATCAGGTTATATTGTTAACTTGAGTTAACCCGAGTACTGTCTGTTGGTTCTGAAGTGTCTATGGAAGTTTCTAAAAACATTCTATCTATGCTAAGAAGTTAAGCAAATAAAGTGAGCAAATGAATATAGAGGTCCTAATTCTATTAAAATGCCAATAACCAACGATGAAGATTAACAGTGGATAAAACCTTACAGATAATTGTTTAGCTAAATATTAATCATGCTGTAGGTATAATGCAAATACTGTATTTCGACAGGGTCATAAAGGTTTTGACCCAGAAATCATTGATGTCAGGAAGTCTAAAGGACATTTGAAGTTTGATGACCTGTCAGAATGGTTTCTGGTGGATTCTTATGTCAGTGAATCAATTTAATGTAGTGTTTAAAAGTTCTGGAATAGAAACTAGGAGATATGAATTCTAGTCCTGCCTTAGGCCCAAAGCCAGCTGAGTGACCTTTGCTCTCTCAGCCTTAAGAAGGTAAAGGCAAAAAATAAAATATAATTTTAAAGAAAAATAGCAGTCTTATTAGGCTAAACTATAGAAAAGAAGGTAACATGGAGACAGGTGAAAAATGAGGGACAGTGATATACCAAGATATAAGAAAAAGAATAGTTTCATCTTAACTATTATAAAGGGGAGATGCCTGTTCCATACTAGCAGGCTTGTAGGCCTGCGTTCCTATTGGTCCGGAAAAGCCGGGCTGTGATTGGACAGTTTAAGCAATCCTGATTGGTTCGTACACGGGCTGCCACGATTGGGTAAAACCAAGCGCGACAAACAAAAGCACGTCATAGGCTGCCTAGCCACAGCCAGCTCTATAAAAATGGCTGCTGTAGCTAGGGTCGGTGTCTCAGTATCTGATTTCCTAATAAAGAGCTGTTGTTACTACTTCGAGTCTCGCCTCTCCTTGGGACCCACCACCCAGACTTAACACTGGCAATGAGGATGGGATACTGAGACAACAAGAGCTGACTAGCATGTGGCAGACAGTGCATAGACGACCAGCAAAATGGCCAGCAGCGCTGTGCCACCCGCACCATTTGATCTGGCCAGCGAGGACTGGGAGTCCTACATCGATCGTTTCCAAATGTTTTTGGAATCAAACAACCTCAATCAAACAACCTAACAAGAAGCAAGTGGTCTTTCTGACGCACTGCGGACCTGTTGTTTTTAAAATGGCCAAAGCACTCGCGAAGCCCGCAAAAGTCAAAACGATGGATTGGATACCCTGGCTCCCATCCTTCAGAACCACTACTCTCCGGCGGTACTGACTCTCATCCGTAGGCATGACTTTTACCAGAGAGACCAGTGCGAGGGCAAGAGCATCGGAGAATGCATAGCCAACCTGAGGGACCTAGGAGGCCTGTGTAGATTCACCAATCTAGATGAGGCTATGCGAGACCGAGTCGTCCTCGGCCTGAAAGACCCAACTCTACAAAGCAGGCTGATGGCCAAAGGGGACATTTCTCTTGCTGATGCCGTAGCTGAAGCCACTTCAGCCAAGGCCACATGTAAGTCGGCGGCGCAAATGCGGTGTTCCAACGGAACTGACCGCCAACGCACCAGCGAGATGGCAACCGCATCAGAAAGATATGCAGCATCCACCCACCACGGTGACATCGAATCCCCTTCCGACAGTGAAGAAGAAGAAATTCACAGACTTCAGTCGGAATGCGAGCGACGAGACCGGCGTGGTCGTAAGTCGAGTTACCAATGTGCTGGCTGTGGAGGAAATCACCCACGTTCCGAATGCAAGTTCCTGGACGCTGTTTGTCATTTTTGCGAGAAACGAGGGCATATTGCCAAAGTATGCCATAACAAACAAAATTCCAGCCCCCGACAACGGGGAAACAGCCCAAGAAGAATAGATGGCACCCCCACCATAAACCGGGACAGCCAAAATGACAGCCGATGGAACCGGGACAGCCAACCCAGGAAATTCAGCGATGTGCCCATAGGAAAAGAAACGCACCAGTCATCATCGGCCACGCTTCATCAATAGACGCACGAAAGATATGTGTAGAGGTCACCATCGAGAATCAACCTTGCACCATGGAGGTGAACTCCGGCTCCTCCCTCTCTATGGTCTCATGGAGGACCATAAAAAGACTAATTCCCAGCATCTGCCGCCAAGAGCTAAGCGACCAGAAACTAATATTGAGAGACTATCAAGGTAACTGTATTCCGGTCGCTGGCACTGGACATTTTAAAATCTCCTTCAAAAACCACACCACCATCCTACCACTCACCATCATTGACAGGGACCGACCCAGCCTACTCAGGTTGCAGTGGTTCGCTCCATTGGGGATCGAGATGGCAGGCATCAACCACACAGAAGATGATGACTGGGAAGCAGCGCTTGTCCATGACTTCCAAGAGATCTTCAGTGAACATCTAGGCAAGTACAAGGGGTCCCCTATCTCCTTTAATCTCAGCCCTGACATCGCTCCCATCCATCTCAAACCGCGCCGAGTGCCTTTTGGACTCAAGCCTAAAATAGACAAACAATTAGACAAACTAATAGCGCAAGGCTTGTTCGAACCCATTGATCATGCCCGTTGGGAGACCCCAATTGTCACCCCCATCAAGCCAGATGGCTCCCTGAGAATTGTGGAGACTACAAGGCCACCCTCAGCCATGCATTGCAGCAGAGAGCCTACCCGGTGCTGGTGGTCCAGCATCTCCTACACTCACTAGGGGGTGGCAGAATCGTTGCAAAGCTTGACCTGGCTCAAGCTTATCAACAACTGCCAGTCGGTGCTGAAACCGCTGAAGCCCAAACCATAGTGACACATAGAGGGGTGTTCAAATGTAACCGGCTCCAATTTGTGGTCAGCGTCGCGCCGGGGATCTTTCAGAGCCTAATGGAAAGATTGCTGCAGGGAATTAAAGGAGTCATATCCTATTTTGATGATGTTTTAATAGCAGCATCTACAAAAAAACAATTGGAAAAATGACTTAGGGCGGTCCTACAGAAATTCAAAGATGCTGGCCTCAAGGTGAAAAAGGAAAAGTGCCAATTATGTACTGAAAGAGTTGAATTTCTGGGTTACCTTCTTGACAAACAAGGAATTCACCACACAGACAAAAAATTAAAAGCCATCAAAAATGCCCCCAGACCATGAAACAAAATGGACCTCCAAGCTTTCCTCGGACTCTCAATTTCTATAACATTTTCCTACCCCAGAAAGCTTCCTGGATATGGGGACGGCGAGAAGAGCACGCTTTCCACCAAATAAAAGACCTCTTGACTTCAGACGCAGTCTTAATACAATATAATGAAACGCTACCACTGACTGTTACTTGCGACGCATCGCCTTTCGGGGTTGGCGCCATGTTGAGCCACGTTTTGCCGAATGGAACAGAAGCCCCCATTGCATTCTTTTCCAGAACCTTGTCCAAGCCAGAGAGGAACTATAGCCAGCTGGACAAAGAAGCCCTCGCCATCGTTTCCGCAATAAAGAGATTCCACAATACATTTATGGTAGGACATTTTCCATTATTACAGACCATAAGCCCTTACTTGACATATTGGCGGGCAACAAACCCACTCCACACATCCTGTCATGTAGAATGACAAGATGGTTGGAATTTCTTGCCGTGTATAATTACAAATTGATACATCACCCGGGCAAGACTATCTCGCACGCCAATGCCTTAAGCTGCTCCCCCTTGCCAGACTTGCTCGATGACCCAGCACCCACCTTACCAGTTTTACAAATTGAAATGATACCCATGCCACCAGTGACTGCACAAGACATCACACACGAAACTAAAAAGGACAGACGCTTGGCGCGAGTTCTCAGCTGGGTGGAGAGGGGATGGCTGGAAACCAAGCCAAACGAACCTTTTGAACCATTTAAAAACCGGCAAACAGAACTCTTTTCGCAAAGAGGGTGCGTGTTGTGGGGAGACCGGGTAGTAATACCAGAGACACTACAGAAAAAAGTTTTAGACTTACTGCATGACGGGCACCCTGGTATTGTACGCATGAAAGCCCTAGGAGCTATGCTTGATGGCCAGGCATGGACAAACAAATTGAAACCTGGGTCGCCGCTTGTAACAGATGCCAAGAGACTTGCTTGGCTCCCCAAAAAGCCCCACCATTAGAGTGGGAGACACCCAGAGGCCCTTGGTCACGCATCCATATTGACTTCACAGGGCCGACCAAAGGGCATACCTTCTTAATCAACAGTTGATGCCTATGCGAATTGGCTCGAGGTGAGCAAAATGAAGATAACAACCACGGATGCCATCATCAAAAAATTAAATAAACTTTTTGCCACGCATGGTCTGCCAGATGTTATAGTATCAGACAATGGCCCACAATTTACCGCCTTGGCTTTTGAACAATACTTGGCAGACTGCGGCATCCGACATGCATTGACATCGCCAGGTCACCCAGCAGCGAATGGTAGAGCTGAACACATGGTTTAATTTACAAAAAAAAACTCTACAGAAAATGAAACATGGCAACATCAACGAGAAAGTCACCAAGATGCTCCTCCTACAGCACATCACACCAAACACCACTACCAACAAGAGCACAGCAGAACTGCTAATGGGCAGAAGACTCAGGTCACCTCTGGACCGCCTGCACCCTGCTTACACTCCTGAAAAACCCTTTGGTTCAAGCAGCAAACACCGTGCCTGCAAGGTAGGAGACACTCACTGTCTTTGCCAAAAACTTTACAGGGGACCCATTGTGGATTCCCACAAAAATAGCCCAAATCACAGGCCGCCGCTCCTACCGGCTCGAGACCACCGATGGGAGGTCGTGGAAACATCATATTGACCAGCTAAGATCCAGGCTCGCCACATCTCCCCTCATAGACTCTAACCAAGAAATCAGAGGCGGGGAAAAACCTCAAATTCGGAAAAAGAACAAACACCTGTGCAACAAAGACTAAATAAAACACCCCCCCACAAAGACTAAATAAAAACCAACAATACTTACCAGCCAAAAGGGAGTCGTGGCAGACGGGTACTTCACCTGGAAGCAGCAGCCAGACAAGCTCTACCAGCCCAGAGAACCCAGCTGGGAGCAGCAGAGCAAACGACTCAACCAACCCCGAATCACCAGGTGGGAGTCGCAGCTATAGTACTGGCTCACCCTTCCAGGCAGTTCCATCTAGCAGCTTGAGAATGATGGGGAGCCCGTCCGAACCTGTTGGCGAACAGAGACTTTGTGAACTGCGCAAGTCTAGTAGGCAGGTACGAAGCTCCGCCTACTTGCATGACTACGTTACCCCGGCCCTTGGACGGAACCAAGAGGGGAGGGGTGTTCCATACTAGCAGGCTTGTAGGCCTGAGTTCCTATTGGTCCGGAAAAGCTGGGCCATGATTGGACAGTTTAAGCAATCCTGATTGGTTCGTACACAGGCTGCCGCGATTGGGTAAAACCAAACGCAGCAAGCTCAAACTCACATCATAGGCTGCCTAGCCACAGCCAGCTCTATAAAAAGGGCTGCTGTGGCTAGGGTCGGTGTCCCAGTATCTGATTTCCTAATAAAGAGCTGTTGTTACTACTTCGAGTCTCGCCTCTCCTTGGGACCCACCATCCAGACTTAACAATGTCCATAGGAAGAAAATTCTGGATTTTGCCTTTTGGAATAGACTATCCTCTTGGTTCTTGCTTTCCCAAGCAACTTCTTCTCCATTTCCATATTTCCTTTGTTAGAGCAAAGCAAATTACTGCACTTTGTAGTGTATGGTGAGAACTTAACACAGGTGAACCACGTTAAATAGCAATAGCAATGCCACTTATATTTATATACCGTTTCACAATGCTTTACAGACTTCTCTTAAGTAGTTTATAGAATCAGCAACAATCTGGATCCTCACTTTACTAATCTCAGAAGGATGGAAGGCTGAGTCAACCGTCAGCCTGGTGAGAATCAAACTGCCAAATTGCTGGCAGCCAGCAGTCAGCAGAAGTAGCCTTCAATACTGCATTCTAACTTCCTAACCATTCTAACTGAGCCACCATGGCACTTGTTCTAAATACCCTTTCCTTTCCCCTTCTTTCACTTAGGTTAGGGCAGTGGTGCCCTTTTAGGGACCGAATGCCCAAACTACAACCCCAAACCCACTTATTTATCACAAAGTGCCAACATGGCAATTTAACCTGAATAATGAGGTTTTGTGAGGAATTTCAATCACTCTTTCACAACTTGCCTTCTCCTTGGTAGCAATGGATTTCTTTAACAGCACAAATCAGGAATGATGGGACTGTAGTGCAGTAGCCTCTGGAGGGCCATCACATCCTTCCTTCCTTCCTTCCTTCCTTCCCCCCTCCTCCTTCCTTCCTTTAATCCTGTATGTTATGGTTTGTTATTGTTAGTATTTAATAAAGAATCCTGTGTAGCTTAGAAGCTCTCGGCAAAAATAAAACAGCTGTTGTTTGTGGCTCAAGCAATCCTAGGCTGTTATTTACACACACACACACACACACACACACCTATTTTTATTCTGCTTTCCCTGGCTCCTTGGGAAAGGAATGGCATCTTTTCCCCATCCCCATCTTTAATAGACCCTAGCCCTAGCCCCCCTCGCAGCCTTTTAGCTACTATTGTCCCACCTTGCTTCCCCCTCCCCTTAAAACAAGGCTAGGGAAGAATGTGTGTGTGTGTGGGGGGGAATCTAAGAGGAGGGAAGAAGAGACCCAGGCAGATTCCTCTCTGAATAGCCTCCCACCAGAGATTTCGACTGATTTCCTCTCCGATCCTCTGATGAACAGACCCCACCCCCGTTTTTGGACTGTGGACTACCAGGCCTTTATTTTCCCCATTTTGGGGGGGGAGGAAATTGGGTTTTTATTGGGTCTTCCCCCCCGCCCTATGCCAAAAGGAAAGACAGCTGGGCTTCTCCTCCTAGAAGCCCTCTTACCTTTCCCCCTGCTCCCTTCTCCCTACCCCCCCCCCAATCCCACTTTGGGACAGAGGAGCGCATGCTGGAAAAGTGTTGGGGTGCTTCGCTCTCGCACAGGGGCACTTCGCTCCCGCACTAAGGCTCTGGCCATCGCCACGCCACGCCAGGGTGACAGCTCTTTCATCCCTCTGCCATGACAGGGCCACAGGAACCCACAAGAGAGAGGTGAAAGAGCCATATGGGTCGCATTGTCACTCCACATCATAATTATAGGGGCCACAGGAACCCGCAAGAGAGAGGTGAAAGAGCCATATGGGTCGCATTGTCACTCCGCATCATAATGGGCTTCAAGGAGGACGACGGGACCCCTCACTCAATCGATTCCAACTTTGTAAGATCTTTTTCTTTCACGAGAAGTTGGAATTGATTGAGTGAAACGTGATGGAGAAATGTGATAGAGAAATGCGTTTGGAGTCGGGCTGGGGTGATGGCGGGCCCACAGAGAGGTTCTCCATCATGGGGTTAGGGTATTGGATTCTGTACAGGTAGTCTTCAACTTACAAGCAGAATTGAGCCCAGAATTTATGTTGCCAAGTGTGACATTTGTAAAGTGAGTTTTGCCTCAATTTATGAATTTTCTTGCCACATTTGTTAAGTGAATCACTGCAGTTGTTAAATTAGTAACATGGTTGTTAAGTGTATCTGGCTTCCCCGTTGACTTTGCTCATCAGAAGATCGCAAAAGATGATCACATGATCCTGGGACACTGCATGCAATAAATATGAACCATATAAATCATATGATGCTGCAATGCTTATAAATATGGAAAATGGTCATAAGCCACTTTTTTTTTAAGTGCCATTATAACTTTGAATAGTCACTAAATGAACTGTTGTAAGTTGAGAACTACCTGTATTCGGGGTGGGATTCAACCGGCATTGTTTCCAGTTTGGTATTTGCATTTTGCGCGCACTTGTATTACACCATTAGCTGAGCCACCGGGACAGCGGGTGAGCAGTGTTTCAAAAAGCACTTTTTTCCTGCCTTTTCAACCTCAGCTGTGCTGCGGGCGGGTGGGCCAAACAGCAACAGACACAGAACTGGTTTAGTGTCTGCTGCTCTTCAGAGCTATCGGTTCTACAGAGCCGGCCAGAACCAGTAGCATCCCACCCCTGCCTGTATTCATTTACTAAAATTTAAACTTCATTTTGTAACTACAACTTACAACAGTCATTTAGTGCAGGGGTCCTCAACCACCAGGCCCCGGACTGGTGCCGGTCCGTGGAACATTTTCTACTGGGCCACCGGTTTGCTGGGCACCGCCATCTTGTTTTGATGAGAAAGTGCTTCCGGTGAGCTTTTCCAGTTGGAAAGCAGCGTTTGGGTCCTGAAGGAATCCTTGCGCCTTAGTTTCATCGAAGGGGGGGGCGGCGGCTTCAAACAAAACTAAGGGGCAAGGATTCTTTCAGCACCCAAGACGAGCCGAGCGACCATTCCAAAGCCGTCCCAAAGCTCATCGACAAAGGTACAAAGGAGGAGTTGAAGGTGGTGGGGAGAAGTGGGGGGCAGCTGGCTGGCCGGTCACTCGGCTTGCCTTGCCATGCGTACTGATGCCGGTACCAGGCCGTGGATCATTTTGTGATGCCGGTACCGGGCCGTGGCACAAAAAAGGCTGGGGGCCACTGATTTAATGCGTATTTAAAATTACAATGGCACTGAAAAAATGGCAATAGTACTTATGACCGTTTTTCACACTTACAACCATTGCAGCATCCCCATGGTCACATGATCAAAATTCAGACACTTGGCAACTAGTTCATATTTATAATGGCTGCAGTGTCCTAGGGTCATGTGATCAGCTTTTGCGACTTTCTGACAAGCAAAATCAATGGGAATTCCAGATTCATTTAATAATCATGCTACTAACTTAACAAATGCAAAGATTCACTTAACAGTTGCAGCAAGAAAAGTTGTAAATTGGGGTAAACTCAACAAATGTTTCTGGTCATACAAATAGGTGGTAAAAAATATATATAGGCATGTAGAGATGGAGGTATGGAGATATGGGCAGCAATGGATAAAATTTGTGAGCTGAAAATTTCTGATCAGATGACATGCAAAGAAAGATTATCTTGTGCAGAATGAAAAAACTAAAGAGAGCAATATTTGAGTTGCTTTGAAGTGGGATGGATGGCAAACAAATAGAATAAAGTAAATAAATGAATATATAGGCTGGAGGAATCTCAATCTCCAACTGATCTAATGGTGGATTGTGGTGGCTGTTGTAACATAACAAACATCAATGATAATATGGCACTTAGGACTTGGATATCTGAGAGATCGCCTACCTACAACTGTTTCTTCCTGTTCAATATGCTCTGGCAGAGGGAGTATGCTCCAGATCCCTTCTATTAAATGTTGTCTTTTTATGAATCCAAGGAAGCATGCCTTCTTATCACCCTTTGGAACAACATCTGGGACAGCAGTTGTTATGGCATTTCGGTGGGATGGGTGTATGTGTTGTTTTTATTGGTTTTGCTGGGAGCCACTGATGACTACTATGTCAGATAGGTAACTATGTAAGTTCTTTAAATAAATAATAAGTGACATATATTGCAGTGGCCCAGGACTTCCTTCTACTACTATTTTGGACAAGGTGAAAGCTCTTCTGAAAGCTCTTCAAGGGCATCCCCACATAAAGCGCTTTGCAGAAGTTCAACTGTGAGATGACTAGGGCATTGGTTACTGTCTGAATGGCCTCCTACCCTAAGAATGAGCATAGTTAGGTACACAAGATAAATCTGTGCAAAGGTTATTGTGATCATAGCTGCTACCTCCTCTTTGAGCGAGCATTTGTGAGACCAGCACTCTAAGTTATACACTAGTCTCAAATGGGGATGTTCTACCCCATCCAAAATCAAAGGTGAAAAATTCCCAGATCCAAAGAGTATTTAGCTGGTTCAGCGTTGGAGGAAATTTAAATATCTGGAATTAAAATTGTGCCATTTCTACTCATTAAATACCACCTGATTAAAGACAGTTGTTGAAAAAAGCTCTTCTAGTGCTTCAGGCTTAACTCCTAAGGGCAAATAATGGACTTGCTAAGGGAACAGAAAAATAATGCTTCCCAATAATTTCTAAAGCAATTTAATGATAGGTTTAAAGCAGGAATGGGGACAGCCATTTTATACTCTTATCACCTCTCAAATCAGTAAGAAAGTCAATGGTGATCAGACCAATATGTTCTGCAGTTTGATTCTCACTGGCTCATAGTTGACTCAGCCTTCCATTCTCCTGAGGTTGGTAAAATGAGGACCCAGATTATTGGGGGCAATATGGTGACTCTGTAAACCACTTAGAGAGGGCTGTAAAGTACTGTGAAGCAGTATATAAATCTAAGTGCTATTGCTTTCTCATATGTGCCCTTAATAGGTGCATTCTGACCTATTCCTCAGCAGGGTTTAAAATTTTTGCCATGAATAATATAATTTCAGTATTTTGTTCTTGAACTATTGCTATGAATAGCCTATTAAATGTTACTTCAGTAGATGCAGACATGGGCACCAGGTCCCTGGAAGTGGCAGTTGAAGCTTCTTGTTAAGTCCTGGGCATGGGCGCAAGGAATGGAGACGAGACTTCGGATGGTGACTTCAACTCTTTATTAACAAGAACGAACGGAGCAAAATATCTGGGCAGCAGTAGCTCTTTTATAGAGCTTGCTGCCGTCAAACAACCAATGAACTGAGTCTATCGCTTTCACAAGCGTCCAATCAGAGGTTCCCATTAACAGCCAATCAGACTGGCCAAACCTGACCAATCACGACTTGCTATCTACGGGCCAATGAGAATTGCAGGATTACAAGCCTGCTTTAAGATGAAGCTGCAGAGGGTTGTATCGCTGCGTTGGCTTAATCCATAACACCCCTCCCCCCTTGGTTATGTCTGAGGGGTGGGGTGATGTATTCTCACAAATAGGCAGGCCGTCTCACCTGTCTGCTCGACCTGCACTGTTCCACCGGGTTCTGTCCCAGTTCTGGTTCTGGTTCTGGTTCCGGTGGGCTGCCAGCTGGGTTAGATGGCGAAGATTGTGGTCCCGGGTTGCTTTCGTCAGCGCTGTCTTCCGGGTTCCCTGGATCCGTCTCCGTCGCAGTGCTGTCATGTGGCGAGGTCGTTCCCTGTCTCGGTTCTCCCTCGGATGGTGAGTATCCCCTGGGCTGTTGAGTTTTGATTTCTTCTTTGTCCCTCCATGTTCCTTCCCCCCCAGCTAGAGGTTCCGGCACTAATCTGGAACGGAGTTGGTCTATGTGGCATTTACACATCTTATCGTCTGCCGTTTGTAGGTGATAGGATCGGGGTCCTGTAAGTTGTGTTATTGTCGCAGGGACCCACAATGGGTCGCCCGAGAAGTTTTTTGCAAACACAAGGTCCCCTTTCTGGAATGCCCGACACTTTCTGCTGGATCCCGGGGGTTGTTCTGGCGTGTAGTTTGGGTGGAGGCGATCAAGATGTGAGCGAAGTTTCCGGCCCATCAGGAGTTCAGCTGGGGTTTTGTTTGTGGTGCTGTTTGGGGTTATGTGTTGGAGAAAAAGCATTTGGTTTATTTTATCGTCGATGTTACCGTGGTCCATTTTGTGCAGGGTCTGTTTTACAAATTGAACCATTCGCTCAGCCCTACCATTGGCCGCAGGGTGAGCTGGCGATGTTAAAGCATGGCAGATGTCCCGATCTGCCAGGTATTGTTCGAATGGCAGGGCAGTGAATTGGGGGCCATTATCTGAGACGAGGATATCATGAAGCCCCTGGGTAGCGAATAGTTTATTCAGTTTTTTAGTGACTGCATCTGTGTGATGCTTTTCATTTTTTGGACTTCAAGCCAGTTTGAATAGGCATCTACTGTTAAGAGGAAAGTGTGTCCTCTTGTGGGTCCCGCAAAATCGATGTGGATACGGGACCAGGGACCTCGAGGCGTTTCCCACTGAGTTGGGGGAGTCTTTGGAGGAGCGGGGCGAGTCTCCTGGCATTTACTACATTTTGCTACCCAAGTCTCTATCTGTCTATCTAAACCAGGCCACCATGCGTAACTCCTGGCTAGTGCCTTCATCCGCACGATGCCTGGATGTCCCTCGTGCAGCATTTTCAATACCCTATATTGCAATTTCTCCGGGACTATGACTCTGTCTCCCCATACTATGCAACCTTTCTGGGAGAATAGTTCTGTTTGATGATTCCTAAATGGCTTGAACGTGTCATCAGTTGCACTGACCGGCCAACCCCGTTCTACCCAGCTGAGGACTCGTGCCAAAACAGGGTCCTTTTTTGTCTCTAAGGCTATGTCTTGAGCAGTTAGTGACGGTGATTTGAGAGTTTCGATTTGTAATACGGTTACGGTTGGAGCAGGGTCTTCTATAATGTCTGGTAGTGGAGAGCGGCTCAAAGCGTCAGTGTGGAGAATGGTTTTCCCCGGGCGGTGTTGCAATCGGTAATCGTAGGCGGCTAAAAATTCTGACCGTGTCATTCTTGGTGATAAGATATGGGGAGTTGGTTTGTTTCCCGCCAAAATACCAAGTAGCAGCTTGTGGTCTGTAATTATGGTAAAGGGTCTCCTATACACATATTCATGGGAGCGTTTAATTGCGGATACAATAGTGAGGGCCTCTTTATCAAGTTGACTATAGTTCCTTTCGGTTTTAGACAAAGTTCTCGAAAAGAACGCAATGGGTGCCTCATTTCCATTTGGTAGGACATGGCTTAAGATGGCTCCTACTCCAAATGGTGAGACATCACAGGTAACATCAAAGGGAGAGTCTCGTTGTATTGCATTAATACAGCATCGGAGGTTAAAAAGTCTTTTATCTCTTTGAATGCTTTCTCTTCAAGTCATCCCCAAACCCAAGAAGCCTTTTTATCTAGAAATCTATGTAGGGGCTCGGCTACAGTTGCCTTCTGGGGTAAGAAAATGTCATAAAAGTTAATGAGTCCCAGGAAGGCTTGAAGGTCTGTCTTATTCCTAGGTCTCGGGGCTTTTTTGATTGCAGTTAGTTTTTTTTCGGTGTGGTGGATTCCCTGTCTTTCGAGAAGGTATCCCAGGAACTCCATTCTTTCCAAACAAAGTTGACAGTTGTCTCGTTTTACCTTAAGACAACCTGAAGTCGTTGTACTAATAACTCTTTAGTGGGGGCAGCTATTAGGACATCGTCAAAATAAGGCACGATGCCTTTTATGCCTTGTAATAGTCTCTCCATTAAACTTTGGAAAATGCCTGGCACCACACTTATTCTGAATTGGAGACTATTGCACTTAAAAGTGCCTCTATGTGAAACTATTGTCTGGGCTTCTGCAGTTGCTGCGTCTACAAGGAGTTGCTGGTACGCCTGAGCTAAGTCCAATTTCACAAATATTTTTCCGCCACCCAGGGAATGAAGAAGGTGTTGAACCACAGGTACTGGATAAGCACTCTGTTGAAGGGCATGATTTAGGGTGGCCCGATAATCCCCACAAATTCTTAACGAACCATCTGGCTTCATGGGCGTTACTCTCGGGGTTTCCCAGTGGGCGTGGTCAATCGGTTCCAATACACCCTGGGCTATCAGTTTATCTAGCTGCTCATCCATCTTCAGTTTTAAGGCAAAAGGTACTCGACGGGGCTTAAGCCGAATGGGAGCTACATCGGGGCTGAGATTAAATGATATAGGGGTCCCCTTGTACTTGCCTAATGTTCCTGTGAACACATCCTGGAATTCCTGGATGAGAGTCTCTTCCCAGTTGTCATTTCTGGTATGGTGTATGCTGGCTAGTTCAATTCCGAGTGGGGCGAACCACTGTAACCCTAACAAGCTGGTTCGGTCACGATCGACGACAGTCAGGGGAAGCGTTGCTGTGCGGTCCTTAAAGGATACTTGGACGTTGCCGGCACCGACAACTGGGATTCTGTTTCCCTGGTAGTCTTTTAGGATGATTCGCTGCGTGCTGAGGTCCTGGCAGGAAATGGCAGGGATCAGCTGTTTGAGGGTTTTCCAGGATACCATCGATAGGGACGATCCCGAATCAACTTCCATCACACACGGTCCATTCTCAATAGTAACCTTTACACGGATCTTTCTTGCATCGAATGATAAAGCGTGGCCAATGATAATGGTTTGGTGGGCCTCTTCTAGTCTCATTGAAGAGGCAGGTGCTTGGTTTCTGTAGTAGTAGTGGTTGTTCCATTGGTGGTTCAGACGGTTCCGGTTCTCAGGAGGTTTACCTATCTCCCGACGGAGGTTGTTCTCCCTTCGGTTGGGACTGGACTCTCGTCTGCTTCTGCAGACCTTCGCGATGTGGCCCTTTTTTCCGCAGTTACGGCAGAGTGCGTCGAGGAATTTGCAGTCTATCGTGGGTGGTTTGCCCTGCAACCCGCACATTGGCGCGGATGTAACTGGTTCCTTTGCTTTCGTTCTGAGCGGAGCCGGTTGACCTCCTCTTCATCACTGTCTGAGGATGACTCGAGGTCTTCGTGGTGGGTAGTGGTAGCGTGCTTCTCAGTGGTGAGTGGGATCTCGTCAGCAAGTTGGCAAAGCGATGCGTTCGCTCGGCGCATTCAAGCTGCTGACTTCCAGGTTGCTTCTGCGTCAGTAGTGTCAGTGATGACATCTGTAAGGCTGATGTCGCCTTTCGCCATCAGCTTACTCTGCACGTGTGGTGTATTTAATCCCAGAACTATGCGGTCTCTTAGGGCTTCCTCTAAGTTTGCAAAACCACAAAGGCCTCCTAGGTTCCGGAGGTCGGCTACGAAATTCCCAACGCTCTCGTCCTTCCGTTGGTCCCTCTGGTAAAATTTGTGTCTCCATATCAGTGTAGGCACTGCGGGTGCATAATGGGCCCGGAGGATTGGGGCGAGGGTATCCCAATCCATGGTCTTCACTTCCGCCGTTATTGCCAGTGCTTTAGCCATTTTGAAAACGGCAGGGCCGCAATGAGTCAGGAACACCGCTCGTTTCTTGCCAGGTGCAGAATCTTTTAGATTGTTGGTCTCCAGGAACATCTGGAAGCGATCTATATACGAGTCCCAGTCTTCGGTTGCTGGGTCGAATGGAGCAGGTGGTATGGCGCCACTGGTCATCTTGCCGTCTGTTGCGTGCACTCTTTCGCCACGTGCTCTGTCTTGTCCGATGTGTTCTAGTCAGCTCTATCATCTCCGCATCCCATCCTCATCGCCAGTGTTAAGTCCTGGGCATGGGCGCAAGGAACAGAGACGAGACATCGGATGGTGACTCTTTATTAACAAGAACGAACAGAGCAAAATATCTAGGCAGCAGTAGCTCTTTTATAGAGCTTGCTGCCATCAAACAACCAATGAACTGAGTCTATCGCTTTCACAAGCGTCCAATCAGGGGTTCCCGTTAACAGCCAATCAGACTGGCCAAACCTGACCAATCACGACTCGCTATCTACGGGCCAATGAGAATTGCAGGATTACAAGCCTGCTGTAAGATGAAGCTGTAGAGGGTTGTATCGCTGCATTGGCTTAATCCATAACACTTCTGTTCCTTTCTCATCAATCATTATCACAGCTTTATGAATAGCCTAGAGAAAAAAGATAGGGAGAGAAAGAGCATGTCATTTTGTTTTTAGATCTGTTTTTAAATCTGTTTTAGATTGCTATATCCAGGATTCTAAAGCTATTTTAAAGAAGACAAATGAATGAATAAATAAATGAATGAATGGGGAAGATCTAAGAAAATTCTTTTCCAGTTGCATAAACACCATCTCCCCATCCACCCAAGTTCTTGTTTTCTTTCATAAACCAAAAGAGATGATCCCACCCTATGTTGAATTGTCTTTGGTTTTTCAGAGAAGATATTTAGAAGAAACAGGACTTCATAGGAAAAGTAAAGCAGAGAATAATGAGTAGAGTAAGTTTCTATGGAACATGAGTCTGAACTATAATTGTCCCTTGATAATTATGTATTTTCTGAAGGCATTTATCAATCATTTTTCTACACTCCAAAGGGTTGTATGCTTTTTAAAAATGCATTAAACACAAAAGGCCAATATGCTACACTTATGCATTTTGAAATACATTATAGTAAAATATTTGCATACCATGAAGAGAGACTTCTTTCTAGACTTACAGTAGTCAAATAAACAAACACAGATGATTGTTCTTAACAGGAAATACTGTCACCTTTACCAAAGTATAATTCCCAAGATTATTTTGAGCAGTTATTATGTTTCAATTGATATAAACCAGCAGTGCAAGTCTACACATACTGCATGCTAAATTTTGAAGCAGGTATATCTGTCTAATGCCTCCTACAGGAAAGAGAGGAACTTGTATCTTACCTCTGAGAGCCTGTGCTGGGGCTGTCCTGTAACTCAGGACAGATCTGCTTGGTCAATGAATACATCAGCCACTCCCATAGAGTACATTATATGCTTCAGCCTAATGTCTCCACTTACCAGGCATTTTGGTGTATAAACATTTATATTGCTGTCGAAGAAAGATTTCTGAGTTACATTAAGAATGCAATGCAAACCTGGCTTATCTGATGAAAAAGAGGTGGAATGGCCTTTCACAAGATTGGGCTACAGTTAGATGATTATCAAACTTTTTAACTACCAAGCTAAAATTTCTGTCCTTGGCTCATTTGTGAATATTTTCATATAATTTTTCTCTCTCTCTATGGCCATAACAACTGAACAAAATCTGTGAACAATATTGGCACAAATATCTAAAAGCTCGATTTCTGTGGCATTTCAGAAAACTCATTTTATTTGTTCCTGCTTTACTTAAGAATCCTACAAGTTGACAAGTTCATCCTTTATTTATGGATCGCTGCTTTCCTGTTGGAATTAATGCCTAGTGTGACCATCTCTCAGCTCAAATTAATATTCAGTGTAGCTACTTATAATATTATGCTATCATAGTCACTGCTATTGAAGAAGAGCTGCTGACTGCAATTTTGCTGACTTCACAGGCTTACTAAAATGCTTCCTTCACTGTACCTTCTGTAAAATTCAGATTTGATAATATGGTGAACAGAAAGCTTGTTGGGTTTCCTAGTACATGTATAAATAGCTTTAAAAAATATATTGGCACAAGCTTATTGAATGGAAAGTCTTGCTTAGGCTATGGGTCTTGCTATGATCTGCCAAAGTCATTCTCACACATCAACATATTTTGGATACCTTTAGCTCTGTCAGATTTTTGGACAAGTTTGTTTGTTTGTTTGTTAATATGGCTTTTAGTTTGAAGCCTTATTGATAAGAAGCAACTGGCTGGTAATTAGTCTTCAGTTGGCTTATGCCAATCACTGTTTTCGTTTGGTTTCATGTGGTCTGACTTTGCATTTACTTTGACTTCTCTCCCCCACCTCCTCCCAGGGACAGTGGAAGATCTTTCTTTCACTATGTAAGTAAGAAATCTTGAGATGTTGCTGTATGACTTTCAGGATCTGTCATTAGCGGGTAAGCAGTCTGAAGGGACACAGATTGTATATCTAAATACATTCTTGCTTTTAGAAGCTCATCCCACCATTGTTGTGCTTAATGCCTAATCTATCTTACTTACCTTTCTGAAAGTATACTTTTCCATTTCTCTAAAACTCCACATGACAAGCTGCTGGCCACCCTCTCATGCTGTCCTTTGTCAGGGAGGATAAAATATGCAGCAGTGTGGCCTTCATAGGGCATTTTCAAAATCGTACAAAATTTCTCATCGTCACGTCCAATTTCAAACATGCCCATTTGGAACATCATTGGCACTTTCAAACCATGTGAGCATTCACATAGAAGTTGTGTTCCTCTGTGTACTTTGGGTTAAAAGGCTTCTTCCATTTAATTTAGAAAAGAAGAGATAAATAAGCAAGTAATTTTGAACTGTGTGTCAGGGTTCTGACTGATGCCCTAATAAAAGCAAAGTTTCAAGAAAAATCCAATTGTTTATTAGGAGTGTCATGTCAGCACAGACCAAGCGAAGCCAGTTCTGAACTCACTCAATTTGTACCTTGCCTCTGACCCTCTGACCTGTTTCCCCCTCCCCCCAAGGTGCATTTAATCCCAGATTAAATATAATAATCAGCTAAATCCTGAAAAGCTGTTCATCAGTCACATTCCCCACAAAGCAATTTTGTGGGTTGTAAAAGTCTCTCCCTCCGGTTATTGCTGTGGAGATGGCCTTGACTTTGGCCAGCTAGGATGTGCTGTTGTTTTGACTGAGGTTCAAATTCCTACAAGACTCCATTCCCCATCCCCCTGCCTATGGCAACTTGGGAGCAGGTTAGGGAAGCTTCACGAGTTGACACTGTGGGCCATACAATTGAGGAGTTAAGAGAAATTGGTGTGATAAATTATGGAAGAGAGGGAAGGAGTCTTAATTTGGTATTTACTGACTTGGGAGGTTGCCAGGAAAATACAGCCTTGGATGCTTGTTCAACCCTTGTAGGGCTGCTTCTGAAATAGAGGGTGTGTTTGTCTGGATTGTGATGAAGCACAGTCTTTTGAAAGAATTGTGCAATTCAGTGACTGTGAGTATAGCTACCCTTCTGGCACAGTTCTACAAGAGAAGGAAATGGTATAGGATCCCCTCCTTGAACAGGGGTTGATCTAGAAGACCTCCAAGATCCCTTCCAACTCAATTCTGATTCTGATTTTGATTCTGAAGCCAGATATTGCAACCTGGCTACTGGAAGAATATAACTTTAGCCACAATGCATAACTAAATAGCTTGTACTAACTCCTAAGTGGCTGTTTCACATGAACCATGGTAATATCAGAGTAAGAGTCCCTGCTGAACAGAAATCAGTTGGCAGAACAAACGTTTGTGTGGGTAGGAGGAAGGATTAGCAAGCCCCCCCCCCAAAAAAAAAGCAGGTTAAGGCAGAGCAGAAGGGCATACAGAATGAACTTGAATACAATTATTACCTTTTCTTCTTTGATGTTATCTAGCAAAGTTGAGAACTGTCAGTGTGGCGCTAGGCATATTGGAGGCAGAGGTTCTTTGTGTACCCTCCCTGCCTCCAGTTTCATAATTCCATTGAATGCCTGCCTAGACCATAATATAATAATCTGCCAGGAAACTGAGGTCAGCTGTGACTAGCGGGGGGAGGGAGGAGGAGCCCAAAAGCCTGTTAATTTTACCTTTCATATAAATATAGCTAATTAGCAGAATTTCACTGATGGGATTGACTGCGTCAACAAGCTTAGAAATCTTCCCACGGGTTTTCCTTCTGATATAACTGTTGATGCGCTGCTCAGTTGCTGCAGCGTTCTTAAAATTTTCCCAAAAGATGCCTCCTCCATAGAAGTTTTTGAGACCATTTAAGAACTGCTTTTCAGGATTTAGCTGATTTTGCCCAGAGAGAAACTTCCCGATTTCCATCTGGTGTCCAGCTCCTCTATTATTTAGCATGTGCCTTCATTTGTCATCGTCTCCTGGATCTCTGATGGCCTAAAATCAAGTCCTTTCAAAATCTGATCTAAAGTGTTATCCTTTGTACCCAAGGCCAGCATTGCAAAGGCGGAGGAGATGCATAAGGGTGAGAAGACAATATTGCTTCTGTCACCTTGATGGCTTTCACTGGAAGAGATCTTCCTGAAGAGCTTGAAGGCAAAGTCAGTATTACTGTACACTAATACTTGCATTGGTGTCCAGACATCTCTTGGGTTAGGTTCATATCGGTGATCGTCACAATTATTCTCGTTATGATGGATAGAAATGTGTGGGTAAGAATTGTCAGCAAGGATTCCAGCGATAAACAACAGAGAAAATGGTTTTCATTTTCCTCCTCTAAGAAATTCCAAAAAAGAAAGTGCAGATTGTTTTTGATTTGATTCATTTAAGAGACAATTCAATTAAATTCTGGTATGTTATAGCTATAAATAAATATTGCATCCAGTTCTTAGCTACAATTCTATACTAGTTCCCACCAGCGGATGCCACTATTTCTCAACAAATCACTATTTCTCAAATGAAAATATCAGTTGAATTTAATGATATACTTAAACTGGCAATATTTACCCTAGTCTCATTCATTAAAGTTCCCTTCTGATTACAGGAAAATATCAATTACTATATTGTATCCAGTTTTATTTATTTCTATCTCTTTAACACTTTTAGTATCTTTCTCTAGATTCTTGTCCTAAGAATGTCCTAAGAATAGCACAATCATCCCTTAGGCATTGTTCTAACTCCTTAGTTCTAGCTTGGTTCTCTCCTTGCCAATGTTTCTTATATTGACCCACATATTTGCCCAGCTGTTTCTTACATTTGTGTGGAGTCCTTGGTGTTTTGGAAATGGTTGTTTGCTTGCAGACATTTCATTACCCAAATTAGATGCCATCATTAGTACTAGTGAGTGTGCAGTTTGCTCCCTTTTAACATGCAGTGGCTTGCCCTAGCAATGTTGGTGATGGTGACTTTATATTTTATATGTTTATTATATTTTTATTACCTGTAGGCAAAATGACCCTTCTTTTTCTTTTTTAATGTTTGAAAACAATTATCTATAACAGCTACATATTTTCCCAGTGTTAGAGGTTATATCTTTTATCCGAGCCATGTTGGTGCAGAGGTTAGAATGCAGTATTGCTGGCTAAGTCTGCCTATTGCCAGCAATTCTATCCCAATGGGTTTAAGATTGACTCAGCCTTCCATCTTTTCAAAGTCAGTAAATTGTTTGAGCAGGGGATTGGACTAGATGACCTCCAAGGTCCCTTCCAACTCTGTTATTTTATGATTCTATGAATTGAGAACCCAGATTGTTGGGGGCAATAGGCTGACTCTGTAAACCGCTTAGAGAGGGCTGTAAAGCACTGTGAAGCGGTATATAAATCTAAATGCTGTTGGTCATTTATGCAATTATCAACATTTCTGGGTGAGTATAGTGAGCATAGAGGGTTGTTGAACTCATGCGTTGCTGAGGATTGATGTTATTGAGGTCATGTATTGTATTGTATTGTATTGTATTGTATTGTATTGTATTGTATTGTATTGTATTGTATTGTATTGTATTGTATTGTATTGTATTGTATTGTATTGTATTGTATTGTATTGTATTGTATTGTACTGTAGTTTCACCAAGGAAGCAGATTATAAACTTTGGTCTGATCTAGGCAGGCTACTTCTTATATTCACCATATCTATCTTAAAGTTCTTTTCTCAATTTGAGATATTCTTAATTTTCACATATTTCATGCACATGAAATAATTTCATATATTTCATGCTTATGGAAAAACTAAGATGTATGACTTGGAATAGTAACAGTCTGCCCTATTTCTGCATAACTTCTAGTTGTAATTTTATGTAATTCTACTGGAATCCTTCCTTAGTCATAGTGGTAGAATAGTTTTTGTCTGTATGTGGAGGTTTTTTTTTTTTTTTGGTCAACCAACTTGTACAGGTCTCCTGGTAATAGAAAAATAATTTTTGTGTGCTGATTTCTTATTCCCAAATAATCTTTCTCTTAAAATGTCATATCAAGTCCTGCTTAGTCTGTTTACTTGCTCTCTAACTTTACTTTCAGATATTTTAGTTGCTTGAATTATTATCACTGCTTACATTCCATATTATGTATACTGTATTATTTATACCTTTTGAAGAAACACATTAGAATTGTTTAAAAATTGTACAGTTCCAATAAAATATTAGGATAGTTTAGATGAAAAGATTTTTTTTTCTAGTAGGACTCTTAGGACAAGATTCCCCAAAGAATTGTGATGTTTTAATTTGAAACCTCTCCAAGAAAAGCTGTAGCTTTGATAGCTGTAGCTATCAAATCAGCTAAGGTCCAATCAACTAAGCAGGATTGTTTTTTGCATTTTTTTTTTGTATTTTTACTATATATGAAATGGTACTTTGGGTAGTTAGGTCGTCCATCATTTTATTGATTTATTATTAGTAACAATTGTATGTATGTATGTATGTATGTATGTATGTATGTATGTATGTATGTTATGCCTTCAATTCAGTCTTGACTTGAGGTAACTATGGATAAGTCCCTGCAGTTTTCTTGACAACTTCTTCTTAAGGCTGAGAGAGAGAGTAACTGGCTTTGTTTCCTAGTGTTTAGCTTAATGCCTGTAACTACACAGCATATCAAGCTGCCTTTCGAATAATAATAATAATAATAATAATAATAATAATAATAATAATAATAATCATCATCATCATCATCATCATCATAATGCTAGAAAGGCAGCTTGATGTGTGGGTGTGTGGGTGTGGGTGTGTACACACACATGCATAAATGCAATAGATACAGATACAGATACAGATACAGATACAGATACAGATACAGATACAGATACAGATACAGATACAGATACAGATACAGATACAGATACAGATACAGATAGATAGATATGTAAATCATAACCAGCCACATGAGCAAAGAGATCCAACAGACGATCATCCCAAGAGAAAAATCTTCCAGATGCCCCAAACTATACAGCCTCCCAAAAATACACAAAGAAGACATACCTCTCAGACCCATAGTCAGCTCCAGCGGAGCACTGCTATAAAACCTAGCCAAATACCTAGCAAAACAGCTACAGCCCCATGCTGAAACAGCAGCTTCACATGTACAAAACTCATACCACCTCTTAGAAATGATCAAAGATCGACACCTGGAACAAAAAGATCTGCTTGTAAGTTTCAACATGGTTTCACTATTCACTTAAATCCCGATAAAAGAAACCCTAGAAATCATCAAAAATAAATACCAACCAGCTAAACACCTCATGGAACTAACAGAACACTGCTTAACGAACACATATTTCATATACAAAGGACAAAGATACAAGCAAATTGAAACAGCCCCTATGGGATCACCACTGTCATCTGTTATTGCAAACCTGTTTATGGAAGAATTTGAATCCAGAGCCCTGGCAAATGCCACCCACAAACCCAAATTATAGTTAAGATACATCGATGACACATTTGTTATTTGGCCCCATGGAAAAGAAAACCTAAACAATTTCCTAACACACCTAAACAGCATACACCCCAAAGTCAAATTCACCATGGAAACGGAAACAAACAAACAACTACCATTCCTAGATGTACTAATCTACAAAAAAAGATGGCACACTAGGACACACCGTATACCAGAAGAAAACACACACTAACCGCAACCTCAACGCCCAATCCCACCTCCACCCAGCACAGATAAACTCCGTGGCCAAAACACTAATTGCCAGAACCAAATGCTGGCAGACAAGACACACATAAAGACTGAACTATGCACCCTGACAAAAGTACTGACAGCCAACGGCTTCCACAAAAGCAAAATCACTGGCTTGATCCACAAAAACACACTGAGACATAATGGAGACCTGGAAGATGAACAGACCTATGGAACAGCTGTCCTGCCCTACATAAGAGGTATTACAGACAAAATCAGTAAGATACTATACAGGCATCACATCAAGACTGCCTTCAAAACAGACAGAAAAATAGCAGCCATTCTTAGAAACCCCAAAGATAAAATTGACCTGGAAAACCAAGGCATATATGAAATTCCCTGTGCATCATGCCCGGCCACATACATTGGACAGACCAATAGAAGAATAAGTACCCACCTAGAGGAACACAAAAATGCAGTAAAAAAGCTGGAACACACTTCCTCACTAGTCCAACACATGGAAGCCACAGGTCATAGCATCAACTTAAATGGCACCAAAACCCTAGCCACTATAGAAAACCCCAGCTACAGAATTATCAGAGAAGCCATAGAGATTGAAAAAAGACCAGAAAGCATGAATAGAAGAGATGACTCCACCAGACTGTCAATTATTTGGAAGCCTGCACTCACAAACAAAAAAATCTCCATACCACAAGCCAAGCAAACACCTAGGCAAAAACAGACACCCCCCCCCCCGATACCTCCAGCCCAAACACACCCCAACCAGGCACCCAGATGAAATCTAGCTTCCTAATAAATGATAGCTGGCTATTTACCCAAAGCCAAGCCACACTAAAAGCCCCCAATACACGAAACACAATGTTGCTGGCCAATCAAGACAAAAGAACTCTACAAAAAAGACAGAAGATATTAGAAACACCAATCAAGCAGAACACAGCAAACTCCAAGACCAATAAACACAGACCAAGACTGCCAACCAATCCAGATGAAGAAAAAAACAATTCTAACACAGCAGTAGGCCAGCGCCAAATTTAAAACAGAAACAGCTGTGAAAGCCTGACTCACAGCCAAACACAATACACAAACCTGATGATGGCAGATGAGATTCTGCTGAAATGTTGCTACAACTTTAAAAGCACAACTATAATGATGTGGGAAAATACCTGAACAAAGCTGAAAAGACAGCCTAGCCATTTTTTCGGGGCTCTTCCTATTCCACCTCCTCTTCCTCCTCCTTGTAGATGATCCAGTCCAACCCCCTGCTCAAGCAGGAGACTCTATACCATTTCTAACAAGTGGCTGTCCACTGTCCACATACATACACACGTACACACACACACACACACAATTTGTCAACTTTTTCTTTGTAAGTTCAAAGCTGAATATAAAATGGTCTCCATTTTATCCCTACCATAAAATTACAACTAGTAGTAATGTAGAAGTAGGGTAGACTGTAATTTACTATACCAAGTCATCCATCTAATTTTTTTCAAGATGAGACCAACATTATATTATATCCACTCTAACAAAATACATAATGAAAGAAATAAGAGTTTAGCAATAGTATCAGTGCAATAAATGCTCACTTAGAAGGGAATGGCAAGAGGAAGGAAGGATTTTTTTTAAAAAAAAAGAACATTTATTTTTATTTTCTTGTAAATAGATGAAGCAACAGTAACAGTATGTTAGGGGATGGGACAGCTCTACATGCTTCCATTCTTACTGTATATACCACCCAGGATCCCCCAATCCTGACACCAGCACTAAATTTCAAAATATTTAAGGATACCATGAAATCTGTAGACAAGCTGACATTTTAAAAAGAAATTTATGAATTTTTAGTTAGTAACAGCTTACTTAATGGCAACTACCGTGTTTCTCATATAATAAGGCCGTGTCTTATTTTTTGGGGAACCCCCCAAAACCGGCTAGGCCATCTTTTCAGGGGTGACTTAATTCCCCCTCCTTGCATCCTCGGGCGGGTGAGTGGAGATGGCTTGGATGTTGACCTCGGGTCCACAGCACATGATCAGACCACCCCAGGAGAAGCGCCCAGCCGCCATCCCTGCCTGGCACTGGGCAGAGTGCAAAGAACTTCGTCTGGGGCACCCAGCGCAGCTGACAGGCAGGCCCTCCTGTCTGGCGGTGGAGCTCTGGCCAAGGCAGCAAGTGCCTCCCTGCTGGGCTCTCTGCTCATCCTGCCAGGGCTGTGCCAGGGCTGCGCCATGGCTGTGCCAGAGCCAAGCAGGCTGGGCAGAGCCAGGAAAGCGAGCCACAGGTGCGTGCCTGCCTGCCAAGCAAAAGAGCTGGGCCAACCCAAGCTTGGCTTTCCAAGTCCCTCCAGCCTGACCCCGAAGGGGCCACCAGGAGAGGCTACCCGAGACAATGATAGTACCCACCTGTCCTGCTGGGACATGCTGGGGCTTCCTATTGGGAAAGGCCGTATTGTTGGAGAAACACGGTATAACAAAAAATGGTATTTGTCAAGAGAACTGTACTTACTGGATTGCTTTGTTCTCTCTGTGCCTGTTCTGTCTTTGATTCCTTTGGCCCCTGGAATAAAGTGTAGAACCCCCCAATTAATGGCCAGTTAGGTCCTCTGACTGATAAGTAGAAGGGTAACTGGTCCTATCAGACTTTCAGCTTATGCTGTATGTACATGTGAGACACAATCTCTCTCTCTCTCCCTCCCTTCCTCTTTCTCTCTCTCTCTCTCACACACACACATATATTTGGGGAAACTCTTGTGAATGCAGGGACTCTTGTTAGCCAAATGGGTGATTATATCTGAAATAAATAAATAAACAATTCAAACCTAATTTTTTAAAATTTGTTTCTTGTTTCACAATATCTCAATTGTTAGTTGATCAGATACATAGCTGTAATATTGATCATACTTAATTAACATTATTAATTAAGAAAAATAATTTTCTTATATTTTTCAAGGTGGTACAGAAACAAAATTATGGTTCAAATATGCAGACTCTCCACAAATTTAATGGTTGATTTGGATCCTTTTAATATATATAGGTAGCTTCAGGTTACCCATTTCAAAAATTTGGACTGTATAAGAAAATTTAAAGGGGTTGATCATATTGGACTAGAAGACTCCAAGGTCCCTTCCAGCTCTCTTCTGACTGACTGAAGAAATAGAGTCGCTCAAGAAAGGAACCAAAATGTTTTGGCAGGTGGCACAGGATCATAATTTGTAATTCTGGGAACTTTGGAGCAAAGATTTCATTCCATGAAATAAAAAGCCTTCCCTTTAAGTGTGCCAAACCTAAGGGAATCTCATTATTATGCCTTTCCACAGAAGCTGTAATTTCGCCTCAGAGCTCCATGGTAATTAAGCAGGGAGTCCACAGCTTCTGACAAGCCAGTGGTGGTAAGTTACCTTTTGGAAGAGATGCATTTTCTGGATGGTCTAAAGAGAAGCTAATCCCCAGCACAGGGAAGTACTCTGTGCTTTGAGTGTAATGTAGGGTCTGTGAGAGTGGTGGCATTTGACCGGTTCTGCCCGGTTCTGGAGAGCCGCTTGGAGCAATGAGCAGAGGAAACCGAACTGGTTCTCTCCGCCACTCTAATGCCCAGGGTTTCCATATTCACCTTTATCTTCTGAATTTGAAGTGCAGCTGCTTTGCGTGGCACAGAAGAGTCCCGTGCAGCAGCTGCTGAAGCAATCAGGAGATCATGCAGGCTTGCAGGAGGCAAGGTAGAATGCCTCTACGCCTGCACAAAGTGTGTGTTTGGCACACGCATGCACGCAGCGCATGCAAAGCATGTCCACCAAACCGGTGGCAACAATATTTGAATCCCACCACTGGTCTGTGATATTTTCAAGATAAAACTGCTGATTTGAAGAATAGTAAATAATATAATAATAAATAAAATAATAATAATAATGAATAATAAATAATAAATAAAAATGGCACAATCAAAAAAAAAAACAAGAATGTTACATAATCCTGAATGTGTTAAAAAAGCAATGCTTTACCAGATAATGTGATACTATAAAATGAGCCAGACAAGATGATGATAGCAACTTAATATTAGGTGAGATGTTGATAGTTATCACCCAAATAGTTGAAATACCTCACTACTAGAACTCAAGATATGTTTCCTCTTTAGCATGCTGCCTATTAATTCCATTTGTTTAGTTCAAAATTACAACAGCACTGAAAAAGTGATTTAGGACCATTTTTCCCAGTTGGGACTTTTGCAGCAGCTCCATGATCATGTGATCAGAATTCAGATGCTTGCAAGTGGTTCCTACGTATGACCGTTGCTGTATCCCAAAGTCATGTGATCATCTTTTGCAACCAGATTCACTTAACTACCAGATTACTTGTCAACTGTCCAACTAGTGAACCCAAAATAAGGAAACACCCTCGGGAGCTTTGAAGTCGCCCTGTTATAAAAATAATTTAGTAAAGGAAATACACAGACAAACCACAGGCAATAATTCTTACTTTGAGATCAGAGGTTTATTTCATGAGTAATTTGGAACATGAAAAGCCATCATAACATAACAACATTTCTAGTAAGATAATACTTACTAAAAACAACCCGTTGCAAGGAGGTCCAGAAATAGCAGCTAATTCCAGAGAGGATAGCTACCATCGGTGGCCCCTATTTGAGATTTACCCTCTTCTTTTATACCCTTCTTCCTCTGAAGCCCACCCAGTGGTATGTAATCTTGCTGGATATACTTCCCTATTCCCACATACTGTCCATCACTTGGTACCTACTTGTAGGTATATGCCAACTCTTTCCCAAGCACTCACCATCTGCTACTTTCAGTTCCCCTTTTTCTTTTTTCCCAGACATTTGTGATCCAAAATAGGTCTATTTTTGATTGTCCAGCAAATATCTGCTTTTTGCAGAAGTAGCAGATAGTAATGTACTGCAAAGCTTGCAAAATGTCATTGGATTACTAATATTTTGCCACGGTTGCAAAATCAGCTTGGCCAGCATTATTATATATTGTTAATTTAAGGCTTTCAATCAAGAAGAGGCCTACACCATCTTTAGGGCCTGGTTGCCTTCCTCTCACACCTCAAAATTTCCCAAAGTTTCCCAAAAGTAAAACTTTATTGGATATACCATTTTGGTACTGAAGAAACAAAACCAACTCTGGTTTTCCTGTGCAAATGCTTGCTAAACAATAGCTTGTTAAACAATAGCTCCCTCTTCTCCCCACCCCGGGTGATCACATTGTCCAGTTATGAGATGTCATTTTGTTATGGGAACAGTCCATCTCTTTCTCAAGCACCTGCAGTGGTGACCTCGATGGTTGCGAAGCTCTCACTGTCCATGCACTCATTCTCAGCATTCTATTTCCCCCTTCCCTCCCCCCAGTTTGTTATGGACTAAGCAAACGCATCAGTAACAACCCTAATAGCTTTGCTTTTACAGCAGGCTCGTAATCCTGCACTTCTCATTGGCCCGCGAATAGCGAGTCGTGATTGGTCGTTTCTGGCCAGTCCGATTGGCTGTTAGCAGGTCTCTCTGATTGGACGCTTGTTAGAGTGGTAAACTCAAATCATTGGTTGTTTTGACAGCAGCCAGCTCTATAAAAGAGCTGCTGCCACCCAAGTATTTGCTCTGTTCTGAAGTCACAAATAAAGAGTTGAAGTCACAGTTCAATGTCTCATCTCCGTTCCTTGCGCCCATGCTCAGGACATAACACTGGCAACGAGGATGGGATATGGAGACGTTAGAGCTGACTAAGTACTTATCGAACAAGACAGAGCACGTGGCTGAAGAGCGCATGCAACAAATGGCAAAATGACCAGTAGCGCCATACCACCCACTCCATTTGACCCAGCAAATGAAGACTGGGACTCGTATATAGACCGTTTCCAGATGTTCCTAGAGGGATGCCAGGCGTAGCATCCTTCCAACAATCTGAAGGATGCTATGCCTGGCAAGAAACGAGCGGTGTTCCTGACCCACTGCAGCCCCGCTGTTTTCAAAATGGCTAAAGCACTTGCCAAACCAGTGGAAATGAAGATCATGGATTGGGATAACCTCGCGCCAATCCTACAGGCCCATTATGCACCCGCAGTACCTACACTGATACGAAAACACGAGTTTTACCAGAAGGACCAATGGAAGAACGAGAGCATTGGGGACTTCGTAGCTGACCTCCGGAACCTAGGAGGCCTCTGTGATTTTGCAAACCTCAAGGAAGCCCTGAGAGACCGCATAGTTCTGGGTTAAGATGACCACACGGCACAGAGTAAACTCATGGCGAAAGGAGACATCAGCCTTGCAGATGTCATTGCCAACGCTACTGCCGCAAAAACAACCAGGAAGTCAGCCGCTCCAATGCGCCAAGCGAACAGACCGCCAACTCACTAACGATAGTCCGCTCTCCTCTGAGAGGCACGCTATTACCACCCATCACGAAGACCTCAAGTCATCCTCAGATAGTGAGGAAGAGGAGGTCAACTGGCTCCGCTCGGAACGAGAGCAAAGGAACCAGAGACTCCCGCGTCAATGTGCTGGTTGTGGGGCAAACCACCCGTGATCAGACTGCAAATTCCTCGACGCACTCTGCCGTTCCTGTGGGAAAAGAGGCCCCATCGCAAAGGTCTGCAGAAGCAACCGAGAGTCCAGTCCAAGCCAAAGGGAGAACAACCTCCATCGGGAGACAGGCAAACCACCTGGAAATTGGGACCGCCTGAACCACCAATGGAACAACCACTACTACTACAGAAATCGAGCACCTGCCGCTTCAACAAGACGAGAAGAGCTGCACCAAACTATTATTATCACCCACACTTCATCGCTACATGCAAGAAAGATCTGCATAAAGGTCAATATTGAGAATCGACCATGCATGATGGAAGTTGATTCGGGGTCATTCTTATTGATGGTATCCTGGAAAACCCTCAAACAGCTGATCCCTGCCATTTCCTGCCAGGACCTCAGCACTCAAAGAATCATCCTAAAAGACTACCATGGAAACAGAATTCCAGTTGTCGGTTCCAGCCACGTCCAAGTATCCTTCAAGGACCGCACCGCAACGCTTCCCTTGACTGTCATCAATTGTGACCGGCCCAGTTTGTTAGAGTTACAGTGGTTCACCCCACTTGGAATTGAACTCACTGGCATACACCAAACCGGAAGCGATGATTGGGAAGAGGCCCTCATCCAGGAATTCCAGGACGTGTTCACAGGAACATTAGGCAAGTACAAGGGGACCCCTATATCGATTAATCTCAGCCCCGATGTAGCTCCCATTCATCTTAAGCCTCGTCGGGTGTCTTTTGCCCTCAAGCCAAAGATCGACGAGCAGCTAGATAAATTAATAGCTCAGGGTGTGTTGGAACCGATTGACCATGCCCATTGGGAAACTTCAAAAGTAACGCCCATGAAGCCAGATGGCTCGTTAAGAATTTGTGGGGATTACTGGGCCACCCTAAATCATGCCCTTCAACAGAGCACTTACCCAGTACCGGTAGTCCAACACCTTCTTCACTCCCTCGGTGGCAGAAAAATATTTGCGAAATTGGACTTAGCTCAGGCGTACCAACAGCTACCCGTAGATGCGACAACTGAAGAAGCCCAGACAATAGTTACACATAGAGGTGTCTTCAAGTGCAATAGACTCCAATTCGGAGTAAGCATGGCGCCGGGCATTTTCCAAAGTTTAATGGAGAGATTATCACAAGGCATAAAAGGCGTCGTGCCTTATTTTGACGACGTCTTAATAGCTGCCCCTACTAAAGAGTTATTAGTACAATGACTCAGAAAGGTTCTTCAAAAATTTAAAGATGCTGGCCTGAAAGTAAAAAGGAACAAGTGTCAACTTTGTACGGAGAGAGTGGACTTCCTGGGATACCTTCTCGACAGACAGGGAATCCACCCCACCGAAAAAAAACTAACTGCAATCAAAAATGCCCCAAGACCTAGAAATAAGACAGACCTCCAAGCCTTCCTGGGACTCATTAACTTTTATAACATCTTCTTGCCCCAGAAGGCGACCGTAGCTGAGCCTCTACAAAGACTTCTCGACAAAAAGGCTTTCTGGGTCTGGGGACGGCATGAAGAACGAGCATTTCAACAAGTAAAAGACCTCTTAACTTCCAATGCTGTATTGATACAATACAACGAGACTCTACTCTTAACGGTTACCTGTGATGCCTCACCATTTGGAGTGGGAGCCATTTTAAGCCATGTCCTGCCAAATGGTAATGAGGCACCTATTGCGTTCTTTTTGAGAACTTTGTCTAAAACTGAAAGGAACTATAGCCAACTTGATAAAGAGGCTCTCGCAATTGTATCCACAATTAAAAGTTTCCATGAATATGTGTATGGGAGACCCTTTGCCATAATTACAGACCACAAGCCGCTACTTGGTATTTTGGCAGGAAACAAACCAACTCCCCACATCTTATCACCAAGAATGACACGTTGGTCGGAATTTTTAGCCCCCTACGATTACCAACTGCAACACCGCCTGGGGAAAGCCATTCCCCACGCTGACGCTTTGAGCCGCTCTCGACTACCAGACGTCATAGATGACCCAGCTCCAACCCTAGCTGTATTGCAAATCGAAATTCTTAAATCATTGCCGCTGACCGCTTGAGACATCGCCTCAGAAACGAAAAAGGACCCTTCTTTGGCACGAGTCCTCAGCTGGGTGGAACGAGGTTGGCCGGACAGCACACCCAACGACACTTTCAACCCATTCAGAAATCGACAGACAGAACTATTCTCCCAAAAGGGTTGCATCTTGTGGGGAGACAGAGTTGTAATCCCGGAGAAATTGCAACATAAAGTTTTAAAAATGTTGCACAATGGACATCCAGGCATCATGCGGATGAAGGCATTGGCCAGGAGTTATGCATGGTGGCCTGATTTAGACAAGCAGATAGAGACCTGGGTAGCGACGTGCAGCAAATGCCAGGAGACTCGCTCTGCTCCTCCAAAAACACCCCCTACTTAGTGGGAAATGCCTCGAGGTCCCTGGTCCCGTATCCACATCGATTTTGCGGGACCCACAAGAGGACACACTTTCCTTCTAACCGTGGATGCCTATTCTAACTGGCTCGAGGTCCACAAGATGAAAAGCACCACCACAGAGGTGGTCATTAAAAAACTGAATAAGCTATTCGCTACCTACGGATTGCTGTATGTCCTGGTCTCCGATAATGGCCCCCAATTCACTGCCCTGGCATTCGAACAGTATTTAGCAGACTGGGGCATCCACCATGCCTTAACATCGCCAGCTCACCCTGCGGCCAATGGTAGGGCTGAGCGAATGGTTTAATTTGTAAAGAAGACTTTACACAAAATGGACCACGCTGACATTGATGACAAAATAAACTGGATGCTTCTCCTCCAACATATTACCCCAAGCAGCACCACAAACAGAACCCCAGCTGAACTCCTAATGGGCTGGAAACTTCGCTCGCATCTCGATCGCCTCCACCCTGCTTACAGGCCTGAACAACCCCTGGGATCCAGCAGCAAGTGTCGATCATTCCAGGAAGGTGACCCTGTTTTTGTGAAAAACTTCTTGGGCAACCCATTGTGGGTCCCCGCTACCATAACGCAACTTACAGGACCCCGATCCTATCATCTACAAACTGCAGATGGTAAAATGTGGAAGCGCCACATAGACCAACTTCATTCCAGACTAGCAGCTACTCCCATCTCATCCCCTGAATCTCCAATTGGGGGGGGAAGGAACATCAAGGGGGCCGAAAAAGAAATAACAGATGATTTAACAATCGAAACCCACCTACTCCCATCTCATCCCCTGAATCTCCAATTGGAGGGGGGGAAAGGAACATCGAGGGGGCTGAAAAAGAAATAACAGATGATTTAACAATCGAAACCCAGCAGTCCACACAACCAACCATGGGATACTCACCGCCAGAAGGAGAACCAAGCTGGGGAGTGGCCTCGCCACATGACAGCACCGCGATGGAAACAGATCCAGGGAACCCAGAGGACAGCATTGGCGAGAGCAGCCCTGAGCCATTCGAAGAAACAGCGGGACTGTTTTTGCCACCCAGCTCAGCAAGCAGCCCACCGGAACCAGAGCCAGGACAGAAACCGGTGGAACAGCGCAGATCAAGCAGACAGGTGAAGCGACCTGCCTACTTACGAGAATACGTCACCTCACCCCTCAGATGGAACCTAGGGGGTAGGGGTGTGATGGACTAAGCCAACGCATCAGTAACAACCCTAATAGTTTTGCTTTTACAGCAGGCTCGTAATCCTGCACTTCTCATTGGCCTGCGAATAGCGAGTCGTGATTGGTCATTTCTGGCAAGTCCGATCGGCTGTTAGCGGGTCTCTCTGATTGGATGCTTGTTAGAGTGGTAAACTCAAATCATTGGTTGTTTTGACAGCAGCCAGCTCTATAAAAGAGCTGCTGCCGCCCAAGTATTCGCTCTGTTCTGAAGTCACGAATAAAGAGTTGAAGTCACAGTTCAATGTCTCGTCTCCGTTCCTTGCGCCCATGCTCAGGACATAACACAGTTCATTGACACATTGAAAAGCATTAAGGTTGAAAGAAGCAAAGCGGTTCAATCTTGACATTACTAATTTATCAACTGCAGTGAATTACTTAACAACTGTGGCATGAAAGGTTGTACAATGGGACAAAACATAAAAAATTCAATGTCTACTTGAACAGCGTGTTGTCTGAGTACAGTTAATTTTGAGAAATAGTAATAATAGTAACATAGACACACCTGAACACTCATAAATATAGTACATACATTCTTCTTTTTATGTTCCTTTTTCTTTATCACGTTTATCACGTTTATTTTCATCACCACAATGTGGACAATTGCTTTAACTGCATAATCATTACTATATTTTGTTGTTTCACTTGTTTGTTATATTCTACCACTTACTATAATAACTGAGGGGAAAATAGCTATGTGTGGAAAAGTAATTGAGAATAAAGGCTGCCAAGGGACTACTGTCGTAGGCCAGGGTTAGAAAAAAGAAATAAAGTTATGGCAGTGCTTGGCTTATGACGAGAACTAGAATCAGAATCTCCCTTGCTAACTAAAGTGGTTGTTTAGTGAATTGTGCTTGATTTTATCACTTTTTCCCCATGATTGTTAAGCGAATCCAGCTTTCCCAATTGATTTGTTGTGGAAAGCCAGCTGGGAAGGTTTCAGACAGCAATCATAGGATCCCAAGAAGCTGCAAGTGTTGTAAACAACATTCTGGTTGCCAAATGCTCAAACTTGGATCACTTGATCATGGGGATGCTGTGATAATGGTAAGTGTGAGGATTAGTTGTAGGTCACTTTTTTTCAGAGCTTTTGTAGCTTTGAACAGTCCCTCAACATATGGTTGCAAGCCAAAGACCTCTTGTAGAGGTTCATCTAGCAACAGCTCCTCTACTTGTGTTGTTGAATTGTATATTGTGGCATACAATAAGCAAAAAGAGCTTTTAGGCAGCACCTGAGTTATGGCTACTCATTAGAGAAAGACGTCAAAGAGGAATAGAATAGAATAGAATAGAATAGAATAGAATAGAATAGAATAGAATAACAGAGTTGGAAGAGACCTTGTAGGTCATCTAGTCCAATCCCCACCCAAGCAGGAGACCCTACAACATTTCTGACAGATGGCAGATTTTTGACAGATTTCTGACAGATCCAGTCTCTTCTTGAAAGCTCCCAGTGATGAAGCTCCCACAACTTCCAAAGGCAAGCTGTTCCATTGGTTGATTGTTCTCACTGTCAGAAAGTTTCTCCTTATTTCCAGGTTGAATCTCTCCTTCATCACTTTCCATCCATTATTCTTTGTCTGGCCTACAGGTGCTTTGGAAAATAGCTTGAGCCTTTTCCCTGTGGCAGCCCCTCAAGTACTGGAACACTGCTATCATGTCTCCCCTGGTCCTTCTCCTCACTAGACTATCCATGCCCAGTTCCTGCAACCGTTCATCATATGTTTCAGCTTCTAGTCCCCTAATCTTCCTGGTTGCTCTTTTCTGCACTTTTTCTAGAATCTCAACATCTTTTTTTGTGGTGACCAAAACTGGATGCAGTACTCTAGGTGTGGTCTTACTAAGGCTTTATAGAGTGGTATTAGTACCTCGCGTGATCTCTATTAGATTAGAAGAGCAATTTCTGTTTTGTGAAAATTTTATTTGGGTTTTCACACACACAAAAAAACACATAATACAAATAAAACATCATTTTTTGAAAATAGCATGGTCCCAGGTTACACTTCTTCATAAAGACACAAACTCAATTTTATGCTCATTTTTATGTTCTATTCCATATCTTATTACTGTTTTACATTTTCTACATAGTTTTTCTCCTCTTTTAATTTTCTCAATTTTATTTTGATTACCTCAATTCAAATCATTATATTTATACTTTGGTCTGTCCTGTTTCAATTTCATATTATCTTTTCTCATTAAACAAATTTTCTCCTGTAGTTACTAATTGGACTATGACACCTTTATATCTTTTAGTTTTATCCATTCAACTCTTATTTAAGCTTCAATGTATACCGTAAGTTTATAACATTCAATATAACACATAACTTCCAATCGAATTCTGCTTGGTACATTCTTAAAATACACACTATATTCTTAAAAAGAGATTATAAATATATGTAATTAAAACACTCATTCCATTCCAATTCAGTTCTATCATTAATATTAATATTCATTAAAATCTTAACTTCTTTAACAATTCTTTTCAATTAAATATCATACTTCCTTGGAAACACTTGTAAGCTTTCCATAATTAATTTTTCCCCCTATTCCTCTTCACTTATATTTTATAAAACCTTAAATAATTAAAATGTTCCCATCCTTTCCTAATTCAATTCTCTCATTCATTTTATTTCATTTATTTATGAACAAACATTTCACTGGATTACAATAACTATTTTATCCATCATTTTAATCATACATTGTTTCATATTTTCTAAAATTATTTCTATTTCTAATATAACAATATTATCTTATGTACCTTTGCAGAATCCCTTTTTCAATTAAATTTTCATCCATTATCTCTAAATAGGCCCTGTTTCTCTATATCTTGTTTCTGTCCTTTGTAACTTCTTTTCCTTTCCTTATTCCCTCTCTTCCTCTCCCTCCCCTTTTTACACCCTTGTCTCTCTAGTTCTAATTCTCTCTTCTGTATTCCCCTCTTCAGTTGCTTTCTAATATTATACTTATTTTTCAAACTATGTTTCTTTTTTTGGGTTGTTTTTTCAAATCTTAAACTTTTCATTCTCTTGCCCCCTTTCCTTCCCCCCCCCCACATAAAATTAATTGTTCATTAAAGATGGCTTCTTCTTTGTTCCAATCTTCTTGTTCTGCAGGCGTTTCTTGTTGTTTCTCATAATTCCAGATCTCCATTTCTAAGAATTGAAATACGAAGCCAAAAGAACTTCTCCCTTCTTGTGCATCTTCTTTGTACTTTTTAAGTTCCATTTTCAGTTCTTCTAAAAGTGGTGCCATTTTAAACACTTTTAAACAACCACCCAATTGATTTTAGTCATTCAAATGCAATAGCCAAAAATCTAGAGATCACCAAGTAATCCAAATACTCCCAAGCTGTTTCTTCTTGCTTCTTTTTTTCCACTTTCTCTTCCTGGGGTTCTACTATTTTGTTGCCAAGTTTCAGTTAAAATGTATCTTTTAGAAGTCTTGTTGAGGTTTTACTGTAAATTCCTTTTAATTCCAGGCACTCCTCCCTTTTTTTCCAGATCCTGCCCTTTTATTCTTTTTCTCTCCTTTCCTGCTTTTAAAACCTTTTAAGTATCCAGAAATCTTTATTGTCCCTTTGACATTTTATTTTCAGCTTAAATGCCTATTGATGTCAAAGTGGATTTTTCCCCCAATTTCTTGCTTAAATCTCTTAGCTGTCAGTATAGGGAAAGGGAGAGAAGACAAAAGACACCCCAAATCCTTTCCCTTTTCTCTCTCCTTCACTGCTTCAAAGACTTCTTTGGGAACAATGTTACTTTTTTCTATAGTTTAAATTCCAGGGTACCTTAGTTATTGCTTTTGCAGTTTAACCCAGTCAGCCAAGACTTTCTCTTCTTATCTTCCTCCTGCACATTCTTTTCTGGTTGAGTTCTTCTTTGAGGTGGCCATTTCTGACCACCGCTACAACCGCCTTCGGGAAAGGGAGTAATGGCCAGCTGAGGAGGAGAGATGCAGCTCTCCTCAACCCTGCTGGTAGTCTCCCCTCTCTTCACCACCTCTACGGGGCAGCTTAGCCCCAAAACCAGCCAGCTTGGGGTGCTCCAGCAGCGAGCATGGATTGAAACCGCGCACTATCGTGGTTTCAGTCTGTCCGCAAAGAGGCTCAAACCAGAACTCAGAAGAGCAATTTCTGAAACACTGTTCCTGACCCCTAAAAGGTTTGTCATATGTGAATGCCTGGGTCTTGATGTCTCTCAAGAAAGCAGACATTTTGTGAAGAAAGTTGGAATGAGAAAAAGTTATAGCTATTGAATAAACTGGAGGAAAATAGTTCAGCACAAGAAAAGGTGCAAAAGCAAATGATTGTTTCTCCTGCTATAGTTCAGACTCTTGAGGGCTGTTCAGAAGGCCCATGTTGTTATTCTTATACCTTATTATACCTACTGGTGACTGCCTCCCACATTCCACTCTTGTAAAAAATCAGTAAGCAATCCATGAGGAGATAATGACTGAATGCCTCTGAAGTGGGACTTCTTCATTTCCCCAAAGTCACTTCACTGGGATTCAGTAATCATGATTAACATGAGAGATTTGGCTACCTTTAATCTTTGGCTATGAACATGCTACTCTGTAAACTAGTGAATAATGTAAAATAAAGCAATTCTTTTCTCCCTGTCTTCTTCATCAACTTCTTTTCTTCCATAGTTTCCATCTGATTTCATAAACACTGCAGTAATGAAATACACCACCCCTATTTTCCATACAGATTGACTAAGGAAAAACAGAGACAGTTTCCAATGAGGTGTGTTACTAAACTTGATGGCTATGCACCATGAAGAAATTTTCTTATTGCTGAAATCATTAAATTCTCCTAAAGTCTTGCATATGTCTATGAATTGAAGGTAAAAATCTTGCTGTGTTGTGTTTTTCATATCCTTCAAAAGCTGTTGGAGGTATATGAATGACATGCAGGCAAATGTTGAATATTTCTCCCACAAGAGCTCCAAAGAGATGGTTTTGTTAATTTAAATATTTCAATGTCAGCATGTGGCTCAATATACTTTTCTTGAAAACTCTGCTTGATTGTAAACTACATTACAATTTTTCATACACAGCAGGGAAGGCTAGCAATAGCTTACTGCTGTAAACTACCCATTTCTGACTGCTTAAGGCTAGATTTGTTAGAGGCTTTCTTTCCAGTTCTATGTTTAATTTTAATACATTTCACCAAATTATACATTTACATAAAACATATCTTCCAGTCTATCTCATGATTTAAATTTTTTTATCCTCAGCTGTTCTCAGCATTCCTCTCACAAAATGAAAATTATAAAGGAATTAGGCATTTTGTCCATGTTTATAATACTTTTTCCTCCAGAATTCTTTCCATTTGGTGGATGGTTTCCAAATAACAAGGACATCAGGTACTAGATGAAAACCTATCCCAAACTTCCCTCATCCCCACCCCCAATAAGGTTGTCAGTATCTATCGATAGTTAGAGATATCACACTTGCTGGATGATCTATAAAGAGAGTGCCTTCAAGACTTCTGATAAAAGATGTTAATATATTAGTTCTAAATTTATGATTTTACATTCTGGGCTCCTGGGCTAAACAATATGCATCTCACATTGTTTCAATTTAAGCATTGTGTCCTTATACTGTAGGCAACAATAACTTGGACCTGGATTATTGTAAGCCTGCCTTCTCCAAACAATGCAATCTATCAAACATATTCATTCATTTATTGATTCATTTGATCATACATACATTCTGTGTACTAAACCTGTTCATTAGATTTATATCCTGCTTTTCCTTCAGTATGTCAAAATGCCAAACACAGTACTTCCTCCTCTTATTTTCCCTTTCCTATGATGTAGGCCAGGTTGAGAAACAGAGAGTAGCTCAGTATCACTTCCTGGCCTTCTGCAGCTGAAGGTGGACCTTAATCTAAATGTTCCCAGTCAATACTCCAACACCTTGACAATCTCACAGTACTATCTTTCTCTTACTTTTACATAGAGATTAGATTTTGCCAGTGCTGTGCAGCAATTAAATAGAACAGATAACTCAATGTTTTTTCCCTATTTATCTTTGCATCTCCTTTTTCTTCTTTCTCGGTTGTTTCCCTGGTAGCATTTTTATCTGTAAACTCCTTTGAACAAATAATGAAACCAGTCTTTGGAAACAGAATGAGACACTTCAATCTGTAAAACTCAAGTTCAGCTTTGCAGCGAATCCATCCCTTGCCCTGGATTCTTCCTTGTTCCCCTCCCATCTCCTTATTTACTGCTTACTTCTCACAGGAATGTTTTCAGCAGTAAGTGGAGTGGTTTTTAATCTGGGGAAGAAAATTAAATGCTAATTGAAAACCTTCATCCTAAAATTGTAACACACACTTCCAGATCTAAAATATTTGGCCTTAATCATGCTGTCGTATCATTTATCATCACGATTTAGGTTGTATCACCATCAGTAGCTGAAATATTTAGGAAATATTTATTTTTGTTAAGGTCTTGGGATTTAAGAACCAACCAGCAGTGAAGCTGACCAGATGTGACTGATTCAATAAGAATGAATCACCATAGCATGGCTATTTCTCTTTAACTGGGGATGGGTTCTATCCCTTTAAGAGGTGTTTATATAAAGGCAGCCATTAGAGGGCGTGTCCTCTCTCCTTGTGTCCAGTATTCATTGCAGAAGTTTTCTGTGTAGAGCTAAGAAGAAGAAAGATTGCTTGTAAGGTATTTTGCCTACCACGTATATGTCTATATATAATTGTTGTATATAAACCACTGTTAAATGTCTAAGTCTCTGTGTGTTGTGTTTTGCTCATGGGTTGTCTCACTATAGTAACCATGCTGCACAATTTTGCTAAGGCAAAAATGGTGCCTCCTCTTGACCTAAGTAAGTGGATATTTTACCATAATGAATACATAAGACTTTGAAGTGCTACAAGGTTAGTGATGTCCTCCCCTGTGTATGTGGTAATCTCAGTGACATTGACAGAGAACAATGCATAGCTATTAGCATGTCCAAACCTTTCACAAAACGCAAGAAAAGCAATTTCTCCAAAACGGGAAGTTGCATTCTTTACTTTGGACTGGTTCTTAGGAATTAACAGATGTTTGACAAGTGCAAAGGGAAGAATTTGGAAATGGAAAAATGTAAAATAGCTTCGTGTTAGAATAACCACAGTTGGCTTTCTCTGCTACAAGATTCCTTCACCGTACTTCTTGGTACTTCAACCCACATGATTTTGGCACTTCTCCCATACTTCTCACTGATTACAAAAATGGTCTGCTACTAACTTCTGCTCTTGATTTGGATGGGTGGCTCCATCCCACATGTGGTACAATGCTGATCTGTTTTGGGACTTTGGCCAGGGGTTCATCAAAGGAGTTGGTAGGTTTCCTTTCCACAGAAGCTGCACCAGTAACTTTTTCAGGGCCCATCAACCATTTTCAGAAGTGGTTTGCCATTTCTTCCTACCTCAGGCTCAGAGAAAATAACAAAGTGTGTTTTTGCTTCAAGAATTAAAGAGGTTGTCAATACATACAGGTAGTCCTCAACTTATGATCACAATTTGTCAATTTGTCTATCACCAAAATTCTCCAAACAGAATAGAACTGTTTTGGTGTGGTGGGAGACATAGACAAAAGCAGGGGTGGGTTTCAACTGGTGTAACAACCGTTTCGGTGGGCGTGTGCTTTGCGCATACATGCAGCATTTGCAAATTGCCTTCTGCTGCAAGCTTTCTGTGTAAAACAGCTGATGCACAGCAATTGTCTGTGCCACATGAAGCATCTGAGCTGGAAAACACAGAAATAAAGCACAGACAAGAGCTGGGGTGTGCAGTTGAGCCCTACAGCTGATTGTCGGAGCAAACCGCTTCACTCCCAGCTGATCTTCTGAGATACCGGTTCACCTGAAACTGGGCTGAACTGGTAGAATCCCACCCATGGACAAAAGAAAAGAAAGAAAAGGCTTGAAAATCCGGGATCAGGCAAGGTAGTTTGGTGAGAAAAAAATCCAGAAAAAATCCTCAATGGATCCCTATGGCTGTCGAGTTGGGAGTCACTCTCCATTCTAAGTTCTTTAAGAGATTCGAAAGAACTCCAGAAATTGTCCCACATGCTTTCTGTTTTTTAACATAACACAGCATAGGAACTAAGATCAGTCTGAATTTAATTGCTACTTACCAGATGTAAATTGTATAGAATAGGAACCATTGAATTTGGAAAGGTAGTCCTCAACTTACAATTCATTTTGTCACTGTTCAAAGTTACAACGGCACTGAAAAAAGTGACTTATGACTGTTTTCACAGTTATAACTGTTGTAGCACCCCCATGATCACATGATCAAAATTCAGATGCTTGGCAAGTGGTTCATATTTATGATGATTGCAATGCCCTGGGGCCATGTGATTAGTTTTTGCGGCCTTCTGACAAGCAAAATGAATGGGCAATCCAGATTCACTTAACAATTGTTGGAAGAAAAGTCATAAAATGGGGGCAAACTGACTTAACAAATGTTTCAATTAGTAACATAAATTTTGGGGCTCAAGGACTACCTGTACTTCATCTTTTCTTATAAATTCAGTGCCAACCAGAGGTGGTATTCAGCAGGTTCTGACCAGTTTTGGAGAACCAGTAGCAGAAATTTTGAGTAGTTCAGAGACTGGCCCCAACCCCATCTGTTCTCTGCCTACAGAGTCCCAGCTGATTGGCTGGGTCTTCTTTTGTTGCCCTGCTCAGGAGAACGGAGCTGGAAAGCAGGTTAATGGGGTGGGGAAGGGAATAGGATTTTGCAGTAACTTACCCCAGGACTGGAGAGAGAATGGAGACTTTGCAGTTTCCATCCCATGCCATGCCACCAAGCCACGCCCACAGAACTGGTGGTAAAAAATTTTGAATCCCACCACTGGTAGTAACATCTCAGAGTTTTTGAAAAACTTGTCTAAAGTTTTCAGGTTTCCAAGTCATAAAATATTCCTATGCCTGTTTTAGTAGTTGCCATAAAAAAAGAGGGGGAAGGAAGGAAATCTGGAAGAGCAAAAGTACATTCCAACTCTTATCTTTAAAAGATTTAACTAAAATATCAGAGTTTTTGCCCGCGAATATATTTAATTGGAGAATGTGAATGATGCTACCCAGCCTGTGCTCAATTGGAGAATCTGGTTTATGAGACACTCAGAGTTGAGGGGGAAAACAGGGTCACAGATGACTATAAATTATGTATGCCAGAGTTGGCTTCATAGGGCAGTGCCAGTATGTCGCCTCTAATGAATCCTTTGAAGTTTGGCTCAAGAATCATGATTTAATTAGAGCGATTGCTGGAATTCTGACATTCAGAATGACTTACTGTTCTGACCCAGCCTTCCCAAGCCCCAATCAACAGCCTACTCATGAGGAAAAACTACTTTTTATTGAGAAAGGCAGGAATTCATGGCATTCATTGACAAAGCTCCAGGTCCCACATCCTTAGGTGACTCACAAGCAGTCTCTGAGTTCCCTGCAGGGAAAATCAATTAGCACTGCAATCCCAACACAAAGAGTCCTGACCAATCTGGGTAGTGGCAAGGAAATCCAGGCAAGGAATCCACCATAGGGAACTCTTCTGGAGAATGAATGCTTGTCTCTGACACCCACATTTCCCAGACCCCTCCTCATTATATCCTAGGGAGGGAGAGGCTAGATAACATCTCCTTTTTTTCCTGGATAGCTGGCCCTCAGTCCTCTGTTGCTCTCCTCTCCGCACTTCTCTGAGCATACGCGCATCTGGAACAGGGCCCCGCTGTTCTTCCCTCTCACTTATCTCAGGCCCCCCAAACAGCTGTCTCTCTGCCAGGTGCTTACTCTGCATCTGGCTCTGAGACCTTCTGATCCTCAGAACCTTTCACCAGCTCCAATTGTAACCAGGCACCCCCTCCATCTCCTCTGACTCGACTGCCATCTCAGCTGGCAGTTGACGAACTACAACACTTACATCTTCGGCTTTGAATTTCTCTCAAATTATCAATCCAATGAATTTGTACGCTCATTCCATGATTTGGTTTTAAATTAACACACATTGTTCAATTAATTAATCATGATGTAACCTCTTTCCATGTAAGGGCTTCAGCACACTTTGCAAACTAAGAATGCCCAAATCCAAAGAGTATATTTTTGTTTATAACATCCACATTCTTAAGACCCTGGGGACTTGCTGGTAGACCTGAGAGCATTTCATATCTTTTGAACCCCCTTTTTCAAAAGTGCCCTATTAAGAACTCAACCCCTGTTGCAGTTTTTGTGGATTTCAAAATAAGCACTGTCTGCAGCTTTCTTCTCCGAATGCCACCTATCCTGAGGTCCAGATATATTCAAAAGTGAATGTTTTGAATTTTTAAAAAAACCTGCTATCGCATTCAATTGAAAAAAAGCTGATGTTCAGGTCTCTACCACTTCATAATTTTTGTTTTGTAAACTGCTTTGTAAGCCAGGAGATCAAGCATAAAGCACATTAGGCTAAGAAAGAACAAATGACAGCATTTGTTTAAGCATACTCTGTAAAATAAATTAGGCATTTCATTGACCAAACATTACAGCTCAAACTATTATAACATATTTTTATTGTGGGGAGACAAAACAAAGGGTGAAGAGCTGTCACCATAACCACTGAACTCTTGCTAGAACACAAATAAATGTGCAAACAAAAGTATATGGTTTTGCATAAAAAGACACATGAGTGCACACACACACACACACACACACACAAACAAACAAATAGACATTTCAAGATCCTATGAGCTTCAAAACAGTATTTTAAATATGACCCATGCTGCCATGGTTAAATTGAGATGCAATTAATAGGACCAATCTCCTTTTATCCTTCCTGAAATGATTTTTGACAGTATCGGTAATATGAATAAAGAATCAGAACTTCACCATCCCTTGAGTGCATACAATCTAGTTAATTCTCTAAAAGGAGAACCATACCTGTGAAAGCTCTATTGCCCTAAGATGTCATAATAAATTCACGGATTTACACTTGAATGGGAAGCGTGGCAAGAAGAAACTGTAACCATGCCATTCCTGAGTCTTACAAGTCTTCCTACTCTTCTTCTCATTCATTTAATTTCACTTCTGAGGTTCTGGATTTCTTTGTTGCTTCTTCCCACCCTTTCCCATATTTTGCCTTATAGGTTTCAACACCTGGAACTCCCTAAGACAGCTGTTTTCATTCCATTCCAAACTTTGTCCATACTTAGCCTCTGCCAAGATTTGTTGCATTAAATACTATTATGCAACCAAGAAAGAAAATGAAAAGGATTCTTTATTCTGCCTTGATAATCATCAGGGGATATTTAACAAGGATATCTGGCTCTTGGCCATCCGTAGGACTGAGCACATTGAATTAGCTGTGCCAATACAAACATGATCATATTATGCTAGTCCAGTGGTGGGATTCAAATTTTTTTACTACCAGTTCTGTGGGCATGGCTTGGTGGGCATGGCAGGGGAAGGATACTGTAAAATCTCCAGTCAGAGGTGGTATTTGCCGGTTCTCTGAACGACTCAAAATGCCTGCTACCGGTTCTCCAGAACTGGTCAGGACCTGCTGAATACCACCTCTGTGCTTGTCACTCTATGAACAAGAAAATGGGAATGATGAAAGCAGCTAGCAAAATGCTCCTTAATTAATACTTGATAGAATTGGCTTTACAAAATGGAAATAAATGGAAACGTAAGCTCACACATCCTGATTGCCTCCATAACTATTTCTCTCCATTTTTAATTAAGGTGTTATTTAAAAATAACTCACTTACCATTATAATTCAGGAACCAGATGGGTCCCATAATCCTCACCTGGCTTTCATCTGGTGAGGTTGGAAATCATAATTCTATTTGTATAAGATTACTTGTTGTCTCAGGAAATTCAGGAAAACTCAAAATATTGAAAACACACTTCTGCCTTAACATGGGCTTGCACTTGGCATCCATCTTTGTTTATTTCTTTAAAGCATTTCTGCCATGCTCTTCAGCCAAAACAGATCTATAGAACGGCTTATCAAAACCAATGGTAAGACCAGGAATCAACAGCAACATGATCCCCACTGGTGCTAAGGCAATATCAACATCTCTGGATCACATTTGTAGAACCTGAACATTAAATAAAAATGAATCAAAAATTAAAGTAGATGATTTTTTTTGCAAACACCCCAAATCTCACAAAATTATAAGGCTGTCACATGATATGTCTCCAGATTTCAAACAAAAACACGAAAGCCCCCAAATATTTCTGATGAGAATGTCAACATTTCATAAAACACCAGCATTCTTTAATGAGTTTATGTGAAATGCCATGCTAGATCCTGCAAACGAGATTGCCAAAAGCTTTCAAGAACAGATGTATTTATTAGCCCCTGGCACTAACGTTTGCTGATTCCTGAATTACAAATTCATGCTCTTAGGATGATACTTTCCAAAGATATGAGACACCCAGAAAGCAGGGAGAGGTAGTATGGAAAGGATAAAAAGTATGAGAATGGTGGTTAGCTTGGTTGCCTAGATGGATGACATCTGGATCACATTCCACCCTGGTTTGCATTATTTCTATTTTCCACTTTAGCTAACATGCTCTTTACTATCCTATTCCATTTTCCTTTAGCCCCCCTGCTTTTCCTCTTCTCCTTTTGCTCTTTCTTCGTGGAACTGGCTTAATCTGATTCTCTTTATTTTTCCTTCTCCCAGGGCAAGATCGTTCCCCAGAAACACTTCTGGTGCTCATTATTGAGGGAGAAGGCCCCATAGGAAGCAGTTCACCAAGTTCCTTGTGAATATAATTCCTGTTCCCCTTAAGGATTATTTCAAGATACTCTATTGACAGCACAGCCCAACAAACTGAAAAATGATGAACTTCTTCTCAGGATCCCTATGAAGCTGCCATCTACTTGGGCAACCTCAGGTAGAAATATTTCATATCACCCCTTTCTCCCCAAAGGAGATATTATAGGAGTTTTATCATGGCTCCTCTTAAGGCAACTGATGTATAAAACTAGCAGAAAATTAGTAGTACTTGACTTATGACAACAATTGAGCCCAACATTTTCATTGCTAAGCAAGGCAGTTGTTAAACGAGTCAGGGTCCATTTTACAACCTTTTTTGCTATGGTTGTTAAGCAAATCACTTCAATTGTTGATTGAATCATGTGGCCATTATGCAAATCTGGCTTTCCCCATCGATTTTGTTTCTCAGAAGCTGCCTGGAAAGTTTGCAAATGGTAATCACGATTCCCCCAATACAGTGCAGCTGTCACCAATACATGCCAGGAGCCAAGTGGTCAAATTTTGACCATGTGACCAGGGGGATACTGCAACAGTCATAAGTGTAAAACTGATCATTTTTTTCAATACTGCTGTAACTTCAAACAGACACTACATTAATAGCTATAAGTCGAGGACTACCTGTACTAGTTCAGATATTACTTAGGGAGATCAAGTTCTCACTTAAAAAAATAATTCTGTTTCAGCAGCACAAAATGTATCTCCATTCTTTGCTCAACCAGCCTCAGTACTGAAGTGTGCTTACTTATTAACAATTATTTCTTTCTATATTTGAGTACTTAATCAGGAGTAGGGTGAGATTCTCTAAAAGTTTTAGATTCAGTATTCATAATCCAACAGGGGTGGGATTCAAATTTTTTAACAACCTGTTCTGTGGGCATGGCTTAGTTGGTGGGTGTGGCTTGTTGGTCATGTGATTGGGTGGGCACAGCCAACTCGACATCACTCATGTCAAGGGGTGCTTCTCCTCGCCTCTCATGACAGTGGGGAATGCTGCAATAGTTGTGTGAAAAACGGTCATAAGTCACTTTTTTCAGTGCCATTGTCATTTTGAATGGTCACTAAATGAACTGTTGTAAGTCAAGGATTACCTGTAGAAAAATACAAAAGCTGCCCTAAACACCAATCATTAGATTAAAAATATCTGCAAGCTGGAGTTACAAATCAGGCAGGGTGCCAGAGCACCTTGAGGAATTAAAATAGTTAAAATGCAATGATAACTATCAGCAGTCATCTCTTGCTCATAAAATGAAACCCTTTAGTAGAGAGGTCATTTAAGCTCTCCAGAAAGAACACACCCAGGAAAAGCCATCTTTAGATCCATTTGCACCACTTAAAGATACCAGCTGGTCTCACACATCTCACAAGATATCCTAAAGAAATCATCCAGATTTAAGGAAAGGTCACAAGTCCCCCAAGAAAGGTATTTAAAAAATTCAGTGCCAAGCTTGCATCCTGCCTCTTGGAAGTACACCCCAAAAGGACAGTGCCAGATACTACCAAAGCAGTGAAGGAAGACCCCCTCCCCAGATAGAAAAAGAAACCATGAGGCAGGAAAAAATTCAAACACAATACAAATAATTAAATCACAAAAGTAGCTCTTGCTTGTTAACCAGTTACCAGAACAAATAGACACAGACACAGGAACTAGCCAGATTTCTCAAACCAGTTTCTTTTCAGGAACAGAGATTAATCTTTTTCCTTCCAAACAAAGCTGAATAGGGAAAATTATCCCATCAATAAACACAAGATTAAACATCACCAATGAATGTCAATCTTTCTAGCTAGCCAAGAAGCCTTGCTGAATGTCACTCATCTTGGTTCCTTGTTATTAAAAGGCTTCTTTCCACAGCTCTGCTTCATTATTCAATTATTTCTTCAAAGTGCTGATCATTGCATACCAGCTGGAAGTATTTCCAGGGGAGTATTTCCTCCCAACAGCAGTATAAAAAGCTTAAAACAACCCTTCCCTTTAAAAAAGTATCAAGAAAGAAAAAAACGTCATTCGGAGACAGTAAATCTAGGCATACTGCCATGAATGTAATAAGAATGGAAAAAAACAAAAGGAGATTTCTTCTCCGAACTGCTTAGAAAGTTAACAAGGGGTTCTATAGAATGGTAGAATCCCACCCCTGTAATCCAGTATTCAAAAATTACATTAAGGAATTCAAATGGAAAAATCAGGTTGTCTATTTCTAAGTATGACAGCGATCCTAACTGGTTTGGGTGTAGATTGGCTCCAATACACAGCGTAATTAGTTGGAATTTTGCATCTCCAACAAACCTTCTGTCAAATCTCTAAAGAGAAACTTTGGAAGAGTAACAGCAGAAGGAATTTTATTTCTGAAAGTCTTTCCCTAATCCCAAATAAAAGTTTGGGCCACTTTAGTTAGCAACATATACCTACAGTATGTGCCATCAATTACTCCCTTCATTTATGAGCATACATGTTTACTCATCTGGTCGGGTTGAGTAAGCTCCAATTATTTTGCTTGATGACATATTATACATCATGGATTTGGTTATCTTAAAGCTGCACAATGGAGTGGTTTTTATATGGTATATATCTGAAAAGTATGGTGATATTTTTGTCTCTGCATGATAGAGTTTTAATATTTGATTATTTCCCATTCCTGCTTTTGATACTGGTTGTATCAAAAAATGAAATCATTCAGTAAATGTATAATGCTTACATGAAATAGATACCCATATTTATCACAAGATTCTCCATCATGTCTCATACTATTTGGAAAAAAAACCTTCTGAGGGAATACAATCTAAACATAGCAAAGCCCCAATATTATAGCTGTTATTTTAATAAACTTGCATTATTACAGTGCAAGCATATAGTTGATACCTTCTATAGATTTCTAAATTAAGTTCCAGGGAGTCAGATATCACAAATAGTTGTCAGGGTTTATAAAAGTTGCAGTCCAAAATACTTTGGAGGATATTAAATTACTATTCCATTTTCATCACTTGTGATTCCTTTATTTATTATTCATATGATTGATTTAGGCTGGTTTTTTGTATCATGTCCAGAGTTGCTAAAACTGTGTGATAGGGGCATACTGGTATAAATTTTATAAATAAAATAAATACTGGCAGTTTATCAGAATATATATGATCATCTATTGGAGAATTTCTTCTATGAAGAGATTAGGTTTATTAGGTGCAAAGAATTTTTTTAAGAGCTGAATGCTGGGAAAGGTTGAGGCAATAGAAAAATGGAACGACAGAGAATGAGGTGGCTGGATGGAGTCACTGAAGCAGTCGGCATGAGCTTAAATGGACTCCAGAGGATGGTAGAGGACAGGAAGGCCTGGAGGAACATTGTCCATGGGGTTGTGATGGGTCAGACATGACTTCGCAACTGACAACAACAATTAATCCCTTTTCATTGGGGGAGAGTCGGAGTGACTGAATGGAGCTGAGCATTTACTGGCTGGATGTCCTTCCTGAGGCCTATGCAGAGTTTGCAGCAGATATTTCCTCTTTTGCGCCTTAAAATAGAGACACGTCTGTTCCTGCCAAGGGTTGAACTCTTAACCTCCTGAGTGTGAGATGAGTGTCTTCATCACTAGGCCACTGTGCTGCTTCATTGGGTCCATATGTTATTTAACTACATTTAAATTAATGTTGAAATATTAAATAAATTAGCTTATTTTGTATTTAAAAATTTCTCCATGTAAATTAATCACCAAGCTTCTGGCTGCATAATAAGGGAACCCTCTTGGCAACACCACCAGAGGAGAGTAGGTGCTAATTATTTAAGGGGGGTGGTGTCATAAAGGATTATGCCATTTGAAAATATCAAAGGCAATGTAGCGATGTAACCCTGAGGTTATATTATATATAATATATAATATATAATATGTTATATGTTATATATTATTATATATTATATTCTGATTTCTGTAGAAAAGATTTTCTCCATTTTGTTGCTTGAGCTCTTTTAAAATATATCTTCGCTCCAGGGATATACTTTTTTAAAAAAGTTTTTACTATTTTGCCTGAGGTTGACCATAACATTAGGACCAAATAATGAGAAGCACATATGCTGGAATCATTAAAAATGAAAGGGAGGTAATCAGTAATTGAAATATAAGCGGGGTTATAATGTGGCCTAAATCATAATCCTTGGGGTTAGAAAGCAAGAATGCAAGCATCGGGATTCTTAATGATGGACAGGATCACATGCCTTGGAGCTCCTGGGTGAAAAGTGAAGAGATGCTGAGAGTCCCTTGGTTTTATGCCCTCTGTTGGGATTTGAATTTGAGCTTGTATTCTGATTGGTTGTCAGGTTCCCATGGGGCCATGCAGGGGCAACTCTGTAGGCTGTCCTGAGTCCCAGGCTTGGTTGAGCCTTGCTGGATGATGATGTAATGAAAGGGCTTTGGGCAATTCCTATTATGGCTCTACCTGGAGGAGATAGATCTTTATTGTGTAAAATAAACTGGCCTTAATGGCCCATTAGCAAAGGTAAGGGGGCTGAGTTTCTGCCTCTCTGAGTTTCTACTTCTCTTTTAGGGGAAATATTCTGCCTTTTTAGTATATCCTAAAATATTTCATTTCTCTAAGGAGAGGGGTATATTAAGCAGGTGGCAGGAAGAACAGAGGTGACACAAGTGAAGCTTCAGCAAACTTTATTTTTAACAGAATAAAGGGTTGCTGTGGCTGCTGCAAGCTAACAGGCAGCCAGCTGACAGGCAACAGCTGATGCCATTTGACAGCTCCCTTTTATACTCAGCTGTCAAATGGCTCAGCCAATAGGAATGGTCCGTGCTCCTGCCGGAAACATGGACCAGAGGGAGAACTTCCACAGAACACAATAGGGTGGGTTTTAACTTCCAACACTTTGTAGGAGCAAATTCTTTGACCAGTACTTTGAAGTTAGTCAGAGATAGCTTTCTTTGGTTGAGACTCATTTTAATGCACATTTATCTCATTTATAGGGACTTTTGAACCATCTGGAAACTGAAATGATATCACACTCTAAAACCTACATTTTTCTAAATTTTGCAAGGCAGTTCACCTTAACTTGGTTCCATGATTCTAAAAGGCCACAAAACAGTATCAAACAGTGGTTAAGATATAGTTACTTCTGTTGTTATTACTAATTTTATTTATATGGCTACCATATCATCTAATAACCCTGGGAGACTCACAACAGATACAAACAACAACTAATAAAAAAGCAAGTTAAAAATCTCCATATGCACACATAAAACACACCAATAATCATTTTAAAACAAAAGTAATCAATATCAGCAGCATAAATTATAATTTGGGATTAGAACTGGAGAGATCCAGGAACAAATTGCCCCTATGAAAACTGATTGATTAACTGTCCAATCTAATTTATAAGGTTGTTATTAAGAGAAGCCTTCAAGTAAAGTACTTTGAACTCTTGAAGAAAAGACAAGGAATAAAAATCTAACAACACTGAATTTTGTTTGGAGGGAAAATAAAATATCAATTCTGAATACTAAGTTTTTTGAATAAAATGCTTAAAATATATATTATTCAAATAGAGTACGCACTATGGTTTATGAATCAATTCCATTTATTATGGTCCAAAGGCGCAAATAGAAAGTTTTAAGTATAATCCAAAACTTGAAGTTAGATAAAACAGTTAAACCCTTTAACAAGCAAAATATTTGATAAAATAAGGTCTATAGTTCTATTTATTAGGGAAGACTATTGTGAAGGACTTAAAACTGTTAGCTCTATGACTTGAAAACATTGCCATCTGCTGGCAAAATTTAAGGTGTACATCATATAGATCAATCATTGGATATGTTTAGCTTCATTCTTCCTTCAATCCATTGTTCCTGGCAGTAATTGAACCATAGTATTTATTTTATTACTACTGGTATTTTTGTGCTGCTCTGTTCCAAACTAGCTCAGCACAGATGATACTCAGCTATATCTGAGAGTCATCTGTAAATACATGCTAGCAGTCAGTATAATCTTGCATAGGCTTTGTTATCCATGCTGCATGTTGGAATTCTGCCAAGGTTAGGAAGCAAAATTGTTGTCATGGAAATTCTCTGGAGATGGTATTGCAATCTGTGACATCTCCCTTTACTCCATCTCCAGTATTGATAATAACTAATTGCACCCAAGATTCTTTCTCAAGTTATTTTTTACTGCCAGCGATCTTTATTTATCAACATTTGTTTAGCCAAACCAATGACATCCTTGCAAGACATGATAATTAAAGGCAAGGAAAGGCTTACCATGGGAGGCCTATTAGGATAATGCCAGTGAATTTGCTAAGGATTAAAAATGCAATATATTTTGTAGGAATATAGAGCAGGAAAAAAGAGAAAAATGCCATCCACGCCACCCCTCACCGTCCATTCCACATGTGAGTAATTTTTCCTATTCGTCCAGCGAATCCACGAAAAATGTTACTAAGGAAACACAATGTTGCAAAAGGCCTTCGCTTAAACCTTTGGCACAGAGGCTGAAACTGACAAAGAGCCCTCTTCTTACCAAATTGGTAAATGCTAAGGTGAACATTTTTCAGATGTTGAGGAGGAAGCTATTTTATGTTTTCTAAGAGATTTTAACTTCTCAAGGGGCATTGCTTTCTTATGATTAAGAAATTGGTTTTTTTGGCAAACCAAACAACTAGATAAAGACATAAATACTATCATATCCTGCTGGGAGGGAAAAGTGGTATTTCCCCTCTGCCAGACTTCACACATCTTCACACAGACTTCACACAGGACAACTTTATGATAAATATTACTGCTCTTAGCCTTTTTTGCTTTTGGCCTTCTTCGAGAGCTGTGTCACATGTTACACTGTCGAACAAACTATCCTCCATTTCAAGCAGTTACCCAGTGTGCTCATTCGTGACCTGGCTTGGACTCAAAGCCAGAACTTTTCATCTTACAATTGATTTGAGGTATTTGAAGAAGAGGCAGAAGAGATCAGCACCATACATAATCAAGGAAAGAAGTATATTTGCTTCTTTTGTGGCTGCAATAACTACAACTTGTTTATTTGTATAAATTTAATATATCAGACCACTCTAGTGGATTCTGGATGGCTTACAAAATTTGGGGATATGCACATAGTAATTCTATTTAACATGGGACTCTCTGTGTATGCATACGGGACAAGGATTGGCTTAAAATACACTAGCTTTACAATCTCAGTTTTTATTTTTTTTATTGAACTTTCCCAATTTTTAGTTCCACCCTGTTTTTCAAATTTGGCAACTTTAAGATATGTGGACTTCGATATCCAGAATTCTTCAGTGAGCATATTGGGAATTCTGGGAGTTGAAATCCACACACCTTAAAATTGCTACGTTTGAAAAGCACTGCAGCATCACATGGAAATACCTCCACTGTAACCTGTCTTATAATCATCTGCTGTCCTAACTCTAAATGTGTCTTTGTATGTGTGTAGGTGTGTTTATGAGTGGGGGAGGGGGAGAGAGAGAGAGAATAATTTCAATACTATGTTATATTGGAAAAAAGAAATATTTGTATTCATAGCTGTGCTTTCTTTCAGTATAAATGAAAATATTTCAATTAAATATTAATACTAAAATATGTTTTGGCATGTAGCACTATCCTTTTGAGATCCAAATTAACATCTGTCTTGGAATATTGATGGCATTTACAGAGCACTTAGATTTCAAATTATTACAGCAGGAATAATTCATGTCTAATGAGTCTTTTCTAATAATGCCACTTCTGAAATATAGTTTACAGAAATGTTCATTATTCTTCTGCAAAAAACCACCTCAGTTCAGTTAAAGATCAATCAGAGATGGGTAACTCATGCTCCTCTCAGTATCCCAAAATCTTGCTGCCCCAATTCTATGGAAAAAAGTTGAGGTGGACCTTCCTTCCTTCCTTCCTTCCTTCCTTCCTTCCTTCCTTCCTTCCTTCCTTCCTTCCTTCCTTCCTTCCTTCCTTCCTTCCAGATGTAGAGATGGGAATGGGGAAAGGCCAGTTTTGAGTATCCACTAAATCCAGCCAGAGGTGTAGTGCCTCAGTGGCTTAATGAAGCTGGAGATGGCCTCTGCTCCAGCAGTTCAAGTCCCAGCACTCTTTGGTGGAGTGAGCTCCTATCACTCACCTCATTTTCTATCACCCTAACAGTTCGAAAGCATGTTCTATGCAAGTAGATGGACCTATGCTACTTTGGTGGGAAGATGAGGTGGTGCTCTGTGCAGGCAGTCACATTCCTGATGGCTCTGAAATTCCCGAGTTGCAGTGCCCATTTGTGAGACAATTCTGGGAAGGGGGGGGGGCTTTGTGTGGCATTGCAGAAAGAGCTGTTCATCTTTCTCTCTGGTGCACAGGAGGCCAGCTTGCCCTCCTGTGGTGCACTTGGGAAGCTACAACAAGATAGCAAGTTAAACTACTACTCTGCAATTGCATTGTGGTCTCCTGGCTACTGTAATAATGCCATAGGCTAATAATAATAAGAGCAACCAAACCTAGCATACAGTCAATGCAAATTTATTGAGTTCACTGGAATCTACTTTTTCACAGGCAACATTTTGATAGTTATGGCCAATGTAAAAGCTATCTTTTTAATGAATTGTTTGCTTAATTATTGCTATGGAAACAGCAGAAATCTTGTAAGAATATAATGTATGCATGTGTACATATTCAACATTACTGTTTCTCATGCTGCTTCTTTCTATGTAAAGATGTGCATAATGGCACCAAGATATGGATGGAAGATTGTCCAGTGACAGAAATGCATAGAAATGTAGATTATGGCAAAAAAGCTTTAAAGTGTGCTCAGTGATCTTGGAATTCTGTTTTTCATTTCCCTAACCAGTTTTGGTTTTCTGTTCATTTTACTAAGCATTCATCATGTAATACTGTAGAAGATATATTTGAGTCTTTGGGATTGAGGCTTCTTATGCCACATCACTTGCTTTGCTGAGGTCAAAATTATATGTCGCTTGGAAATATGCAGCAAACAAATTATACCATTCTGGACAAAATCGTTTGTTAGATTTGCTTCTGATGTTCTGTATCCTTTCATATAAATCACCTCCAACCACTCTGATATCTTTAATCTGTGCCCATTATGTGGCATTTTTTCCATCTTTAATAATCCAGATTTAGCTCACTGATAATTTTGAATTGGTTTTTTTAATGTGTGCACAACTCAGCATTATCAAATTTCTTGTTAGAGATGTAAAGTTGTGACCTTGTATAATTTATGTCAAGGCAGCAGTTTTAGCAAAAGCTTTGCTAATTATATGTTAACATTCTCTTCTCTTCCCCTTCCCCCTTCCCTTCCCTCGTGGACATTATAATAGCTATCCATTTTATAGTTAAATTTCTTTCATAGAATATAAATAATTCTACAATTAGAAAACTGGTTCACTAAAGTTTTTCAGTTATACCAATGTCATATTTATCACTAATGCACCAATTAGAGGCAATATGTGTGAGACTGGCAGCCATGGAAATTTGATAAATATTTTTATTGATTTTTTTTTTAACTTTAAGTGTATTTCTTGTGCATTTATACCCAAGTATATCTTGGTCTAGAAGAAGGGGGAGAGAATATACAGGGGATGGAGAAGGTGCATAAAAGAGGTGGCAGGAACAATATAGTTTGCCTTCTGATAAATGGGTATTTTGTGATATACCATAATTAGCCATGTTGTGAATAGGCAAGTCCAATGTGATGGCCACTTCATAAAAAGACTCATAATATGCTATCAGATGTGTGAATCAGTGAAAGTTTTCATATCCCATCTTACAGACATCAGAAATAATACCCATCTTTCTTCCTCACCTAATAGAAGCACCTGGCGATATCAGCATATAAACCAATAAGCAATGAATAGGAAAATTCTGCAGGAAAATTCAGGTAAGATTTCCTATCTGTCTATCAATTCACTTTCTAATAGCCATCTGTGCCATTTAGCCATGCAAAGAGATGAAATTTCCAGTCTTTGAAGCATATGCAAAGAAATTAAACTACAATGCTTTAATATATGGATTAATTTATAAATAGGCCCATCTTAGGATATTCGAACTATTCATTAGAATAAATATGTTATCCCCAGAGTGTTCCATTCTTCCTCGGGAGTGCAGTGATCTGGAAACTGCTGCTGGTCATGAACACCCAGATCCACATGGTTTTGAGAAAGAAACGATTTCCTAAAAGTTTCCATCCCTCCAGAGCAGCAGCTTGGTACATTCCTACATAAAAGCTGTAATTAATCATTATGACATTTTCAATTGCCACAACTAAAATTATAGACCCAACAAAGAGATGCAGACAGTTAAGACACAGTGATGCAACAGGCTCCTTGGGCCATTCAATAATTATTCACATGAGGAGTGTCAGGAAAAATTCTAACTCCCTGCAAGCTTCTGCTTGTCATTGCTTTTTACAGGGCTCAATTGCCCTGCAATAGAAACAACCATAAATTAACATCCAAAGAATGTGTCAGTGATAGAACATAATTGTGAAAACACTCTGCTAGGGATAAACAAGCAGCTGGGACGAAATACTTTTAATTCAAGGCAATTCATTCCTCCTCAAAAATTCTGAATTCATCAGAACTTGTCCTAGCTATGTTTATAAAGCAAGGCTGGGTTTTCTGCCTTCTGCACAGAGGTGGATTTGAAGCTGTACAGATGCAGAGAGATAACTCAACAAATGCCCATAACAAATTACATTTATTGGTTCATCAGATATCCTCATAACTCACATTTGTGACAAAGTTCTTCTTTAATGACCAATCCTTTGTATATCTGCCCTGTAGTAAAAGATGGTTATCTCCTAACCCATCTCATAGCGATAGAAAGAAGCTGCCATGAGTTAGAGGGTTCAGGCAAAAGTGAGGGAAACTCCCCCCACCCATCGAGGGTCAAATTAGTGACCAATCAGAATTACAGATGTGGCCATGTGACCTGGACTACATTTCCCAGGATACCTTTAACTACATTTACCATGATGCCTTCCCTTAAGGAGACAGCTCATAATTCCTAAGTAACTATCCAATTCCCATAGACTGGCTGGGACAGCACACTGGGAAAACCAACAGCCCATGGGTTGTTGCTATATTCATTAGCACAAGAACAGCCAGACTATTACTTTGTGTTAACTCTATAGTCTCCTGGCTAATTGCACCACCACCGTACACAAAATACATATAATATGTTTAGATTGCCTATGTTTAAGGACATTACTAAATTCTATTTAATTTTCCAAGCTATTCAAATCTATCTTAGTTTGATATCATTAGAAAATGGTTTCATTTAATTTGTATAGCCACCCATTTAATATTGTGACTCTGGCTGCCTCCCATAATTAAATGAACCTAATCAATGAACAAAATATAAAAGTAAATGAAAAACAGTAACTCTTTAAAACCAATTAAAACCCATTTAAGCCCAAAATTTTAAACCAGAAAACTTAGTAACCAGGTGAGTGCAAGTCAATTAATGCTAGCAGGCTCCAAACCATAGCTGGATACTGCAGCATCTTTTGCCCAGATGCAGGCCAGGGAATCCCTGGAATTGAAATCCACATATCTTAAAGCTGCTGAATTGCTTTAAGAACTGTTTTAGAGCCTTTCAGAAGCCAAACAGTAATAAGAGCCTGTCTAACTTCCAGAGGACTAAAGGATAGGCACTATGGCTGCAAAAGCCCTCCTCCTCTTGTAAGACTATTACACAAAAAGAAACACCAACATTTGGGTAATAACTTATAATGGAGTGGAGAAAATAAATTTTCAAGAGGCCATGAATAGCATATATAGGGCATGTTAAAGGAATGTAATGTAATATTTTAGTAGAAGTTTATTAAAATAGGGATAAAGAATTTTATCATGCTTGTTTAAAAATATAGTCTTTTTGTTATAATAAAGAACCTGTTGTGTTTGTTCTTATTAGCAATAACAACAGCAAGAAGAAAAATGAGATACAAGGGTATCTCAGTCATCACTATAATGACTGAGTAGTAATCATTCTTCATGCTAATAGTCAGGAAATACACTATACTCCACTATTCATCCTAGCTGGGATACATTATCCAGATGCTGTTTATGTCTTAAATAATCTTGGCATATGGGACATACACTTGTAGGCAGTGTCTGACGTAGTTTTTAGTAAACTGCACCAAAGATGTCCTACCCGTCAACTGACTACTTCAGTTTCAATCTCAACAATATATGAGCATATAATAGATACAAACTCAGGGTAAACCGCACAAAACTCGATTTCAGGAAATACTACGTCAGCAACACAGTGGTCAATGCCTGGAATACTCTATCTGACTCTGTGGTTTCTTCCACTAACCCCAAACATTTTAACCTGTCTACTGTTGACCTCACCCCATTCCTAAGAGATCTGTAAGGGGCATGCATAAAACACACCAACATGCCTACCATCCCTGCCTTAATGTTCCCTTTTATTCTTATCTATTTCATGTATTAATAATCATGTTTATACTTATATATATTATCAAATGCATGCTTGACAAAATAAATAAATAAAATAAAATAAATAAAATAAAGATGAAATTCTTTGGGTATTTAGCCTTTGGAAGTACCTTCAAGGAACATTCAACTTGAACTTTATCCCCCAGTACAAACTAATATACCTCTCACTGAATCTCAACTTTTAATATTCCATTAACAGATTTCTTTTTGAAGATTATTTTTATTGAAGGTTTTTTACAGAATAAAAACAATACAAATAAAGAAGAAAGAAAGAAAGAAAGAAAGAAAGAAAGAAAGAAAGAAAGAAAGAAAGAAAGAAAGAAAGAAAGAAAGAGTAACATACGAATACCTTTATTGTCACTATCCACGTGTACAACTTGCATCATACGCATACACAGTGAGATTAAGCATGGTGAATAAATAAGAAAGAAATAATATTAATGAGACAGAAAAGAAAGAGCAAAAAAAAATAAAATAAGGCAGCTTCTGATCTTTATAGCAGTTATAAATGCATTTGTATTTTATCCTCTCTAAAATGATATCATAGCTCCCTTCTTTCCGTATTCTACCTTTTCTCTTTGTCAAACCCATAAATCACAAGTTCATTTTCTCCCACCCCATTTTTAGCATAACTTCCATAAAGGTTTCCAGTCAATGAAAAGTATAGCTGGTTCCCGCCCCTCTCCCCCTAATCAAACAGATCAGTCTTGCCAATTCAACGTTTTCTACCTACTTCACCAACCATTTTTCCATTGTGGGTACTTTAGAGTCTTTCCACCTTAATGCATATAATAATCTTGCTACCATTGAACAGATTTCAACAGATAGAAATATTCTCTCAGATGCATTTCCCTCCCCCTCCTTTTGTATCTCTTTATTTGTGTCCCTTTGTGTCTGCCCAGCCACTCTGCTCGATTCTCAAGGTTTGCAGATATGGAACCCCATGGTTCTCATGAAGTGGAAAAATCTCTCCTTCATTCCTTTTTTTCCTTCCTCCTTTTCTGGAACTTGGAATAGCATTCTTCTTCCTTCCCTCCCCCCAAGTTCTTTTTTTCTTTGCAAATGTTTAAAGCAAGCTTCATTAGAGCTTTGTTCACCTCTCCTTTTCCTTTCAACAAGACCCATTGGCTTCCTAGGATTCCCCTGCCAATGCATCACATGGAACACAAAGATGGTGAACAATGATTTCTTTTTATTTCCCGATTTTTCTCTCTTTCCAGGTTACATTCACTTTCTTTTCCAGCTGATCGTTCTACATAGCTGAAAATACACGACACCATCGCAAGCACAGCCTATGTCAGACCTCTAACTTTTATCTGTCCTTTCCTTTTTTGTAGTAATAGATAAAAAGTAATTGAATCGGATTAAATTCAGTGAATTGAGAATTTGAACAAAATTATTTTCGAAGAAAGATTGGCTAGATTTGCTGAATATTCTATTTTATCAATGCATTGTGCATGCATACATTCAATCATGAGTCTTTTTTTTTTCTAATTTGATTCTTTGTGATGATTCTTAAACACCTAAGGATAAATTTATCTCTGTTCATACTTCTCATACCCACCATGATTGTTTCAACAGGCAGAATAGTGACTTTTATGGTTGACCATAAAATTAAATGATCGCTCTATTATTTATAATCACTATTGTGTAATATGTTCTTATTACAAACATCCCACTCTGAAAAATTCTGACTTCTCTGTTGTCCTACTTGAAATACTTTAGGAAAGCATTTCTCAGATATTTACACCTATATATATTTTTAGAATAAAGCATATTATTTTTAGACCAGCTGTACAGACTGAAATTGGCTGTGCATTCAGGGGTGGGATTTAAATTTTTTAACAACCGGTTCTGTGGTTGTGGCCTAATTTGTGGATGTGGCTTGGTGGTCATGTGACTAGCTGGGCAGGACTTGTATGTAAATATTGTAAATATTTATGTAAATATTGAATTTTTTATTAAAAAAGAGCAACTTTTTACCCAAAATCAGGCAAAGCAGGCAGGCAGATTGAACTGCTCACAGAATCACAGATTCATTCAGAGATCTATCTTTCTGCCATCGGCTACTTGAGTCTGTCACATAAAATTTGCTAGCAACCAAACTCACAAAATTAACTCACAACACTGGAAGTTTTAAAAAAAGAAATTGGACAATCAACAATCATTTGTCTGAAACTGCATAGAATTTCCTGCCTGAGCAGAGAGTTGGAAAGAAGACCTCCAAGGTCCCTTCCAACTCTGTTATTCTATTTGTTCTGTTCTGTTCTGTCCTGTCCTGTCCTATCCTATCCAGGGTTGGGATTCTTCCAATTCACACCTATTGGCTAGAACTGGTTGTTAACATTCTAAGCAGTTCGGCGAAACCGGTTTTAGAAGAAATTATTGGCCTAATCCTGTAAGGAAGGCAGGAAGGAAACATTCTGGTGCTGCTTACAGAAACTGCCTCTCCGTTAACCCTTATTACATCCTTGGCAGGACTAGACTTCCTGTCTCTGGAACTTCTCTAGAGTTTTTTCCCCCTCCTTTTCTAGTACTTTGCTTGTGTGGACTATTCAAAGTTACAATGGCACTGAAAAAAGTGACTTATGACCATTTTTCACACTTATGACTCTTGCAGCATCCCCACAGTCACAAGAGGCCAGGCGAGGAGATGCGTGCCTCGATGTGAGTGATATTGAGTTGGCCACATCCAGCCAATAACATGACCACTAAGCCACGTCCACCCAGTCACATGACCACCAAGCCACGCCCACCAACTAAGCCATGCCCACAGAACCGGTTGTTAAAAAAATTGAATCCCACCCCTGATCCTATCCTATTCTATACATTCAACATTAGATCTTGTCCAAATCTTTGGTACTTCTGAACTATCAGAGTTCTCAATGATCACAATCAGTCGTTTTGAGATCACATCCACCAGTCTCTTTAGCATCCTAGGATGTAATTCACTAGATCCCAGAAACTTAAATTCATTCAAGGCATCTAAGGTATTCTTTCAGCAGTTTCTTGCATATGTGATAGACTTCAAGTCTAAATGTCAGTATGCCTGAGTCATCTCTGATTGCTGGATGAGGCAATAATATTTTAGATGAAATTTTTTAAAAATGCTGAATTAGATAAAGTAATTCCCTGGGACTCTTGGATTTTAAAATAATGAAAGACTGTAAAAGGGCCAAAATAATAATAAAAAATCATATCCAAAATGTATACCTTTCTGTTGCTTATTGGTTAAATGAGTTGACATGCATTTTTATAGATCATGTGGTCTTCAAGTGAATCCAGCATATCCAATGGCTTTTTTTTTTTTTTTTTTGGTTTTCTGCTGGAAAGTAGCAAAATAGTCACAAATTGTCATCATGTGATTGCAAAATGCAGTTTTAAATGTAAGCTGATGGCTAAAGATCTGAAATGCAATCACATGACTGGGGGTGTGGCAGTTGTAGTTTTGAGGAAAGACCACAAATAGTTTTTTTTTTAGGTCTGCTGTAACTTCGAAGGATTGTTAAACAACAGGTCATAATTGAGAACTATCTGTATCCCATCCTTGGGAACTGATCATTTCTGGAGAAGTTCTTTTCTCCAGGGACAAAAATTGGGGGTTTCAGGGTTTTGTAGAAGTGACACTTAGGAAAGCCTAAGTGTCACTTTATGTCCAATAATAGTTAATTACTGGGGGAGAAAATAGGACCGAAAGTTTATATTTAATGATTTCAAATGGCTGCAAACTATTAACACTAGAGGGCAGCAAAACAAACATTTCTTTAATGCTTTGAAGGAAATAGCTGAAGAGAAGGATAGTGATGTTGGCTTTGGCTGCTGAAGTCTTGAAAAAGACATCTGCATAAACACAGTGGTAATGTTTGTATAGGGTGACTTTTAAAAATTCTTAATCGATTTAATTTTGAAAAAGTCTTGAGATGTCTTTAGAGATTTTGAGTTCCACTCTGAAATTCTCAGATGTTTGTAGAGGAATTTAATAACATTGGTTTGCATTGTCTCAGAACCCAGGAGGCAAGCACCTAATCTAGTAATAAGAAAGATCTAGAATTAAAGAAGCTGTCCATTCTTACTACTGCGGCAAATATATTAAACAACCCAAGAAGAAATTTCCTAAATCTTACTTTCTGGGTGGGCTACAAGAGTTAGCGTTTCCCTCTGCCTTCCCTTGCCCTTTAGGTTCCTTGGGATCTTCTACATGCTGACATCATATGTTATAACCACTTTTTGCCAACAAATGTGTAGCCACTGCGCTCTTCAGGATTTCTAACACCTTAATCATAATGAGCCAATCATAATGAGCCACCACATGCCTCAAAGGAACCAATATCTACTTGGTTCATCATAGATCAAGATAAACAATATACTCTAATCTCCCTGAAAGTGTTAGAGCTACAACTCTTCATAATTGACTGAAACAAGTGCTGGTTTTCCATTTAAATGTAAAGAATAAGAATAACAGAACATGGTCCCACAAGCTTTAACTGTGAAACTGAGTAGCACCTGTGTACTGTATCATTATTTTTCCATGGATATTTCAGTATTGTTTCCTTTTATTCACAAGGAAATAACATCCAGTATCAATGATTAGAATTCACCATTCCTGTCTGAATGGGCCCTTTTATTTCCCATATAGCAGGACAGGGGCTTGGTCTAGAGATGGTATTCAGCAGGTTCTGACCAGTTCTGGAGGACCGCTAGCAGAAACTTTAAGTAATTTGGAGAACCGGCAAATACTACCTCTGACTGGCCCCGCCCGCTTCTATTCTCTGCCTCCCAAGTCCCAGCTGATCTGCTGGGTCTTCTTTTGTTGCCCTGCACAGGAGAATGGAGCTGGAAAGCAGGTTAGTGGAGTGGGGAGGGAATGGGATTTTACAGTAACCTTCTCCCAGGATTGGTGAGGGACTGGGGATTTTACAGTATCCTTCCCCTGAAGTGGGTGGGAATGGAGATTTTACACTATCCTTCTGGAGTGGGTGAGAATGGAAATTTTACAGTATCCTTCCCCTGCCACGCCCACCAAGCCACACCCACAGAACCGATGGTAAAAAAAATTTGAATCCCACCACTAGCTTGGTCAGCGTTACTCATATAATTTGACAAGCAGGAATCCTTACTATAGGAATATGTTGGGCCTGGAGCAAAGGATACCTATTTTTCTATGCCTCCCAGGCTGACATATAACAAGGTTTTTTTTAAAAAAACCTACCATACGCATCAATATATCCATGCATTCTGCCTGGTTCAATCTATACCACCTTCACTTAATCATATATCTGCGACACAGGTACAGTCTGAAACTATCCTTAACTGTAAACATTATTCACATATTAGATGTAGGTTTCATATGGAAACAGCATTAGCACTGTGCGAGAGAGAACAGAGTAAACATTTATATAATCAGGGAGATTATTTGTTTATTGTTCAGAGTCTTTGCTTTATTCTATAGGATCTGTCATGCTGGCCAACTTTTTTATCTTTATCTTTTTTAATTTGGTTGTTATTTTGCTAGTTGATTGTTGTGAACTACCCAGAGTTGTTAAGGGCAGGGGAGTACACAAGTTTAATACATTATTATTACAAATTATTATTTACTTGGAGGAATAAAGATTGGTAAATAGCAACAGGAATGCTACCAGAGATAAGCATACAGTAGTCTTCCCAATATGATGACAACTGTATTTTAAAATGTACACCTTAGATCCTTTAATGTCATGTGCCACTTGGTCCAATCCAACAAGCTGAGGGCTATGCCCAAAACTTTTTTCAGCACTTGATATCAAACCCTGATTACTCTTTTAATTATCTCTTTCCTACTGCAGCACTCTAAGATTATTCTTTCTTGGTCTTTTGCCCTTTATTTAAACTCTAGTTAAATCTCATAACTAACCTAGGTTAGGCTCCATTGCTGAGTTGCTCAGAGCACTGCTTCTATTCTCAAGAAACTTAGCCAAGCCCGAGACCAAATGAGGAAGACCACTTGAGAACAGGTGGAACTTCTATTGCACCATTTTGGGTGCTGTCTTGCATCTTTTTGCCATACCCTGAAGACACCCCTGATTTGCCCAAAGGTTCCCCAAATCTGGAGCTATTTCAACTCTTGTCCTAAACCTTGTATGTTTGTTTGTGGCCATTTTAGAACTGTTTTCACTTCAGCTGACAAGGCACCCAATCTCACAGTCTAGATGATGATGGGGAGATGAAAAGGTAGAGTTTATTATGTCTCTTTGACTGGACTGGATAGAAGCCTAGGAGCTGCAATCTCCACACAACTGGAACACACTAGGTTGACAACTTGAATTTGCCTTGGCTAATATCACCCAAGTATTTTTATTACCTCAAGTCATAATAGTAAAGCAAAGTAATATTTGATACTTTGAAAACAGATAAGAGGGAGAAAATGAATCAGTCAAAAAAGAACTGCAAACACTGTTTTGTAGTTCTCAGATCTGAGAAGACATTTGGGTTTCAGCTAGCCTGATGTCTATGCAGATTCTCAATCATTCTTACTATCCATTCTTACTAAGTCATTCTGATTGAACTCCTTCTCACTGAAAATTAAATATATTGAAAAATGCTACATTTTGAAGTCATGTTTAGGAGATGGCAAACTCTGAATATAGGAACATATGCAGATAGCAAATTTTTTTACAATAACCTTTCATGATACTTTGCCAATTTGCAAATTAAGTATCTGCCTGCAGGAATCCACCCTTGTCAGGTCTCACCTTTGAACTTGTGATGAAGGGCTCTTCAATGGAGCCACTGATTATGCAATAGTTGCTAATAAAATCTTTATATTGCTTTCTTCAATGACTGCTCTCGATGATATCATCAGCTCACCTAATTTGATTGGCTGCATTGAATTATCATGCTCTCCCCTTAGCTACGCATTCTCTGATTGGCTGGACATGCCCTTTTGACTCAAAAAAAAGGGAGGCAGAAATCATGCCAAAGCATCTGGAAATGATGAAATAATAGCACTGAAGGAAACTGGAGTGGGGGAGGGGGAGACAAAAACTCCTTATAATCGGGATATTTTCGGAACATATTACTGACTTCATAACCCCAAATGGTTCTTTTCTGCCAGAAAAATCAAATCAGCAGAATCTTTTGAAAAGCTCTGCTGCTAATCATTATAACTGAGCTCATATTCAAAGATTTTGAGAGAAAGTTTTTTCCCCTCTTCTTATAATCTTTAGGTGTCTCATATCTCTCTGAACACTCTGATATATTTCTCTTCCTTTGCTTATCGTGTGTCTCCCTGCTGCCACCCCCATCCACCAGATAGAAGAAGCCCCTAACACAAAGGAAGGAATAAACAAGAACATTAAATTGAAAGACATTTTTGAAACAGCATTACAGGGGAGGGATGCTGTTTTATACTCTATCCCCTTTTCTTTACACAAATCATAACAAGTCAGTTACCAAATAATTAGCGTAGAACTAATTTTCAGGATGTTAAAAAATGCTAAACAGCTAACTTTTTTTTTTCTTCATAGTTGGCATTATTTACAGAATCCTGGTGAAAATTAAAATTCATAGACTTAATTAGCATGAAAAACAACAACAATTAGTGTTGTTTGGGGGGAAGAAGGCGGAGCCTCCTCGCCAACGGACGGTAGATCGCAACTCTCTGCGACTATCGTTTGTGTTCTTTTGTTGGAGAGCCCCAATTATCCTGATTAGGGGCTGAAACTACCTTGGAGGGGCAGCGGAGTAAGAGGAAGCAGCAAGCCTGTCTGTGGGGATCCGCATCTCCTCCCCCTAGGCTTGGCTTTTTTTCCTCCCGAAGACGACTGCAGAGATGGTCTAAAATGGCCATCCCGAAGAGGATGATTCAGTTTGACTAAGATTTGTGCAGGAGGGAAGAAAGAGGTGGATAACATCTGAACGGGGACAACTGGGCAGTATAACCAAATAAAAGTACCCCGGGATTAAGGTAATATGGAATTTTTAAGAAAAGAAAAGTGAGCTGCGAAATTACAAAGGGACAGAGAAAAAAAAAAGGAAAATATTTTTGACAGCTAAATGGGGCTTCGAACCGGGAAAGGAAGAAGCTGGAATTAAAGATTTAATGAAATTGGACTAAAATAATTTGGGAATAATCAAGTATAAAATTAAAGCTGGACTTAATATTGCCAAAGAATAATAATAATAAAGTTTATAAATTGGAGACTGGATTGTCTTGGAATATTTGAGGTTCGAAAAACCTTAAATAAAAATATAGGGGAAAAAAAGTAAAGACTTCGTATAATGGAGAGTGTCACCTTTTGATAAAAACTTAGTTCAAATAAAAAGGAAAGCATTTTGTTTTTGAATGAACTAGTATAAAATTACAGAAATATTGAAACAAAGTAAGAATTTTAGAAAGTGAAAGCAGAACCAGAATAAAGGAAAAAACAAGGAAGGAAAGATTGTTTGTGGGACTGACTGATGTTTTTGGTATGAACCCTGAACTGGAATAGCTGAGAACTTTGAAAAATTGAAAGAAGAAAGAAGGAAAATAAAAGTGTTTTTTTGTGTGTGTGGACTTTGAGGATTATAAAATATAAGAATGATGATATCTCTTTGGGACTTAAAAATGGAACTTAAAAATATGAGAGAATTACTACAGGAAAGAGGCGAATCACTTTGCTCTGTGCTAGAAAAAATGGAAATGGCAATTGAACAAGAAGAAAGATTCTCAGAAGAGCAGGAATTGACTCAAGGAGAAGACATTTTGAATGGACAATTAACACAAAGAACATTACAAAGAAAGAAGGAAGGTTAAAAAGTTGAATTTTAAGAAAGCAATTAAAAGAGGGAATAATTGTGAAGTTAGAAAAGGCAGGAAGATTCAGCAGAAAAGGGAAAGGGAAGATATTAAGAAGGAGATAAATTGGAATGAGAAATGTCATGAGGAAAAAAGAGGGAGGAGAAAGTAAGACTAGTAAAATGTTGAAAGGAAATTGTTTCTTTACAATTAAAAGAAGGAATACTTGTGAAGTCAGGAAATGTAGAAAGAATGAGAAAAGACATGGGGAAGAGAGCGGGAGGAGACTCGGGTTTGCTCCCTGGACAATGCACCGGAGAAGCAGTAAGAAACAGGCATGTGACAGAAGGAACCACAGAACTAGTAAAATGTTGAAAAGAAATTGCCTTTTCAGAGATAATGGTTGATGAATTAAAAGGGGGATTCTGCAGGGTGACAAGGGGTAATAAGAATATTTCTGCAATTAAAAATATTTAGAAAATAGGGTAATATAGATATTGATAACTCTTATTAAAGGGGGGAAATATGCTGTGAAATCCAATTGAGAAGATGTAATGACTCATGGTTTATTGGGAATTAAAATGAGGGAATAAAGGTATATTCTAATCATTAAGGTGTCACACTCAAAATAGTAAAAGAGGGGAAATTTATACTTGTTCTTTTTTCTTTTTGTGTGGGTGTGTGGTTCTTTTTGTGTGGTTAAGATCTGTATCAATTTAGAACTTATTAAATGTGTGTAATGGAAAGGGAATGTGACAGACTAAAGAACCAGCTAAATTAATAAGTTTAATATAGATTATTAAAAGCAAGGAGAGACATTGGTAACTTCATTATTACCACTATTAGGCAAATATATATTGTTTATTTGTATTTTCAAAATAAATATTAAGGATTATATTTGAAATAATTGAAATGAAATTAAAAAATGTTTAGATTGGGATTAATGAAAGAATTTAAAATTAAACCTTATTAGTATTTATTAGGTAAATACATATTGTTTATGTTTAAAAACAAATACTAAAGGATTAATTTGAAATAATTCAAATGAAACAAAATTGATTGAAATTAAGGAAAGAGGCTAGAATTAATGTGTTTCTCTCCCTACTGAAAATTTGGAATAGAAAAGCTAATAATAGAATTAAGTATGCATATATCATTGTATAATTTCTGTCATATTTCTATGTAAAGATGATGGCCCAGAAATATGTTGTCCACCAAAAAGAGATTTTTGTTTTTAATGTGAAAACTGAATAAAGTTTGTTAAAAAAACAACAACAACAATTAGCGTTGTTTGCCAAGTATGTCTTTCTCTTAACAGTTGCAAACAGAGTAATGGATGAAAGAAAAAAGAAATGTATAAATATTATGCTATTGATCATTTAAAGACTTCTGGAATCCTTTTATGGAGAAATTCAGTGTATTTTTCTGTATAAAATTTTAAGACAGATATCATCAGAAGACAGATCTGGCCTGCCAACGAGCTAAAGTCAGTTCATCCTAGTGTTTCATAGCAGTAGTGATTTAGAAATAATGCCAAATGAGTTCAGGAAAACTTATTCCCAAGTGAAACCATCCTTACAATTTAGGAGAGTGGTACTAATAGAACAAAGTGTGTTTTTTCCCCCTCTAGAACAGGGGTGTCAAACTTGTGGGCATCATGGTGGTGTCACATGACATATCAAGACTTTTTTTCCCTTTGCTAAACTGGCCGTGGCAATGGCCAGTGTGTGACGCATCTGGCCCATGGGCTGCAAGTTTGACAGACCTGTTCTAGAACAATGTTTCTCAACCATGGCAAATTTAAAATTGTGGGCTTTAACTCCCAGAATTCTTGGAATTGAAGCCCATGCATCTTAAAATAGCTATGTTGAGAAACACTGCCCTAGAATAAGGAGGGAGAACCTGTATAACTCTAGATGTCATCGACCTGGATCTTCCACCTTTTCTTCTCATTGGCTAAGTTCACTATGTTGTTTAGCAACATCTGGAAAATGTCAGGGTCCTTATCCTGCTCTGTTGCCTCTTTAATGCTCCAAATGTTTATTTGTAGTCATGTATTTTGTTTCTTTATGAAGCCCCATTTACAAGTTACTAACGAAAGAAAGAAAGAAAGAAAGAAAGAAAGAAAGAAAGAAAGAAAGAAAGAAAGAAAGAAAGAAAGAAAGAAAGAAAGAAAGAAACAGACTATTCAACTCTGAACTGTCACATTTTCTCTTAATTCAAGATACATATAATCCTTGAATATATGTATATTGTCCATTGGTTGTATACATACACAGGCCACTCCATTGTGTACCACTCAGTATATCCTGATTACACAGCTAGTACATTAGATTACACAGCAAAAGTATTACTTCCCAACATCAATATTTTTTTGCTCCAAAGTGCATGAAACAGGTGTTTAAAATAAATAAAATATTGCTCACTCCAAAACTCCAGTTGTAAAAAAGAAACTACTTTAATTATGCTCATCTGGAATTGCCTTTTATTTTTTATATAATTTGGAAATTAGTTTATTCCCAAGATCTTGTAAGATAGTTCTCTCCCTCCCTCTTTCTCTCTTTCCCTTCTTCCCTCCCTCAATTGTGGAGTTCTTAACCAATGTATTAAGTTCCCTTTTATATGTCTTCTAACTGAAAAGTCATGATGCAAATTGTGATTGCATATTATATTCTTAAAATGATTCTAAATATGATAGTATCCAGTGGCCACCAGTTCAAGTTCTCATCTACATACCAAATATCCTGGAAATGTTTTGGCAAAGAAAACAGGAGATTATAAACTCACTTATTAAATTCTTCTCTTTTGATGAATGCCTAGAACTTCTAATAAGGTAACCTTAATTGTAATGCATCTTTTCCTACTGAAATCTGTGAAATGCAGCACTACTGTAAGTTAGTAGCATCTGAGAAGGCCAATTCACACAGAAATACATTTACATGGCAAAGTTCAGTCATTCGGTTTAAATAATTAAACTGATTTCAAAATATTTAAGAGCACACCAGGATTGGGTCTATGGTGCAGATATTGTAGGACATTTTCTGCACTGTAACCTCAACATCTGTCACAAAACTGATCAATCTCAACAGTAGGAGTCTTTTCTTTTGAGGTGATAACACTTTATGGGGAAGAATTACAACAGGAAAAGATTCTCAGATTTCTCTGACTGAAATCAATGTTTATTTTAAAAAAACATAAGGTAGCAATACAATAGCTTGTACTTGATCTTTTTTTTTTCTTTATATCCCATTTCCCCCCCCAGAAACTTTACACAGCTGTTCTCATTTAATCACCACCACAACCACATTAGTAGATTACTGACCTAAAAACACCAATGCAGCTCCCTGGTTGCTTATGAACTTGGTGCCATTTCTCAATCCAGCTAATCAATCACAATGCATAATTTTTTATCAATACTTGATCACCAGAAATTGCATGCTGTCAGTTAAAACTGTTCCTTTTCATTGATATGAAGTGATGCAAAATATATATTACGATAACCACTTATTTCTTTGATTCAAAACACTATGTTGCAATCTAAGATGACAATTATTTGATATCTCTCTCTCTCTCTGTATCCCTCTCTCTCTCCATTCCTAGGTTGTTCAAAGGCTCATTACAACAGGTGTGTGAGTAGTTGGGGGGGATGGCTGAACATATTTTAATTCCTTTTTCTGAAGGAAGTAAAAAATCAAGGGGAAAAGCTAAAAAAAGTAAAAACAAAAAGAAGAAAGAAACTTGAAAATAGGTGCAATAAGAAAATCAAATGCACAGATACAACACATAAAGTGGAGAATATGAGTTGTGGCTACAAATTACCAAATGACACAGTTGGAGAGTGAGAGCCAACATGATTCAGAGCTTAAAGTGCTGGACTAGGAGGAACGATACTCAGATTTCCATTTCCCTCTAAACATGAAAGCCATTTGTGTGGCCTTGGGCCAGTTGTTCTCTCTCAGAGCTAATCAGTATCAGCATCCATGAAAAACCAGCCAATGAGATCCTCTCATTGCATTGAGCATTGATGGTTTCCCTGCAGAAAGAAGTCAATTTTATATCTATGCAGGACAAAAACTAAAAAAAAAGTACAGCAGCATAGTAGGAAAGGAAATGTGTATGTATATTGATAACCTTATGGAGAAATGCAGCATTTTAGGCATTACTATGTAACATTGACCAAATATAAGTAAAACAACCTTTCTTTCATATCTTTTGAATACACCCTTGTTACACTGGAATGCAAGACTAAAAGAAATTGGCTTTAAACACAGTTGGCTTGTCAAAAGTTATGTTGTCTGTTACTCTAGATTTTCAGCTTTGTGTCTCAAACATTGCACTTATTTGATTTATTCCGACTACAGTTATGTCTGCTTAATGTTTCATTCATGAAATATTAGGAAATATGCACTGAAAATAAAAATTGGACTGAAGGACTAGAGAAGTAACCCAGAAGATATAAAAGCATATTTTATGAGTCATGTGATTACTCTTTAATATTTTACCCAGGGACACAGAGAAACATTTGCCTTAGGTATTTATCATAAGCCTAAAACATTCATTAGCCACAAATACACTTCCACACTGCAAAACTTTATGTTGCTTTCTGGTTACATTGATATGGCTTGGAGTTGCTCTGTGCATCAAGATTGTTTCACATATAATCATTTGTCCTCTTGGAAATAATTATAGTCTTGCATGAACTTCAGAAATCAGTAACACAGTACCCATGGACTCCACATGACACTCTAGATGCAGTGCATTCAATCAATCAATCATGTTTCAAAATGCAGTCTGGAAAAGTATACACCCCTTTTCAAATGTGTTGCATGGTAGCTGTTACAGAATGTAGCCAGTTTATATCCTAGCATTTCTAACACATTTATCCACATTAAAAAGAAAGAACAAACTGGAAGGAGAGAATGACTGGACATCTTCTCAGACATATTTTCTGGATCAAAAATATGCTAAACAAAATAGAGACAGATGGTTCCATAATGCATGCTGTGCTCTTTCTAATTAGGTCTGTTGACAATAAAGATATCAAGAGGCCATTTTCTTCTTAAAAATGTATGCTAGAGTTATTGAAGTTTGCAGAAGTTTTGATCTTCTGCCACCACCACCACAGCAGCACTCAATTAAATTTTGCACTTGCTATATTGCAGTACTTATATTATGTGAATGCTCAAACCATTATGTGTATCCTCCATGATTTTCCATGATCAACACCTTGTTTTTATGAATTTGCACTGCATAACAAGCATGAACAGCTGTTTCAGGTATAAGCCTAGGCATTTACCTGGGCATCCCTGGCAGCAGGGTAAAAGAAATGGCCATAAACTCCATCAAAGGGATCAAAACTGCATCCCTTTTTATGATGCACAGGACTGCTGTGACTTATTTTTTTAACATTCCCCTCCCCCCACCTCACAGCCTCCTGTGGATGCCCCGGTCCAGCAGGGTCCTTCTTATGTTTTTAAGAACATCACTGCAAGACAAAGTTGGTCCTATGCAAAGGTACCTCTGCAAAATAGCATAGCAATAGCATTTAGACTTTATAGTGCTTTACAGCCATTTCTAAGCAGTTTATAGAGTCAGCATATTGCACCCAACAATCAGGGTCCTCATTTTATCCACCTTGGAAGGTTGGAAGGCTGAATCAACCTTGAGCCTGATGAGATTCAAACTGGCAAATTGCAGGCAGCCAGAAGGCAGCAGAAGTAGCCTGCAGTACTGCATTCTAACTATTGTGCCTTGACAGAACCCACTCCTGCCAGAAAGAGGATGCCATACCAAGTACCAGTTATCTTGGAATTTCCATCACCCAGGGACCTGGCTCATGGTGCCCCTTGCCTTCCAGAAGGACGATAGTAGCAAGAGAACAAAAAGACTGAGAAGAAGGAACTGCAAAGGATTTGATTTCCATAAAGAATGTTCTTCTAGATATAGTAATGAGTGCATGTGTACTTAAACAGATGAAGGTCCATCTGTTGCAATCAAATGACACACAGTGGATGATAGCTTTTTTGAAAAAGAAAACCCTTTCCTTCATGTTCCTTTGTATTTTGTCTTGCCAAGCTGTCACTATTTTGCTCCTTAGTCACAGACAGAATTTTTAAAATGGAGAAACTTTAGGCAGGAGAAGGAGAAAAAAGAAGTGATTTGATAAAACTCTGCAAATTAAAGGTAACATAAATTAGCAACACGCACCCATTTTCAATAGAGTAGCCATTCCTTTTCAGTCTAGCTTTTTGATATATGGTTTCTCCATGAATGGTCAAATATGCAAGTCTCAGCAGCCCATCTGTAAAACTACTCCTTTGCAAAACTGTGGAATGGAAAAACATCTATACATTAAGTTTCCACAGTTTTGTGTAGTTCCATTATTTTGTAATCAAGAAATTTGCTAGTTAACTAGTCACAGTTAGTTCTAACTAATCATAAAAATATAATGTTCATCCATATTATTTTTTCAGATGGTTCATCAAAATCCTTAACATGTATATAATTCCAGATTGTAGTCAGGGTCTTAAAGTTAATATTATTTTAAGTATCGATAATGAAAAATGCCTGCATTAGGAGCATACTTTCTATTCATCGCAGTTATATTTTCCAAGAAGTCCTTAATTTTCAACTCTATAAATCCTAAATATGCCTTTCATTTATTTTTCCGTATTTCAAATTACAGCTGTTAAACATTTGCTTCACTGAATATTAAAAAATACATTTTAAAAAGCACCTTCCACTGGTTATCCTGACAAAGGAAAGGAAGCAAATCTAAAGTTTGATAGTTCAATGTTTATTAGAAAAATATCCCACTTAAGATTAAAATATCTAATTAAAATGACATTTGAATGAAGTTTCTCTTAAGAAGTGCCTTAAAGTTAAAGTGAAATTTATATATTTTTCAGTCTCTTATGTGTTTCTTAAACTGTACATGAAATAGAAAACACAGTTTTGATTCTAATCCCTTTTATATCAACTGAAAATATCTCAAATTAAACTCTCACCACATATCAAAGGAATCAATATCAGATTACATGCTATCAAGTCAGAATTGATTCTTAGTGACCACCCATTTCACAACTGAGTCCATCACTTCTGAGGTGCCTCAGAATTCAACAATTTTACCTTCCTGTATAACATCTACGTCAAACTGCTGAATGAATCCCTATCCATCAGTTTGGGGTTCAATATGCTGATGATACCCAACTATATATCTTAATTTCCAGCTGTGCAGGTGAAACTGTCTATGTACTGACCCATTATCTGGAGACGATTCAGGGTTGGATGGGGAGGAACAGACTTTAGCTCAATCTTGACAAGGCTGAGTGGCTATAGCTGTTTGGGCCTCCAGGTAAGGGATGTTTTCACCATTGATCTTGCATGAGTTTGCACTTCCTCTTTCAAAGCTCTTGTGCAACTTGGGAGGTGGAATGGGCTTCTGGATTTGCAGCAGATGACAGCTGCAGCCAGGAGGATCTTTGCACAGATTTAGCTAATGCTCCATTGCATCCTTTTCCTTGGCCAGCAGGCCCCTTTAGGCACTCATTCATAATAAGATCATCTTACTATTGGACTATTGGAATATATTCTACATGAGGCTGACCTTGAAGACTATCTAGAAGCTACAGCTACCATTGTACCAATATGTCATCACTGTTATACGATCTACACTGGGCACCAATCAAATGCTGTGTGCATTCAAGATGCTGATTGTCACCTGTAAAGCCCTTCATGGCATTGGGCTAGGTTATTTACAGGACCTGCTATCTCCTGTTGTTTCTGTTTGCCCATTATGTCAGGCAGAGTGGGTGTATTTCAGATCCTTCAATTAAATGTCATCTTCTGGGAGTAAAGAAGCATGGCTTCTCTGTCACAGACCCTTCCCTCTGGACAACATCCCCTCTACCCAAGATAAGTAGTATGGCACCCATTCTCCAAGGATTCCAGAAGTCCCTTAAGGTCTGGTGTTAGGGTATCTGTCAAGCCTCTGTCCTGTTTTTTAATGTTGTTGTCTTGTACAAAATATTTGTTTTATTATGCTTTAAAGTATGCTTTAATTACCTATTAGAGCCTTTATGGAGTTGGGTACTCTTTAACAACTGCAGAAATTAAAAAAATTATACAGTTCACTACAATTGATTTTCTGGATCTGTTATAATAAAACTCTCAGCTCCGATCTTTAGGTTAAAGGGGTTGATTATGTTTACAGTAAGAAATAGTATTTACTTTTTTTTACTCCTCTTAGCTAAAAGCTTTGCTGCTCTTTGACGCAAGGTATTTGCAATAGCATGTGTCAGCATTCTAGCAATCTCTAATCCTGTTCCCTCCATGGTCTAAATTTGTAATCCAGCCCTTCTGGAAGGTAAAAGGTTAGGAAAACCTGACATAAATGTTAAATATTTCTTCTGCCACCAAGCCTACAGAACATGTATTTTCATTTATGTTTGACACTGGGTAACATATACTTGTATGTGAAATCATCCTGTCATCCTGTCATGTCTATCTTTACTTTGCAGATTATTCTCACAGTTTTGACATATATAAAATAACAACCAAAAAAGAGTAATCAGAACTTGCATGATATATTAGTCATAAAATATTTTGCACAGGGTAGGAACAGTGAGTTCAAAATAACTTTTCTTTAGTACATTATTTTCCAAAACACAAGCCTTTTTAAAATAATGTAAACTGTTACATTCAATGCAACTGTTGTATTCCTTTGCATAATTTCACTTTCCTGAGAAAATATTTATTTGAGAATGAGTATTCTAGGCAATTCACCATATTAATTTTGATTTCATTGCTTTTGTACATATGCAGATTTTTATGTGGGCATTTCCATGAAAACATATTGTATCTCTTAAAGTAGACTTTTAGAAGTATCCATGCACTGAGTGTACTAACATGGAGTGTTAGAATGTCTGTCTGTCTGCCTGTCTGTCTGTCTGCCTGTCTAAATGGTTTTTCTCCAATATGATGCATATTTCATTTATATTGCATTACAATTGCTCTATAGCTTTTGCAAAGGTTTTGCAAATCTCTATAAATAAACTTTAAGGATGTATAAACAGATATGCTAAAGGTACAATCATGTCTTAAAATAAAGAATATTTACTTATAATCCTATGATGTTTTGCTTAATTTTTGATAGAAGACTAACAAAAAAAATTTTGCCGGATAGTATTCAGATAAAAGATCAGCCCTTGAGATTCTACAGCTATTGCTTTTCTTATGTGAAATTTGAAATGTCCATATGTTATATATATTTGCTAATATCTATTTTCATGACATCCCACAAAATATTTCAAGATTTTACAAAATGGTTTTGTTTTACTTTATTTGTAATTGAAGTAAAGAAAATGAAATATTAAGATATAAGTGTCCCAGAAGTGCTTTTTTCCAAAAAGCAAATGGACTTTCTTAGGGTTTTTTTCCCCTTTGAAAATATTTTGTTTCTCATCCAAAAGGCTCTTTCAGTACTTCAGAGAACTGAATCAGACCAAAATCCATCTAGTTCAGTAGTTCAGTCAGTCTTCCCCAACTTAGTATCTTTCATCATAAACAACTTTGGAAACTTTTGTTCCAAAATACCTAGATAACTCACAAGGGGAAGGTCACTTTAAATAAAAAATGAAAGTGTGCCTAGCACATGATTCTCATGGAAATTGTCATCCTTACACTAAAATGTTTAACAAGTGGAGCAAAGGATCACTTGGGGCATAACTGAATTGTAAAATACTAACAACTAATGATTAACTTTGCAAATGTATACCTCCAATCTCATTCACATCAAATGAGATTTTTTTGTGTATGAGGAAATGCAAAACTATATTTCCTTTCAATCTTAGCATCTAAACATTGCACACAAACACATTTCACTCTTTCTTCCTCACTCCCCTGTGGTAACTGATCTTTCCTTCTTTGTTTTGATGTGTGTGTATTACGTCTCTGTCTGGTTTGAATGCCTACTTCAAGCCTGTTATTTAAAACTGCTCCTGGTGGCATGTATTAAAAGCAGAAGGCAACAAATTGAATTTGAATAATTCTTGCTCAGGGGCCACTGAGAGTTCTCGAGAAATGCTGTGGCTTGGTGCTTCAGTTTCTATTTTCTTCATTGGATTTGGCAATCCTAAACACTCAGGCTGTTAATTCCCCTGATACGATGCCCCAACATTTTATGGTTTCACTTGCTCTTTTATTAAAGGAGCTGGCCCTCTTTTTTATTAACTTATAACACTGAAATGGTTCTTGGATTAAACTGGTAAACAAAATTGGAAAATTAGTAACCTGAACTCTGCAACTGAAATAGCCTTTGCAGAAAATAATGTGGCTGTGACACTGCAAAGACAATTCCAAATATGAACTAAGCCTACCTACTTGCCTGCCTGCCTGTCCCCCACCATTATTTTCTACAAAGTGCTATAGGATTCCATTCCATTTTAATTAATTGAAATCACACATGAAATTAAAGCAAATTTAAGGCTATTAAGATCTGCAGGTTCAAGTATGCCTCTTTCATATAAGGTTAAATCTTTTGAAAAGTTGTGAAAAGGAGAAGAATCCATAAAAGGAGAAATTCCACGATCAGCTTATATCAATTGTAAGAGAAATACCAATGTATATTCAGAACTATCTCTTCCTCCTCTTAGTTTTAAAATAGGATGAATAATATTATATAATATATATTATATATTAAACAATACTCTTGTATAACTCCAAATGCAAAGATTATCATAAATTATAATCCACAGTTAGTTAGAGACAATATCATTAGAGGGACAACATTTCTGAGAGATGGGAATCTTTTGAAGTGTAACAGTGGTGACAATCACATTTGTAACTATAGATGTAAAATCTTTACTAATTAATACATTTAATATTTTAAATTTTGTATGTAATTGATTTATTCATTAAATGTTTTGTCTAATGTCAAATTCTTAAATTATATGTATGCATTGTTATTCTGCTCTTTCGGCCTTATATAAATGCGTTGTTGTTAACAGTTTCTTCACTGAGAAAATACCTACAGGACAAGGAAACATTTGCTTTGATTCACCTTTAGCACATTTCTGAAGGTCTCTTTTTTGAGCTTTTTATCTGTAAGATTCTGCAAACCAAACAGCCATCCTGTCCAGTGAAGAGATTTGCACTGGTTTCCCTCAACTCTCAGAGGATACAATCTGATTTTTTTTTTTTAAAGAAAATTTTATTAATTTTTCTACAAACAAACAAGACAAACAAAACATTAAAACATTCAACTCTCGTATGTACATCCAGTGTGTCAGTTGGTTCATCATTTTTCTGCATTCATTCTGTAGTCCCAGTTACAATTATGTTACATAACAACTCATATTATCAATCCAAACTTATATATCCTATAATCACTAAAAAAAAATAAAAAAAATTTTTGACTATACTTTTAATCATTCATGCTTTATGAGCTAACAATACTCCAACCAGATTATTCAACAAATCATATAATCATACCAAATCAATCCTAAAAAAACCCTTTATAAATATAATATCAAATAACAAAATAATAGCAAAATAGCAAGATATTTCTTACTATCTAAAATATTCTATCATCGTATTTTATCATCTAGCCATTTATAAAAAAGATCCCAAATTTCATAAAATTGTTTATCCTCTTGCTCTCTAATTTCAAATGTCAATCTGCTCATCTCAGCACATTCCAATATTTTCTTAATAATTTCTTCCTGTAATGGTATTTTCTCATTTTTCCAATTTTTAGCAAATACAATCCTGGCCGCTGTTACTACATTTACAATCAGGTATTTCAAATCTTTACTATATATATCAGGTAAAATTCCCAATAAGAAGATCTCTGGTTTCAAGTCTACATGTTTCTTTGTCATTTTTTCCAACCACATGCGAATTATAGTCCAATATTTTCTAGCATCCTCACAAGTCCACCACATATGGTAATACGAGCCAGGTATCTAATGACATTTCCAGCATTTTTCAGATTTGTTCTTAAACATTCTTGCTATTCTTGTCGGAGGAAAGTGCCACCTGTAAAACATCTTATACAAGTTTTCTTTATATGCTGTTGACATTGTCATTTTATAATTTTGAGACCACAATTTCTGCCATTTCTCTAAATCAATTCCATATCCAAAATTCTTCCCCCAAACAATCATAGTTTCTTTGACTTGTTCTTCCTCTAATTTCATTCCCAGTAAATAACCATATAATTTTTTAATCACCTTCTCATCAGTACCCATCAAGATCTTATCTAAATCAGTCTGCTTATCATAAAATCCCTCCGTTTTGGAATCTTCATCATACCTTGAATGTATTTGTGCATATGAAAACCAATTCATCCTTATACCTTGTTCCTCTAAGTTTTGGATCGATTTAAGTTCACCCTTTTTGTTGTGTCCACGAAATGATGCCAGGAGTCGGTGACTTCAAATCATGCTCTTTTATTTAAAGTTGGAACCGAACTGGGGCAAAGGAAAAAGCTCGCGGCTTTTATTCCTTTAGCCGCCGCGGCCGCGGCCAATGCCACCGCTTTGAATCTCCCACGATTCGAATGGACCAATCGCGGGAGATTCTTAGCGAGCCAATCGGTGCGGCTCGCCTGACCAATCAGAGTGCCCCGCGCTTTGGCCAATCAAAGCATGGGGATCTCAAGAATGCTAATTAGGGACAGAACACCCCTCCCCTCTTGGTTCAGTCCTTACGTGGCGTAGTCACGTAGGTAGGCGGGGCTCCGTCTGAGCCTACTGGACCTGCGCAGCTCAGTCGTAGGTTGGATCCCGGCCGGTTCGGTCGGGATCTCTGCTGCTCCTGATGCCGTCGTGGGAACCGGCTGGTCGGTCGGACCGGGCCGCTCTCCGTAGCTCCTTCCTGGGCCTCCCGGGTTGGTTGAGCTGCGGGTTTCGCTGCTCCCGCTCGGTCTTTCCGGGTCAGTCGAGCTGGCCTGGCTGTCTCTTCCTGGTGAGGGGTCGTGCTGGCTGCTTTCCGGTAAGTATGGCTGGTTTATTCTTCTTTGGTTTAGGTCCCCTGGGTATTCCCTCCCCCCTTGGTTTGTGTTGTGGGGGTTGGTTTCGCCTGTTTGTGCGTCGGTGGTCTCTTGGTTGGCAGTCCTCGACCTTAATTGGTCGATGTGGCGTTTCCACACTCGTCTGTCTGCTGTTTGTAGCCAGTACGAGTGTGGGCCTGTTATTTGTGTGATGACGGCCGGTATCTATAGTGGGTCTCCCGTCAGGTTTCTTGCGTATACGGGGTCGCCGGGTGCGAAAGTTTGGTGTTTGCTGTTTGAGTCTGGGGGCTTCTGGGTTATACGTGGGGTGTAACCTGTCGAGTGGGGACCTTAATTTCCTCCCCATTAATAGTTCGGCTGGGCTCTTATTCATTGTGGTATTTGGGGTTATGTGTTGGGTGAAGAGTAGTTTGTTTATTTTCTCCTGGATCTCCCCATGGTCTATTTTCCGGATGATCTTCTTAGTGAATTGCACCATCCGTTCCGCCCTACCGTTTGCCGCCGGGTGCGCCGGTGCTGTCAATGCGTGGCGGATGCCCCTTTCCGCTAGGAATTTTTCGAATTCCAGCGAGGTGAATTGGGGCCCGTTGTCAGAAACGACGACTTCTGGGAGGCCGTGCGTTGCAAAGAGTTTGCAGAGTTTCTTGATCACGGCCTCCGTGGTTGTTCTCTTCATGTTGCTTACCTCCAGCCAGTTGGAGTAAGCGTCTACTGTTATAAGGAAGGTGTATCCTTTTGTGGGCCCGGCGAAGTCTATGTGAATTCTAGACCAAGGTCCCCTTGGGGTTTCCCACTCTAGGACGGGTGCTGTGGGTGGGCATGGCCTAGTTTCCTGGCATCGTTGGCACCTTGCTACCCAGGTCTCAATTTGTTTGTTCATCCCTGGCCACCAAGCGTAACTTCTGGCCAGGGCTTTAGTCCTAACGATGCCAGGGTACTCCTCGTGTAGAAGTTCCAGAACCTTCCCTTGTTGCTTTTCTGGAATGACCACCCTATCCCCCCATAGTATGCACCCTTTTAATAACGAGAGTTCCGTTTGGCGGTTTCGGAACATTTTGACGGACTCGTCGTTGTCCCTTTCCGGCCACCCTTTCTCTACCCAATGCAACACCCGCGCCAGACGTTTGTCTTTATTAGTCTCTCGGGCAATGTCTGACGCGGTTATGGGCAGGTTGGGTAGAGTCTCTATGCTGAGGGTGGTCGTCGTGGGTGCTGGGTCGGTGTCAGGTTCCGGTAGCGGCGAGCGGCTTAAGGCGTCTGCATGGGAGATCGTCTTACCCGGTCTGTGTATGAGTCCGTAGTTGTAGGCCACCAGGAACTTGGACCACCTTGTCATTCAGGGAGACAGAATGTTCGGGGTGGCCCGGTTTCCTGCAAGGATTCCCAGCAGCGGCTTGTGGTCGGTTATGATGGTGAAAGTCCGGCCGTAGAGATACTCGTGGAATCGTTTTACGGCGGCAATGATAGCCAGAGCGTCTTTGTCCAGCTGGCTATAGTTCCGCTCCGGTTTGGTGAGGGTCCTTGAAAAGAACGCAATGGGCGCTTCTTTTCCATCAGGGAGGGTATGGCTGAGGACAGCGCCGACGCCGAAGGGTGATGCGTCGCATGTGACGGCCAGAGGTAGGGTCTCGTTATACTGTATAAGGACGGCGTCCGAAGTGAGGAGGTCCTTTGTTCTTTGGAAGGCGGCTTGCTAGCGTTTCCCCCAAGTCCAGGTCGCCGCCTTATCCAGGAGCCTATGCAAGGGCTCCGCCGCCGTCGCATTTTTGGGGCAGGAAGACATTGTAAAAGTTAAGTAGCCCCAGGAATGCCTGTAGTTCCGTCTTCGACTTGGGTGTGGGGGCTTCTTTGATGGCCTTGATTTTTTGGTTTGTGGGGTGAATGCCGTGACGGTCTAGGAGGTATCCTAGGAATTCTACCCATTCCGTGCATAGCTGGCATTTCTCCCTCTTGACTTTGAGCCCGGTCTCTTTAAATTTGGTTAGGACCTCCCTTAGGTGACCCTCTAGTTCGGCTTGGTTGGTTGCCGACACGAGGATGTCGTCGAAGTAAGGTACCACCCCCTTGATGCCTTGCAGTAGTCTTTCCATTAGGCTTTGGAATATTCCCGGTGCCACGCTGACTCCGAATTGGAGTCGGTTGCATTTAAATGCCCCCCGGTGGGTGACTATGGTTTGCGCTTCTGCCGTTTGCTCATCGACTGGCAACTGTTGGTATGCCTGGGCGAGGTTGAGCTTGGTGAAAACCTTGCCCCCTCCCAGTGAGTGCAGTAGGTGTTGCACTACTGGGACTGGGTAGGCGCTTTGTTGTAGCGCGCCATTTAGGGTGGCCTTATAGTCCCCACAGATCCTCACCGACCCATCGGGCTTGATCGGGGTGACTATGGGGGTCTCCCACCGGGCGTGGTCTATGGGCTGTAGGACCCCTTGCTTGACGAGCTTGTCAATTTGCTCGTCTATCTTGGGTTTAAGTGCGAATGGCACCCACCTTGGTTTCAGGCGTTTTGGGGGGACGTTTGGGTCTAGGTTGAAAGATATAAGGGGCCCTCGGTACTTGCCTAGGTTTCCGTCGAAGACCTCTTGGAATTCCCGGGCCAGTTGCTGCTCCCAGCTGTCGTCAGTGACGTGGTCGACTCCCGTGACTGCGATGCCGAGCGGGGCAAACCATTGCAGTCCCAGTAGGCTTGGGCGGTCACAGTCAACGATTGTCAGGGGAAGTCTTTCGGTGTGCCCTTTATATGTGATGTTGAAGTGTTTGGTTCCGACTACCGGGATGCGGTTTCCCTGGTAGTCCTTTACAATGAGTCTCTGGCTGTCTAGGTTCCTCCTTTGGAGGGTAGGCACCAAGCGCTTTATTTCATGCCATGCTATCATGGAGAGGTAGGACCCGGAGTCCACCTCCATTTTGCATGGCTGGCCCTCGATGCCTACCTCCACGTGGACCTTCCGGGCGTCATTGGTTATGGCGTGGCCGATGTTGACCTTCTGATGGGTCTCCTCTCTTCGCTGGTTATCACCGCCTCACAGGGATCGTCCGTTCCGGTCCCATCTGTTGTCTGAGGGGCGATCTCTGGTCCAGGGTGGTGTGCTCTCTCTCCTCCGGTCGCTCTGGTCCCATCGTGCCGGGCTGCGATTCTTTTTTAGGCGGCAGACACGGGCGATGTGTCCCTTCTTGTCGCAATGCCGGCAGATCGATTCGAAAAACCGGCATTCCGACCTGGTGTGGTCGCCGCCGCAACCGGCACAGTTGGTCCTCGACTTACGACCCCGCCGGTTCCGTGGGTCGCGGCCTGTCTGGAGGCGATGGATGTCCTCCTCGTCATCGGAAGTGCCCGATGCTGAGTGGAAGTCGCCCTGCTGGGTGGTCGTCTCAGGTTGGGCCTCGGTCGACCTCGCAGGGTTGTTGTTTCTGCTGCGGTCCCCAGTGTTCGGTCTGCGCATGCGGTCAGCGGATGTTCGGGTTTCTTCGGCGGCTGCGGCTGCGGTGAGGGTGTCTGCTCGGCTGATGTTGCCCTTGGCCATCAGTCGGCTCTGGAGGATGGGATCCCACAAACCGAGCACGATTCTGTCTCGCAGGGCGTCGTTCAGGTTGTTGAATTCGCAGAGCCCCCCTAGGCGGCGCAGCTCGGCGACGAAGTCACTGAAGCTCTCACCCGACTGTTGATCCCGATGGTAGAATTCGTTGCGTCGGATCAGGATGGGTACCTCTGGAGCGTAGTGCTGCCGAAGTATTGGCTCGAGGACATCCCAGTCCATCGCGGTCGCATCGGCGGGTTTGGCAAGCGCCTTCGCCATCTTGAAGACCTCGGTCCCGCAGTGGGTCAGGAAGACGGCGCACTTCATGGGCCCGGTGGCGTCCTTCAGGTCGCTGCACTCGAGGAACATGCGGAATCGGTCGGAGTACGATTCCCAGTCCTCGGTGGCGGGGTTGAAGGGTGCGGGGGGTGCGATTTTCGCCATCGTGGTGGTTCGTCTTGCTTCCGTCGGACACATGGTTCGGTTCAGGGTCTGGATCCCATCCTCGTCGCCAGTGTTGTGTCCGCGAAATGATGCCAGGAGTTGGTGACTTCAAATCATGCTCTTTTATTTAAAGTTGGAACCGAACTGGGGCAAAGGAAAAAGCTTGCGGCTTTTATTCCTTTAGCCGCGGCGGCTGCGGCCAATGGCACCGCTTTGAATCTCCCGCGATTCGAATGGACCAATCGCGGGAGATTCTTAGCGAGCCAATCGGCGCGGCTCACCTGACCAATCAGAGTGCCCCGTGCTTTGGCCAATCAAAGCATGGGGATCTCAAGAATGCTAATTAGGGACAGAACACTTTTCATCCAAAAGTTCCCCATATCTAACTGTTTGTTCCTTCTTGTAGATTATAGGATAGGAATATGCTTCAATGGTCGATAACCAAACTGGAATTTTCAAATAACATTGTCTTTTTACCTTCTCCCAATTTAACCACAAAGACTCCCGTACAAAATTTCTTCGAAAATAACCCTGTTTTAGTTCCCTTATACCATAAAAAAGCATGCCAGCAGCAAGTCATGCCATTCTAATGTCAACAATCTATGCTTTCTTAATGTTATCCATTCTTTAACCCACATCAAACTTGCAGCTTGATAATACAATTCCCAATTAGGCAGGCCAAAACCTCCTCTAAATCTAGCATCTTGCAAAAGCTTTAGCTTTATTCTCGCTTTTTTACCTTGCCATATAAACTTCAACATAATTTTATTTAAATCTTCAAAATAGTCTTTTCCAAGCCTAATTGGTATTGTTTGAAACAAAAATAAAATTCTAGGTAAAATATTCATCTTAATTGTTGAAATTCTCCCTATTAATGACAATTGCAAGTTTTCCCACTTCTTCAAATCTGTAGTTATCTGTTGTTTAAGTTTAATATAATTATTCTCCTTTTACGTGCTACATCTTGTTGTCAAATATATCCCCAAATACTTAACCTTATTTGTAACTTGAATTTTCAAAAGATCTGCCAATTCTTCTCTCTGTCTCAATAGCATATTCTTTGTCAAAATCTTTGTTTTATCTTTATTTATTTTCAAACCAGCCACCTCTCCATATGCCTCTATCCTTTCCAATAACTTTGGAGCTGTTTCTAGCGGGTCTTCCAAAATAAAAGCTAAATCATCAGCAAAAGCTTGTAGCTTAAATTCTTCCTTCTTAATTTTCATTCCTTTTATGCTTTTATCATCCCTAATATTTCTATTCAACACTTCCAAGGTCAACACAAATAGCAAAGGAGATAGGGGGCATCTTTGTCTTGTGCCTTTCCTTATATTAATAAAATCTGTAAGTTCCCCCTCCATCATTACCCTTGCTGTCTGTTTATTATATATGGCTTCTATTGCTTGAATAAATTTTTTAGCAAAACCCATCTGCTCCAATAATAATAACATAAATCTCCAGTTCACGTTGTCAAATGCTTTTTGAGCATCTAGGAATATCAAAGCCATTTGCTTTTCAGAATGAGCCTCATATTATTCCAAAGTGTCCAAGATTACTCTCATATTGTCTCTAATTTGTCTCTTTGGCAGAAATCCATTTTGATCTGGGTGAATAAAATTATTTAAATATTTTTTAAGTCTTTCTGCTAAGATTGAAGCAAAGATTTTATAGTCTGCATTCAATAAAGAAATAGGTCTATAATTCTTAATTTGCAGTGGGTCAGTCTCTTCCTTCGGTATAAGTGTAATATAAGCCTCTGACCATGTTTTGGGTATCATCTTTTTTAACATAACTTCATTCATAACTTCTAACAGTGGGATGCTCAATGATTCTTGAAATGTTTTATAGAATTCTGCTGGAAGCCCATCTGGACCCGGTGCTTTCCCATTATTTTGTCTCTTAAATGCTTCATTTAGTTCCATCATTGTTATATTGCTTTCTAGCATTTCTTCAGTCTCTTTAGGTATCTTCGGTAAATTAGCTTCCTGTAAATACTGTTTGACTTTTTCCTCATCAATATTCTCTTGTTTATATAGTTGCCCATAAAAATCTCGAATAATTTCTTTTTTCTCCTTATTCCCATAACAAACTTGGCCTTGTTCATCTATCAACTTCAATATTTTTCTTGATTCCTTCTCTTTTCTCAATTTATATGCTAGCCATCTACCTGGTTTATTTGCATCTTCAAAATAATTCTGTTTAGAATTTCTGATTTTCTGTGCCAGTTCTTCTTTCTCTATTAATTCCATTTTATGTTTAATTACATCCAGCTTCAATTTAATATCTTTTTCTGTGGCATTTTCTGTAATTCTTTTTCAAGAATTTTATACTCATCTTCCAAGACCTTAGAAGCTTGCCTTTTCCTAATATTCTTTTTTCTTGTATAATCTATTATCAAACCTCTAGCGTATGCCTTCATTGTATCCCACACATTCTGCGTTGAAGTATCTTCTTTTTTATTTTCTCTGAAGAAAAAAGCCAATTCCTTCTCCATCCATTGTGTAAAATCTTTCTCCTTTAAAATAGTATTTTTTAATGTCCATCTAGATCTTTTTTTTTGTCCCTTCCATTTAATTGTCATTGGGCTATGATCTGCCCAAGTACTTGTTTCAATATTTGTTTCTTGAATATTGGATATTAATTCTGTTGAGATCCAAATCATATCTAATCTGGACCATGATAGATGTCTATTTGAATAAAAAGTATATTGTTTAGCTTTAACATTTCTTTCTCTCCAAATATCTTTTAAAAATAATTCATCTGTCATTTTAAAAAAAGACCTTGGGAGAGCCTTTCTATTTTGCTTTGTTGTTGTTGCTATATAGTCCAATTTATTGTCCACAATTCCATTAAAATCTCCCATCATAATTATATTAACATAGTCCAGCCCAATTATTTTCATGTGTAGCTTTTTATAAAACTCTTCTTGTTTATCATTTGGAGCATAAATTGCAATCAAGAGTATTTTTATATTATTATATTATGTAATTTTATATTATTTCTACCATTAATACTCTTCCATCTTCATCCGTGTAAATCAATTTTGCTGGGATAGCCTCTTTAATATATAGAACCACTCCTCTTTTCTTACATTGAGTCAAAGAATTAAATATTTTCCCCAATTTTGGCTGTACTAACAATTGTTCATGTTGTTTTTTATATGAACTTCTTGTAGACAAATTATATCAAATTTTAATTTCTCTAATTTATTAAAAGTTTTCCTTCTTTTAACAGCTGAATTAAGTCCATTTATATTCATTGTAATCAGTTTTCTTTCTTCCATGGTTATGCTTTATATTTAGGTCTAACAGCTCTCGTGGATCTCACTTCACGCTGTTCTTTGCTATCCATCTGTCCCCCTACAGCTCCTTTCTCTTTTTCAGTCTCCAGTTGTTCCTCTTGAAACTCAAGACCTCTTTCTCTGCCTCCTCTCTTCTTCCTCCAAAAAATTCTGCATGGAAAAGTTCCGCTTTCTCAATTGAATCAATTCTATATCTTTGCTCTTGCCACCTAAACATTAGTCCTTCTGGAATCAGCCATCTATAATTCACTTCGTTTTCCAATAGCATTTTGGTCAGAAATTGATATTCTCTTCTCATCTCTCTCACTCTTCTGGGTATTTGTTTTAAAACCACAACCTCTTTACCTTTGTATTTCAATGTTTTCTCTCTTACTACTTGTAATATATGCGTTTTAATGGATTTTTTGGAAAATCTAATATGGACTTCCTTGGGTAATTTATTTCTCATCGCATACCTTATATAGACTCGATATATCTCATCTATTCCATCCATCATCTTTTCCTCTGTAATTTCCAAAGCATCTGCCAAAATTTCTATCATTACCGCTGCCAAATTTTGTCCTTTTTCCTCTTCTATATTTTGAAATCTGAGATAAAATTCTGACCTTTCCATCTCCCACCTCAACATCCCACTTTTTTCTTGTTCAACCGCTGTTAATCTACTGTCAATATTTCCAATCTTCTTCTCTCTTTGTTTTCCTTCTTCCTCAATTTTTTGGAATCTCTCCTCATACTTGACCATCATTTGTTTAATGTTTTCCACTTTTTCATCAGTCTTCTCTATTCTTTGTTCAATATTTTCTGTTCTTTGTTCAATATTTTCTGTTCTTTGTTCAATGATGTCTGATTTTATCTTGAGATCTTGGATTCCTTGCATAATCATCTGTAAAGTTACTCTTTCTTGTTCCTTATCTTGCTTCAACATTGTCTCAATTAAACGTTGTCCTCCAGCTGGTGGGGAAGCAGAGGTAGAAGTAGAAATGCCAGATGGTATTGGTTTCCTGCTCATTTCAATGCTTCCAAAGCTTCAAATTCTTCTTGACATTTAATCCAACTGGTAGAGCAGCCAATTATAATCCAAAATGGAAAACTCCAATAGTAAAAGGCACGAAACCAAAAAAGAAACAGGAAAAAAGGAAGAAGAAAGATCTTCAGGTTCTTCTAGACCCTAATCCAATTACGAAGTAGTCCACCATAAAAAAGAAAAAATAGAAAGGAGAAAAACAAACAAATCCAAAAATAATAATATTGATTAAGAGAAAAGAAAAGAAAAGAGAAAAAAAGAAAGCAAAAAGAGAAAAAACAAAAAATTCCTTCAGGTTCTTCACACCTTAATCCAGTTGAAAAGTCTCAATAATCAAAAAAAGAAAAACAAAGTGGTCCAAAAACATAGATAGGAAAAGCAAAAAAGTCCCAATAAAAAAGAAAAGAAAAATAAAGAAAAAACTCTGAGGCTTTCCCTTTAAAATAAAAGGCAGAAATATATATATATATAGGCACACTGCACTTTATTTATTTATCCAAGGCTTTTGTTATGACTCTCTTCTCCAGCAGCTTCAAAGCCAAACCTCAAATGTTGAATTATTGATAACAGTCCAGGAAAGCACCTGCAATAATATTTTGCTGTGCTTTCCCTCTATCTTATCACGTTAAAATGTCCTTGAGAAGAGGTCTTTTTGCAATTCTCTCCAATTCAAATAAAATACTTTCAAGCCTCTAGTTGGCAGTGTTGCAAAGTTTCTTCATGCTTTTCCTCCCCCCAGCCAGAAAAAAGGAGTAATATATACAGAGACAAAAAAAAAAAATAGCCAAAGGGAGCCTCTATCCTAAAGAAAGTTAAAAAATCAAAGGGAGCATAAAAATATATATAAGAGAAAATTCAATACGGTGACCTACAAAGTCACACTAAAGTCCTCCCAAAAAAATATAGAGAAAAGAAAAAAAAAACCCCAAGCCTCAATTTGACATCACTTTAAAAAACGCCGCTCAGACAATTTCAGTCAAAAAAAAAAGTCTCACAGATTTCTTCTTTGATCAGGATGTCCTTTCCAACCTCAGCGAATTTACAACACAAAAGAGTTTTTCTCACCCAGCCGACACACTTTCACTCCAGCCACTTTCTTTCCGGAGCTGTCCTGACTTCAGCAGCTATAGAGGCTGCCTCTCCGCCGCCAGCAAAAGGGCTTCTCCCGGATCAAACCAGAGATTTTGCGATATCTCTGGGATCCTGGAACAGTACCCTTCTCAATCCCCGTCTCTACGGGACGGTTTAGGTCCGTTGGGACCGACCAGGGGCGAAAATATCGGCTGCGATCTCAGAGCCCCGAGATCGCAGCTGTATCGCCAAAATGAAGCTCCACCTTCTCAATACAATCTGATTTTTTTTATGACGTCAGAAGATCCTAGAATGTCATTCTTATTCACATCCACCCATTGTTACCGTGCTTGTATCTCTCCTTTTTCTCAGTTATTTTTGTCCCAGCCTTCCTTTCTATTCTTTTTATTACTACATTGTAACTGTTGTAGATTAGAAACCTGAGAGATTTTTGTTGTGGTTTTGCTTATGCTTCATCATGTGGTAGTTCAGCAAATATACTAAGAAACTAAAACATTACACAGGTTGCCAATTCCTTGTAGTAAACAAAAGGTTAATCCTAGCTTTTAGCAAAACAAAGGGGTCCATTCCCAGAGAATTTAATTCTTCACAGGAACACTCCTTTTTTCTTTACTTGTTTCTCTCCACCCTCCAAGAATGGACATTTTTTACTATTCCCAGATGCTTATCCAGGTAAAAATAGATAACCACATTATTTTGCACATCAGTAGAATAAAAAACAGAACTGTTAAATATTAAAGTGAATTCCTCTTAAAATGAGGTCATTGAAGCTTTTTTTTTTTTTTAAAGTAAAGCACATTTCCCAATACTCAGACATATTTTCTTTGTTCTTATAAATACTGTGCTGAAATTTTATTCTGCTTTCTTTGACAATTTAATGAGGATAAGTTGCTTTCAGTCCCCCCACCTCCATCCAGGACAGAATTGGATGAAATGCATGAGAGTAAAATATGAAGGGATTACATGCACCCATAACTTGTGAGGTAGTCAATGGATGTGTGTGAGTGTCTTTTCTTTCCTTATAGCTCATATACATCAATCGTCTCCCAGGATTTCCCATGCTTACACTGAAATCTTAGGAAGGGATAATGTTATGTGAGAACTTCCCTCATGGGGCTTCCTTTTTAACCTCTGAAAGCCAGAAGACTGCAGAGCAATACAGAAATGCATAACCAAAAACCAAACCAATGTTAACAATACCCTTTAAGAATAAAATAAGCTAAAAAACATTACCAAAATCTGCAAACATGGAACGTATTTGACACTAAATAAAGATTAAATTGCAGTAACCATTTCTAATAACAGTTCTATGATCCCTAATGAAGACATAAGTACAGAATAAACATTGGAATACCATTCTCAGAGACTTGAATTGAGACTTGTTCAAAGCAATACTGTATAAGCAATTTATGTGCTATGCCTGCATAGAATGTATGACTATCGAGAGGAGAGAGCTGGAGAAAGCTATTCATAGATAGTTCATAAAATAACAGAGTTGGAAGAGACTTTGGCTGTTGTCTAGTCCAGGGGTTGTCAACCTTTTGGACCTCAGGGACCACCAAACTCATAATTTCAAATCCCAGAGACCACGAACCGGTTCTATGGGTGTGGCCTAATTTGTGGGTGTGGCTTGGTGGGCATGGCATGGCTTGTATGTAGATATTATAAATATTTATATAAATATTGAATTTTTTATTTAAAAAAAGAGCAACTTTTACCCCAAATCAGGCAAAGCAGGCAGGCAGATTGAGTTGCTCACAGAATCACAGATTCATTCAGAGATCTATCTATCTGCCATTGGCTAGCTCAGTCTGTCATATATAATTTGCTTGCAAGCAAATTCACAAAATTAACTCACAACACACCATGTATGTAAATATTGATTTTTTTTATTTTAAAAGAAGAGCAACTTTTACCCAAAACTGGGCAAAGTAGGCAGGCAGGTTGAGTTGCTCACAGAATCATTCAGTAATCTATCTATCTGCCATCGGCTACCTAAGTCTGTCACATAAAATTTGCTTGCCGTGAGTCTGCACTGAATAATAAAAACTTCAGTCCTAAGGGAGGTTCGGCTGTGCTTAAAAACAGAGCCGAAGATCTAAAGACTAGCTAGAAAGCAAGAAATCCATTTTCTGCTTCCTAGCTAATCTAAATCTCCAACCATTTCCTGCTTCCTAGCTAATCTAAATCTCCTTGCACAGCAGAACACCTGGGGGTCAGAAAAAGGAAAAATAGCAATTTAGCAGGCAAGTTTTCTGGGTAAGAAGTGAGTGGGTGGGGAGGGTCCCACGGGCCATGTGAGTGGCACAACCTTGTGTTTCTGTGCAGCCTGGATTAATTGCTTTGGGTGGGGTGCTGTCAGAGTGAGATTTCTCTGTGGCCCACCAAACTTTTATCATGGCCCACCAGTGGGCCGCGGCCCATCAGTTGATGACCACTAGTCTAGTCCAACCCCCTGCTCAAGAAGGAGACACCCTATACCATTTATACCATCAAGCAGGAGTCCCTATACCAGCGGTGGTGAAACTTTTTGGCACCAAGCGCTGAAACGGGAGTGTACGCACATGTGCCGGAAACCAGAAAAGCAGCTCTCAGGCATGTGGGAGTGCCAGGAACCGGAAGCTCAGTTTCTTGGCACGTGCATGCATGCCGTCCACTTGATCTTCCAGTTTCTAACATGCATGCACGCATGAAGACCAACTGGCCAGCACATGCATACACAGGGGAGCTGCTCTTCTGGTTTCCAGTGCTCCTGTGTACGCAAAGACCAGTTGGCCAGTGTCATTGTGAGCATCGGAACCCAGAAGAGCAACAGGTGATGGCTGGCGTGCCCAGAGAGATGGTTCTGTGTGCTACTTCCAGCACACGTGCCATAGGTTCGCCATCACAGCCTTATACCATTTTAGACAAGTGGCTGTCCGGTCTCTTCTTGAAAGCCTCCAGTGATGGGGCACCCACAATTTCTGAAGGCAAGCCATTCCACTGATTGTTTGTTCTCACTGTCAGGAAATTACTCCTTAATTCTAGGTTGCTTCCCTCCCTGGTTAGTTTCCACCCATTGTTTTGTAGTCCTGTTGTCTTTTCTCCATGCAGGAATTAAACTGACAGCCCATCACAAATAGGCATCCTCTGGAATGTAACAGTAGCCCACCTGATGCTTTCTTTGACATGTCACCCAACACTGTCATTTGTCCAATGAATGTTTAAGGCTACATCTTTATACGAGAAGCTATCCCTACCCAAACTGTTTTCCATTCCAAACAATTGGACTGCTGGCTTTGCTTATCCATTGTTTTTATTTTTTCCAGAATCTTTCTCTTGATCTATAATACCAAAGTTATTTGGATTACAAATTGCATAAAAACCACAATATCTTAACAACATTAAGCTTTGCTTACTGGAGCATTTTATTGTGCAAAACCATATAAAGTTAGAATTCTTTAAAAAAAAAAAAACTCTATTGCCCATTTTGATATTCTAAAAAACATTCAGCATAGATAGTTTCCAATGCACATGTGACATGGAGAAACAAAATCTGAAGTTCACTTATAAAAATGTAGTGTTTTTTAAAAGCTTTAACCAAGTGAAGTGGAAAATACTTAAAAATGCCTTTTACTTTTTTTTTATGAGGATATTAAGTGTAACTTCAGCTCCATATAACAATGTGTTATCATTTGTTTGGCATTGGGAGAGTTGTAAAGAAATCAGTTTTCTAATACAGCAAAGGGACATACAAATGAATTTTCAAATGAAACTATGATTTCAAACACCAGGCAAAGGACAATCAATCACTGATTGTTTCATATGGAAAATAAAAGTCCATGTAAAATTCAGTCTGTTGGATTTTATTCTGGAATTTCAACTGGGGGGGGGGAGAACAGGTCTGCAGGTCAAAAGCCTGCCTTTATATGCTGCTTTGGAAAAAGAAGCAATAGTGATTATGGAATTCTACATTTGTAAGACAGTTAGATAACAGATAATCAGAATTGGAAGGCACCTTGTAGGTCATCAAGTCCAATCACCCACCCAAGCGGGAGACCCTACACCATTTCTGACAAATGGCAGTCCAACCTCTTCTTAAACGTCTCAAGTGATGGCACTCCCACAACTTCTGAGGGCAAGCTGTTCCATTGGTAGATTGTTCTCATTGTCAGAAAGTTTCTCCTTATTTCCAGGTTGAATCTCTCCTTGTTCAGTTTCCATCCATTATTCCTTGTCTGGCCTACAGGTGCTTTAGAAAATAGCTTGACCCCTTCCTCTCTGTGGCAGCCCCTCAAATATAGGAAGACCGCTATCATGTCTCCCCTGGTCCTTCTCTCCCCTAGACTAACCATGCCCAGTTCCTGTAACCGTGTTTCATATACAGTACAGATGGTCCTCAACTTATGGCCACAACTGAGCCCAAAATTTTCTGTTGCTAAGTGAGACATTTGTTAAGTGAGTTTTTATGGTCCATTTTACGACTTTTCTTGACACAATTGTTAGATGAATCACTGCTGGTATCAAGTTAGTCCCATGTTGTTAAGTGAATCTAACTTCCCCATTGACTTTGCTTGTCAGAAGGTCACAAAAGGGGATCATAGGAAGCCAGAGCACTGCCATCATCATAACTATGAGTCAGTTGCCAAGCGTCTGAATTTTGATCAAGTGAGCATGGGGATGCTGCAATGGTCATAAGTGTGAAAATCGGTAATAAATAGCTTCTTTCAGTGCCACTGTAAGTCAAAGATTACCTGTATACATGCAATGGAAAAAAGGATCTTAATAACACTAGAACTTTTACAATACAAAGGATTGTATATGTTTTGTTTATATCTGTTGAACTTATTGATTTTTGTTCACTGCCCAGAGTCACCTTTGGTGAGATGGGCATCTATGTAAATTTGATAGATAATAGATAGATAGATAGATAGATAGATAGATAGATAGATAGATAGATAGATAGGATTTAAATTCCTTAACAACTGGTTCTGTGGGGGTGGCCTAATTTGTGGGTGTGGTTTGGTGGTTATGTGACTGGCTGGGCGTGGTTTTTATGTAAATATTATAAATATGTATGTGAATATTGACTTTGTTTTATAAAAGAAGAGCAACTTTTACCCAAAATCAGGCAAAGCAGGCAGGCAGATTGAGTTGCTCACAGAATCACTAGAGATCTACCATTCTGCAATCTGCTACCTGAGTTTGTCACATAAAATTTGCTTGCAAGAAAACTCATAAAATTTGCTAGCAAACAAACTCACAAAATTAGCTCACAACACATCATGTGCATAAATATTGAATTTTTTATTTTAAAAATGAACAACTTTTACCCAAAAGCAGGCAAAGCAGGCGGGCAGATTGAGTTGCTTACAGAATCACAGAGTCACTTAGAGATCTATCATTCTGCAATCTGCTATCTGAGTCTGCACTGAAAAATAGAAGCTTCAGTCCTAAGGAAGTTCAGCTCTGCTTTTAGATTAGCTAGAAAGCAAGAAATCCAACAATTTCCTGCTAATCTAAATCTCTGGCACAGCAGAACAGCTGATGGTCAGGGCAAAAATAAGGAAAAATAGCAAGTTTGACGGTGCATATGCCAGGTAAGGAGTTGAGTGGAGCCAGTGGCATGATTTGCCATTTCTCCAAACTGGACAGAATCATAACAACCAGTTATATAGAACCAGTCCGACCAGATAGAATCCCACCCCTGGATGGATAGATAGATAGATAGATAGATAGATAGATAGATAGATAGATAGATAGATAGATAGATAGATATAGATAAATGAGAGAGAGTAAGAGAGAGAGGGGGAAAGAGGGAGAGGGAGGGAGGGAGAGAGAATACATTAGCTGCTCTTCTTATCACAAGATAACTCTGGATAGCTTATAATAAAAATACAAACAAACTTGGCTCATTTGTGAAATAAATCCCAATTTCTTTTATTTAAGAAGATTGTTCACTTCACTCCATTTATTTTGGCTATAGAACATAAAGCAAAATAATTGTTGAGATCAATAAAGCCATCAGCAGCTTGGAATGGACTAAAGGACTTAAATTCTTCTTTGGAAACAATTACACTCCAACCAGGCAAGCAAGCTACTACTGTATATGTGAACAGGGAGCAAATTCCATCCTCACCCTCACTGATGATGTTCTCTAGTTGGGTAATGAAATGTTTGCAAGCAAACAACCAAGATCAGAGAGCACCAAGGACTCCACTGTTCACCCCTAAACTACATATATTCTCTTTTACTGGATTAACATTTATTTTTATTTATTTTATTTATTTATTTTGATTTGTCAATCACTTACAAGATAATAGGTATAAGTATATACATAGTTATGAATACATGAAATGGGTACATATAAGAAAAATAAAAGAAACAATAGGACAGGGATGGTAAGTACATTGGTGTGCTTATGCACGCCCCCTACAGACCTCTTAGGAAAGGGGTGAGGTCAATAGTAGACAGTCTAAGGTTAAAGTTTTTGGGGTTTGGGGAAGAAACCATAAAGTCAGGTAGAGTATTACAGACATTGAGCACTCTGTTGCTGAAGTCATATTTTCTGCAGTCAAGTTTGGTGCGGTTAACCTTGAGTTTGTATCTATTGTGCGCTCTTGTGTTGTTATGATTGAAACTGAAGTATTCATTGACAGGCAGGACATTGCAATGTATGATTTTATATACTATACTTAGTTCTAGGTTTTCTAGGTCTAGAATTTCAAGTCTGGTGGCATAAGGTATTCTGCAACAAGTAGAGGAATGGAGAACTCTTCTTGTGAAATATTTCTGGACTTTCTCAACTGTGCTAATATCAGATATACAATTTTATTCTGCTTCCTCAGACAATCCAAGTGAATTAAAAACAGATATTTGGAACAGAGCCAGTCACACTTAAAATGTTATCATTTGGGAATGACTCTCAGAAAGTACCCCACAACCCAAACTCAGAAGAACTGACCAAAGATTTCTGAGAAACCTTACTCAGAGGAAGAAAACATGTGGTTGTGGCATCCAGGGCTTAGAATCCTAATTTAGAAAAAAACAAAATCCCAGCCAGCAAGCATTTCTTTCTAGATCAGGAGGCAGGATTTAAGGTGATGGTTCCTGCAGGATAAAGAGAGGAAGAATCAGCCTGGAAGTGTTTTCCTTATTATTAGTCTGCTTTGAACAAAAGAAACTTAACTCAGCAGAATTATTTATTTGGCATTCAGAGCACTTGAAGTCCTCACAAATTGAAAGTCCGCCCTTAAAGTTACCAATTTAAGTAACACCCATTTAGAGTTTCTTCTATTCATAGCCATTGTTATTTTGATACCCAGAGCATAATTTAATGAATGGCCACTTTCAACATGCAGATGATGCTGATTTATCCTTTAAATCATAGCTCCCAAATGCCATAATTGGCTACTTTGTCTCTGAGTTGAATGGGAAGAAATGAAATCAGTCTATTTCACTAGACTATAGCTACTTAAAACTTATGGGCAGGAAATTCCTTGGCGCAGCAGCTTATCTGTCCTATTTCATTGTTATCTCTCAATCTCGCTCTGAATTTGCCATAAGAGTATTGTTGAAATAATAAAGCAGGGGATCTAGATAAGGAAACCATGTACATCAATGTCTTAGAGAACTGGCTGTATGCAAATAGAAATTGAACTTGGCAATGAATCTTTTACTAAGGAAGAGAAGACTGGCATGAAACAACAAAATCTGGAATTAAAAAGAAACAGGAAAAGGTTTCTGGTGTCATAAAACAAAGCCATTATATTTGGTTACATGGACTACTTCATGTGTTTAACAACTTTGGATTAAGCTATATTGAAAGTTTCAGTTCAAATAATTCTAAAGTTGGTTATCATTGCTGATTATTGGGGTTGAGAAGGATTAATTATGTGCCATCAAGTCATTTTCTCCCTGATGGTCTTCAACTCTTTCAACAGTACCTCCTCACCACTGTAATTGAGTCCACCCTTCTCCTTCTTATATTATTGTATTAGCAAGGATATTGAGGTGCCTTTTACAATTGCTTCGAAACTAAGAGTTGGATTCAAATGTCAAATAGAAGAAACATAGTCCTAACATTCTTCTGCAATTTCAAATGAATAGATGCTACAATAGTTAATTTGACTATTGACCATGCTGGCTAGGATTAACCATAAAGTACAGTTGTGGAAAACATCACATTAAGAAAAGATTATTTCATGGCAGGGATCCACAAGTACATTCCTCATTAAATTTCACAGCTAAATATGTGGGTCACCTTGTTTTTGCCCAGGTATGTCAGAGATATGCTATCCACAGTTAGGTGGCTTGCACTACATGGACATATGCCTCATTTGATACTTTAAAATGGAATATGAAAGAAAATAAATAAGAAAAAGGGATATCTAATCAGCATTCTTCTCCTTAGTGCCCATTCATATACCTCAGACAGACATGTTGAACATAACTATCCTTTAACAACTTGAACTTAAATTGTACCCTAAGAATTGTTCCTCTTAACTTAGAAGTTGAATGTGACACCATCATGACTAATAATCAATGCTTGAATAATCCCTTCTGCAGCCTTGGACTTTGCCTCAATCTAGCAGAAATGTGCTCCCTTTTTTTTTGCATGTCCAGATGGATGCAAGACATCTGAAATTCAGGGCTGAAATCCAGAACAATGTCAGTTGGGAAATGAATACCACAGTCCCCAATAAATCTTCATATTTTTTTTAATATAATTAGTATCCAAGTTCTTTGTTAACAGATTATAAAGGTTGTTGTGAATTAATAAAAGTGTTTGAATAAAGCTTGTTGAAACCTTAAAGCAAAGTGCAGGGTTCTGGCCCTGCACTTCTGATTGGCCGATAATAGCGATATCGGATTGGTCCGTTCAGGAGAATCTGATTGGCTATTAACGAGCCTTTCTCATTGGTTAAAAGAGCTAGCGTTCCTGTGTTTTCATTGGCTAAATACCCAAGAGCTTGCCCATATAAAGGGGGCTGTTGAGGTCGTTTTCAGAGCTGTTGCACCATGTTAAATAAAGAGTTGAAGTTCACTGTTCATTGACTCGTCTCCATTTCTTGCGCCACGCACAGAACTTAACACTGATGACTAGGATGGGAGGTGGAGATGTCAGAGCTGACTGAACACTACAGAGCGATAACAGAGCACGTGGCTGAAATGCACCAACGGCGGAACCATGTCCGGCAGCGTCACACCACCTGCTCCATTCGACCCGGCACAAGAAGACTGGGACTCATAAATGGATCACTTCCAGATGTTTCTAGAGACCAACAATTTGAAGGATGCCACCACCGGAAAGAAACGGGCGGTATTCCTAACTCATTGTGGGCCAACCGTATTCAAGATGGCCAAAGCACTAGCGAAACCGGCAGAAGTGAAGTCCATGGATTGGGACATCCTCGAACCCCTGCTAAGGGCCCACTATGCACCGACTGTACCAACACTCGTGAGAAGGCATGAATTTTATCAGAGAGATTAGCGGAAGGGCGAAAGCGTTGCAGATTTCATAGCGGATCTCCGGAATCTAGGAGGCCTATGCAGGTTTGCCGACCTTGAAGAAGCCCTGAGAGACAGAATAATTCTGGGATTAGATGCTCCAGGCGTGCAGAGTAAGCTGATGGCGAAAGGCGACATTAGCCTTAAAGATGCCTTCGCTGACGCCACTGCAGCAGAAGCAACCAGGAAGTCGGCTGCTCGAATGCGCTGCACCCACGCTCCACTTCGCCAACTCGCCAGCGAAGTTTCACCTCACTTAGAAGAACCGGCAATGACAGCCCACCACGAGGACCTCGAATCGTCATCAGAAAGCGATGAAGAAGAGGTCAACCGGCTCCGGTCTGAACGAGACCAACAACAGAAATCGCAGTACCAATGTGCTGGTTGTGGGGCAAACCACCCCCGATCAGACTGCAAATTCCTCGACGCGCTCTGCCATGTGTGCGGGAAAAGAGGCCACATCGGATGGGTCTGTAGAAGCAAGCAAGGACCCAGCCAAACTCTGAGGGGGGCTAACTATCGCCCATCTACAGGAAGCCGTCCTGCAAAGCGAGAACCCTTGAACCACCAATGGAACAACCACTCCTACAGAAACAGACCCCTAAACCACTCAACGAAGCAAGAAGAGGCACACCAAACTATTACAATTGGTCACGCCTCATCACTGGACGCCAAGAACATCTGGGTGAAGGTGGCCATCGAAAACCAGCCTTGTATGATGGAAGTCGACTCAGGATCGTCCCTCTCGATGGTTTCCTGGAAGACTCTCAAGCAACTCATCCCTACCGTTCGGCGACAAGACCTCCGATTCCAAAGAATCATACTCAAAGATTATCAAGGGAATCGAATTCCAGTTGTGGGATCCAGCCAAGTCCTTGTCTCCTTTAAAAATTGTACTGCATCTCTACCCTTGACTGTTGTTGACAGGGATCGGCCTAGCTTGTTAGGCCTCCAATGATTCGCTCCACTTGGAATTGAGGTAGCCGGCATTTACCGAACCAGCAGCAACGACTGGGAAGAGGCTCTCATCCAAGAATTCCAGGACATCTTTGCAGACAAACTAGGCGAGTACAAGGGGACCCCGATATCATTTAACCTCAACCCCGAAATAGCTCCCAACCGCCTTAAGCCTCATCGAGTCCCATTCGCCCTTAAACCAAAGATTGGCGAGCAGCTTGATAAATTAATAGCCCAGTGGGTGTTAGAACCAACCGACCATTCTCCCTGGGAAACCCCAATCATGACACCCATCAAGCCAGATGGATTGTTAAGAATTTGTGGGGACTACCGAGCCACCCTGAATCACGCCCTGCAGCAAAACACTTACCCGGTACCGGTGGTGCAACACCTTCTCCATTCCCTGGGGGGCGGAAAAGTTTTCGCTGAACTAGATCTAGCCCAGGCATACCAACAACTGCCTGTAGACAGAAAAACGGCAGAGGCTCAAACGATCGTTATGCACCAAGGTGCGTTTAAATGTAACCGACTCCAATTCGGAGTAAGCGTGGCCCCGGGAATCTTTCAAAGTTTGATGGAAAGACTATTACAAGGGATAAAAGGCGTTGTCCCCTATTTTGATGATGTTTTAATTGCTGCTCCAACTCAAGAAATACTAAGGGAGCGCCTGGGGTTGGTTCTTCAGAGATTTAAAGACTCGGGTCTCAAAGTTAAGAAAAACAAGTGTCAACTATGCACTGATCGAGTAGAATTTTTAAGATATTTAATAGATAAACAGGGCATTCACCCCACCAATAGCAAACTTAGGGCAATCAAAAACACCCCAAGACCCTGAAATAAGGTGGATCTCCAAGCGTTCCTAGGCCTTATTAATTTTTATAACGTCTTCCTGCCTCACAAGGCAACCGTAGCCAAACCCCTACATCGTTTACTAGACAAAAAAGCAACCTGGGTTTGGGGGCACCGAGAGGAACAGGCATTTCGACAAGTAAAAAACTTATTGACCTCCGACACTGTTTTGATGCAGTATAAAGAGACCTTGCCTTTGACTGTTACTTGTGATGCATCACCTTTCGGAGTGGGCGCCATTTTGAGCCACGTTTTACCAAACGGAAGTGAAGCCCCTGTTGCCTACTTTTCAAAAACGCTGTCAAAAGCAGAACGCAATTACAGTCAAATCGATAAGGAAGCTCTTGCTATTGTATCTGCTGTTAAACGATTTCATGAATATATTTATGGGTGAGCTTTCACTATAATAACTGACCACAAACCTTTACTGGGAATAATAGCAGGAGATAAACCAACCCCTTATATATTATCTCCCAGAATGACTAGCTGGTCAGAATTCTTGGCTGCCTATAATTATAAGTTGCAACACTGCCCGTGGAAAGCCATTCCCCACGCTGACGCATTAAGCTGTGCACCGCTTCCAGAAACCATTGACGACCCTGCTCCGACCATCAAAACACTGCAGTTCAAGACACTCCAAAAACTGCCACTGACAGCTCGTGATATCGCGATTGAAACTAAACGCGATTCCGTTCTAGCACGTGTCCTCAGTTGGGTAGAACATAGATGGCCATTGGACCAAATCCCTGACAATTACGCCCCCTTCAAAAGTCGACAGACGGAACTGTTTTCCCAGAAGGGCTGCATCATTTGGTGTGATAGAGTTGTTGTCCCAGAGTGGTTACAGAGAGCGGTACTGAGAACCTTGCACGATGGCCACCCCGGCATCGTGCGCATGAAAGCACTCGCACGAAGCTATGCGTGGTGGCCGGGCATAGACAAGCAGATCGAAGCCTGGGTAAAGACTTGTTCCAAATGCCAGGAAGTCAGCAATGCCCCACCGAAAGCAACCCCAACAGAATGGGAAACACCCAGGAGACCATGGTCCCGTATTCATCTGGACTTTGCGGGACCTACGAATGGACACATATTTTTATTAACAGTGGATGCCTACTCAAACTGGCTTGAAATCCATGAAATGAAAAATACAACAACTGAATCGGTCATCAGGAAATTGGACAGATTATTTGCAACACACGGATTACCGGATGTTCTGGTATCCGACAACGGGCCCCAGTTTACCACGCTTTCTTTTGAACAGTACCTGGCGGACCACGGTATTCGCCATGCGTTAACTTCACCGGTGCACCCTGAGGCTAATGGAAGGGCTGAGCGCATGGTACAATTCGTCAAAAGAACTCTACATAAAATGGACTATGGCGATATCGAAGACAAGATTAACCGGATACTCCTTTTGCAGCACATCTCTCCACACAGCATCATCAACAAAACTCCTGCTGAGTTATTGATGGGACAGAAACTCCGCTCCCACCTGGACCGACTACACCCATCGTACGAACCTGAAAAACCACACGGATCCAGTGGGAAATGCCGAAATTTCCAGGTAGGCGACTTGGTTTTCACGAGAAACTTTTATGGCTACCCGTTGTGGGTCGAGGCAACTGTAATCCAAGTAACCGGACCCAGATCATATCGAGTGAAATGTCGCGATGATAGAATATGGAAGCACCGTATTGATCAGCTGCATTCAAAGCTGCAGTCGGGGATCTGCGATTCCGGTGATTTCCAAACTAAGGGGGGAGGAGACGCCGAGGAGGCTGAGTTTGAAACGGCGGAAGGCACAAGCGGAACAAATGACTGCTCAGACTCAATTTGTGAAGAAGGATCGGGGACAGGGGTTAACTCGCCTCAAAGAGATATCAAGGACATTAATGGGAACTGAAGTTTAGATACAGAATCAAAGGCACCCTGTTCACCAGATAACGTCCTACCCCAACAAGACTCTAGACAAATACCGGGAGGACAGCGTAAATCAAATAGACAATCAAAACAACCTGTCTACCTCAAAGACTACGTTACTGCACCCCTTAAACGGAACCCGGGGGAAGGGGTGTTGTGAATTAATAAGTGTTTGAATAAAGCTTGTTGAAACCTTAAAGCAAAGTGCAGGGTTCTGGCCCTGCACTTCTGATTGGCCGATAATAGCGATATCGGATTGGTCCATTCAGGAGAATCTGATTGGCCATTAATGAGCCTTTCTCATTGGTTAAAAGAGCTAGCGTTCCTGTGTTTTCATTGGCTAAATACCCAAGAGCTTGCCTATATAAAGGGGGCTGTTGAGGCCGTTCACAGAGCTGTTGCACCATGTTAAATAAAGAGTTGAAGTTCACTGTTCATCGACTCGTCTCCATTTCTTGCGCCATGCACAGAACTTAACAAAGGTAATAAGTGTATTTCAAATTACAGCTCAATTATAGAGGCTCAAAAGTGTTGCCAAAGACATTGAAGTGATTCCTTCAACAGCTCCTATAGAGGGGCATGTGCAATTCCTTCTTTATATGATATAAACACAAAGTACCATACACCCACTGAGAATATACTATAGCTCCAAAATACCTAAACAAGGAATCCAAGCAAGCTATTCCCCAGAGCAAATGGGTTCATTTAGCATGTAGGTTTAAACTTTTCAGTGTGTGCTTTTTCCTTAAGAATTCCATTCCTTAATCTTAACAAAAAAAAAAAAAAATTACAATTTCAGCACATGAGGATTGTCCTGTGTGCAGAAATTATATCAGAACTGCAGTTTTGTAGGCCACCTACTCTTGATGATAATGAAAGTTCAGTCTGTAACTAATATTTCATTCATGTAAAAGCAGGCTTGATAAACAATCCCAAAGCAGGATTATCACATCCATACAGCAGAACCTGATTAATAATAGCTTATTTTCATTCTATTCCAGTGTAGTTGATGGCAAAAACAACATGTGACCTATTATCTTTCTGGCCTATAAATTGCATAGAAATCTGTTTGTGGGAATTCCACAAATGGATGCACATTACAGCAGAAAACATTTTAAGACTCCCTTCCCCTTCCAGGTGTTTCTGAGTAGTTATTATGTATGTCATAGAAGGGTGAAACTGTGAAACATGTGCCTGGGGAGTAGTCATAATAACTAAATTGAGATTTAGTCCTTCTCCTCCCCTTTTTGGAGTAACCCCCCCTCCATCATGTGTCATCTGAAAAGGTTGTGCAGCTTTGCTAAAGAGATGCACATCCAATTTTTAATGAAAGTTCCTTAGTTGCACAGAGCCATGAAAACATCACTTCTATGCTCAGTTGAATCCACACAACCTTATTCTCTCATTCCATAATTCCAAAAATCTGATTCTCATTCAAGGAAGTGAAGGTATTTTTCTAAAATAAAAATCTTTGTATATATTCATATAACCCTCCTTGATTTAATTAGAGAGAATCCAGATTAATTTTATTTCTGCAAAAGCCAACTAGCCCCTTTTGATAGTATGTGTAAGAAAAGCATAATTCTGATTTTTTTTTTTAATAGGGAGAGATAGGGTGTTAATGTGACCATCTTTGTAGAAAAAAAAGAATGGTAAAAGTATTTGTTAATCAGACCATAAATACTATTTTTCAGGAGGCCAATCATAAGATTAATAGCTCTGCTTTGGCATCCAAATGGTTTTTGAAAATTCTTGGGTTTACAAACACTTTGTAAATCATTTCTTTTTCCCTGACAGCAGATGGGAAAACATTTACCAAGATATATTTTAATAAATTACAATGGAATCTTGGCAATTCTTCATCAGACTAAATGCATTTAAAATATCATGCAGTGTTTTGCAAGAGTTCTATTTTGTTCTTTGTTGTAATAGAGAGATATTTTACTTAGTCAAAGAGAGCATAAGTATTATTCCTTTACTTCATCACTTATTTTGGTCCCTCTGCTGCCTATCAATGTAGTCAACAATTAAACTGACTCATACTTCCATACTGATGGGAATAATTTTCTGATTTATCTCCAAGAAAACTGATGTAAGCTCACCAGGATTTTCTTTACATAGTTTTGTCTTTTCTTTTATTGCCAAAGTAGCATATGAACTTATGCACTACTAGTCCTCAGCATGTTGTTAGCTCTAGTTCCCAGTATTAGGAATCTATCCATCAATTAGTTGAGTTGGCAATATATAAACCAACAATGTACGTTTGTAGCTTTAAGACAAAGTTACTGTATTGATTTGTACTATGTTCTGATTGGTTGATTGTATTGTGAATTGCCATAAGAGGGAGCTAGAGATCATGGCCTGCTCTCTCTGACATTCTGTATCTCTGACATTCTGTATCTGACATTCTGTTGCTATCTAAGCTGTGCTTATACTTTGATATCTTTGTTTACTGTAAATGACAAAGGCAACCAGTAAGAAGATTTTGTAATTGGATATTCTTTGGACTGTTAAATGTATATGACCTGGACCATTTATTGGACTGTGCTATTTCTTAAAGTAAACTTTAACTCAATTTAGTGTAGCTGTGTGTGGCTGAATAATTATTCATAACTATTCTCATAAACGTTTCCATGTGCATATCCTTGTTACTCAAGGGTTATTCTGTACATATCATAACACCCAGCGTCATTTCCAAAGGCTCATGATAAGTAGATCTGATAAGAGATGGTGTTAAAAGCCAGGGAAATCAGGAAATCCAGGCAATTCGAATGGAGTGAAAAGATTTATTGCAAACTTAAGCTCTCTACAAGAATCTGAACTGCAAGTAGTCCTCGATGTACAACACTTCAGTTGCTTTTGTTTTCCAATCAAGGAATCTGCTGAATGACTTCAGGTCCTTTTCAATATACAGTTGCTCTCAGAGTTATTATAAGGGTAAATATGGAGTTAGGAAAATGTGTAGGCCATTCTGAGCTTTTTTTGGATGGAGACCAGGAGCAATCTATTTCTACTTTAAAAAAGCCCAACTGTGGACAAAATGCTGTATATACTATTACATAGTGTGCAATAAGAGCCCGTTTAAGGCATGAGGCTAGAAACAAGAAGACTGTGAATTCTAATCCTGCCTGGACATGAAGCCAGCTTGATGACCTTGGGTTAGTCATTTGGTCTCAGCCTAGCAAGGAGGCCATGGTAAACCAATTCTGAAAAACCTTGCCAAGAAAACTGCAGGGACTTGTCCAGGAAATTTCCACATCGGACATAATTGAACAAAGGGGGGAGGAAGGTATATTTGTAATATAATGACAATCTCATTTCTATTGTTCTTATTTATGTTTGATTATTGTGATACTTTGCAACTTCATGTATTGCCATGTTCTGTCAAGTGGTGGGATTCAAATTTTTTTACTACCGGTTCTGTGGGGGTGGCTCGGTGGGCATGGCAGGGGAAGGATACTGTAAAATTTCCGGTCAGGGGTGGCGTTTGCCGGTTCTCCAAACTACTCAAAATTTCCACTACTGGTTCTCCAGAACTGGTCAGAACCTGCTGAATAACCACCTCTGGTTCTGTCACATTGCCAGTAAGAGGCAACGTAATTCTTTCTTCCCCTTGTTTTAAAGGAAGCATAATGGACTGAGTCTCTGTTTGTCACAGAGGTTTGGATTTTCTTACTTTTATGAGTTTGGACTCATTTTGAGATTACCCCAAATCTGCAGGGTCCAGATGTTTACAAAGGGATCACTGCTCTAATGTATATTCTATTTAAGCAAACCCATGTTGGCAGCTGGCTTCCTATCCATTCCACATCAGAGAAGGTTGACTTTCTCCACCACAGGGATTGAATAACTTTTGGGGGTAAAATGAACCTCATTGAAGTGGTGTTTGGAGAAAAGAAATTAAGCGATCCAGGCACCGTACCAAATATACACTTCTTGGCCAAATTAAACCCCACCTCTACCCCTATTCTCCTTTCCCCTCTATTTTCTGTGGCTCAGCTGTGATAAGTTTGAAAGATGTGGATTTGGAAATGAATACATTTGTAAACTTTTCAGAATCATGAAGACTTTTAGTTAAGCACTTAAGCCTATATTCCAGCACTTTAAACTTTTTTTATGGAGATCTATGATTATAGGATTTTCTCATAAGAATGGAGTGTTTATAGCGCCATCTATAGTAAATGCTTACTGACATTTTAGATCAGAAGATAAATATTTGTGTGATTTGCAGTCGATCTGGACCAATGTCTAATTTCCCATTTCTTCTACACATGCAAATTAACCTGTTCAAGTGAAGGCTTAAAGTAACAGAAGTAGACTTGCCATACAAACTTGCCTGGATTTGAAAGCTAAGCAAGAGTGGGTCAGTCCATGCTTGGATGGGAGACTACCAGGAAATCTTAGGGTTATAGATTACACTGGGAAACCAAAAACAGCCAAGAGGGCAAAGTTGAAAAACTAAGATAGGAATTTTGCCTAAGTTATTTCAGCTTGGTATAGGTACATTCATTTCCTAAACAGATAATTGTATGAGTTCTGGTGCCTTCCTCTTTGAACACATAAAAGTATCATAATTTTCTATGAGTTAAAGCAGTAAGGCTGAATTGACTGGTGATTGGTTCCAAATAATATATTATTTTGCTTTGCTTTGCTTTGCTTTTCTCTCCTCTTTCCTTTTCCTGATGAACACTTTCCCATATCTTGTGCATCTATTTATTCATATTAAATTCATGCATTTTCTCCATCTGAATTTTGAAACTACAGATCTGTGTTCTGGAAGAAATTCTATTCATAATGTAAAGTATAGGAGTTTCCCTGGAGATGCCATACAATTGGATTCAGTTTAGGGTAAATATAGAAGATGTTATAAAATACAGTGATATTAATTGCTTTGTGTCACAATAGTTTGGAAGAAGCTGGATGTGCTGTAAATGACTGTAAATATTTGTCCAATAAGGATTATATTCAATTTAAATATGTTTACAGGGACCGCTTATTGGAAATGATAGGCACATAAGCATGATTTTTCAAGAATATAATCATGCTTGTCATGTGGTGCTCAAAAGTCAGCTTTGCTTCATATGATGTGGTCTTTTGCTATAATGCATCTTCTTTGATCCAATACAAATTTTTCCACATGTTAATTTTATTCTGGAAGTTTCATTAACTTTTGAGTTTTTTTTTTACCATGTTCTTTTGAATTATACTGCTTGTCAACAATGCTACACATCAAGAATTCTTGGGAGGCAGATAGTGTACAGATTTGATAAATAAAAATAAATACAAGAAATTTACAGGAGAACAATAGGAATGGCATTGTGTGCTTTATAATTTTAAAAAATGATACTACCACTTTGGAAGAACTACCCATTCTCTTTTAATTATACAGTAGTCTGCAGAACTCAAGGAGAACTGCATGGATGGTCTAATCTATAATAACTTCTTCATTCATGGTTTAATTATGGATGAGAAGGCAAAATAGTACATAACCAAAATCTGATTTAGGTTAATCGACGGCTGAATGCATAGTAGAGACCACAATCTAGATCTGGATCTGGAAATTTTTTTTTGGGGGGGGGGCATCACCGTTAATAATGTCAGATTATCTTTTGCTGGTCTTGGACTTCTCTGTGGCCGCTCCCACTCTATCACTCCCTGCCATAGAGAGGAAGGAGTCGGACTGATTTGATCACCCTTAGTTGCTGCTTGGAATGAAAGAGTAATGGTGATCTTAGATCAAATCACACCTGTGTGCACTCTCTGTTTGCATGGAGAGCTTGATCTGAATCCATCTTACTCCTCCTGGCTTTTAGCAGCTTTTAATATTATCAATCATTGTATCCTTCTGTACTGTTTACAGGGTTTAGGAGTTGTGGGGGTGGGGGTGTTTCTCTTCAGTGCCAATTCCAGTTGATGTTAGTAAGTGGAAAGGTCTGGTTCTAAACCTTGCAAAATATAATAGGTACATGCAACTGGGTGAATTAAGTATAATTAATGTGAGAATGATAGTCAGTTCTACATCTCTGTCTGCAGATACCCAGAAACTTGCCATCAAGTTTCTTTGCCAGTGAATGAGAAAGAGCAGCCTTTTTGTTAAACTCTAATAACACTGAACGCTTGTGAGCTTTGACCTCTGGATCTGGAGATTTCCATCTTTGATTCTGGATGGGACAGCACTCCCCAGAGTTGATACATAGTTTGGGAGAAGGCCTCTTGGGCTCAAAACTAAGGAGCTGATGACAACTATGGCTAGGAGGGTGTTTGTGCAAATACAATCATGTCTGCCAATTGCATATGTTCGTGAGTTAGGAAGGTCTATTCATAACCAGTAACACCTTACTCATTTCATGGCTGAACTATTGCAAGACACTAATGTAGATAAGGCTGCCCTTGAAAAGCCTTTGGAAGCTACAATTGGTTCAGAAAGTATGTGCAATGTTTGGGTGCACTATAATACGCTACATAAAACCACTGCTTCACAAAGTGCTTTGGCTCCCAGAAGACTTCCAGATGCAGTTCAAGTTTCCAGTTATCACCTATAAATCCTTACAAAAGCCACAGATATAGGTTAGTTGATGGACTGTGTGTTTCCCATTATTTCTGCCCATTCCACCAGATCTAGTAGGATAGGTACATCTTGAATTCTTTTGATGAAATAGTGTCTTCTCTGAAACAATGCCTGATCTGTGGAACAACATCCCTGTTCCCAAATATTCAGATGGCTCTGGCCCTGTTAGCCTTCTATAGGACCTTGAAGATCTGATGATTTCCTCAATTTTTTGGCCAGGTTGAACTTTGTGTAAGGTTAGTTAGGGTTTTTTTTTTTAGGAGTCTTTGTGTGTGTTTATTATTGGCTGCATCAATATTTAAGTTATTTTTGTGCTATGTTGTGGGTGAATTGTTATGTACTGTTAGTTTCCTGGAGTCATTATGTTGAGTTGGCAGCCATAAATAAATAAACTTAAATATTAAATATTTAACTGACACAGATATTTCTGTACACTAGTTTTGTTTACAACACAAACAATGTCAACTTTTATGAGAGATTTTTCTTCTCTCTCTTTGCAATTTTTGACATATAATTAAAAAATAAAGTTTAATTTATCTTTAGGTTTTGAAACATCATACAGTTTAGTTCCTACCCACCACTGTAACCTAGAGGAATTATGAGGGATCAGAAAGGATAATAGAAATATTTTAATTAAACTGCTCAAAGTTGAATTATTCTAACTGTTCAAGAGGTAGAGTAAAATGATGCAAAAGAAATGGTAGAATAGAGTTAGAATATAGAACTAGAGAGACTCAATTTCTAATTCTTAATCATGTTTTCTAAGTGGGTTGAACTGGGGGTGCCTGGAGACTGGAATTTGTTTGCATGGCTTAACCTCTTTTTTTTAGATGTATAAAAACAATCTGAAGATTTCCTTCCTTGAAAAATGTCAGGGAATGTCAGTTCTGCGATCGGGATTGTTTATCTCCAGTCATCTTTTCAATTTTAAATGTTATTATTCTTTCTTCATTAAAGAGCATTCTATATAAATATACATTATTAAAAGATATCCCCCAAAACACACAAACAGCACAAGAGATAACAACTCTTCTCTCACATCTTAAATTAAGTTCATTGGTAACTTTTGCAGTGACTCAGGAGACCATATAGCTCCTCATTCATCTAAAAATCGTAATCCCTATTTTTTTTTAATTAAGTTTCACAATCAGTTTTCATAAATAGCTGCAATGATTGATGAGAGTTGAGAGAGTAAGAAACCCCAGAAGACACCACTTTGGGTCCTTGTATTCCATGGAATCCATGGGCATAGATTTGGGGAGAATTTAATTTGCATGTTTCCCCTCCATTAAACCCTCTGCCCTTTACTCAAGTCTTCAATCCAAGCAATGGGGTTCACCTCAGATCAAATCAAAGGGTTCTCATCAACATATTTTTCCCCATTAATTCCTCCTCCTCCTCTTCCCCCCCTCCTCTCCCTCCTCCTCTTCCCCCCCCACTTTGCTGGGTGACTTAGAAGTTTTGATATATGAGATGTCCATCTATACAGTTTATAACATTTGTAAATGATAACTTGAGCACATGCGGCTTTGATATATGGCACATTGGCTAACATTACAAGTCCTCTGAAGCCAAGTGGTTGTAAATATGATTGGCAGTGACAGTTTGGCAGCCAAAAGCAGGAAGTATACAAATTGGGACTGTACTTGGCACAGATTTTAACAGCTCTCCGTTTACTGGGAAGGGTTTGATTCTGCCTATTTCCACTGCAATAAGAGACTGGCTTAATGTCAGACCCACATTGCCTAGAAATTCAAGTTGTGAGCAGGTGTTTTTAAAACAGTGTATTTTTATGGATTCTGTGGCTTTCTTATCCCAAAGGTAATTGGGATCCCAAAGGTAATTGGGCTTTGAACACATTATGTGAAGATCCAGCTGTCTTGATGACATATCATTTTTTTTAAAAAAAATAAGATCTTCTTACTCAGAAGTAAGACATTTTAATGATACTTATTTCCAAGAAGGTCTGTTTGGATTATTAGTCAAGCAGTGCAATCCTATGCAATTTGTATTCACTTAGACTTTTCCCCATGCTATGTGTGAGGTATACTGCTAGCCAGCCTTCACTTAATCTTGGATAAACTAAGTAGGGTCATGCCTAGTTAACATTGGGATCATCTCTTCATGTCTGCATCTCAAGTGTTGTGTTGGGATTGATGCATGAGGATGTGACATTGAAATGTAGCCAACTGTGATGCAGAATATGATGCTTTCTCATCTGGGCTTGGGATCAATGATGCCAGAGTTCCAAAAAAAAGCCTAAATATTTTGATTTTTTAAAAAAAGTATGTATTTATGATATGATGATATGGTAATGTAGACATTATTACGCTAGCTAAAATAGAAATAGAAGACATATTACTACAATGGACATGTCTATACCCAAACAAGTCAGCTACCTATATGGCCTGCTGCCTAGGTTTTAAACTTTTAAATTTTTAATTCCCTTTAAAAATTTCTGCTCTCCTTTCTTGAGATTATTTTAAAAGGGCTGTTCAGCAGAACAGGACATAAGGTTTCCCTATAGAGCTAGGGTGCCAAACTCAATTTCATTGAAGGCCGCATCAGGGCAATGGCTGATCTTAGGGGGCTGAGAGGGCATGGCTGACTGGATGGGTGTGGCCAGCTTGAAGCCACCCACTGGGCATGACCAACTGGGTGCATGTGGCCAACTGGGTGAGCATGGCCAGCTTGACGTCACTCCCCAAACTGTTGGCATGTTTCCTCTTTGCATTGGGTAGACTGGGCCAAAGCCATGCTGGCCCGATGTTTCCTCTTCACACTGGATAGACCAGGGTGAAGTGATGCTTATCTATAATTTACAGTTTACCTATGATTATAAATCATTCTTTCATTTTCCCTGCCACAATTACACAATCATCTTGGTCTTTATTATGTGCGTGTATATATACATGGTACCCAAGTACATGCATGTGTGCATGTATCCATGAATACATTCACAAGATGCTGTTCTTGCTGCAAATCTGGATTATCATCAGGCAAAGTGGTCCCAAGAGCAGGAGGGCCTGAAAATCAAGGAATGGCAGCATCCAGCTTTGGATGATAAAGCCATGAAAGCACACTGACTCTCCGACCCCAGACGCAGATGCTGTTATTGCTCTGTCACTTTTATTGGATCGCAACTCATCTTCTAGTGCCATCACTGTCTGAAATGTAGGAAGAAGATAGTCATGGGGGTAATGGAGTTTTAAATTCCTTGGTTTAAATAACCACGCTTTCCAACAACAGTGATGATGAACTGCTTATTTTTTGGTGTGGTTAATCCAAGTTTGATTTCTTACAAATTTGACTCCACAAAGGAATCAAAACTAGAGATCCGGGATCTTTTTTATCAATGGTTAGAAAATACAATATAATAATAGAATATTTAGAAACTTAGAAAATAATGAATATATAATTTTTCTTGGTTTTGATAATTTTTAAGAATATTTTATTAAGATAGATTTGGTATGATTCTATGATTTGTTATAAAATAATTTAACTTAATTATAGTTATCTCGCTTAAGCATGAATTAGTAAAATTATAGTCAAATGATTGTTTAATAATGATATTGGGATATTTTATTGATGATTGATAATGTGAGTTATTATGTAATATAATTATTTTGATGACTATGAAATGGATGCACAAAAGGGAGTGGTAAACCAACCGATACACTGTAAATTTATGAAGAATGGTCTTTTTATGTTATATTTTATGTTTTATATCTTATATGTTTTTTGTCTGTCGTTAAAATCAATAAAACTTTTACCAAAAAAAAACAAAAAACTAGAGATCCAAGAAGGGGAAAATGGAAATTGAAAAGGTTTTCAGGCCTAAGATCTTACAGTGCATATATAATAACCCTCAGCAATGTGTAGCATTATTGTTGTTCCTTGTAGCTTTTAAAGGGTTTACAGCCTGTCCATAATTATTCATCACAGGGTTCCATTTGGCACAAAATTGATATTTTCCAATTCTCTGCTCGTCTTAATGAAGAGTTATTTGCTTCAGGTCCTGCTTAGCTCTCCTAGCTGTCAATATATTCACTGAGTTTATTTGAAGCGATTTGCACAATGTTATAGACAAGGTTTCATGAAATGATTTCCGTGATATATTCCTGAATTTTAAAATTGCATTGTGGTAAAACACTGAGATTTCATTAAGCCAGGCTCTCTCCTGAAATCAGTGTCTAATGAATAAACAGCTTCATGTTATGCATGAACCAAAATATTTTATGCTAGACCAGTTGTGCATACAAGAAGGATTCTGTATTAACTGCGCAGGAAACCAAAGCTCAGTGCAGATGCATGGAATGTTTTCCACGATGAATCTTTCATCCCAGAATAATCCTTCCAATTATTTCACAAATCACCACCATACATATTTACTTAGAAGTAAACTCCATTGAGATTTGTGGACTTTGTCTTCTTTAAGCATTCGTAGAAGAGCAGCAAATGCAACACATTTGATTGCTACTTTTACCTACATTGTTTTAAACGTCTTCATGTCATTATTAAAAATATCATTTTCTTTAGATGATTTAATTCTGCCTTAAGGATTTAAAAAGAGAGTTTAACATTGTTTATATAATTAAGCTAAACCACTGTGTTAAGGGCCAGATTTGAATATAAAAATAAATAAAATGATTAAAAAATATATACCCAAACTACAAATCAGAACTTTAACTTTGGGATCTATCCATACGTCACTATTTTGCATTCTTCATTTACATGTTTGGGAATGTTAAAATGTGAATTGCAATTTAGCTGTACACATGAAGGAAAAATTAAAAGAGGCTAAAACAGAGGGATTATAACCTTGTAGTTTGTTGAATATTGGAGAGTTTTAATTAAGAATTTTCTTTTCTTTTTTAAAAAACAAATTTTATTCAATTTTTCACATAAAAACAAAAAGGCCCTTTTAGTGGACAACATATTTCCAGGTCATCACTTTTACATACAAATATGACAATAGTTATACATTCATATATGCACACTTAATTCTATTATTACTTTTTCCATTCCAAACTTTCAGAAAGGAGAGAAACAAGCAAATTAATCCTAGTCTCTTATTTTAATCTCAGTCAAAACATCTTTTTGTTTCATTTCAATTATTTCAAATATAATCCTTTAATATTTATTTTAAAAATAAAAATAAACAATATATGTTTGCATAATAATAATAATAGTTACCAATGTCTCTCCTTCCTTTTAATAGTCTATATTAACTTATTAATTTAAATAGTTCTTTAATCTGCCATCACACAATCTTTTTATAGATTCTAGATTAATACAAGTTTTAACACAAAAGAAAAAGAAACAAGTATAGGTTTCCGCCCTTTTACTGCTTTGAGTGCGACACCTCAGTGGTTAAAATATACCTTTATTCCCTCATCTTAATTCCCAATAAATCATTATTTTTAAGTAATTACAATAATAATCCTTACATCTTTTCATTTGGATTCCGCAACATATTTTCCCTCCTTAATTTTATTTTTAATTTCAAAAAAGTAAAAGGGAAAAAATTGACTATTCAATTTCTGGTCACTGATATTGACCTCATTTTTAAATATTTTCACATTCATTTCAATTATTACAATTTCTTCAATAAACCTTAACTTTTATTTTAAGAATAAAAAATAAAAATGTATATTCATCTAATAAGAGTTATCAGTATCTATCCCTCCTTTAAAAATCTATCTTACCCTATTTTCTAAATATTTTTTTAATTGCAGATATATTCTTGTTACCCCTTGTCATCCTGCAGAATCCCCTTTTAAATTCATCAACCATTCTCGCTGAAAAAATAATTTCTTTTCATCATTTTACTATTTCCGTATTTCTTTATTTCATGCACCTGTTTCCTACTGCTTCTCCTCCCCCTGTTTTCCCCATATCTTTTCTCATTCCAGTTTATATCCCTCTCTTTCTTGATATCGTCCTTTCCCCTTTTCTGCTGGATCTTTCTACCTCTCCCGATTTCACAGGTAATTCCTCTTTTTGATTACCTTCTTAAATCTCAACTTTTTAGCCTTCCTTCTTTCCCCTCGTCTTTGTAGTGTTCTTTGTGTTAATTGTCTATTTAAGATGTCTTCTCCTTCAATCGACTCCTCCTCCTCCGAAGCTCTTTCTTCTTGTTCTTCAATTGCCATTTCCATTTTTTCTAACACAGAGCAAAGGGATTCGCCTCTTTCCTGTAGTAATTCTCTCATATTTTTAAGTTCCATTTTTAATTCCCAAAGAGATATCATCATTACACACTCTTATATTTTATAATCATTGAAGTCCACAAAAAACACTTTTACTTTCCTTCTTTCTTCTTTCAGTTTTCTAAAGTTCTCAATTATTCCAGCCCAGGGTCTACACCAAAAACATCAATCAATCCCACAATCAGTCTTTCCTTGCTGCTTTCTTTATTCTGGTTGAGCTTTCACTTTCTAAGATTCTTACTTTGTTTCAATATTTCTTTAACATTATGTCAACACAAATTCATACAGAAACAGGATGCTTTCCCTTTTGTTTGAGCTCAAGTTTTTGTCAGAAGATTATATTATACAAAGTCTTCACCTTTATACAAAGTCTTCACCTTTCCCCCCTTTTTTTTATTTAGAGATTTTCAAACCTCAATATTTCACAGCACAATCCAGTCTCCAATTTGTAAATTTTATTATTATTATTATTTGACAATCTTAAGTCCAGGTTATTTTATCCCTGTTTATTGCCAAAATATTTTAGTCCAATTTAATTAAATCTTTAGTTCCAGCTTCTTCCTTTCACAGTTTGAAGCCCCACTTAGCTGTCAAAATTATTTTATTTTTTTTCCTGTCCCTTTGTATTTTCGCTGCTTACTTTTCTATTCTTAAAAGTTCAAAGTTACCTTAATCCCAGGGTACTTTTGTTTAGTTGTTTCACCCAATTGTCCCAGTTCAGATGTTATCCACCTCTTTCTTCCCTCCTGCACAAATCTTAGTCCAGCTGAGTCCTCCTTTTTGGGGTGGCCATTTTAGACCACTGCTTCAGTCATCTTCGGGGGGAAAAAGACCAAGCCCAGGAGGGAGATGCGGCTCCCCTCAACCTGGCTTGTGGCTTCCCCTTACTCCACCGCCCCTCCAAGGTAGCTTCAGCCCCTAATTGCAATGATCAGGGCTCTCCAACGAAAGAGCACACACCGTAGCCGTGGACAGTCGCAATCTGCGGTCTGTCAGCGAGGAGAGCTTAATTAAGGAATTTTCATTGTGCCTCTGACACAATGGTTGGTGTTCGTAGATCCATTTTACTAATCCTCTGCCTATCTGTCCTACAAAGTGGCTGTAACAGCCCTCACACTGTCATCTTCAATGACTCCTGCTCTTTTCTGGAGTCTTTATTGGATCTTTTGGTAAGAATAGAATAGAATAGAATAGAATAGAATAGAATAGAATAGAATAGAATAGAATAGAATAGAATAGAATAGAATAGGAGAGAGTTGGAAGGGATCTTGGAGAGTTTCTAGTCCAACCCTCTGCTGAGGTGGAAAACATTTTACCATTTCAGACAAATATTGCCCAATCTCTTCTTAAAAACTTCCAGTGTTGGAGCATTGACAACTTCTGAAGGCAAGTTGTTCCACTGACTAATTGTTCTGTCAAGTAATTTCTTCTTGGTTCTAGGTTGCTTCTCTCCTTGATTAGTTTCTATCCATTGCTTTTCATCCCGCCTTTAGGTCCTTTGGAGAATAGGTTGACTCCCTCTTCTTTGTGGCAACCCCTGAGATATTGAAAAACTGCTATCATGTCAACCCTAGTCCTTCTTTTCATTAAACTAGACATACCCAATTCCAGCAACCGTTCTTTCTATGTTTTAGCCTCCAGTCCCTTAATCATCTTTGTTGTTCTTCTCTGCATTCTTTCTAGAGTCTCATCATCTTTTTACATTGTGGCAACCAAAACTGGATGCAGTAATCCAAGTGTGGCCTTACCAAGGCATTATAAAGTGGCATTAACATTTCACATGATCTTGATTCTATCCCTCTGTTAACGCAGCCTAGAACTGTGTTGGCTTTTTTGGCAGCTGTAGCACACTGCTGGATCATCTTTTGTCCACTAGGGCACTAAGATCTCTCTCACAGTTACTACTATTGAGAGAGGTATCACATATATTGTACCTGTGCACTTGGTTTTTCTTAAAACCAAATATAGAACCTTAATTTTTTTCACCACTGAATTGTATTTTATTATATAGCACCCAATGTTCAAGTCTGTCAAGATTCATCTATATCTTAAGTCTATGCCTGGAGTGTTGTCTATTTCTGACAGCTTGGCATTGTTTGTTGAGTTCCTCATCTATTCCCTCATCCAGATCATTGGTGAAGATGTTGAAGAGTACTAGGCCTAATTTTTATTTAAGATGAAAGCTTTTATTGTTTTGTGTGCTAGGGTAATGCTGGGTTGTTTCAATAGTTTTTTGGCAATTTCTGAGATGTTTTTAGTATGACAGCATTATCCTTTTCATAGTTTGTGTTATGCTATAATGGGTTGCTTGGTCAAGTACTTTTTAATAAAGTTATTGGGTCTTTTGGTATCCATTTTGCCTGGTTATCCATTTTATTGGAAGATGTTGGATAGACGGTCTGTTTCTTTTCCAGAGCTCTGGGATGCCATTCAACTGTTCAAACTGCATTAGACTTAAGTGAGCATTTTCTTCTGATTCTCACTTCAAAAGAGTGAGAAGTTAAGCAGCCCTTTGGGGCATTCACAGCACTGAAATGTAGACCACTTTTGGCAGGGCTGGTGGGGTGAAGAAAAGGGGCCTGGGAGAAACACACAGGGCTGAGTGTGGGGATGTGACTGCAGCCTTCCCCTTGCAGTGGTGGCTCCTCTGCAGAGCCAAATCTCTGGCCTGACCCATCCGTTTCCTCAAACTTGACCAGGAGATAAGAAGACCAATTTGCCTTTTTGCTGCAAAAGGAACAGACAAAAAGGCATTCTTGCTATAGATTTGTTCAGAGCAACCCACTTGCTGTGAAAAAAAAAATTGGGGTTGTGGCCAGGAGGGTGGGGTAATAATATACAGGTTTCCCCTTTGCACTCTTCTTAATTTGGTTCCAAAATACCCAAATGTGACTCTTAGGCATAGCACTGAATATGCAGGGCTCTCTGATGAGGAGACAACATTACACAGCCACCATTCTTTACAGCAGATCCAAGATCATTGAAGAATCTCAAGATTGGAACCTTATACTATGATCTCTGAAGAAACAGGGAGATACAGAATGTGGCTTTCTGATAAACTGAAGATTGCTGGGCAATTGCCCTTTCTCTTCTTGTTACTATGCGCTTCCCAGTCAGTACAGTTGCAAAACTTTTCAGAAGCGCTCTCAATCTGCAATCCTATAGAAACACTTACCTGAAGATAAAGCACATCGATAAAGCACTCCCAATGGTGTGTGAATAAAATAAAGTACTTTTTCAAAGTCTTCCAATCTTCTCAAGATTAGGCCCCAAGCCTGTTTTATCCCACTTTTAAATTTGCTCTTTACAAACACCTAAACATTCAATCTGGGAAATTACAAACTCATGAAGTATAATTTATGGGAAGAGAGGAAATTGGGTGGTGGTTTTTTTTTTAATCTTCTGCTATTCCTAGTTATAATGAACTTCCAATTGTAGGAACTGTCCAAAAATCAGTTAAAGTGTTTCATCTTTGACAGATAAAAACACATTGGCCTGGATCTCAACAAATTACAAGGAATTTGACAGAAATTTAGCTTGTGTTTTACATCTTCTAAGAGCCTGGGCTGTTTATATAAAAATGATGGTCATGTTGTTCCTTGAGGGAAAACAACTGATCATCCACAGTTCAGCAAAACTTCAGAAAGTGCAAAAGAGAGAGCAAGTTCTTCATGGTCATGGTTGTTCCAAAAATATTTGTCCAGGAGTCCTCATCATGCCAAATACTTCAAACTCTCTGAGATGCTTGAGGAACAGTCTTGAAGAGGTGGAAAACTTGCATTGTCTCTTGGGTAATTTGGGTTGAAACTAATAAGGATATTGCTCAGCTCCAAATGTTGGGTTTTGTGTGCATATCATTTTAACTAATCCTAATTGTCTCTCATCCAGGTCATGGTTGTTCCAAAAATATTTTTCAAAAGTCAAGTGGACTTTCTTGGTTTTTTGCCTTGAAAACATTTCACTTCTCATCCAAGAATCTTCTTTAGTAGAAGTGAAAACATTTTTCAAGGAAAAAAACAAACAAACCAAGAAAGTCCACTTGTTTTTTGAAAAGCACCTTTGGGATAACTAATTCTAATAGCTGCTGCTTATAATGTTAGGTTATCCCTGCAAGACAGTACCTGCAAAACAGTTACCTGGGAGCAATAAACTTCCTGCACTGAAAACCTTGGATGGGCTTCCTTGCTTGCTTATACATTGGCATTGCTGTATCCTGGTGGTACTAATTCTGTAATCCCCATTGGTCATTGTAATCCTAAACCACTCTGTGGGAATTGAACGGAGGTGGGTGGAGGAGAAGCAATTTTATCCTGCTTAATCCAGAACACGCCAAGCCAAGAAGCTGATTATTTTTGCAGCTTCCCCAGCACCACTGGCTCTTTTCTTAAGGTATGAACATGAGCCCTTCCCCCTCAGGCCCTGTCTTTTCCAGATTCCTGGGGGAGAGGCTTGCATTTTAACAGATAACAGATAATCAGAGTTGGAAGGTACCTTGTAGGTTATCTAGTCCAATCCCCTGCCCAGTGGTGGGATTCAAATTTTTTTGCTACTGGTTCTGTGGGCGTGGCTTGGTGGGCGTGGCTTGGTGGCATGGCATGGAAAGGATACTGCAAAATCCCATTCCCTCCCCATCCCACTAACTTGCTTTCCAGCTCCGTTCTCCTATGCAGGGCAACAAAAGAAGATGGCCGATCAACTGGGACTCGGGAGAATAGATGGGGGCAGGGCCAGTCAGAGGTGATATTTGCCGATTTCTGCTACCGATTCTCTGACTACTCAAAATTTCCATTAGTAATTCTCCAGAACTGGTCAGAACCTGCTGAATACCACCTCTGCCCCTGCCCAAGCAGGAGACCCTACACCATTTCTGACAAATGGCAGTCCAATCTCTTCTTGAAAGTCTCACGTGATGATGCCCCCACACCTTCCGAGGGCAAGCTGTTCCATTGGTTGATTGTTCTCCCTGTCAGAAAGTTTCTCCTTATTTCCAGGTTAAATCTCTCCTTGTTCAGTTTTCATCCATTATTCCTTGTCTGGCCTTGGAAAATAGCTTGAACTCTCTGTGGTAGCTCCTCAAATATTGGAAGACTGCTATCATGTCTCCCTTGGTCCTTCTCTTCACTAGACTAGCCAAGCCCAATTCCTGTAACTATTCTTCATATGTTTTAGTCTCCAGTCCCCTAATCATCCTGGTTGCTCTTCTCTGTACTCTTTCTAGAGTCTCAACATCTTTTTTGTAATGTGGTGACCAAAACTGGATGCCATACTCTAGGTGTGGTCTTACTAAGGCTTTATAGAGTGGTATTAGTACTTCCCTTGATCTTGATTGTATCCCTCTGTTAATACAATTTAGGATTGCATTAGCTTTTTTGGCTGCTGCTGTACACTGCTGGCTCCTATTTAGCTGGTTGTCCACTACAAGATCCCTCTCAAGATCCCTCTTTTAGAAATGGCTCAGGCAAGAGATTTCCACATTGCCTGATTTCCCAATCAGCTGCTGCTAATATTGTCCTTCCCACCTGCTGGACAAAGCAGGGCATCTAAGAGAGATGGTTTCTCTCCACCCTAAAAAGCTTTGTCATGCCCAAAATCCCAAGAAAGGGGAAAAAAAACCATCATTGTAACACATAGCTAGCCAAATTGACTGCTGGATCATGTGTCCTGAGTCAAAGGAGGCTTATTCCCAAGTCATCCTGTATGGAAGGGCAACCTCAGCATCCTTCTTCACCATCAGACAGCTTGGACCGTGGTGGTGGTGGTTCTGCAAAAGTCATTCCTCAGGGTCAAGGTAAAAACAAATGCCAAGGTGGCAGCCACAGCAAGTGCAATCAAAACTGTCCCCAAGTTTTGACCACTCTGCTGGCTTTATAATGATTATACCAGAGGTGGTATTCAGCAGGTTCTGACCAGTTCTGGAAAACTGGTAGTGGAAATTTTGAGTCGTTCAGAGACTGGCCCCAACCCAATCTATTCTCTGCCTCCAGGGTCCCAGCTGATTGGCTAGTCTTCTTTTGTTGCCCTACACAGGAGAACCTGAAAGCAGGTTAGTGGGCTGGGGAAGGAATGGGATTTTGCACTAACCTTCTCCCAGGAGTGGGGAGGGAATGGAATGGAGATTTTACAGTATCCTTCCCCTGGAGTGAAGTGGGAATGGGGATTTTGCAGTATCCTTCCCTTGCTCCGCCCACCAAGCCACGTCCACAGAACAGGCAGTAAAAAAAAAAAATTTGAATCCCACCACTGGACCATACAAGATGGATGAGGCTTCAATCACCCCCTCCCATTTGCCTCTTGAAATTTTTCACCGCACCCTGCCAGGTTCCCTTAGTACAGAGAATTAGCACCTCTCCTTGGAGCTGGGTTCAAGGTAGCTAGTAACAACTGCCCGGCAGCCCAGCAGAGTACAAAGCCTTGTTCTTTTACGCCTCTTCCCTCTCCCCGATTTGCTCTATAGCTACCCTAAACAAGTTTAAACGAAACAAACAAACAAACAAAACAACCTTAAAGTAAAGCCGAGGGGACCAGACAAGCCAGACGCTCTCGCTTCTCTGGGGCTGCCCCGCCGGAGGGCTCAGAGTAACTCTCTTAAGGAAAGATCCCCGGCGAGCCTCAGCCCATGCAACTCCGCCGCCACGCGTTTTATTTCAAAGTGTTGACTCCGGGATGGGGGGGGGGGGGTACATTATATACACATAGGTTTACCGTCCCTCCTCCCTCTCCCTGCAAAGGCAGAGTCTGTGCAAGAGCTGCGAGCCCCTCCTCGTGCAAGTGGCCCGGAGAAATCTAGTCCAGCCCCACCAACAGCTTCTCCGGGCGTGGGTGGGTGGCTGGGTGGGGGCGCGCGCCTGCGTGTGTATGTGTGTTAAAGCCATCAGCTGTCCGAGTCCAAATCGCTTTTGCTTTCTTCTTGAAGCTTCTCGGGAGACGCCTTGGAAGTTTTATTCCATTTCTGAGCGTTTTCTGACTCCTCCGAAGAAGACCGCTTTTGCCGCCGCCATTTCGCCCTGCGGTTCTTGAACCAAACCTGCATCCAAGGAAAGAAGGGGGGGGAGAGAGAGAGAGGTGGTTACTGGCCGTGGGAACACCGATCCGCGCGGTTCAAAAGCGGCGTTCGAGGGAGCGAAGTCTTGGAAAGCGGATCCCTGGATTCTACTCCCACCCTAGAGTAGGTTCACACGGTCCTGTTCAATGGAGGTGACCCAGCGCCTCGGGGTTAGGGTTGTGCATTTGGATGACCGAATCTGAAAGGAGGGGGAGGCTTTTGGGACAAGGCCAGCAAACCCCAGGTTTTTCTTGTCTGCCAAAGGCGCTGAGCAAGAGACTGGTCACGCTTCCCCGGGAAACTGGGACTCCGTCTCTCTTGGAAGTGGACCCCTTGCTCTCGCCACTAAAGTGGGAAGTGTTCGCCACACGCAGAGTGGCTTATTCAAAGCCAACTTCGCGAGGTTGGCAACTGTAAGGCTGGAAGTTGTGTTTTCTGTATTGCAGAGGTCTTCAGACTTGGCAACTTTAAGACTTGTGGACTTCAAGTCCCACTTCTGGGAGTTGAAGTGCACAAGCCTTAACGTTGCCAATTTTAGGGAGCTCTGCCTGCTCTATTGGATCCCGACTGTGGGGGACTACTGCTTTCTCCTACAATGAAAACACCAGGCGCGGCCCTCAAATTCAGCAGCCTGCGAGTTCTGCCTAGCTAACCCTCCTATTTGCAAGAGCACCAGCTTGGGAAGGGAAAGATCCTCCTCACGCACCCTAAAAATCAAAGCAGTGGAGATTTCTGGGAAAGGAAAGGAATGCTCGGGAAGTCAATTGCAGTGTAGAGTGGACGCAACCCTCGGGAATCGGGTCTTTTCCCTGGCCAGACCGGTGCTGGTCACGCTTTCTGAAGCGCCTGTGAGCGCACAGCCAGGCAAGCTGTTGCGCATCTAAGAAAAGGTTAAGGGTAGCAACTGCCTCTTTTCTGAGATTTCTAGCTCCACCACAAAGCGGACTAGCGGGTGGTTTTCATACCAGAAAAAGCAGGTTGTGAAAGCAGGATCGCAATGCCTGAACAATGGAAGCATCTGAGCCTGAGACAATAAATGAGAAGGTAATCTCACAAACACAAACGAATTAGGAATGCGCCTCATCTTTGTAGGCATAGGAATAGGCCGTGAGAAGAAGCAATGTGAGAATTTAGATTTAGATACCGGGTGGTGGAGGTAGCTTGTCCTAACGCCTTGGGCAGGAGTCCCCAACCTTGGCAACTTTAAGGCTTGTGGACTTCAACTCCCAGAATTCTCCAGCCACCTGGGAGTTGAAGTCCACAAGTCTTAAAGTTGCCAAGTGTGGAGACCTTTGTCTTGGGGAGTAAGAACTGGACTGCTCACTGTGGAGGAGACAGACGGACTTTGCGCTTCAGAGAATTGAAGCCAATAGACTCCAAGCGTTCTTGCGCCGTAGCACTCGGAAAGAAATGCGCTCGGTGGGATTCACTCCGAGCATTCAGTGGATAGCAGAGTTGTCGCCCAAGGTCAAGTAAATACCCAACCAACCGAGTAGTGCAGAGAGGGAGGCGGAGATCCCAGGAGAGGAAAACCTGGCCAGCGATTGCTCCTGACGAAACCCAGCCCTGAATTCAATTTCTATGCCTTTAGTTGCCCTTGAACTTCAGGAGTCGGATGTAAGGATAGTGGTTATAATAGTCGTGCAGTTCCCAGTAAGAACCAGTCCGCTGCTATTCTTGGGCTGCAAATTCTGCGACAACAATAGTCAGGGTCTACTCTAGGGTAAAAAATCTCCATAGTTTTCTGAATCTTTCCACTTCTCGCTTGAAAGCCAGCAGCTCGCTTCTCTTCCTCTCGTTCCACCCCATCCTTGTGCTTAGCAGCCCCTACCACGTCAACTACAACCGTCCTTCCTCCCCTCCCCTCCCCTCCCCTCTTTCTTTCTTTCTTTCTTTCTTTCTTTCTTTCTTTCTTTCTTTCTTTCTTTCTTTCTTTCTTTCTTTCTATTTATTTATTTCTTTCTTTCTTTCCTTTCTTCCTTTCTTCCTTTCTTCCTTTCTTCCTTTCTTCCTTTCCTTCTTTCCTTCCTTCCTTCCTTTCCTTCTTTCTTTCCTTCTTTCTTTCTTTCTTTCTTTCTCTTTCTTCCTTTCCTTCCTTCCTTCCTTCTCTCCCTCCCTTCCCCTCCCTTCCCTTCCCTTCCTTCCCTCCCTCCCTTCCACCTCGAAAAAAGATCAGCTTACCTCCACTTTTTCCTCCCTTAAATGTACCCTTCTGGCCAGCTGTTCCCTGGTGCCCACATCGGGGTATTTGGTTTCCTGGAACAAGTTTTCCAGCGCCTCCAGTTGTTCGTCCGTGAAGATGGTGCGATGCCTCCTTTTCCGCCGACAGTGGAGCTGATTTAGAAGCTGCAGCTCAGTCCGGGACAAAGTGCCCACGTTCATGTAGGGTAGGATTTGATGCGGGACCGGAGACATTAGCACAGAGCCTGTCCCTTCGTAGCCTGGAGAAAAGAGCAAGCAAGGTGGCGTACCTTCCAACTGGCCAGGTTTCCGGATCACGTCGCGTCCCATTCCAACCCGCCCCCTCCCACGCAAAAGAGCTAAGCCAGAGCTTGCTTGCTCGAGGTGGCGGATCGATGCTTTGGCGGGTTTCACCGGAGCTTTCGGTCCTGGACTCATGGCTGCCAATTGTGGGGTGGGAGACGCGGAAACGCCCAGCTCCCACAAAGATGAACTTGTACCATTCACATTGGCGGAAAGAAATGTGAAAACCCTGGACGTGAGGTTTCACCATCCGTCCGGGCTGCAGACCCCTCTCTACCTTAGTCGGGGACAAGCTCCCTAAAGCTGCATCGCAGATAACAAATAATTAGAGTTGGAAGGGACCTGACAGGTCATCTAGTCCAACCCCCTGCCCAAGCGGAAGAGACCCTACACCATTTCTGACAAATGGCAGTCCAATCTCTTCTTGAAATCACTTTCCAGTCTTATTTGGAATATGTGTCCCAAAGATTTCACACACACTGTCCGAATGACTTAATTAAGGCGTTCACTAAAGACGTGGGTGGTTATTGCCCTAAATTTATCCTTTTAGTTATGAGGAAGAGGGTGAATTGAGTTTATTGAAGGCGCTGGGGAATGTAGATTTTTGCAGCCACATTTGGTATGAAGCAATAAATCCCACTGAATCAGCACAAACCCCGGAGTGGTCGTTGTTTCGTAGGAAAGAAACCCGTAGATTGAAATCGCTACTTTCAAAAGCGGGGGCGGGGGGGGGGATTTTTTTTTTACTTTTAGCGCCAGCGCTAAAGATCTCTGCAACGGAACAAGAGTGAAATGAAGACCTTCCGGATTTGGAGAAAAGGAAGAAGAGGTGATTCTGAATATGTTTTTAGAAAGGAGCCCACTGGCTTCAAGGGTTGAGACCAGATCAGGGCAAGGGACGAATCCCGCTAAATCGAGGAGCGCCTCGATTTAAAGTAACTTCTTCCCTCGAGGGTTATAAAAGTCTGGGCGGGGCGTCCTTGATGCTGTCTGAGCTTGGTTCTTTCCTTGCAGACGTTTCATTACCCAAACTAGGTAACACTATGAGTGCTAGTAAGGAAATCCCTACTACCAAGTTACCTCTAATTTTGGTAATGAAACATCCGCAAGAAAAAAAAACCAAGATCAGATAGGACCCCTCATTTCAACCCTGACCTCCAAACTTTCTCTTTTATTATTATAAGGGTCTTTCAGTTTAACACCTCACCATTACCATCATCTTGGCACACGGATGATTGATCAACGCTATAAATCACGAGCGAGATAGTGATTTCAATATTTGGGAAGGCCGTCCTCAGATCGTTCCTATTTTTCCCTCTCCCCACCCGTTTTAACTCAGGGCGAATCTATTTATATTTTGTATAATTCTCGGTTCCTAGTTTGCTGCCCTGCTTTTTTTAAAAAACAAAAACAAAACGGGAATAGGAACATTCTAATTTTGAATGTATCTTATCTGAAAGTATATTCCGTTTAATATGCTGTTTCAAAAGAATATTTGGATACGGCCGGAAAGTTAACACCGAATTAAAGAGGATTGGGGTGACTGCATCAGAAAGGAGCAGCTCAGTTATAACTAAATGTGTCATTGTGTTTATTCAGAGGCCAGCCCTTATCTGAGTAGGGTTTAATGCCCGATAAATAAGCCTTGGGACAACAGTGTCGTTCGGAAGGCAAGCTGAACGTTGTCAGAATTATTCCCAAAACAAAGCGTGGGATGCTTTTAATTCCAGTTACACGCATTTGTCAGAGTGTGTGTAAATACAACCGCGTCGGCTAGGAAACCATCACTCGCCCCGGTTCTCAAGCCGAAGTCATTTCGGCCTCAAGTCGCCTGGATTTAAAGACCCAACGTCACTTCCAGCCAACGCGACGGAATCTACCGCACAATTCCAGCGCTGATTCGCATTCCGCCACACGCCCTCTGTGCTGCCGGCTGCCGGCAGCCGTGAAAAGAAGGGCGGGGGGCAACCTGGGCACCACGCCCTTCAAACTTTCTCCAGGCGAAGAGAAGTTTCAAGTGTCTTCCCACGCTCGACCGCAGAAATCGCGCCTCTTTTTTGCGGACTTCAAGCAACTGAAACTCTCTTGTTTTTCTTGGAAGAAGCTAAAAAACAAAACAAAAACAGCTTCTTGGATGAGAAGCGAAACGTCTTCAAGGAGAAACAAGAAAGTCCAGTTGCCCCTTGAGCATCTTTGGGACAACCACGACCAGGATGGCTGAGAATCTTGCTGAGAATCTCCCAGCCTCCCTTCCTAGTACCTAGAGCGGAAGTGGGGGGGGGGATTGATGGAGAGGAGGGCATGGGCCCTTGGGGGGGGATTTTGCTTTTTTTTAATATATATATATTATATATATATATATATATATATACACATACATACATACATACATATTATTATTTCGCCTCTCCCTCAACGCCCCCTCCCCGGGGGCTGAAGAAAGCCCTCAGCAACACGGGCGGGTGGGCCGACGAGGGACGGGGACGGGGCTTCCTTCCTGCCTTACCTGTTGCTGGGACGCAGGAGCACTGCTGGGCGCCGAAGGGTTGCACGGCGCCGCAGCAAGAGGGACCCACGGCGGATGCCTGGACGTGAAGCTGCCCGTAGTAATAGTTGCCGTAGCTTCCCAGCCTAGATCCACCGAGGGAGGCCAGGTTAGACGCCGGAGCAACGGCCCGCGAGTAATATCCGCCGTAGTCGGCGCCAGCGGGGCCGTAGAGGGTGTCCCCTCCGTGGAGGCTGGCCGAGAAGACGACGGGCGCCGCGCTGGGCTGAGACTGCGGCGACGGGTGCTGGTGCTGCTGCGGATGCTGCAGCAGCCCCGACTCCTTCCCGCGGGGTCTGGCGGCCAAGATGCTGTCGATGCTGAACATGCCGGCAGGCATCCCCCTCCGGCTCTCTTGCTCGGAGGGAGGAGCAACGCCGGCCGCGGCGATCGGACTTCTCTCCCCTGGAAGAGGCCGGACCGAAGGGTGGCCGGAGGCTGGGACGGCCGGAGGGGCCCGCGGGATGAAGGGGTCGCGAGCCTAGCTTCTTGAGGGGGGGGAGAGAGGATGGGGCGCGAGGGCCCTGCAGGCCAGCCGTTCCCTTAGGAGGCCGAGCTTTTCAAAGTCTTGGAACTCCGGGCCATCGCCGCCGCCGCCGCCGCCCCTCCTTTCCCTTTCCCTTCTTCTCCGGCAGCTCCTCCTCCTCCTCCTCCTCCTCCGCGGCCGTCCGTTTCCTCCTCCGATGTCAAACTGCCTGCAGTCTCTAATCCGCTCCGACCTCTTTCCTTTTTTATACCCGGGCAACGTCATCCTGGATTGAATTCCTGGGTCTCCATCGGCTCGCGAATAAAAACTAGGGTGGGTTTTTTTCCCCCCCTCCTCCTCTTTGGAGTGGGGGAGGGGACGCGGAGGAGGCGGGGCCGATGGGCGTGTCGGCAGGAGAGGGAGGGGAGGAACCGGGCACGAAGCCTTTAAGGAAAAGGAACGTGAATCTTGGCCATATGGTAGGGTCGCCCTTTGGTCCTCTGGTCCTTGGGCTCTTCCGAATTAAGGGTTGATCTCGTTCTGAGTGTTGCTACTAATTGCTTCTCGGGTTAATCTGGTTTAATCATGGCGTTGTCGAGAAGCGACTACCGCCAACCCTTTTCTGCCTTCTTCCTTCCTCACCTATCCCTTTTCCTTCTGAGCCTTTTTCCAGGGTCTTCGACCTTGAGAACCCAAAGCGCGGTGGAGGCGAGGGGAGAAAGGCGAAAGGTTTCGGGGGGTCCTGATTTCTTGCCCAAACTACGTCCTTACTCAAGGAGTCCAGGGTTTCCACGCCACTAAGGTCTTGCGAGAAGCTATGGGTTAGAATTCCTCCAAAGTAACCCTCTTCCACTTTAGAATACATTGCCCAGAATGCAGCTTTCATTCCCAAAACCTACAATATGTTACAATATTTCCCTCTTTCGCACACCCGTGTTCTCTCTGTCTATGTCTCTGTCTCCCTCTCTCACACACACACTTTCTAAAATCAATTCACAGTATTGATTCTGGACGTTTTTATTCGGAATCCCTTTTCTAAGCTGTCTACTTATCGGAAGTTTTTGGGAATTCCCTCACGGGGCATTTCCTGACGGTTTTAGAAAATTTCCCTTCTTCCAAAGGGACAAGAAATCTTTCTGATCAGAAAGTCCAAGAGTCAAGGGCAGGCTGCAAGCCTCGAATCCGAAACCCTGAAGACAACAGATCGCAACCGTGAGTCAGTAAGACGTGAAGGCGTTTAGTGGAGCAGGTTTCAAGCGCCCATCTTAACGCCTCCCATTCTCTCTCTCTCTCTCTTTCGCCCCTCAGTCCCAACTGCAGGATTCAAACCGACTGAACGGTGTTTAGGAAAACCTTTGGGATATCTAGGGTGCAAATGTCCGCCCTACTCACTGCCGCCTGTATGGCGCAGTGGCAAAGTTGCGGAAGAGATGGACAACCTTTTCGATCCCTTCAGTGGGTTTCTGTCTTCATATTTCTTAAGGAGCATCCAGTGGAAAAAGGGGGCTCGGTTTTTCGGGGACAGAGAGCAACGCACACACAGACCCCGCATTCCCTCGCTCTGCTCAGATTCATAAATCTTCCAGTTCTGTCTTTCACATGTGCTGCTGCACCTTCTGTGGGAAAAGGGGCCTCCCGTCGTCGGTTAGAACCTCTGGTTTCTTGGAGGCCGTTCGCTCCTGGAAGCCGGTGCCTTGTGATTTGCAAAACGCTCCGTCTGTCACGATTGTCTCTGGCAATCCACAGGAGGGGAACTGAATCAAATTAGAATATTTACCTCCATCAAAGAAAGTCGGAAATTGGACGTGCTAAACGAAAACGAGCCATTAGGAGCTGCTGATAAAGAACAAATTAGATTCCCCCCCCCTCCTTTTCTGCTGGCTTTCTCGCCTTCTTTTTTCAACACCCCAATTCTCGGATTTTTCTCAGTCTGGTCAGTTAATCAGCAATTTGGAAATGGTGGGGCGGAGTGTAGGTTGCCTTTTCCTTGCCTTTTCTTCTCTTAGACTTCAGTCCATAAGCATACGGGCTGAAATCAGTTTAATTATGATCTATGGAGAAGCACTGGGTTTATTTCAGTAAGTCTAAATAGGAAAGAAATCAGTCTATTTGTCGTGAATGTTTAGCCCATCTGAGACTTTTAGGAAGGAAGGGAGGGAGGGAGGGAGGGAGGGAGGGAGGGAGGAAGGAAGGAAGGAAGGAAGGAAGGAAGGAAGGAAGGAAGGAAAGAAGGGAGGGAGGGAGGAAGGAAGGAAGGAAAGAAGGAAGGAAGGAAGGAAGGAAAGAAGGGAGGGAGGGAGGAAGGAAGGGAGGGAGGGAGGAAAGAAGGGAGGGAGGGAGGAAGGAAGGAAGGAAGGAAGGAAGGAAAGGAGGGAGGGAGGGAGGGAGGGAGGGAGGGAGGAAGGAAGGAAGGAAGGAAGGAAGGAAGGGGAATGCTACGATTTCCAAAAACTAAACTAGCAGAATTAAATATCGCTCAATAAAGATGCCCCGCGCCTGATACATTTGTTGAATTCCTACATCTGCCAGGCAAGGCAACCGCCCTTTCTCCAAGGTCTACCTTTTGACACTCGCAGATAAGTCCCACTTTACCGGGCCCTCCTCTTCCCCACTCCCACCACCAGAAAATCCAAACTATTTCACATAAATGCTGGGCTAGACCTATTCCTCGACGTTGGAAATTTCAGGCAGCTCCAGAGAACTTTAAACTCTAAAGCTCTTTACACCGAGGCAGCTGAGTTGCTTCTTTGCACAAGATGCGAAACCCCCCAAAAAGAGGGGGAGGGGGCGAGGGGGAGTGCAGGTGCGAGAAGAGCCCCCTCCCCCCCCGCCGCCAATGACTTGCTCCTTTTTTTGCAAAGTGGCCGGCCGATTCGCAAGTTCGAGTCCCCCCCTCCCCGCCCCCATCCTATTTCCCGATGCCTTTTGCTTCAAAACGGACTTTTCGGCCTTTAAGATCCAAACCTTTCCCCTTCTTCCCGCGACTAGAGCGGGCTCTGAAGCAGCTCAGGGAACACCTCCCCCCCAAAAAAGGAGGGGGGGCTGGGAGGCGACCTGATAAATTTTATACCAACCTTACATCAAAATGGCAACACATCTTGACCGAAATCCTGAGTGTGTGCGCGGTCTCTGGGCCACTTGGCTAGTGATACGCAGGGAGCCCTCCAAAAGCGAGCTGCCTTTTCTCCTTTTCAGCTCGGGCTTCAGCTCGGGCAGCGGGTCCCTTGGCTCCGGACTCTCTTTCCGAGAGGTGAAGCCGCTTGGTCAGCGCGAAGGCCTGTCAATAGGGCGCCTTCGGAGGGCTTCCCAAAGACCAAGATGCTCTTCACGCGCAGCGCTAAACCCGAGATCCGCCGCGTTTCAAGTCTAGGCGAAATCGCGTTCAAACAAGAGCCATGCACGCAACTATTCCCCCACCCACCCACCCACCCACCCCGGCTGTAAATGTTGCCTGCCCCACGGCGGTGCTCGGGAGGAAAAGTAAAGTATCAAAGGTCATTTGGGGGAGAATTCCGATCTACGACTGCAAAACACTTGGTGAAAGAAGCGTCTCTTGGAGGAGAAGGAGGAGGCGCGTTTGATCCGGAGCGTTCCGCACCGCCGAGCTGCCCTATAGACCAGATTCATCAAGAAGTCATTGATTTGCGTCGTTAATCGAAGTTTTGATTGAGGGTTAATCAGGAAGGACGTAATCAACATCCCACCCCCCCTTCTTGCGAATAGTCCCGTTGGTCAAAGGCAAGGGCAAGCATTCTTCTGCTCCTAAAACTAGACTATCTAGTTTAAAAATAAAACTATCTAGTTTTCTTTGCAAACCGGTTTTAGGATCCCGGCGCCAGAATAGCCAGCGCTGCCTCTGCCTTCTCCCAAGTAAACGCTCCAGCATTTGCGAACAGCGTCTGAGAGAAACCCTGCAGAATTCCACTTTCTTTAGAATTTCCTAGTACTTCCCAAACTTTGTTTTTCCCCCTTTTCTTTCTTTTCTTTTTCCTGCTTACTTTCGGGTCGGGATTTCATATTAGCTGGAAACGCAACCCCAGCTGAACTTGAAACTAAAACTCATCGAAGTTCTTGGGGTCCCGATCTCCCCTTGCTTTCGTTTTGATCCCTGCCCTTCCCAGACCCGTTTATCGGGGCGGCCTCTCGGCGATTGAAGCTGCTAACTAACTTCCCGGTCCCGTTCTACCTCGGGGAACAGGACAAACCCTGTCCTTGTTAGTCTGGGGAATCTGAGCAGCCGCTTTACCCCAAATCCCGAGCCATCCTAGTTTGAACTTTCATGCGCTGCCTACCCCTCGCGCACCCTCCAAAACCTTTGGAATGAATTTATCCGAGCTTTTCTCTCTCCCCACTTCCTTTTTCACTTTCGTTTTCCCCTTTCAAGAAGCTGCCACTTGTCTCCTTGGAAGCGGCTGGAAGTGGAATAGCAGATGACAGCGGAGTAAGGCGCGTTGCTAAGGGCCGGTTTCTTCCTCGGGCCGGCGTCTCAGTGAGGAGCGGCAGGCACAGCTTGTCTTAAGGTCGGGTGGCAGAAGCCGGTAGGTGAGGAAGCAAGTTGGCGCACGGCTGATTTTCGATATTAGGAGCCAAACACGATTCCCCTCCGCAGCTCCGACGAGGAGGTTCGGTGGGACGCCTCTCCGTTTCGGCCAGCCCTCCCTTCAGATGAAGGAGACCGAAGAGCCGGAAAGCCGCCTCCACCTCGGGGTTATTTAGTTTAAATCGGGGTTGAAATGCAGAGAGGAACCCCCCCCCCCTTTTCAGCCCCCGTTCGCCTCCGATTATGTAAAGATACACAACTCGACATAAGAAAAGAAAAGAAATAATTATTATTTCTCCCAGCAGCTGTCCGGCATCCGTGGGAACCCCAGTTTTATTTATAAATCGAACCCAAGCCTGAAGCCTTTTCCCCGGCGTCCGCATTCAAGACAGTTGCCGCGAAAAGGGGCAGGAAAACGAACGGCGCCGAAAACTGGCGTGATTTTACCTGTTATAGTAAAATTACCCTTTAAAATGCCTTTTGTTTAAAGCAATCAAAAAATGCTGTCCCCTTCCATGTCTGATATCTGTAGGGGATAAAGGAAATCGGAGCTTTAGGACACATATATAAATCGGTCAGGTTCAAATAATCTATGAGGAATGGAAATGGGGTTCCACTACTTCTTTTAAGAACCCGGACTTTGGAGTGGTCATTTTTCATGCAGTCTTTTAAACTGTTTCAATCCTATTTCGGCTCCGATATATGTGAGAGAGAGTCCAGTCCAACGAAAGTTACAGCCTCAATGTCATTTGTCCATTAACTGAGGGAAATTTACACAATCTCTCTCTCTTTCTGTGTGTGTGTGTGTGTGTGTGTGTGTAGAGGGGTGTGTGTGAATCATCTCTCTGTGCGAGGAGGGTTATCTGGATCATTTCCTCCTGTTCAAATATCCGGATTTAAATGGCAGTTGTAGGATTTGGATAGAGCGTTGTTTGTTTCGGATTTCGGGTATGTATTATCAGCTGCTAATAATAATAAGCAACAGTGACCACAGGAGCGATGACCTGACCTCGTTTAGACCCAGTTCGTACTTACTTGAAGAATATTTTCTATTTCAAAATCTGAAAAAAAATAAGTCCTTTCTCACTAAGTCTTTTGCATTCGCTCCCCCGGAACCTCCTGACACTGGAAAGGGCCAGGGGAAAAAAAAAACTCTTAAGTGATCAAAAGATCCGATACCAGCTTTTCTGCCCCAGTAAAAGAAAGGCATTTGTAACTTCCCTGTTTAGACGCGGGGAAAGGAAGCGATTAATTCTCTTGGATTTTGTGGTGGAAAGAGAAAGAACTAAAGGAAAGAACTAAAGGAAAAGTTGTCTGTGCCGGGAGCTGTGGGAGAGGATTTTAATTTGAAAAGTCCGCGGCTCAGCAGGCCGAGGCGGGATCGGGCTTCTTTTTAGGCGCAACTCAATCCAATCCCTTCGGCCTGGCGCGCAAAGTGGCAGGTGGGGACCGGAGACCAAACCTCGCTTTCTCCTTTACGCACGCGTCTCTAACTGCCAGAAGGGGCCAAGAAGCATGAATGGCTCGGCTCTTTCAAAGGATCCCGGCAGGACCCGAGTTTCTTCCCGCGAGTTTCTTTCCGCAGCTTTCAAGGGCGCCTTGAAAAAGGCAAAACGCCTTTCCCACGCCCGACGTGATCGCCAAGTGCACCCGTGGCTGGAGAATCTCGGACTTTGGACGAATTACCTGGGAGGAAGAACGGGGCGCCTGCCTGACTAGCTTGTGGTCCTTCCAGGGCCGCCTAGCTACTTCGGTCAATGGAAGGATGGGCCTTTGGTCTGATCCCGAAGAGACTTCCCAGGGTCACCCAACGCTCAGAAACTGCACCAGCAGAATATAAGGTAGTTAAATAGGATTATTTAAAACTGTAGCCTTGACCTAACCTGAGATACTGTGGAAAAAGCAGACTGATAGGATCTGTTGAGGACAGCTCTACCTGCAGATTTTAAGGAAGCAGGGAAGACTTTGGGAAAGTTCAGGGGCTCACTTAGAAACTGTAAGTTAGAAATTACAGACCTCTTTTAAAAGCACTGCCATTAGTTAGAGGCCAAGGCTGACGCTTTCCTGGGAGTAACTGCTTTTCCCACAAGCCAGACCCAAGTTATCCAAGAAGGCCTTTTGCACAATTTCAAAGCCTGACTTGCTTTACTTTTATTGCTTAGGTGGAAAGCAATTTTCCAGCCAAGTGTTAAATTTTGTAAGTCTGTCCTGATGAAAGAAAACAAACTGATCAACAATGATTTCTTCTTCTCCCTCCATTTCTCTTTATTGAGAGTCAATTTGGGATAAATTTGTAATAGGGCTAAAATATATATTTGCACAGGGAATAAAGGCTCTTAAACGGAATGGGTGGGAGGTCTAAAGGATAGATGTCAACTACTAGGAGGCAATCCTTGGGAAGTGTTTATTGTAACCTTTGGCATGAGCAGCTCAAAACTAAGCACTTTAGAACCCCATTCATTTCAGTAGCAGCGTTCAAGTCTAAAGCTGAAACATAGTCATAATATTTAGCTGTATTGTATTCCATTGATCTTCATTATAGTTTGAACATTACTATAACCACAGTATATAATAAAGTGCCTCGTGTGTATCAGGGCTTCTGGCAACAGCCCTGTATGTTGGGTCAGAGTTTTGATCGTGTCTTAAGTCTGTAAACATTTCACCTTTCAGTCATTCTTAATTCCTTAAATTTTGCTTCAGCGCTTCTCTTCCATCCTTTTCAAAAGGCCCCTGGGACTTGATTCACTAAAGGCAGCGGGCTCCATGAATCTCAGTTCAATTAAACAGAGATATGGCCAAAAACCCTCCACAAACCCTCTGGTTTTATCAGCGGCACCAACTAAGTAGTGCCAGTGGTGTGGGATGCTAGTGTTACAATTCGAGAACATCTGGAAGACAAAGGTATATCTCCACATATATTGTGGGCTGTTCTCTGATACCACTAGATGACATTGCTAGGGTTCACTGCCTTAGAAGAGTGAGGAAAATCTTCAGGGACTACTCACACCCTGGTCAGCACTTCTTTATTCTCCTACCATTGGGAAGGAGACATAGAAGCATAGGCAGCTGCACAAACAAGCTGAAGAATAGTATTTATCCGTGGGCTGTCAGACTCCTGAATGGAAAATAATCTTACAACAACATAGCATGAGTGGCTTGCAGGGGATTCACATGATGTAATAGGGTTGTGTGTTTGTTAGTAGGATTCACTGGGTTAGGGATTTTCTGTCTTCACTGTGAGTTGTATTGTGTTGGGGGGGGGGGTTCACAAAGGGAGGCTCAGCCAATCTCATTGTACACATGTTGTACTCTGACAATAAAAGTTTGGACTTTGATGTCCTTGGCAGCTGGTTGTATCATCATGCCATGATGAGCTAGTGGAGAAGCAAGTCTATAATGTCAGGCTTTCCTGCTCCATTCAATTCAGCTAGTTAAATGTCCCACTGAGCAGAGGTAAAGGAACAAGATTCTACAGGGCTCTTTGGACACCCTGCCGTTCGTGGGTATTTGTGCCCAGAGTGGATTGCACCAACTTCTTACAGTGCAACACGCAGGGATAATTTGTTTCCTAAATAAACTTCTCTTGAACTGATTAGGAAAGTCAAATCCATTTTGAAAGCACCCAGCAACACACACACACACACACACACTTTTGCAAAAAAAAAAACAACCCAAACCCCCCCCCTGTTCCTCAACTCTTCCCTTGAATAATATCAGCTTCTAAAGTTTTCATTTATATATAAACCTTATTAATGAAGATCTTTGCTTGAAATGTCAGGGGGGATTTGAAATTTCGAGTAAATTATGAAGCTTGCATGTCTTGCCAAGTCATGGGTCAAATGCATTTGTGGGGTGGGGGGAACTGCTAAAAAGAGCATATGGTTTGGAATTTTTCTACAATGACTAGTGTTTAAATAAATTGCTTGTACTGCTTAACTTCATGTATAATTTTGACAGAAATTGGCCTATAGCCTTTTGATATGTAAACATTTCAGGCTCTTTTATGCGGCAGAAAGAGACACTTGCTTTTTAGCATCAGCTAAAGCAGTCGTCCAGTAATGAATGAAAGAAAGAAAGAAAGAAAGAAAGAAAGAAAGAAAGAAAGAAAGAAAGAAAGAAAGAAAGAAAGAAAATAAATAAATTCACCATTAGAGTTTTTACCATTTTAAGCATCGAAGTGGGACATTTTAAAAGTAATGTCCATTAGAAAATGGGGTGAGAATATGCATTTATTTTCTGAAATGGACAAATCACAGCAATAACGTGCAGCCTCTGTCATTTTTTCTTCTTTTTAGAGGGGAAAATTAGAGAGCAGAAACACTTAATATAAGACTCCGACTTGCAGGCTCTTAAACATCTGTCTTGCAACAAATCAATCACTGGTAAAGCATTAAAAGGCATTGGGGAACGGATGGGGGGGAGTTATCATTTCATTTCATTTCACCTCAGATGGACATTAAGTTTGGTCTCGATTAATTTGATTCGCTGGTTTATATTTTTTTTAAAAAAACCCATGTATCTAGAAGGTTATGGTGGTAAACATATATTAATATAAATGCAGAGACTCTAAAAAGTGTTAGTTTCAAATATTTTTCACGTCTACTTTTCAAATTGGCATATTTTCTACATTGTGTTTTAGGAGAAACTATGGATAGCCCTTAGCAATAGCACCTAGACTTATATACTGCTTCACAGTGCTTTACAGCCCCGTCTAAGCAGTTTACAGTCAGCCACCAACAATCTGGGTCCTCATTTTACCTACCTCAGAAGGATGGAAGGCTGAGTCAACCTTGAGCTTGGTGGGATCCGATCTGCCAAATTGCAGGCAGCCGGCAGTCAGCAGAAATAGCCTGCAGTACTGCACTCTAACCACTGCACCACTGCAGCTCTTTTATATGGACAATGAAGATGTTTGAAAATATTTTGGATCATTGGCCATTTGTGTTAGTATTTTCTACAATGGCTGGCAACAGCATTTCAAGACTTTTCCAATTTGATCTAGAAATTCTGTTGTCACCTGCTCAAACCTTAACCCTCAAACTAACCTCTATTGACTTCATCCCATTCCTAAGAGGTCTGTAAGGCGCATGCATAAGCGCGCAATCGTGCCTACCATCCCTGTCCTATTGTCCCCAATTATTAGTTCCTATTTCTTGTATTTAAACTTATGTTTATTCTTGTTTCTATTGTATTGTAAGCTTCTGACAAATAAATAAAATAAATACATAAATAAAATGTCAGGTTATAAACAGGACCTGGAACCTTCTGTGTGCAAAGCACAGGCTCAGCCATTAAGCCCATGGCAATCTACCAAAAGGAATGGGCTTGTATGAGAGGAGACCGGCATTTAAACACGTGTCCCTCTATTACATCTGCTCAGTTCCAGAGTATCTGAATAGACGTTATTTGGAGGGTTTTTTTTAAATATTGGGGGGGGGGGGAGGGGATTAATTATTTTTTCTTAAAATTTCCATGTATGAGCAAGAATGTGACACAGGTGTCAGAAAGATGCGTATAAATTTATAACTAGAGTTCTAAGCTTGTTTGCTGGCCTGCAGACATTTCTTTACCCAACTAGGTAACATCACCATAAGAACCAACAACCAATTTAGAGAGCACCAAAGACCTCCACCCCACTCTGGTCTACATTGATAAATAAATACAGGTAGTCCTGGACTTACGACCACAATTGAGTTCAAAATTTCCATTGCTAAGCAAGACAGTGGTTAAGTGAGTTTTACCCCATTTTATGACCTTTCTTGCCACAGTTGTTAAGTAAATCATTCAGTCATTAAACAAATTTGGCTTGCCCCATTGACTTTGCTTGTTGGAAGCCATAATCACATGATCCCAGGACACTACAACTGTCACAAATACATGCGAGTTGCCAAGCTAGTCCAAAATCTGATCACATGGCCATGGGGATGCCACAACAGTCATAAGGGTGAAAACTGGTCACGTCACTTTTTTTCAGTTTCATGACTTCAAATGGTCACTAAACGAATGGTTGTGAATGGTAAGTAATCAGTTCACCTCAGCATGATTCCTACAAATCTGCTGTTCCATGAAAAACAACTTTATTTCTAGCATTTGAAATTGTTCTTTCGAACTATAATTGGGATTATAATCATAAAACCTGCTCTTGAAAAGCTGGAGACCTGTTAATACGTGAATACTACCAGAAAACTCCGAAGTTACATAAAGGAAGAATAAACTCCAAAGTTATACAAGGGAAGAAGAAAGAAATAATGGCAAAGCACATCCATATTTTTTCCATGAAAACTGCATGAGCATTTCCCTGAAATGAACAGGAATAGCTCCACATGACCGAGTCTTTACTTTCTTGTTTCTAGTGACTGAAGCCAGATTGTCCCATTCCTCGTCTCTTCTGCTCCAGCAATTCCTCATATATAAGCATCATTAGAATATCCTTTGTGGTAGCTCCAGGACTGCATTCTAAGTCCAACCTTTCCATTAAGCCTCAGACATTGGAATCTATGTTTAGATGAATCCTTTCTCCCCCTCAGGTCCTAAACACATTTAGTAAGAAAGATTATTCATTTATTCCAAGGGCAACTGCAACCATGTGGGCTTCCTCCCTCACCCCATCTGAAGGATCCCCTTTTTCCTTCCCCAACACTCATAGGCTTTACTTTTTCAAAGAAACAGAACAAAGTTCTCAAGGATCCGATGTGTCATAGAAAAAAAAATGCTAACCAAGGAAAACAACTTGTTTTCCCCCTTTTCTCTCTGATATTAAATATAGACGGGGTGGGATCCGAACGGTCTAACTACCGGTTTGGTGATTTTACATTTTGCGCGCACGTGTGTATCATCGTCATCTAGCTGCCTGGACAACTGAGCAGCACTGCCCGTGGATGCACAGTGGTTGAAAAAGCTCTTTTTTCCTGCTTTTTCAACTGCAGCTGTGTTACGCAAAGCAGCTGCGGTTGAAAATGCAGGAAATAAAGGTCAGGTAAGAGCCCGGGTGGGCAGGTGGGCCAAAACAGCAGCAAATATAGAACTGGTTCTATGTATGCTCTCTGTTTTCTGCTTTTCAGAGCAACCAGTTCTACAGAAGTGGACAGAACTGGTAGAATCCCACCCCTGAATATAGGAGGTCTTACTCGGAAGCCATCTACTAAAGTTGTAAGGCGAATTGCTCTTGTATTTTTTTTTCTTACTTTGAATACCTGAAGATCTGCAAAAGAAATCTAACCAAATCTAGGTATTTTCTACGTTTGTCCTGTTGTATCTTTGAGAAGAAAAAAACCCTAGGTATTTTTTCCCTAACTTTTTTTAAATGGAAGAGGCTTGGAACAGGTTTTACATTCTACAAGCTACTGAAGAAATCCATTTATTGCTAATACATCTGCCTGACATAAACAAACCTCCTCATGTTGATTGGATGGATAAGCCTCACACTGGTGCTAGACAGAACAGGACCTGGAGGGTTGCCTGGTGCCAGACAGCTCAATGTGTTTATTTCCTGTGTGTTTTAGTTGGGGCTACACCATAGCAGGGAAGGGGATTGGAAGGAATGCAATAATTTCAATCTGTTAGGCTCGTCAAAGAAATGCAAATTTATTCTGTGTGGCAGTTTGTCATATACAGATTTCTTCTGCCACACTGCACCTTTTGTTAGCTCCTTCAGGTAACAGTCCCAACACAGAGAGAATTAAAACAAATTAGGAAACTATGAAATCAGGAAGGTATTTTTCTTCCTTCTCTGCCATTCAGCTGCTAGAGTCAATTTGATAGTATTTGTTAGAGGAACACATTTCACAGGGACTGGAAATTAATTTAGAAGTCAGAGTCATACAGAATGTTAATAAAGGTGAACAGCCTTGTGTGCATTGGCCTTTACATCGGGCTCTCTGTCTATTTCAAGGTCAACATCTTCAGTTACAGACATTAAATGAGGGGAAAATTAATGTAGGTAATTTTCAAATTATTTCCCTAATCATCATTAGAGGATTAGATACATTTAGGATTAGTCACTATTTTGCAATGACTTCCCATGTAAATAGTTATAATGCTTTTGGTCAGATGGAGATTGCACGTTTTCTCCTCCTTTCCTATATTCATAGCTTTGAGGTCCTCCAGGATTCTTGCTGTCGGCCAAAGGCTTGAATGCTTGCAAGCTTTCTGACACCTTTGCTTGGTGCATCTACATTTTGTTGTCACTTGTCACTGCTCCATTAGCTCTTTCTTCAAGGTGCTCAGTTATGTAGTCACAACATCTAGAAAACCATCAAGCTTAGAAACCATTTAAACATCAACACACTTGCATGGCGCCAGTGATGTCTCGTGTGAATGATAAAAGCAGGGAATTCTGGTAAGGATGAGTGCCACAATTTTTGTCTTCAGTAGCAGAGAAAGCTTTGGCCAATTTTAGACATATCTTGTCACAAGATTTGGTGACTAGTTTAGATGTAGAGGTTAATGTAGTATTAGACACAACTCAGATAGTTTTAGGCAAATTCAGTGCAGTCAAGTCTATCATGGCCAATCTATTATCCACGCTGATGAAATATTTTATTCTTTACTGGATATAATTCTAATTGACTCCTTTGTATAAGGTGTTGTTTTCTGTCCCTCCCAGTGATATGGGCCAAAGAAAGAAGCCACTTAATTAGGACCTCCTACAGGGCTCAGGAACTTTCAAAAGATTCTGATGGGAACACATGAGAAAGTCTTCACTTTTTATGGCCCCCAGTTTATGAAAACTCTCAGGATATCAATTCAAGTTTCATTTCTCAATCAACTTTTATGTGAATAAATCCTGCCATGATTAATGTTTGTCTCATTTTGCTTTGATTACCTATCTTGTTCTGATTAGGTTCTTCTTTACCCCCACTCCATCATCATCATTCTTTTTACTAAAAATTTGTTTCCATCTATTTAGGTGTAATTGTGTCATCTGAGAACTCGGTCAATATGATATATTAAATTGCAGGTAATTTAAAGAGCTGTTTTATTTATGTATGTTTACCACAATCTTTACTCAGAAAGGTCGAGTAGTTACTGGTGAATAATGAGATGTGTTTCAGACTTACCGTATCAAATGCATGATACAAAAGGATAAAGGGAAGAAGGAAAATCAGTATAAATAAATCCAGAGTTTAATTCTACTGCCACTGGGTTATTAAAACAATCCCTGGGATGGAAATATTACAGTAAACGAGTCTGTACACTTTGCTTAATTAAGTTATTCATATTTTCTGGGCTCCAACAGTACATTCAATCATAAACCAAAGAGACTTGGTTTCACACAACACTTTGAGCAGCTAAAAGTAAGGCTGAAGCTAATTAAGTGCAGTGTAGTATGCAAATAAGAGCTATTATATCTGGGATGCAGAATTGCACACAATCATAAGATTGCCACAAAGAGGAAAAGAAAAAAATTCTTTGCTGCTATCTCCTGAACAGTTGGAACTTTACAGCTCTAGCAGGAATGGAACTTCTTAAATGACCTGGATAAAGTGTAGAATACACTCAGCCATATATAGGTAACAACTGTATACTATGCATAAAATAGTCTCTATCATGTAATTTTAGTGTTAGGTAAAGACCCACGTCTCCATTTTCCATCCAACTTCCCTTATCCGAGCTGTTTTTCACTTTGCAGGATCCAATCTAGTTTGGTCACAAAGGACCAGAGGTTTAGTCATATGAGCTTCCAGACTCATGCTGGAGTCCATCCTCAGGGAACTTCTCTCCAGCAGAGTGTATTGTTTGGGCTGTTCTGTGTGTGGTATTTATTTGGTGTTTGTTGTGTGTGGCTTTTTAGATGTTGATTCGGATGTTGGTGGCTGTCTATTAAGTCATTGGCTGTTGTTTCCTTGTGTTGTCAAGCCCTCATCTCCTGAGTATTTTATAAGCTGGCAATAAATTAGCACTCTGGTTGATGAGGGTCCCATTTTCCAGGCTTCAATCACTTTCCTGGCTGTTTTTGTGCCTGCTCTTCCAACAATCTTAATAGCTGCAAAATGTCCTTGTTTATTGCAATGTGAGGCTACCAATGAGTTAGTGTCTCCTTGTCTGACCTCTCATGTTTTTGCAATCTGGTGGCTAGCTTCCCCCCCTCCCCCATCCGTCCTACATAATTACAGAGGAAATCCATGCAGGGGTTCTGGTAGATTATACTGGACATCTCCCACCTCCAAGCATAACTTGTCCTCATACGGTAGGCCCTGGGCAGTGTGTGATACCTACTTGCAGATCTTGGAAGCTGCATTCAACTGCTGCCAAAATGTTTTTGATGTATGGCAGGGTGTGCCATGTAGTTGACCTTGTATTTTGTTTCTTCCTTTCTCTCCCCACCATTTTGCGCAGACATCTTGTACAAAATGATTATGGGTATCCATTATGCCTGAATTGTTCACATGGATATCTGCTCTCCAGCTGTTTGGCTTGCAGAGTACTAGAATGGTTTCTCACCCTGCCGTATATTATTCTGATGAAACTCTTTTTTGTGTGCCAGTAGATGGCTGCTGTTGAAATTTAGCATGTGTGCAGTGTTGGGGGCCTTGCAATAAACTGTGGTTTCTGGGCTTCCATCTTCTTGTCCATTGACAAGCACCTCCAGTTTTAAATTTACCTTAGTATCTAAAACAACTGGTAGGAAGGATTCTATTCTATTTTTTATTTATTTATAAACTTCTATAGTTATACCAATATAATATTTCCAGCAGAGAAACAGATGTGGTATTCCTCAGTTTCTTCTTTCTTTCTGCTGACCTCTGTGGATTCCTAACAAATAAGTATAGAAAGTTATTGAGTGCTTATAAGGGGAAAGGTGATTGATTAAAAATGCCATTCTCCTCCCTCCAATATAAGTCTCTCCTCATTTGTGGAATCTTTTTCACAAATCAAAGAAGTTGTTCCATTCATTTCTTAAAAAGCATGTCTTGATCTAGCTTCATGGACACTATTCCGTGATCCTTGGTGTTATGTATGTAAATAGTTGAATAAAGGCAAGCTTGGGGTAAATTGCAGGGTTCTGGCCCTGCACTTCTGATTGGGTGTTAAGCGGCTAGATCGGATTGGTCGGGTTCTGAGAATCCGATTGGCCCTTAACGAAGGACTCTTATTGGTACTGGAGCTTGCGTTTCACAAGCTCCTATTGGTTATTTCACATTAGCATTGCCTATACAAAGCAGAGTTGTTGTTATACAAGTTAGAAGTCACTATGCAATAAAGAGTTGAAAGTTCACCAACTAAGACTTGTCTCCATTCATTCTACCCATGCCTGAATCTATGACACTTGTCACATGAAAAGGGTGGAGAAAGAAAACTGAATATATGGATTAAATGAAGTATAAGGAGCAGTAACATAAATGGATAGTTTCAGAAATTAATGACTAGGTCAGATGGGTAATAAAATAATTAAACAAATATCCAGGAAGACATAATGATGTTTCATATAACCAAGAAATCTTATCCTTAGATCAGGTCTCCTTTAAATCACAGCACAGAATTCCCTTTATCCCTGTTCTAGGCCTAATTTATGTATTCTGGAGAGGAGGGGTAGTCTGTTTTTTGTAATGATAGTTTGGGGAATTCAATGCAATTTCCAAATGCCTAGAAGCTAAAGTAAAACCCTGTGTCTACATGATACTGCAGAATTAATTGCTCCCAGTAGATCTTTCCCTATCTCCCTTTTCTCTTTTTTATCTCCCATTTGTGATAGAAGTAGGCTTTCTGACTTCTACCTGACAAAATTGCTAGGTGATTCTGGGGTGGGAGTTGGGGAGGCAAAATGGCAACATTTTGCAAAACTTGACTCAAGTATAAGTTAGCCATTTAAATTGAAATAACTTTGGGACAGCTGTTACAGAATATAATACCAACACAATAATACATTAAGGACTAAGGAGATACATACATTTAATAGCTGCAACCCAAATTAAAACATAATGGTCCTTATTTCAATGGTCCTTATTTCCTCAATCACCTAGTTTTTGTAAATATTCAATGTCTGCTTTAATTATTCCAGAAACACACACAATATTATATTGAAATAAGGTTTTTTCAGGTGGTACTTTCCTAATGAATCATTCTGATAATGTTACGAATCACATAGTTTTATATATCAAGGTGAATCTGACCAAGAGGCCTGGTTCAAGGCATAGGCCAAGACTGCCAATTTTATCTAAATCCACATAGTTATGCCATAGATAAAACAACTCCATTTTCAGATGACATAAAGAAAGGCATATTCTCCTTTTCTGCTAACAGCCATATTGGAGTTGGAGAGAAGTTTGGTTCAGGATTCAGCAATGAACAGAGGAGAAAAAGAGATGTTTTGGAGAATTATACAGTCACTGGTCTCAGTTCTCATCTCAGAAATAAAAAGCTAGCATTGGGTCATTGAGCTTCATGTCCTGACAATTTTCAGGTTCAGATGGAATATATACATTTTTAGCTTTTAATATCTAAATCAATAGTTTATTAAACTGTTTCCATGACTAGAGGTGTCTGCATAGAGGAGTAAAAAATGTCACCATCTTGAGGATGCCCCTTAATTAATCAGATCTTATTTTACTTTTTGCTTATAAACATAAAATCAGTCTGAATATGTAACTTCATCAATTACATTAAATAATAATCTCTGTTATTAAAAGTGTTGTGTTAGTCTTTCGAGGCAAACCAGATTAAAGAACCTACTTCCTTGATAATTTTCTTGGCAAATTTCAGAAGTGTTTACCCTTGCCTCCTTCCTAGGGCTGAGAAAGTATGACTGGCACCCAGCTGACTTGATACCTAAGACAGGAAGGACTAAAACTCATCTGTAGTTTCTAGCCTGGTGTCTTAACCACTGCAATAAATTGTCTATTCATTTATATATTAGAATTGCAATAGCATATCCATTGATCTGGAAGCAAGTACCGTTCAGGTCAACAGAGTTAAAATTTAAGTGAGACAGAGATGTATCACATAAAGTACTCTACTTTAGGTATATGTTGTGCAGCAGCCAAATTTCCAAGCTGCTCATTTCATTTTTGAAAGAAAACACCAAGCTCTATAAAGAGTGAAATTATATTTAATCTTATCTCATACTGTTCAAGAGAGAGAGAAAAAGTTTTGTAAAACAAGTTTCTAAGTTAGCTTGAATACAGTGTTTCAGATTCCTTGCATATCAAACATCAAGTAGCCTGGATAGCCAGGCTCTTGGCTGAACTCCAGGCATCTTATTATATACCATGAAAAGCAAATGTCAGCCTGCCATCCCTTATGCCTATAAATTAAATGCTTCTTTCATGAACAATTTCAATGGAAGTATTTTACAGTTGGCACGCAAATGTTTTCTCGGTTGTGCATTTGTAAGTAGTATATCCTTGATGGCAAGTCAACTTTCCATTTTTAATAACAAACTTCATAAATTCCCTTTCCTCCTCTTCCCCCCCCCCAACCTTTCCTCCTTCTGTCTTTATCAAAAGTTGAGAGGAAGAAAGTGGTTTCCGTGTTAGCTTTCATCCTAGAATTCCAATGTATCTCAGGAAGAACCAGGCTCTACAAACTGTCCAACTTCCCATTAAATTGATCAGAATAGTTGAAGCAACCCAGTCCTTGTTTCTGAGAAGCTCATACTAGATAGAAAAGGAAGAGTATAGTTTCCAATATGACCCTCAGACAACAATTACCAGAACATCAGTCAGATTTTTTTATCTGTCTCATTAGGACTGACAAGATAGCCATGTTTTGGAGCCTACTGATATCCAGAAAGTAATGTAGTTGGGCCCAGAAATTGGGCTTTTTGTGTCACAGTGCCTGTCCTTTGGAACAGTGTAGCCCTATGATTAGACTGATCTCACCCTTGCCAGGTTTTCAGAAAGCTCTTAAGACTTGGATCTGGTCGCAGGGGTCAGGAGACTAATTGGAGTCTGTATAATTTTGTTTGGTTGGGTTTTTGGATTGGAGATTGCTCTCAAATGCCATTATAGATTTCTTTATGTATGTTTTGTTTGTTGATGCTTATTTTGCATTGTGTTACTACCATACGACACAGTAGTATTGGGAGCACTGAAGCACTTCCAGGTTAAAGGGATTAGTTGGTGATAGCACTGTTGCCTGGGAGATGCCCAATTTGGGGTTCCTTTCATGTTGCCTGTTAACCTGCCCACCAGTGGTGGGATTCAATTTTTTTTACTACCGGTTATGTGGGTGTGGCTTGGTAGGCATGGCAGGGGAAGGATACTGTAAAATCTCCAGTCAGAGGTGGTATTTGCCGGTTCTCCGAACTACTTAAAATTTCCGCTACCAGTTCTCCAGACTGGGTCCTCAATACAAACCTGGTGATTGTCGGATCAGCGTCCTCACCATTCTCCATTGAATTGAACTGTTGTAGCAGCTCAAAGTTGCTATGGGAAGATAATGTGCATATAAATCAAATTAATGAAGTAATAATAAATACCCAGTTCCAGCAACATAAAGGTTATGGCCAGGTTCAATCCCCAACTTGCATATTTTAAATAGTTTAATTGGTGTCATTATTTCACCACTAAAAGTGTCCTATAATTGCATCAGTGAAACTATAGCACTGATGATTGTACCATGGTTTATGCTTTAGGTGTCACAAGAATGAGGCTGGGGCTGTATAGAGCACCATTGGCTGTATACTGTTGCTGCTGTTTTAGAAGGAGGAAAATAGCAATACAATGGCACTTAGACTTATATACCACTTTCCAGTGCTTTCCAGCCCTCTCTAAGTGATTTAGAGTCAGCATATTTATCTATCTATTTATTTTGTCAAGCAATTATAAGATAACAGGTATAAGTATAAACATAGTTATGGATACATGAAATGGATACATATAAGAAAAATAAAAAAACCCAATAGGACAGGGATGGTAGGCACCTTGGTGAGCTTATGCACGCCCCCTACAGACCTCTTAGGAAAGGGGTGAGGTCAATAGTAGACAGTCTAAGGCAGGGGTTCCCAACCTGGGGTGCTCGCACCCCCTGGGGATGCAAGACAATATTCCAGGGGGTGAAAAGTCCAGGTAAATAATAGGATATTGGCTATATGTTGGCATTTTTATTTATTATTTATTTCAGGGGGTGCAAGGTTCGAGTGAAATTTCTTTAGGGGTGCAGGGCAAAAAAAAGGTTGGGAACCACTGGTCTAAGGTTAAAGTTTTTGGAGTTTGGGGAAGAAACCACAGAGTCAGGTAGAGTATTCCAGATATTGACTACTCTGTTGCTGAAGTCATATTTCCTGCAATCAAGTTTGGTGCAGTTTACTTTTAGTTTGTATCTATTGTGTGCTCTTGTGTTGTTATGGTTGAAGCTGAAGTATTCATTGACAGGTAGGACATTGCAATGTATAATTTTATATACTATACTTAGATTGGACCGAAGGTGGCATAGTTCTAGGTTTTCTAGGTCTAGAATTTCAAGTCTGGTGGCAAAAGGTATTCTGCAATGCAAAGAGGACTGGAGAACTCTTCTTGTGAAATATTTCTGGACTTTCTCAACTATGTTAATATGAGATATATAATGAGGGTTCCAGACTGATGAGCTGTATTCAAGTATTAGTCTAGCAAATGTTTTGTATGCTCTGGTTAGTAGTGTGATATAACCAGAGAAAAAGCTACATAAGATTAGGTTAACAACTCTTAATGCCTTTTTGGCTATGTAGTTACAGTGGGCTCTAACACTTAGATCATTAGAGATGAGAACTTCCAGGTCCTTGACAGAGTTTGGATCATCAATAAGGTCTTGACTATTCAGCTTGTATTTTATTTTCTGATTTTTTTTGCCAATATGTAAGGCAGAGCATTTATTTGTTGAGATTTGAAGTTGCCATTTGTTTGACCATTCTGATACATAGTCAAGGTCTTTTTGAAGGGTAGCAGTATTGTCTGTGGTGTTGAATAGCTTTACATCATCAGCAAAGAGAACGCAGTTGCTCTTAATATGATCACATAGGTCATTTATGTAGAATATGAAGAAAGTAGGTCCTAGAACACTGCCTTGGGGGACACCACTGTTGAAAGGTACAGAATTTGAGAAGACGCTCCCAATTTTGACCATTTGTTCTCTGTTTGACAGGAATGCTTCTATCTAGTTATGTAGGTGCCCAGGGATACCATAAGTTTTTAGTTTTAGGAGTAGTTTGTCATGTACCACTGAATCAAAGGCTTTACCGAAGTCTATGTAGATTGCGTCTATTGCTTTGTCCTGATCGAGTTGTGTAGCCCATATGTTTCTGCAGTGTAAGAGTTGCAGATTACAGGATAGTTTTTTTCTGAAACCAAATTGTTTATTTGAGAATAGGTTGTTTGTCTCTAAGTGGAGGATAATGGATTAGTTAATAATTGATTCTATGACTTTACAGGTGATGCAGCATAAAGAGATTGGTCTGTAATTTTCAACTAGGCTGGGCTCTCCCTTTTTGAAGATGGGGATGACTGTGGCTTGAGACCATCGATTTGGCAAGGAGCTGGTCCTGAAAGATTTTTCAAAGATTATGCTTAGAGGTTCCGCTCTGGCAGTGGAAAGCTTTTTTAAGAAGTAGGCACATATTCCGTCCGGTCCAATAGATAGAGATGGTTTTAGATTGCATAGTGCTTTTTCAATGTTGTCTTCTGTGAAATTGATATGTATTAGATCATTGTAGTCATCTGTGGTTTGACTAGGAAATACTGGACATGATGCATTGCTGTTTACAAATACTGAGCCAAAGAATGTGTTAAAGAGGTTGGCTTTAGTGGTGTCGTTGTTGCAGTCTTTACCATTTGGTCCTTTCAGAGGTGGGATGGACCTTGAGCAGGGATGGGATTCTACCAGTTTGCACCTTTTCGTAGAACTGGTTGTTAACATTCTAAGCAGTTCAGAGAACTGGTTGTCAGAAGAAATTACTGGCCTAGTTCTGAAAGGAAGGCAGGAAGGAAATATTTTGGAGTTGCTTACAGAAACTTCCTCTCTGTTAACCCTTATTACATTCTTGGCAGGATTAAACTTCCTGTCTCAGGAACTTCTCTGGAGTTTTTTCCCCTCCTTTGCTGGTATTTTGATTGTCTGGAGTGACCATTCAAAGTTACAATGGTACTGAAAAAAGTGACTTAGGGCCACTTTTCATACTTATGACTGTTGCAGCATCCCCACAGTCATGAGAGGCCAGGTGAGGAGATGTGTGCCTCAATGTGAGTGAAATTGAGTTGGCCACATTCAGCCAATAACTTAACCACCAAGCCACACCCACCAACTTAGCCATGCCCACAGAACTGGTTGTTAAAAATTTGAATCCCACCCCTGACCTTGAGTCTTTTAGTTTTTGTTTACAAAATTGCCCAAAACAATCTGGGTCCTCATTTTACCCACCTCAGAAAGATGGAAGGCTGAGTCAACCTTGAGCCTGGTGGGATTCAATCTGCCAAATTGCAGGCAGCCATGCAGTCAGCAGAAGTAGCCTGCAGAACTGCATTCTAACCACTGCACCACCATGACTCCTAAAGTCATTTTAAAAATGATTTCAAAATACTCTCGGGGTAATCTGCTGCCTATTTACGAAACACGAAATTATGGTCATACATCTCACTTAGCCATAGGTGATCTGCCTCTTTAATTTTTGGCATCCTTCATTGTATAAGCACAGACAAATTAGGGTTATACTATAAACCATGGTTAAACTGTTTTATAGTTTGATGCATGAATCCAGGCAAAGAGTCTCATTCTTTCACATGTGCATAACCCTCATCAATTATAGCCCTTTTTATGTTAAAGGAATCTTCACTTTGGCACAACCCATTGGGCTAATTTAAAACTGATAGGTTTGAGGTCAATGTATGCCTTTCACTATTTTAACTGTTACTTACAATATGGGAATGAATTATAATGGTGCACATTGTTTCAGTGAAACTCTCTTGACATCTGGGTCTGAAAATTTAGTTTAGTGCAGTGGTTAAGGCTCCAGTCTAGAGACAAAAGGCCACATATTCTAATTCTGCCTTAGGCAAAAAGCCAGCTGGATGATCTTGAGCCAGTTGCTCTTTAGGTCCTAGGAAACAGGCAATGGCAGACATACTGGTAGTAGAAAATCTTGCCAAAAAAACTGCAGGGATTAAAACTGCAGTCCAGGCATACATTCAGGAATGAGAGTGATTCAAAGGTGTCCCTTTGTGTGTGTGTGTGTGTGTGCACAGATACACACAGATACAAACACACACTTAAAAATGCAGAAATTGATTCTTATTCTTCATTTTTAGAAAATATAACAAGAAATGAATGCCAATGAATACCAAAATTAGATGACAGCTATAACCTTTAGTTGATAGCCATTTTGAGACATATGAATAAATGAGAACCTTCATTTTGTGAGAACCCTGTAAGAAAAGGCCTTCAAATAAGCATTTTTTAAGCATAGGTATATTCATAAATATATATGAAGAATGAGTAATACATCTAAACACATGTTTGATTGTTTATGATGAAATAGTGAGAGAATTAGTGAAGTATACAAAAGTCGTAAGAAATTCTGATCAGAGACAAATCAGTTTTAGTAGTGTCAAGAGTAGAAAAATGGACTTGGAAGGGAAAAAAATGTAAGAAACAAGAGTGAAAACAGAGTAATTGTAATAAGAGCAAATTCTACACAAAAAAATATCAAAAAGTAGATTATTTATCCCAAAAGGATGAATGGAAAATGTCTGGAAAGAAAGAAGTTGTGAAAGTTGTTTGAAACAAAATGGAAAGAATTATGCTACAGTATGCCAAAGAAAGATGTGGAATTACATTAAAGGAAAATATGAAAAAAAAGGATGCTTGGTGAAAGGATGATGGTCAAAAAAGCTGTAGATGAAAAAAATAATGCATATGAAAGAATGATTGCTTCAAAAAAAAAGAATGAAAGGTATAATTGTATAATGGGATAAAACCTTCCAAGAATATAGTCAAAGAGATTAAAGGCAGAGTTTTAAAGTTTAAAAAAGGCAAAAAAAAAGTAGAACAATTGAGGAAATAAAAAATGTTTTAGAAGTAGGCATAGAGGCTAAACATGGAGCCTTCAGGTATGTGAATAGAATTCTGATCAGAAATGTTATGTACGCCGGCTGGAAGAAAGCTCGGGAGTCAGTGACTGGGTTTTCAGCTCTTTATTTGTCCCGAGATCGACTCGGGGTTTAGAGGGTCGGCAGCGGCTTATATTCTCTGGCCGCACCGGCCGTGGCCAATGGCACCACTTTGAATCTCCCGCGATTAGTTTCCACCAATCATGGGGATTTACTGCAGGCCAATCAGTGCGGCTTGCTTGGCCAATCTGGTTGTCATGCGCCCTGACCAATCAGGGCATGGTATTTACAAGTATGTTAATGGATAATACAGAACAAGAAGTTTACAAAAGGAATCAATGTGAATAATCTTATTGTTCAGGGCATTATGCCAGGCCACAGAGGTGTATGGTTTTCTGTGTCTGCATGCCTGGTTGCCAAGGAGTAAAATTCCAGGCTATAAATCTGTCATAGGCAACAGATAATGGGTATTTTATTTATAAAATTTACTAACACCCATCTTACCTCAAAGCAATTCTGGGCAGCTTACAATCATAAAAAATAAAAACTGTACAAAGATAAAACCATAAATTAAATACTATACAAAGCAAATATCACAGTCCATTAAAAGATGGAGTATAGTTCTAGCACAAACTAGATAAAGTTAAAAACAAGCTTTCAACATGCTGCTATATTTCTTTATAAGATAATATGATGGAGAGGCAAAAGTGTGCATTAGGGGTTTCTTTCAAAGTCATGTGGATAGTTTCGGGGCCATTTTGACCTTTATAATCCCTTTTCTGCCACTCCCACCCACCCAAAAAAGTTCTGAGATAGGTGGAATTTAAGAAAGGAAAAGGTGTTTCAATTCATACTACTTCAAAATGGAGGCTAGGTAGTTTTATTCAAGCTATAACATCTCTGATTGTTGTGAGCTCATTAGATGCTTAACAATGCCTGCCTGCCTACCTATGGATGCCAATTAGGCTGCATCTCTTCTTGCAAGGACAGTATCAATTGATTACATTAGATACAGTGACATGATTCTTCAAAGGTGCACGTTGTATGCATGTGAAGAAGTACATTTGAAAGAAAGATGCCACATGTGTGATGTAACTGCAAGCAAGTCCTCAGCAAGTAGCTACGATACAAACATTTTATTAAGCTAAACTGGGTTTTTTTCTTTTCAAATAGAGCTAGTGTATATTGGAGGTGGAGGCCCTTTGAGAGCTGTATGCAACAAAATTCCATTTTAATGTATGCCATTAGTATACATTCAAAGTGACAATAAAGTTATTCTAAATTCTACATTCTAAGCAGACTCTTGACATGGGGAAAAAATTAAATATGTCAGACAAACTCTGCACAGTGAAACAAACAGAACATTGATTATATTCTTCATCAGCTCCTGCAAAATAGAATTTCATATTGCATGTCAGATCTCTACTTTTCCCTGCTTGTTAACATACATTTTATTGTGAAAGGTATTAGATGCCAGCTTTCCCCTATATTTGATTATAGCTGATAGCAATCAAGGTAATTTTACTGCCAATAGCAATGATGCCAGAAATAACATAATTTAATAGCATGCGGTTAAGGTCTTGTTTATAACTACTCTCTACACTCTGCAGTGATCATACAAATAGCTAATATCTAATGTCCTGGATTCATTTTTTAACAAATATTGACATTGCTTGAGTGAGGTCTGATGGAACTTACAATCTTGTCAGGAAACAAATTGTTGCATTTAAAAATAAAAGTCTTTTTATTACAATATTCTGAGGTATGTTGTTGTTAGAAAAGATCTGGTTGTGCTTTTAAACCTAATCAAAGACAACTACAATGTTGTCAGATAGCATGGAAAGATAGGGTAACAAAATTAAAATAATTTAAAAAGTAACACTATTAATGTTTTAGGAATAGGAACTGACTAAGGACTCAACAATATACACTTAAAGTCCAACTTTAATTCCAACCATAGACACCTGAATTCCACTCACATTAAATGAGAGAGACTGGTTATTTTTCTTAAAAAACAAAGCTGATAAAAAATTGGAGCAGGGAAAAAGAGCTTTTCCAATATTGCTGCTTGTCCTGATCATGGGTAGTGTTATGTTCTGTGCGTGGCGCAAGAAGCAGAGACGAGTCGACGAACAGTGAACTTCAACTCTTTATTTAACATGGTGCAACAGCTCTGTGAACGGCCTCAACAGCCCCCTTTATATAGGCAAGCTCTTGGGTATTTAGCCAATGAAAACACAGGAATGCTAGCTCTTTTTAACCAATGAGAAGGGCTCGTTAATAGCCAATCAGATTCTCCTGAACGGACCAATCCGATATCGCTATTATCGGCCAATCAGAAGTGCAGGGCCAGAACCCTGCACTTTGCTTTAAGGTTTCAACAAGCTTTATTCAAACACTTTTATTAATTCACAACACCCGTTCCCCCCGGGTTCCGTTTAAGGGGTGCGGTAAGGTTGTTTTGATTGTCTATTTGATTTATGCTGTCCTCCCGGTATTTGTCTAGAGTCTTGTTGGGGTAGGACATTATCTGGTGAACAGGGTGCCTCTGATTCTGTATTTAAACTTCCGTTCCCATTAATGTCCTCGATATCTCTTTGAGGCGAGTTAACCCCTGTCCCCGATCCTTCTTCATAAATTGAGTCTGAGCGGTCGTTTGTTCCGCTTGTGTCTTCTGCCGTTTCAAACTCAGCCTCCATGGCATCTCCTCCTCCCTCAGTTTGGAAATCACCGGAATCGCAGACCCCCCGACTGCAGCCTTGAATGCAGCTGATCAATATGGCGCTTCCATATTCTATCATCGCGACATTTCACTCGGTATGATCTGGGTCCAGTTACTTGGATTACAGTTGCCTTGACCCACAATGGGTCGCCATAAAAGTTTCTCACGAAAACCAAGTCGCCTACCTGGAAATTTCGGCATTTCCCGCTGGATCCGTGTGGTTTTTCAGGTTCGTACGATGGGTGTAGTCGGTCCAGGTGGGAGCGGAGTTTCCGTCCCATCAATAACTCAGTGGGAGTTTTGTTGGTGACGCTGTGTGGAGTGATGTGCTGCAAAAGGAGTATCCAGTTAATCTTGTCTTCGATATCGCCATAGTCCATTTTATGTAGAGTTCTTTTGACGAATTGTACCATGTGCTCAGCCCTTCCATTAGCCGCAGGGTGTGCCAGTAAAGTTAGCGCATGGCGAATACCACGGTCCGCCAGGTACTGTTCAAAAGAAAGCGCGGTAAACTGGGGCCCGTTGTCGGATGCCAGAACGTCCGGTAATCCGTGTGTTGCAAATAATCTGACCAATTTCCTGATGACCAATTCGGTTGTTGTATTTTTCATCTCATGGATTTTGAGCCAGTTTGAGTAGGCATCCACTGTTAATAAAAATGTGTGTCCATTCGTAGGTCCCACAAAGTCCAGATGAATACGGGACCATGGTCCCCTGTGTGTTTCCCATTCTGTTGGGGTTGCTTTCGGTGGGGCATTGCTGACTTCCTGGCATTTGGAACAAGTCTTTACCTAGGCTTTGATCTGCTTGTCTATGCCTGGCCACCACGAATAGCTTCGTGCGAGTGCTTTCATGCGCACGATGCCAGGGTGGCCATCGTGCAAGGTTCTCAGTACCGCTTGCTGTAACCACTCTGGGACAATGACTCTATCACACCAAATGATGCAGCCCTTCTGGGAAAACAGTTCCATCTGTCGACTTTTGAAAGGGGCGTAATTGTCAGGGATTTGGTCCAATGGCCATCCACGTTCTACCCAACTGAGGACACGTGCTAGAACAGAATCGCGTTTAGTTTCAATCGCGATATCGCGAGCTGTCAGCGGCGGTTTTTTGAGTGTCTCGATCTGCAGTGTTGTGACGGTCGGAGCAGGGTCGTCAACGGTTTGTGGAAGCGGTGCATGGCTTAATGCGTCAGCATGGGGAATGGCTTTCCCCTGGCAGTGTTGCAACTTATAATTATAGGCAGCCAAGAATTCTGACCAGCGAGTCATTCTGGGAGATAATATATAAGGGGTTGGTTTATCTCCTGCTATTATTCCCAGTAAAGGTTTGTGGTCAGTTATTATAGTGAAAGCTTGCCCATAAATATATTCATGAAATCGTTTAACAGCAGATACAATAGCAAGAGCTTCCTTATCGATTTGACTGTAATTGCGTTCTGCTTTTGACAGCATTTTTGAAAAGTAGGCAACAGGGGCTTCACTTCCGTTTGGTAAAACGTGGCTCAAAATGGTGCCCACTCTGAAAGGCGATGCATCACAAGTAACAGTCAAAGGCAAGGTCTCATTATACTGCATCAAAACAGTGTCGGAGGTCAATAAGTTTTTTACTTGTCGAAACGCCTGTTCCTCTTGGTGCCCCCAAACCCAGGCTGCTTTTTTGTCTAGTAAATGATGTAGGGGTTTGGCTACGGTTGCCTTGTGAGGCAGGAAGACATTATAAAAATTGATAAGGCCTAGGAACGCTTGGAGATCCACCTTATTTCGGGGTCTTGGGGCGTTTTGATTGCCCTAAGTTTGCTATTGGTGGGGTGAATGCCCTGTTTATCTATTAAATATCCTAAAAATTCTACTCGATCAGTACATAGTTGACACTTGTTTTTCTTAACTTTGAGACCCGAGTCTTTAAATCTCTGAAGAACCAACCCCAGGCGCTCCCTTAGTATTTCTTGAGTTGGAGCAGCAATTAAAATGTCATTAAAATAGGGGACAACGCCTTTTATCCCTTGTAATAGTCTTTCCATCAAACTTTGAAAGATTCCCGGGGCCACGCTTACTCCGAATTGGAGTCGGTTACATTTAAACGTGCGTAACGATCGTTTGAGCCTCTGCCATTTTTCTGTCTACAGGCAGTTGTTGGTATGCCTGGGCTAGATCTAGTTTAGCGAAGACTTTTCCACCCCCCAGGGAATGGAGAAGGTGTTGCACCACCGGTACTGGGTAAGTGTTTTGCTGCAGGGCGTGATTCAGGGTGGCTCGGTAGTCTCCACAAATTCTTAACGATCCATCCGGCTTGATGGGTGTCACGATTGGGGTTTCCCAGGGAGAATGGTCGGTTGGTTCTAACACCCCCTGGGCTATTAATTTATCAAGCTGCTCATCAATATTTGGTTTAAGGGCGAATGGGACTCAACGAGGCTTAAGGCGGATGGGAGCTATTTCGGGGTTGAGGTTAAATGATATCGGGGTCCCCTTGTACTTACCTAGTTTGTCTGCAAAGACGTCCTGGAATTCTTGGATGAGAGCCTCTTCCCAGTCATTGCTGCTGGTTTGGTGAATGCCGGCTACCTCAATTCCAAGTGGAGCGAACCATTGGAGGCCTAACAAGCTAGGCCGGTCCCTGTTGACTACAGTCAAGGGTAGAGATGCAGTACAATTTTTAAAGGAGGCACGGACTTGGCTGGATCCCACAACTGAAATTCGATTCCCTTGATAATCTTTGAGTATGATTCTTTGGAACAGGAGGTCTTGTCACCGGACGGTAGGGATGAGTTGCTTGAGAGTCTTCCAGGACACCATCAAAAGGGACGATCCTGAATCGACTTCCATCATACAAGGCTGGTTTTTGATGGCCACCTTGACCCGGATCTTCTTGGCATCCAGTGATGAGGCGTGACCAATCATAAAAGTTTGGTGTGCCTCTTCTCACTTCGTTGAGTGGTTTAGGGGTTTGTTTCTGTAGGAGTGGTTGTTCCATTGGTGGTTCAAGGGTTCTCGCTTTGCAGGACGGCTTCCTGTAGATTGGTGGTAGTTAGCCCCCCTCAGGTTTTGGCTGGGTCTTTGCTTGCTTCTGCAGACCCGTCCGATGTGGCCTCTTTTCCCGCACACATGGCAGAGCGCGCCGAGGAATTTGCATTCTGATCGGGGGTGGTTTGCCCCACAACTAGCACATTGGTACTGCGATTTCTGGTATTGGTCTCGTTCAGACCGGAGCCAGTTGACCTCTTCTTCATCGCTTTCTGATGACGATTCGAGATCCTCGTGGTGGGCTGTCGTTGCCGGTTCTTCTAGGTGAGGTGAAACTTCGCTGGCGAGGTGGTGAAGTGGAGCGTGGGTGCGGCGCATTTGAGCAGCCGACTTCCTGGTTGCTTCTGCTGCAGTAGCGTCAGTGATGGCATCTGTAAGGCTGATGTCACCTTTCACCATCAGCTTACTCTGCACGCCTGGTGCATCTAGTCCCAGAACTATTCTGTCTCTCAGGGCTTCTTCAAGGTCAGCAAACCCACATAGGCCTCCTAGATTCCGAAGATCTGCTATGAAATCTGCAACGCTTTCACCCTTCCGCTGATCTCTCTGGTAAAATTCATGCCTTCTCATGAGCATTGGTACGGTCAGTATGGTGGGCCCTTAGCAGGGGTTCGAGGACGTCCCAGTCCATGGACTTCACTTCTGCAGGTTTCGCTAGTGCTTTGGCCATCTTGAATACGGTTGGCCCGCAATGAGTTAGGAATACCGCCCGTTTCTTCCGGTAGTGGCATCCTTCAAATTGTTGGTCTCCAGAAACATCTGGGAGCGATCCATATATGAGTCCCAGTCTTCTTGTGCCAGGTCGAATGGAGTGGGTGGTATGACGCTGCCGGACATAGTTCCGCCGTTGGTGCATTTCAGCCACATGCTCTGTTATCGCTCTGTAGTGTTCAGTCAGCTCTGACGTCTTCACATCCCACCGTCGTCACCAGTGTTATGTTCTGTGCGTGGCACAAGAAGCAGAGATGAGTCGACAAACAATGAGCTTCAACTCTTTATTTAACATGGTGCAACAGCTCTGTGAACAGCCTCAACAGCCCCCTTTATATAGGCAAGCTCTTGGGTATTTAGCCAATGAAAACACAGGAACGCTAGCTCTTTTTAACCAATGAGAAGGGCTCGTTAATAGCCAATCAGATTCTCCTGAATGGACCAATCCGATATCGCTATTATCGGTCAATCAGAAGTGCAGGGCCAGAACCCTGCACTTTGCTTTAAGGTTTCAACAAGCTTTATTCAAACACTTTTATTAATTCACAACAGGTAGTACGGCTAAGTTCTAGCTAGTCATCTAGTACTTAAAATAGCTAAATTAAACAATACTTCAAAGGTCATCCATTGCAATCCTTTACTAACACAAGGGTGCTTTTGGTGATAGACGGCCTTCCAGCCTCTCCTCAAGCTTTTCTATAGATAGAGAGGGAGTTGCCATCTTCCAAGTTGTGTCTTCCAACCATTAGAAATCTCGGCATCCATTAAACTGCAGCTCCTTGACCTACAGAAAGAATGAGTCTTCCTCTTTTAGTAGATGTGGAGTTAAAGACTAAAGGAATTTTGTTGTTTCCAGGATTATTAAATTACATAACTAATAAACTTCCTGGGTATTAGGAGAGTTTAAAACTGAATTCATCCTATCCATGCTCTGGTTACATCTAATGAGGATAATTATTACAGGGCTCAGCTATAATTCTCTATTGATTCTCTTGTGCATGAAACGCTTCTGCTGGCAAGCCAGACTGGAGAATTTCAACAAAAGACATCTTTAACTTATGTAAATATTATTAGGTTGAGGGCTCGCTTTAGCTAGCTTGCACACTACAAGCCCGTTGCTCCGGTGAGTTAAAATGAGATCAGGGAGGGAATGGAGAATGGCACAATGGAGGAGTGGGAGGAGGAATAAAAAGAGGACTTTAAAAAAAAATCAGTTAATTCCATCCTGTCAGCAGTGGATATTAAAGATTATGAGCTGGCACACTCAGTTATGTGTAAATCACAATAGCAGCACTGTTAAATTTTTATTTGATTTTACAGAGGTAGGCAAGATTCAGAATACAGGCTTGGTATCTTCTGCTGTAATTGCATCTGGCAAGTTGTGATCAGAGCTTTTGGAGGTATTTTCATATGAGAGAAAGGCCTTTCCCAAACATTTTAAAGCTCATGAGTGATTGACTTTTCTTTTTGAGTTCATTTGAGTCATTGTGCCTCCAGTTTATAACTATTGGTATCTTGAATTAAGCCTGATGGGGGGTGGAATTGCACGGTTTTAAGAATTCATGCAGTTAAATACAACTGGGTATCATATTCAGTCTGATTTCTATTTGTTTAATTAACAAACCATTCCTGTGCTGACTCTTTTTTCTTTTAAAACGGACCTCAAGATGGCATGCAGCTGTTTAACATTAAAAATTCAAACAGGACAGGGAAAAGCAACGAAAACTCATGAAAGTTTAAAAAAAAACCTAGGTGGCAAAGAAATTTTCATTCCATCTCTTCTGAAACAGCAGTGTCACTTCTGACATTTGACATCGCTTTCGAAGAACTTCAAATTAGCAAAGTTGAACTTCTTTCACATCTCTCTTGCTGGTGGAATAAAGAGCAGAATCCAAATTGATGAATAACTCCAAAAAGGAAATGGTAGCCTTCCAACTTAGCTTGATTTCAAGGCAATTAATGCATTACATATTTGATAATATATTGAATTAACCCTGAAAAAAGTTATGATACAGGTAGCCCTTAACTTTCAACAGGTCATTTAGTGGTGGTTTAAAATTATAACAGAACTAAAAAAAAAAGATTTATCACAGTTTTTCACACAACTGTTGCAGCATCACTTTAGGCATGTGATAAAAAAATTCAGATACTTGCCAACTGACTCGTATTTATTGCAGTGTCCTGGGGTTATATGGTCAGCTTCTGAGACCAAGAAACACCAATCTCAATTGTCCTGCTAATCTAATCAGTAGTAACCAGAGGTGGTATCCAGCAGGTTCTGACCAGTTCTGGAGAACCGGTAGCAGAAATTTTCAGTAGTTCAGAGAACCGGCAAATACCACCTCTGACTGGAGATTTTACAGTATCCTTCCCCTGCCACGCCCACCAAGCCACGCCTACAGAACCAGTAGTAAAAAAATTTTGAATCCCACCACTGGTAGTAATCTCAGAGTTTTAGAAAAACTTGTCTAAAGTTTTCAGGTTTCCAAGTCGGGCTTGACATTTTCTTTCTTTTTGAATTGATACTGAGAATTTCTACATTTCAAACTTGGTTTGTAACCCAAACTGTAATATAGCCTTAATTTTTCTGAGCTCCTACATAAAGCAACATTAGTCTTAAATACAATATAAGGATAAAGACATACTTTGGGAAGCTTGAGGGAAGGCATCCTGAACATGCTGTAATAAAAAAATTTCTGATGAAAATCATCTTGGCTACTTCATCCTCATTTGAAGTGAAGGCAGCATGCAGCATTCCAGCTTGAGCTGACCTTCATTACATCTTATTGATTATTTTCCCCTGTCTTCATGACTTATTTCCCAGCAAGGGATTTATAAACCAAATATTTGTACCTAACATAACTTCAGAGAATGTGGAACAGGTTGATTTGTATTTATGGAGAAATTATACCCCCAAATTACCTGCATTGACATTTACTACAGGCCTACTCCTCCTAAAACTTCAACCGAGCTTTGTAATTTTTATAGAAACTACATGGTGCAATTATTAGCCCCAAGACTTTCAATCTTAGAGGAATGAATTGGATTTTGCTTTCCCTGTACAAATGGGTTTACACCTGAAAGAGATTAGCTGGGGACACCAGTAGCTTGAAAACTTAAGCTCCAGTATTTGGTTTCCAGTTTTGCTCTGAAAGATATTCCAGGTGTTCTGATTAATTAGCAAGCGCAAGTGTCACTGGCCAGTGTGCAACAGCTGGTTGTGTGTATCACACCTTCCTTTAGGAATGGCTTCAATTAAGTCTAGTTAGCAGACATTTTCCAACATTTCAAAACATTTATGGGAACATGTAATGGAGATGATTCCAAAAAAAGAACAAATCCAAGATAAGTTAATGTTGGGAGAAAGGAAAAAAGATGCGTAGTTTTGAAAAAAGGTAAATTTACTGCAGGGGGGAGATGGAATGTAAAAAAAGAAATGTTGGTAGCAGATGGTCAAAGTTTCACTGCTTTCTATGTGGGTACAGTATTGATCTATGCTCAAAACAGTGGGTATTGATTGTGCTGCCTCAACTGCTATCTCTGTATTTTTTTTAACCACATTTCCAATACATGCCTCCCCTTCCCCTAATTGTAAGGTCTACTCATGGCTTGCCCAACCAAATGGAAACCTATCTTGGTGCCTTGGGTGCCCATTATTTCAAGGGGAAAGTCTGTTTTGTTTTTTGTCTAGCTAGATAAACACTGCTCAAAAAAATAAAGAGAACACTTAAACAACACAACGTAACTCCAAGTCAATCATACTTCTGTGAAATCAAACTGTCCACTTAGGTAGCTGTTATGTATGTAAATAATTGAATAAAGGCAAGCTTGGGGTAAAGTGCAGGATTCTGGCCCTGCACTTCTGATTGGGTGTTAAGCGGCTAGATCGGATTGGTCGGGTTCTGAGAATCTGATTGGCCCTTAACGAAGGACTCTTATTGGTACTGGAGCTAGCATTTCACAAGCTCCTATTGGTTATTTAACATTAGCATTACCTATATAAGCAGAGTTGTTGTTATACAAGTTAGAAGTCACTATGCAATAAAGAGTTGAAAGTTCACCAACTAAGACTGTCTCCATTCATTCTACCCATGCCTGAATCTATGACACTGGCGACGAGGGTGGGATTTGGAGACATCTGATCTTAAGGAACTTGGAAGAAAAAACAGAGCACGTGTAAAAAAAATGGCGCCACCAACGGAAGCCATGTCCGGCGGCATCGTACCACCCGCTCTGTACGATCCATCCCAAGAGGATTGGGAATCCTACATGGATCGCTTTCAGATGTTCCTCGAAACGAACAACCTGAAGGACGCCACACCAGCCAAGAAGCGGGCGCTGTTCCTGACGTACTGCGGCCCGGCTGTCTTTAAAATGGCTAAAGCCCTTGCGAAGCCTTGAGAAGTGAAAACAATAAGCTGGGACGACCTCGAACCTCTCCTGAGAGACCATTATGCGCCAACCGTACCCACACTCGTGAGACGCCACGAGTTCTATCAACGAAGCCAACGAAAAGGAGAGAGTGTGGCTGACTTCGTGGCAGACCTCCGGCACTTGGAAGGCCTCTGCGGGTTCACAGACTTAGATGAAGCATTGAGAGACTGCCTAATTCTGGGATTAGATGCACTAAATGTGCAGAGCAAGCTGATGGCGAAGGGCGACATCGGCTTTGTTGACGCCATCGCCGAAGCCACCGCCGCTGAGGCAACAAAAAGTCAGCAGCACAGCTACGGCAAAGCCGAAACCCCACAAACCCACTGACAGGTGACATCTCACCCAGCTCAGAAGGGCAGTTGGCAACAACGCACTACGAGAACCTCTCTTCGTCGTCAGACAGCGACGAAGAAGGGGTCCATTGACTGCGTTCCGACCGGGACCCTCGTCCTAAAACCTCACACCTTTGCGCTGGCTGCGGGGCAAACCATCCCAGGGCAGACTGCAAATTCCGCGACGCACTCTGCCATGAGTGCGGGAAACGAGGCCACATCGGTCGAGTCTGTCGCAGTTTACCGGGACCAAGCCCGGCCTCAAAGGGAACCAACTTTCGCCAATCGGCAGGAAACCGTCCTGTAAGGCGAGACCCAGCAAACCACTCCTACAGATATCGAGCGTTGCAGAAAGAAGAGGCTCACCATACTATCACTATAGGTCAGGCCTCGGCCCTGGACGCTAAGAAGATTCGAGTTACAGTAGCCATAGAGAACCAACCCTGCCACATGGAGGTCGATTCGGGATCGTCCCTCTCGATGGTGTCGTGGAAGACATTAAAGCATCTCATTCCTACCATCCAACGCCAAGACCTTCGAATGCAACGCCTTATTCTTAAAGATTACCAAGGGAATCGGATCCCTGTGGTCGGGTCTTGTCGAGTCCGCATCTCGTTTAAAAAGCATACGGCACACTTACCTCTAACGATCATCGATAGGGACAGGCCTAGTTTGTTGGGCCTCCAATGGTTTGCGCCACTCGGCATCGAACTAGCCGGCGTGAACCGAGTCAGTGATTGCGAGTGGGAGGAGGATCTTATGTCTGAATTCAGCGATGTCTTTGCAGATCGTCTGGGCGAGTATAAGGGGACCCCAATCTCATTCAGCCTCGACCCTAAGGTCGCCCCGATCCGTTTAAAGCCCCGTCGAGTTCCGTTCGCCCTTAAGGCCAAGATAGATGAACAACTTGGCAAACTAATTAAACAAGGGGTACTGCAACCCATTGATCATTCCCCATGGGAAACTCCTATTGTAACCCCCATTAAACCAGATGGGTCAATCCGAATCTGTGGGGACTACCGGGCCTTCTAAACCACGCCCTCCAACAGAACGCGTATCCAGTGCCGGTGGTGCAGCACCTCCTTCATTCCCTGGGAGGTGGAAAGGTTTTCGCTAAGCTAGATTTAGCTCAAGCCTATCAACAATTGCCCGTGGACGATAAAACAGCCCAAGCCCAAACGATAGTAACGCACAGAGGTGCTTTTAAATGTACCCGATTGCAGTTCGGGGTGAGTGTGGCCCCGGGAATATTCCAAAGTTGAATGGATCGATTGTTACAGGGAATCAAGGGCGTGGTTCCATATTTTGATGACGTATTGATTGCAGCTCCTCGTAAAAAAATTCTGCAGAATCGTTTAAAATGTGTGCTTAAAAAATTCCAAGAAGCGGGATTGAAAGTAAAAAGGGATAAATGTCATCTGTATACCGACAGTGTTGAATTTCTAGGTTATTGCATTGATAGGCAGGGTATTCACCCAACTGTGAGTAAATTAAGGGCGATTAGAAATGCTCCCAGACCTCGTAACAAAACTGATCTTCAAGCATTTTTAGGCCTTATCAATTTCTACAATGTGTTTTTACCGCATAAGGCGACTGTGGCTGAACCATTACACCGGTTATTAGATAAGAAAGCATTGTGAGTTTGGGGTTACCGAGAAGAAAAAGCGTTTAGAAATGTAAAAAAATTACTTACATCTGATTCTGTACTTATGCAATATAATGAAACATTACCCTTGGTTATAACTTGTGATGCCTCACCGTTTGGGGTGGGCGCTATTTTGAGCCATGTGCTTCCTAATGGAAATGAGGCTCCTGTTGCATACTTTTCGAAGACTCTATCCCAGGCAGAATGTAACTGTGGACAAATAGACAAGGAGGCTCTTGCAATTGTGTCAGCCGTAAAAAAATTCCATGAGTATGTATATGGAAGGACATTTACAATTGTAACCGACCACAAACCTTTATTGGGGATAATCGCTGGGGACAAACCAACTCCCTATATATTGTCCCCAAGAATGACTCGATGGTCAGAGTTTCTAGCTGCTTTTAATTATCGATTGTTACATCGACCGGGGAAAGCCATTCCCCATGCCGACGCACTCAGCAGAGCACCACTACCAGAGACCCTCGACGATCCGGTACCAACAGTATCGGCGTTACAAATCAAAACGCTCAACTCGCCTCCTATGACCGCTCGAGATATCACGAGGGAGACCAGACGAGACCACACCCTAGCACGAGTCCTAGGCTGGGTAGAGCGTGGATGGCCATTGGATGAGATACCAGATGACTTCGCACCATTTAAAACAAGACAGACTGAACTTTTTTCTCAAAAAGGCTGCGTTATCTGGGGCGATAGAGTCGTCATCCCAGAACGACTCCAAAAGATGCTGTTACAAATTTGCACGATGGACATCCCGGGATCGTGCGAATGAAGGCACTCGCGCGGAGCTACGCTTGGTGGCCAGGCATGGACCGACACATCGAGCGATGGGTCAAGGCCTGCACCAAGTGTTGTGTCCGCAAAATGACGCCAGGAGTCAGTGATTTCATACAATGCTCTTTATTTGAAAGATTGGAACCGAACCGGCGAAAGGAAAAAAGTCTGCGGCTTTTATTCCTTTCGCCGCGGCGGCCGCGGCCAATGGCAGCACTTCGAATCTCCCGCGCTCTGAACGAGCCAATTGCGGGAGATTCTTAACGAGCCAATTGGCGCGGCTCGCCTGACCAATTAGAAAGCCCCGCGCTTTGGCCAATCAAAGCGTGGGGATTTTGAGTATGTAAATTAGGACAGAACACCCCTCCCCTCTTGGTTTAGTCCTTACGTTGCGTAGTCACGTAGGTAGGCGGGGCTCCGTCTGGTCCTACTTGACCTGCGCAACTCAGTCGTAAGCGGGATCCCGGCCTGTTCGGTCGGGTTTTTGGTTGCTCCTGTTCCTGTGCGAACCGGCTGGTCGATCGGGCCGGTTCTTTCTCCGTGGCTCCCACCTGGGTTTCGCCACTCCCGCTCGGTCTTTCCGGGTCGGTCGAGCTGGCTTGGCTGTCCTTATTCGGTGAGGGGTCGCGATGGCTGCATCTCGGTAAGTACTGCTGGTTTATTTTGTCTTGTAATCGGTCACCCGGGTATTCCCTCCCCCCTTGGTTTGCGTTTTGGGAGGTGGGTTCGTTTGCTGTCCTCGAACTAAGTTGGTCGATGTGCCGTTTCCACGCTCGGCCGTCTGTTGTTTGAAGCTGGTATGAGCGTGGGCCTGTGGTTTGGGTGATGACGGCTGGGATCCATAGGGGGTCCCCCGTCAGGTTTTTGGCATATACGAGGTCTCCAGGTGCGAACGTTCGGTACTTCGTGCTTGAGTCTGGGGGCCGCTCTGGGTTATACGTAGGGTGTAACCTGTCGAGTGGGGACCTCAGCTTTCTACCCATTAGTAGTTCGGCTGGGCTTTTGTTGGTAGTGGTATTCGGGGTTATGTGTTGTGTAAAGAGAAGTCTGTTGATTTTCTCTTGGATCTCCCCGTGGTCCATTTTCCGGATGGTTTTTTTGGTAAATTGGACCATCCGTTCCGCCCTACCGTTCGCCGCCGGATGCGCCGGTGCTGTTAGTGCGTGGCGGATGCCCCTTTCCGCCAGGAACTTCTCGAACTCCAGGGAGGTAAACTGGGGCCCGTTGTCGGAAACGACGACGTCTGGGAGGCCGTGCGTTGCAAAGAGTTTGCAAAGTTCTTTGGTCACGGCCTCCGTGGTTGTTGTCTTCATGTCGCTTACCTCCAGCCAGTTGGAGTAAGCATCAACTGTTATGAGGAAGGTGTGTCCATTCGTGGGTCCGGCGAAGTCTAAATGGATTCTGGACCAGGGCCCCCTTGGTGTTTCCCACTCCAGGATGGGCGCTGTGGGTGGGCTGGGCCTAGTCTCCTGGCATCGCTGGCACCTAGCTACCCAGGCCTCTATCTGCTTGTCCATCCCTGGCCACCAAGCGTAACTTCTGGCCAGGGCTTTAGTTCTTACGATGCCAGGGTGCCCCTCGTGCAACATTTCCAAAACCTTCCCCTGTAGTCTGTCCGGAATGACCACCCTGTCACCCCATAAGATGCACCCCTTAAGCAACGAGAGTTCGGTTTGGCGGTTCCGAAACGTCTTGACGGACTCGTCGTTGTCTTTTTCCGGCCACCCTTTTGCTACCCAATGCAAAACCCGCGCCAGACGCCTGTCTTTATTAGTTTCCCGGGCAATGTCTGACGCGGTTATGGGTAGGTTGGGTAGGGTCTCGATGCTGAGGGTGGTCGTCGTTGGTGCTGGGTCAGAGTCGGATTCCGGTAACGGCGAGCGGCTCAATGCGTCCGCATGCGAGATCGTCTTACCCGGTCTGTGTATGAGTTCGTAGTTGTAGGCCGCCAGGAACTCGGACCACCTTGTCATTCGGGGAGACAGAATGTTCGGGGTGGCCCGGTTTCCTGCAAGGATGCCCAGCAATGGCTTATGGTCCGTTATAATGGTGAAAGGTCGGCCGTAGAGATATTCGTGGAACCGTTTTATGGCGGCAACTATAGCCAGAGCCTCTTTGTCCAGTTGGCTATAGTTCCGCTCTGGTTTGGTTAGGGTCCTCGAAAAGAACGCGATGGGTGCTTCTTTTCTGTCAGGAAGGGTATGGCTGAGGACGGCGCCGACGCCGAAGGGTGATGCGTCGCAAGTGACGGCCAGAGGTAGGGTCTCGTTGAATTGTATGAGGACGGCGTCGGAGGTGAGGAGGTCTTTAGTTTTTTGGAAGGCGGCTTGCTCCCGTTTCCCCCAAGTCCAGGTCGCCGCCTTGTCTAGGAGCCTATGCAAAGGCTCCGCCGCCGTTGCCTTTTGGGGTAGGAAAACATTGTAAAAGTTCAGTAATGCCAAGAATGCTTGTAGCTCAGTCTTTGATTTAGGGGTGGGGGCCTCTTTGATGGCCTTGATTTTTTTACTTGTGGGGTGAATGCCGTGCCGGTCTAGGAGGTAGCCCAAGAATTCCACTCGTTCCGTGCACAGTTGGCATTTCTCCCTTTTTACTTTAAGTCCCGTTTCTTTAAATTTAGTTAGGACCTCTCTCAGGCGGCTTTCTAGTTCGGCTTGGTTGGGCGCTGACACTAGAACGTCATCGAAATAAGGTACCACCCCCTTGATGCCTTGCAACAACCTCTCCATCAGGCTCTGAAAGATGCCTGGTGCCACGCTGACTCCGAATTGGAGTCGGTTGCACTTGAAAGCCCCCGGTGGGTAACGATGGTCTGGGCTTCCGCCGTTTGCTTGTCGACCGGCAACTGTTGGTATGCCTGGGCGAGATCGAGCTTGGCAAAGACTCTGCCCCCTCCCAGTGAGTGCAGTAGGTGTTGCACTATTGGTACGGGGTAGGCGCTTTGTTGTAGCGCGCCATTTAGGGTGGCCTTATAGTCCCCACAGATCCTCACCGACCCGTCTGGCTTGACCGGGGTGACTATGGGGGTCTCCCACCGGGCATGGTCTATGGGCTGCAATACCCCCTGTTTGACGAGCTTATCAATTTGCTCGTCTATTTTAGGTTTTAGGGCGAATGGCACCTGCCTAGGTTTCAGTCGTTTGGGGGGGACGCTAGGGTCTAGGTCGAATGAGATAAGGGGCCCCTGGTACTTGCCCAGGCTTCCGTCGAAGACTTCTCGGAACTCCTGGGCTAGTTGCTGTTCCCAACCGTCGTCGGCGACGTGATTGACTCCCGTGAGAGTGATGTCGAGTGGGGCGAACCATTGTAGTCCCAGCAAGCTTGGGCGGTCGCGATCGACGATCGTGAGGGGGAGTTGTTCGGTGTGCCCCTTATATGTCACGTTAAAGTTTTTGGTGCCAACTACCGGGATGCGGTTTCCCTGGTAGTCCTTTACAATAAGTTTTTGGCTGTCTATGTTCCTCCTTTGGAGGTTAGGCACCAACCGTTTTATCTCGTGCCATGCAATCATGGAGAGGTAGGACCTGGAGTCTACCTCCATTTTGCACGGCTGGCCCTCGATGTGAACCTCGACGTGGATTTTTCGGGCGTCGTCGGTGATGGCGTGGCCGATGGTTACCGTCTGGTGGGTCTCCTCTCTCCGCCGGTTGTCGCCGCCTCTCGAGGATCGTCCGGTCCGGTCCCATCGGCTGTCCGAGTGGCGCTCTCTGGGCCGGGGCGGTGAGCTTTCCCTTCTCCGGTCGTTTTGGTCCCATCGAGGTGGACTGCGGTTTTTCTTTTGGCGGCAAACCCGGGCGATGTGCCCCTTTTGTCGCAATGCCGGCAGATGGAATCGAAAAACCGGCATTCCGACCTGGGGTGGTCGCCCCCGCAACCGGCACAGTTGGTCCTCGACCTACGACCTCTCCGGTTCCGTTGGTCGCGCCCCGTCTGAAGTCGATGTATGTCTTCTTCGTCTTCGGACGTGCTGGATGCAGAGTGGAAATCGCCGTGGTGTGTGGTTGTTTCAGTTTTTCGTTCGGCCGACCTTGCCGGGTTGTTGTTTCCGCTGCGGTCCTTCGTGTCAGGTTTGCGCATGCTGTCGGCGGAAGTACGGGTTGCTTCTGCGGCTGCGGCTGCGGTGAGGGCGTCTGCTAAACTGATGTTGCCCTTAGCCATCAGCCGGCTCTGGAGCGCGGGGTCCCACAGACCGAGCACGAATCGGTCTCTCAGGAGGTTGTTCAGGTTATCAAACTCGCAGAGCCCCCCTAGGCGCCGCAGCTCAGCGACGAAGTCGCTCAATTTCTCACCCGGTCTCTGGTCCCGCCGGTAGAATTCGTTGCGCCGGATCAGGATGGGGACCTCGGGAGCGTAATGACGCCGAAGGATAGGTTCGAGGACGTCCCAGTCCATGGCGGTTGTGTCGGCGGGCTTGGCCAATGCTTTGGCCATCTGGAAAACTTCGGTTCCGCAATGGGTGAGGAAGACGGCGCGTTTTAGCGGGCCCGAGGCGTCCTTCATGCCGGTGCACTCGAGGTACATGCGGAAACGGTCGGAGAACGATTCCCAGTCCTCGGTGGCGGGGTTGAAGGGGGCGGGCGGTGCGATTTTTGCCATCTCGGTGCTTTGTCTGGCTTCCGTCGGACACGGGGTTCGGTTCAGGGTCTGGATCCCACCCTCGTCGCCAGTGTCATGTCCGCAAAATGACGCCAGGAGTCAGTGATTTCATACAATGCTCTTTATTTGAAAGATTGGAACCGAACCGGCGAAAGGAAAAAAGTCTGCGGCTTTTATTCCTTTCGCCGCGGCAGCCGTGGCCAATGGCAGCGCTTCGAATCTCCCGCGCTCTGAACGAGCCAATTGCGGGAGATTCTTAACGAGCCAATCGGCGCGGCTCGCCTGACCAATTAGAAAGCCCCGCGCTTTGGCCAATCAAAGCGCGGGGATTTCGAGTATGTAAATTAGGACAGAACACCAAGTGCCAACAAACCAGCAACGCACCACCAAAAGCTGCACCGACTGAATGGGAGACGCCACGTGGACCCTGGTCCAGAATCCACCTGGATTTCGCAGGGCCGATCAAAGGACAGACATTGCTGTTGACTGTCGATGCATACTCTAATTGGTTAGAAATTATACAAGTTAGAAGTCACTATGCAATAAAGAGTTGAAAGTTCACCAACTAAGACTGTCTCCATTCATTCTACCCATGCCTGAATCTATGACAGTAGCAACACTAATTGACAATCAATTTCACATGCTGTTGTGCAAATGGAATAGACAACAGGTAGAAAGCATAGACAGTTAGCAAGACATCCCCAATAAAGGAGTGGTTCTGCAGGTGGTGACCACCGACCACTTCTCAGTTCCTATGCTTTCTGGCTGATGGTTTGGTCACTTTTGAATGCTGGCAGTACTGTCACTCTAGTGGTAGCATGAGATGGAGTCTACAACCCATACAGCTCATCCAGGATGGCACATCAATGCGAGCTGTGGCAAGAAGGTTTGCTGTGTCTGTCAGCGTAGTGTCCAGAGCATGGAGATGCTACCAGGAGACAGGCCAGTATATCAGGAGATGTGGAGGAGGCTGTAGGAGGGCAACAACCCAGCATCAGGACCGCTACCTTCACCTTTGTGCAAGAAGGGATAGGAAGAGCACTGCCAGAGCCCTGCAAAATGACCTCCAGCGGGCCACAAATGTGCATGTGGCTGCTCAAATGGTCAGAAACAGACTCTATGAGGGTGGTACATCCACAGGTGGGGGTTGTGCTTACAGCCCAACACTGTGCAGGATGTTTGGCATTTGCCAGAGAACACCAAGATTGGCAAATTCACCACTGGCACCCTCTGCTCTTCACAGATGAAAGCAGGTTCACACTGAGCACATGTGACAGACGTGACAGGGGCTGGAGATGCCTTGGAGAATGTTGTGTTGCCTGCAACATCCTCTAGCATGACCGGATTGGCAGTGGGTCAATAATGGTGTGGGGTGGCATTTCTTTAGGGGCCCGCACAGCCCTCCATGTGCTCGCCAGAGGTAGCCTGACTGCCATTAGGTACTGAGATGAGATCCTCAGACCCCTTGTGAGACCATATGTTAGTGCGGTTGGCCCTGGGTTCCTCCTCATGCATGACAATGCTAGACCTCATGCGGCTGGAGTGTGTCAGCAGTTCCTGCAAGACGAAGGCATTGATGCTATGGACTGGCTCGTCCATTTCCCAGACCTGAATCCAATTGAGCACATCTGGGACATCATGTCTCGCTCCATCCACCAATGCCACATTGCACCACAGACTGTCCAGGAGTTGGGGGATGCTTTAGTCCAAGTGTGGGATGAGATCCCTCAGGAGACCATCCACCACCTCATCAGGAGCATGCTCAGGCATTGTAGGGAGGTCATACAGGCACGTGGAGGTCACAAACACTACTGAGCCTCATTTTGACTTGTTTTGACATTACAGCAAAGTTGGATCAGCCTGTAGTGTTTTTTTCCACTTTAGTTTTGAGTGTAACTCCAAATCCAGACCTCCATGGGTTGCTAAATTTGATTTCCATTGATAATTTTTGTATGATTTTGTTGTCAGCACATTCAACTATGTAATGAACAAAGTATTTAATAAGAATATTTCATTCATTCAGATCTAGGATGTCTTATTTTTATGTTCCCTTTATTTTTTTGAGCAGTGTAGAAGAGTTTAACTTTGATTAGATTATCAACAATGTTCCAGGGATTAGTATTTTTCAAAGAGAATCACATTTGCTTTCAATTCAGTTCCAATTCAATTCAAAAAAATATAAAGCAACCAATTTTATCTGATTGCAAGTGCTATCACAGAAGTTCCTTCCTTCCTTAAAACACTTATGAATGTAGGTCTCCTGTCTTTGTTTTCATAGGAACAGAAGGTAGTTCCTAACTAGTGAATTCACCCATAATCAGTAGTACTTCTGGTTTTTTATTTACTTCACTGTATTTTGGAGTAATGTTAAAATGATGTGTATATTATATTTCAAAGGAAACAGAGATAAAGAGCACAATAGCATCTTCTCCATCTTCATTCCCTCCCACAAAGATAACTGTAGGTAATATGGTAGAAAATGTTAAAAAGCTCACAATATACTCATATCAAGTCATTGTCTGCAAGATAGATGTTTTTATGTAAATGAGGTTTTTATCCTGAATCAGGTTATTTACCCATTTTAAAGCATTTTTTAAAAAATAAAACACTGTTCCTTACTGAAAAAATAAGAGTTACTGTTACCTAACTTGAACACAATCAATAGTGGAAAAAACAGAATGTAGCTTGAATACAATAAATAAGTAAATCAATAAATTGCAATAACTTCCAGTGGAAGTCTAGAATTTCAAGAAGGACTATTCCAAGTCTATGCTGGGATATGTGGCAATGTACCTGAGACTTTCTTTACCAAATTTCCTCTGTCTGCACTTTTTCTGGATGTATGGCCTTCAATTCCCAGAATTTTATGCAAATGACTGGGCTGGCTAGGTAATTCTAAGTTTTGAATTTTTTATTGAGTTATAACTTTATTGAACTCTAGTACAATTCCCCAGAAAAACTGATTGGGGATTCTGGGAGTTGAAGTCCACATGACTTAAACCTTTCCAAGGTTGAGAAACACTGCTCTAGTGTAAGATCTCTATCTTGGATAAAGTAAGATCTCTATCTGGATCTCTTTGCCCAGATATATTGCAACTGGCATAAGGGAAATTATGCGCATGTTTTAAATGGCTATATATAACACTGGATATAAGGAAAATGTTTCCTCATCTCGATCCATATCTTCAATAGTTTGTAGGTACCTATAATAATATCTTATAAAATTAAATTCAATATACAGAAAAGTAAAGTCTTAAACTTAGCCAAGAAAAACCAAAAATACACATATAGACTGGGTGAAAACAGGCTCAATAGCAGTAACTGTGAGAGGGATTTTGAAGTCTTAGTGGACAACCAATTAAATATGAGCCAACAATGTGTAGTGGCAGGCAAAAAAGCCAATGCAATCCTAAGCTACATTAACAGAGGGATGAAATCAAGATCAAGGGAGGTTCTAATACCACTCTATAAAGTCTTAGTAAGACCACACCTGGAATATTTCATCCAATTTTGGTCACCACACTATAAAAAAGATGTTGAGGCTCTAGAAAGAGTGCAGAGAAGAGCAATGAAGATGATTAGGGGACTGGAGACTAAAACATACAATGAACAGTTGCAGGAACTGAGCATGGCTAGTCTAGTGAAGAGAAGGACCAGGGGAGACATGATAGCAATCTTCCAATATTTGAGGGGCTGCCACAGAAAGGAAGGGGTCAAGCTATTTTCCAAAGCACCTGAAGGCAAGACAAGGAATAATGGGTGAAAACTGAACAATGAGAAATTTAACCTGGAAATAAAGAGAAATTTTCTGACAGTGAGAACAATCAACCAATGGAACACATTGCCTTTGGAAATTGTGGAAGCTTCATCACTGGAAGCTTTCAAGAAAAGACTGGACTGTCATCTGTCAAAAATGATGTAGGGTCTGCTTGGGTAGGTGGGGAGTTGGGATTGGACTAGATGACCTACAAGGTCCCTTCCAACTCTGTTAATATGTATAATCTGTATAATGTCTAATGTGGCATATGAGGAGTGAAAGTAATCAAACAATGCTACTGATCTGCATAACGTGTCACTTGGATGCAGTCTGCAACTAAACTGGCTCAAGCATTAAAAAGAAGAATGGGAGGAGGCAAGCAGGTCTCTCTGGGTATCATCTTGTTCCATATAATATAAATAAGAATTAGACTTTGACATTCCATCTGACCATCCAACAGCAGGATGTGTTAAATTCTTGCTAATTGCCTTGGATTGATAAATGAGATGATCTGCTGCAAAGGACAATTCAGTGATAATCGAGAAAGAGAGGAAAAATAAGGAAAGGTATCATGTAACTCAAGAAGAAAACAAACTGGTATGTAGGATACTTGGCTTAAAGTTACATTCTGCTGTTAAGGAAAGATTTCCAAATATGCCGAACATACCTTTTCCAAAATAATTGTCTCTGTTAGATATTAGTCTGATGAAAAGCTGTCAACCCTTAAATTTTTGGGAGATCTAGACCAAAGGGAATTGTAGTCTCAATATACCTGGAGGATTTTGAGGTGAGGGGAAGTTAGTAAATAACATGGCCAACAATTTTATTTGTTTCATTTATATTCTGCCTGATCGTGAGGAGCTCAAGATGGCACATATAACATACCATTGTCTCATTTTTGGGACCATGCTTTGTTAATCTGAGACCTTTTGTTGCTCATCCAAGCAACTACATCAGTCAGGACAAAATTACTTTAGACAGGAAATCAGATAGTAGTTGGAATGTACCAATTCTTGCCACAACAACTTCAGGAGTCCCCCCCCCCAAAAAAAATCTTTGCAATAGGTCAACGAAGACTCAATCATCAAAGATGACGGATTTTACTTGAATGAACCAAATCAAAGTTGTCATTTTTCTTCCCCTAAGTCTTCTGACAGCTATAGCTTTTTCCAGTGGTGGTATGCTACTAGTTCAGACCAATTTGGCCAAACCGGTAATAAAAATAACCACTGGTTTGGCTGTACCGATAGTAAAAAAAACCTACCGGTTCCTCCAGCAATCAGCTGGAGAATAAAAGAATAAAAGAAGTGACAAGTGCATGGGTGGATGGGAGGGTTGCTCCTAGCTTTTTGTTTCTTCATCCTCTCAGCTGATTGGCATATTAGGGTCATGCACGCACATGTGCAATCATCCACCAAACCGGTAGCGACCAAGGTAGGAACCCAGTACTGGTTAAGACGATTGAATATAGAGTATATAACACTGCCTTCTCCAATCTGATTGATCTCATTGGTATTGTTGAGGCTACAGCTCTTAGAATCTTGAGTGGATAAGTTAAGCAGATGCATAACTCTCTTTTTTTAATGAAAATCAAGATCGCAAGTGGGACTGGTCTTATCTTTTCTGCTTTGCACAATGTGTGTGTGTGTGTGTGTGTGTGTGTGTGAATATGTGTATATATGTATATATGTATATATTCACCTTAGGAAATAAATTACATTTCAAAGTCCACTAAGAAATGTCAGCTTTGAATCCAGCAGACATGTTTGGCTATTAAATGTGCAATAGCCAAACAGAATTTATAACAAACGGAATGTTAATCATTGTTGCCAAGATGCCATTTCATTGTGAAGGTTTAAATTTTAGCTTTGCTACATTTCTTACAGATGGAAATTGAAAAGGAAACTTATAATGAAGCACAGTAGACACATATAAATCAATCTTTGACTTTCGGAGGCACAAATATACGCATGCCATCCCTTTATCTTTGGTGAATAATCTTTCTAATGGCCATCACTAAATAATTGCCTGGTATCAAAACTATTGCTCTTTCTTTTCAGTGACAGGCAATTTGAAACCTCCATGAAGGCCAGTTGTTAAGATGCCAGAATTTTAAAGTTTAATCACCACCAAGGGTGAGAATTATGCCCTTAAGAGAAGCTGCTGTTAACTCAAGGAAAGCATTTATATGTACATAGTGATCATAGTAATTTCCAAAAATGAGCATCTGAGAATTTGCTCTGACTTATTTTCTTGAGGAAAATAGTCAGCTATTCAGTTGCTCTGAAAAAAGACAGTGTGCAAAACATTGAATAAAACTGCATATTTTACTTTCTTTGGTCTCAGGTATGTCTGGAGCAAACTGAAAAATGGTTTTATATTACGTAAATAATCTGTTCACATAACCCTTTAACATTGTTTTATATATAAAAACTCTACTTATTTTCTGACTTCAGTCATGCAAGTCCTCACAATATGATGAATATCTTTCTTCCACATTCAGATAAAAGTATCTGACTAAAAATATTCAGCTGGCGTGTACTGGATGGATTGGATTTTGTTCCAGTGGAACAAAGCTCTAAATACTTTAAGTATTGTAACATAGAAAATAACGGATTCTCAAAAGGAACCCTTTCTTCATCATTTTTTCTCCACAAAAATAGATGGAATGGTATTCGCTAAATATTACTGATCACTCATCTTTCATAAAAATAGATCAGGGATGACTTTTCTGGTTTTTTAAAAATTCACTCTAACATTTAAATAATCTGATAACAAAACTTCTCTGTGATGGCTCCTAATGCATCAGAAAACAGCTATCGTGTCACTTCTAATTCTTCTCTTTGTCAGAGTTATACCTGAGTCCCTTAACCGTTCCTCATACAATTTATCCTGCAAACCTTTTATCATTTTAGTTTCTCTTCTCTATATTCTTTTTAGCATCTTTTTGTATTATGGTGACCAGAACTGGATAAAGTATTCCAAGTGTGGCCTCACTAATGCAATATAGAACAGTACTATCACTTCTTGTAATCTTGATGCTATCCTTCTGTTGATGCATCCTAGGTCTTATGAGGGAGGAGGGTTTCTCAGTACATTGCTGGCTCATACTTAAATGGTGGTCCAGGAAGACAAGTAATTCCTCCTCCAGTTACTTCTGTTGATTGAGCAACGCCTTTTCTACACCTGTGCATTTAATTTTTCCTGCCTATGTGCAAGTCCTTACTTTTCTTACCACTGAACTGCATCTTGTTAGCTAGGGACCAATGCTCAAGTCTGCAAAGATGGTTCTGAATTGTTCTGAATGCAAAGTGTTAGTAATTCCCCCAGCTTGATGTCATCTGCAAATTTGATGAGATCTCCTTATAGCATCTCATCTAGATCATTTATGAAAATGTTGAAGAGCATTGGCCCCAAAACAAAACCTTGAGATACCCTGCTGCTTGCTCTCCTCCATGTAAATAAAGTTCCACTGAAGACTACATGCTGAATGAAGTTGGTCAGCCAACTGTAACTCTGTCTAGTGGTGGTGCTACAGTCTATCCCACATTGTTCTATCTTACCAAGAAGTAGGTTGTGGTCTATTTTGTCAAGTGTCTTACCGTAGTCTAATTATACTATATCCACAGCATTTCTCTGATTCACTAATGTAGTTACTTTATTTAAAAAGTGCAATAAAGTTTGTCTGGCATGATCTGTTTTTAACAAACCAATGCTGGTTTCTGTAATCACCTTGTTTGTATGTAGGTGTTCACAAATCCTCTGCTTGATTATCTTTTCCAGGATTTTCCCAGGTCTTGATAATTGGCCTATAATTTCCTGGATCCATTTTTCTCCTTTTTGAAGACTGCAGCTACATCAGCTCTTTTCCAGTCCTCTGGCAATCCCCCCCCCCCCCATCAAAGAACTGTGAAAAATTTTACTAAGTGTTTTCAGGATCACGCCTGTCAGCTCCTTCAGAACCCTGGGGTGTAACCTACTAGTCCTGGCAATTTGGGCTCATCTAGAGTGAATAGGTGTTTTCTTACTAATTTCTTGTCTACTTTGACCTGCATTCCTGTTCTGTGTCCCATGGTGCTAGTTTTGGCAGATTGGATTTTTTCCCCCCTTTTGTATGAAGAAAGAGGCAAAGAAGGTATTAAACACTTCTGCTTTCTCTCTGCTAAGTGTCACTGTCTTACCAACTTTTCCCATTAGTGGACTGATCATTTCCTTGACTCCTTTCTTGTTCCTTACACACTTAAAGAAACCTTTTTGTTATTTTTGGTATTTATTGCAAATCTTAGTTCATTCTAGAGCCTTAGCTTTTGTGACTCTATCCTTGCAGATTTGGACTATTTGTAGGTAGGCATGGAATTTCACCGGTATAACAACTGGTTTGGTGATTGTGCACTTTGTGCCATACACACACCAAATGCATGCTCTGTGCATGCACTCTGCATTTAGGAAAGCACAGCAGTCCCTGTGAATAAAACAGCTGAGGTGTGGCAAACAGTTCTGCCACACGAATCAGCTGTACTCTAAACCAGGGGTCCCCAACCACCGGGCCATGGACCAGTACCGGTCCGTGGAACATTTCCTACCAGGCCACCGGTTTGCTGGGCGCCGCCATTTTGTTTGATGAGAAAGTGCTTCCGGGTGAGCTTTTCCAGTTGGAAAGTGGCGTTTGTGTCATGAAGGAATCCTCGCGCCTTAGTTTCATTGAAGGGGGGGGCTTTGAACGAAACTAAGGCGCGAGGATTCTTTCAGCACCCAAGGCAAGGCGAGCTGAGCGACCGTCCCAAAGCCGTCCCAAAGCGAAGCCCATCGACAAAGGTACAAAGTCTCTTTTCTCTTTGAGAAAAGAGAAAGAATCAAGGAAAATATCACAGTTAATAGATGAGCATGGTCAAATTTGTTATGGTAATAAGGAGAAAAAGGCAATCATTTGAGATTTTTATGGACAATTATATAAACAGGAGGATCTTGATGAGGGAAAAATTAAACAGTATTTACAAAATGCTAACCTACCTAAGATACCTGATGAAACTCAGAAAATGTTAGAAAGTGCTATAACAATGATGGAATTAACTGAAGCACTAAACAGACAGAACAATGGAAAAGCACCAGGACCAGATGGTTTCCCGGCAGAATTTTATAAAATATTACAAGAATCGTTGAGCATTCCACTGTAGGAAGTCATGAATGAAGTTATGATACATAAGAAAATACCTAAAACATGGTCAGAAGCTTATATTACACTTATTCCAAAAGAAGGGACTGACCCATTACAAATTAAGAACTATAGACCTATTTCCTTATTGAATGCAGATTATAAAATCTTTGCTTTAATCTTGGCAGAAAGGCTTAAAAAATATCTAAATAACTTTATTCACTCTGATCAGAATGGATTTTTACCAAAGAGACAGATTAAAGACAATATGAGGGTAATCCTGGACACATTGGAATATTACGAGTCGCACCCTGAAAAACAAATGGTTTTGATATTCTTAGATGCCCAAAAGGCATTTGATAATGTGAACTGGAGATTTATGTTATTATTATTGGAACAGATGGGCTTTGCTAGAAAATTTATCCAAGCAATAGAAACCGTATATTATAAGCAAACGGCAAAAGTAATGATAGATGGAGAATTCACAAACTCTATCAATATTAAAAAAGGTACAAGACAAGGATGCCCATTATCTCCTTTGTTATTTGTATTGACCTTGGAAGTCTTAAATAGAAATATTAGAGAGGATATAAACATAAAAGGAATGAAAGTCAAAAAGGAGGAATTTAAATTGCAAGCCTTTGCGGATGACTTGGTCTTTATTTTGGAAGACCCTTTAGAGACAGCTTTAAAACTATTGGAAAAGATAGACATGTATGGTGAGATGGCTGGTTTGAAAATAAATAAAGACAAAACAAAGATTCTGACAAAGAACATGTTATTAAGACAAAGAGAAGAGCTGGCAGATTTATTGAAAATTCAAGTTACGAACAAAGTTAAATATTTGGGGATATATCTGGCGTCAAGATGTACTACACTGAAAGAGAATAACTATATTAAGCTTAAACAGCAGATAGCATCCAACCTGAAAAAATGGGAAAACCTACATTTGTCATTGATAGGTAGAATTTCAACAATCAAGATGAATATTTTACCCAGAATTTTATATTTGTTTCAAACAATACCAATTAGGTTAAGTAAGGATTACTTTGAAGAATTAAATAAAATTGTGTTGAAGTATATATGGCAAGGCAAGAAAGCGAGAATAAAATTAAAACTTTTACAGGATGCTAGAATTAGAGGAGGATTTGGCCTTCCTAATTGGGAGTTGTATTATCAAGCTGCAAACTTAATGTTGGTTAAAGAATGGATAACGTTAAGAAAGACTACATTGTTGGCATTAGAAGGTCATGATTTATTATTGGGTTGGCATGCTTTTTTATGGTATAAGGGAACTAAATCACAGAGTTATTTTAGAAGGCATTATATACGGGAATCGTTATGGTTGAATTGGGAGAAAATTAAGAAACAATGTTATTTGAAAATTCCAGTTTGGTTATCAATTATTGAAGCTTTTTCGTATCCTATAACTTATAAGAAGGAACAAACAGTTAGATATGGGGAAATAATGGATGAAAAGGGTGAACTTAAAACGATGCAAAATTTAGATGCAAGGTATCTTAAAGATTCTAAAATAGAAGGATTTTATCATAAATTGACTGATTTAGATAGGATTTTGACAGGTACTGATGAAAAAGTGATTAAAAAACTATATAGTTATTTGTTGGAAATTAAATTAGAGGAAGAACAAGTTAAAGAAACAATGATTGCTTGGGGGAAGAATTTTGGATATGGGATTGATTTAGAGAAATGGCAAAAATTGTGGTCACAAAATTATAAAATGACAATGTCAACAGCATATAAAGAAAATTTGTATAAGATGTTTTACAGGTGGCACTTTCCCTCGACAAGAATAGCAAGAATGTTCAAGAATAAATCTGAAAAGTGCTGGAAATGTCATCAGATACTTGGCTCATATTACCATATGTGGTGGACTTGTGAGGAGGCCAGGAAATACTGGACTAGAATTCGCATATGGCTGGAAAAAATGACAAAGAAACACATAGATTTGAAACCAGAGATTTTTTTTATTGGGAATCTTACCTGATATATATAATAAAAACTTAAAGTATTTGATTGTAAATGTATTAACAGCAGCTAGGATTGTATTTGCTAAACGTTGGAAGAGTGAGAAAATACCATTAGAGGAAGAAATTATTAAGAAAATATTGGAATGTGCTGAAATGAGTAGATTGACATTTGAAATTAGAGAACAAGAAGATAAACAATTTTATGAAGTTTGGGATCTTTTTTTCAATGGTTAGATAATACAATATAATAATAGAATATTTAGAAACTTAGGAAATAATGAATATATAATTTTTCTTGGTTTTGATAATTTTTTAGAATATTTTATTAAGATAGATTTGGTATGATTCTATGATTTGTTATAAAATAATTTAACTCAATTATAGTCATCTCGCTTAAGTATGAATTAGTAAAATTATAGTCAAATGATTGTTCAATAATGATATTAGGATATTTTATTGATGATTGATAATGTGAGTTATTATATAATATAATTATTTTGATGACTATGAAATGAATGCACAAAAGGGAGTGGTAAACCAACCGATACACTGTAAATTTAAGAATGATATTTTTTTTATGTTATGTTTTATGTCTTATATGTTTTTGTCTGTCGTTAAAATCAAAGGTACAAAGAAGGAGTTGAAGGTGGCGGGGAGAAGTGGGGGACGGCTGGCTGGCCGGTCGCTTGGCTTGCCTTGCCTTGTCATGCGTGCTGATGCCGGTACCGGGCCGCGGATCATTTTGTGATGCTGGTACCGGGCTGCGGCGCAAAAAAGGTTGGGGTCCACTGCTCTAAACAAAGGAATTAAAGCACAGGAAAGTGAGCAAGAAAGATGAGTGGGTGAGCCTACATGCTTGTCGCAGAGAAGTGGTTCACTGCCAGCTGATCTTCAGAGAAAGGGGTTCGCCTGAACCTGTCTGAATCAGTAGAATCCCACCCATTTGTGGGTATTCTGTTGGTATTCAGCTCTTTCCATGTTTTTATACTTGTCCTTTTTTCTCTCAGTTTGTCAGAGTTCTTTTATGCAGCCATGCTGGCTTTATCTGGGGTCTCTTGTTTTTGTTTCTTTGTGCTATTGTTTGATTGGGCTTTTATTATCTGGTTTTTCAGAGTTTCCCAATCATCTTGAATTGTTTTTCTCTTTAGGATTTCCACTCATGGAATCTCTCTCTTAGTTTGTTGGAGTTGGCTCTCTTAAGTTTAAAACATAGTTTGTCTTGGTTCAGTTACCCGTGCTTGTATTATGTTGAATTCTACTATGACATGGTTACTCTCTCCCAGGGTTCCTACAACTTCTACCCTGTCTATCATTTCATTTCTATTGGTAAGTACAGTGTCTAGTTCCCTCCTCTACTTTTTGGGTCACAAAGTTGCCAGGAAGGTATATCAGGAATCTGTTTGATCTTCTACTTCCTGTAAAGTTTGTCTCCCAGTAATTAGTCCCCTGTTACTACAGTGGTGTGTTCCTTGCATATCTTAACTAATTGATTAGCAAAAAGTTTGTCAATTTCCTCTGTTTGGTTGGTGGCCTGTAGTGTACACCTATAGCAATGTTATTTCTGTTTTCTCTAATTTCCACCTAAATGCATTCAAGGAGGTTTGTTTTTTTATTTATATACCTATTCCCTTATTTGATGTTGACCTTCCACCAGAAGTACAGATGGGAACATCACCCGCATTCCTAATTGTTTGACTTTCCTGCCTAGCTGCTCATAGTCCCTTGATATTGTTTTCAAGGTCTTTGCTGTGTCATTTGTCCCAACATGAAAGAGTAGAAAGGAGTAATAATTGGTGGGCTTGATTATTTTGGTAAGCCTCTCTGCCACAAACAATTATAAGAAATAATAAAGTTCATCCCATCAATGCTTTTTTTTTCTGGAATGGACTGAGACTTAACTTTGTTTTTATGTTGTGTAGGACATTCCAGAGAATATAGAGATAACCTGGATTTCTATCCTCTAGATATTTATGTTTAACAGGAGAAATCCAGAAAGTAAGGGTGCTGGTGTTACAGCAATTCTACTTGTGGGAGAGAGTGGGGGTGGTTGGATCATGTCATGGGCTAGAGGCTTTCTGCCTAAATAGAGCAGAACCATCTCCTCTGGAAATTGTTTACAGTGAAAGTCTAGGATTTCCAAAGAAGCAGAAGTCTCCTGAGTGCCTACACTCAATATAAAACAAATGGAAAATGACAAATCAACAAGGTCACTGCCCCATCTAATTTGCTGCATTGGTTCTGCCTGTTCACATTCGCTAGACATGTAAAGTTTCTTTAAAAAAGAAGGGAAAAAAGAAAAAAAGCTAAGTCACCTCTATGTAATTTAGTTGATTAATGATGATGTGTTGTAAGTGGAAGATATTTACTATATCCTAGTGGGTGTTCATTTCACATTTTGAAGGATACAGATATACTCTTAGTTTATGTCTGTAATTGAGAATATTTATTTATTTATTTACTCACTGGCTTAGCTTGTTGTCCCTCTTTAGTCCTTACAAAATTCCTAAATACAAAAGGCAATATAGTACAATTAAATCCAATTAAATATATTTATTTAAACATTAAAAGCAGACACAAAAATAAATTAAATACACTAAAAGAAAATATAACATCAAAACCATTAACACTGAAAAACTCAAATATATTAAAGAAGGCTCAGTGCAGAATGATAGAGGACGGCCTTTCAAAGTCTTGAGAGTATAAAAATATATTACGTCGCACAAAAACAAAATAAATTAACAAAGTAAATACTAGATCATAAGTAACCAAACTGGCACACAAATGTGATTCCCAAGCATTCACACAATCCACAAAGAACAAAGACCAGGCTGGAAATCTGTGGAACCTTAAAATCTCCAAAACTGATAAAACACAGGACTGAATTTCCCCCTTTAAAAGGGGCTCAAGACCAACAATGGGGGCATGTTCTGAAAGAGGGCATCACTGGAATCAACAGATACAGACAATTTTTGTCCAGTCTCCAACCATCTCTTTTGGGAGAAGATGGTTGAGAAGATCGTTGCCTTATAGCTCCAGAGGGCCCTGGAAGAAGCAGATTATAGTCTGATTATAGATTATCTCTTTTAGTCACGATTCAGGCCTGGCCATAGTATTGAGGTGGCATTGATCATACTTATGGATGACTTTTGACGGGCTCAGCATGGAGGTAATGCATCCATCCTGGTCCTCCTTGATCTCTCAGTGGCTTTGAATACCAAAGTATTCATAGTTTCCTTCTGGGCTGGCTCAGGGAATTAGGAGTGAGAAATCTGTTTTACAATGGTTCTCCTTTTTCTAGAGCAGGGGTCCCCAACCCCAGGCTGTGGACTGCAACTGAGCTGGGATCTGTTGGGAACCAGGCTGCCAAAGCAGCAAGCAAGTGCATGAAGCTTCTTTTGCACATGCACAGGGTTTAGGTTGTTTACAGAAAGCCACTTCTCGCCCCGCCATCAAAGCTACCTCTGCTGCTAGTCTGTGGAATCAAAATTTTTGGGGACCCCGGCTCTAAAGCCAGTTCTTTTCAGAGTTGGGGAGGGTAGAAAGAAGTGAACCAGGAGATCTCTGCTTTATGGGATCTACTCTCTTCTAGCTTCTAGTCAACATTAACACGAAACCACTGGGGAGGTAATCCGTTGTCAGTGGGTGCAGTATTATCAGTGTGGTGATGAAACTCAGCTCTGCATCTCTACCATAGGCCAACAATAGTGATGCTATTGAGGCTCATTCCCAATACCCAGAGAAAAGGCTTCAGCTGAACTCTGGCGACACTGAGCAGATGTAGGTTTTTTAAAGCTTTCCAGATCTGGAGTTTTTCCATCCCTAACCTGGATTGGAAATGCACTTTTCCCAACAGAGTCAGTGAGCAGTTCAGAGGTTCTGCTAGTCTCTTGGCTTCCACTTGAAGATCAAGTTATACCAAGGTGTGTGTTGAAGTGGTGGTGGTCTTGGCACAGGTTCAGTTTATGCATCTATTGTGCTCTTTTTTGGACCCTGAGGACCTGCTTACAACAATTGATGCCTTATTCAACTCCTGCTTGGAATACTGTAACATACTCTAAATGGGACTGCCCTTGAAGAGTATCAGGGGCCACAGCTAGTCTAGAGTACAATGGTATGGGCAGATTCCGGTATCTCTGATTGTGCTCAAACAACCTTACTCTGCAAACTGGATTGGCTCCCAATAGGCTCCCAGCTATTATTCATGGTCCTGTTATCAGTTAAGAAGCCCTAGATAACATAGGCTATTTTGCCATTGTTTCAGCCTACCCCACTTGATCTAGCAAGAAGGATGTGCTTTGGGTTCCATCCATCAGACAATGCCATTTTCCTGGACTTTGGAGTAATGCCTTCTCTGTGGATATGTTTGCCCTTTGGAATAGCATCTTCCTAGAAATCCAGCCCTACTAGCCTTTCATAAGGCTTTGAGGACCAGGCAGTTCTTCCAGATTTTGAGGTCAGCCCAGTGAGCTCTTTGGCAATGAAGCTTTTGTTTTGGAGGTTATGGTTTAATGTAATGAATTTTAAGTGTTATGACCTGTTATATTTTAATTTTTGTACATTGTCCAGAGTCATTGCTGGGAAATGAGCAGCTCTGTAAACTGAATGAATGAATGAATGAATCAGGTGGAGCTTTCTGAGATAATATTCAAGTACCCAGATGGCCGCCACCAAAAACATCTGCTTCAAGAAGTCACCCATCAAATTGTATACATTGAGACATTACGCAAAGTCTCTGATTATGACTTTAGAGGGATGCAGTGTCATCTGAGGAGTGCTGTTATAGCAGCTATTGTAGGATTAATTCAAGTAATACTTCTCTTAATTGGTATATCTCGTTTACCTTTTTCTATGCAATCCAGTTTTAGTACAAACTGGTAGCTAGCATGTGGATGAATTCAATGTTAATCCATATAATTTATGTATTGTATGGGGAAAAATTGCCCATTTCATTATGCAAATATCAATATTCTTGTGAAAAATCATATCATATATAACACAATATAATTGAATATGAACTGGCTTCTACCCAACAACAATTTGTTTTGTCCTTTTCTCGCCAGTACCAGAGGTTTCAAATGATAATTGTTGTGAGCTCCATTTGTAATAATAACAGTAAATATTCCTGGCCTGACACTGAAACGTAATGACATGCCTGACAAATAGCTATTACTCATTAAGCCTCATAGCATACATACATCTGAAATAATTTTCTACAAATAAATTTAAGAGATGTGGTTTCCAGATTAAGTGATCTAGCCTTATGTAGTATCATAAAGACATCACTGTGAGAGCTTAGTATGTTTTGATTGCAGTCTTGGTGTGGCAAACATGAATTGACCCACCAGGAATTGACCTTGCTTTCAAATCCAACCTAGAATCATCAGCACATGTTCCCACAGTGCCACTCTGTAAGTCATCTGTGATTTGATTTTTGGAGTCTGACTTGCCAGCCGGTGTAGTTTGAAGTCTCCCTCAGGCTCAAGGAACTACAGTTTTCTTCCCCAGATTTCAACTTATGTCCAGTTGATAATTAGCTCATAATCAGAGCCAGTATTTTGTTTTAAAAGAGGCAGAAATGTTAAAACAAACCTACCTAGATTTGAATCCATTGATCTCACCTAAATTTTCCCTTCTTTTTCTTGTGCTCCAAACAGTAAATCCAGGAGTAGCTGTTACAGATTATAAAGAATAGAAGCTGAACTTGTACTCAATTTATACTGTTGCATGTGTATTTATTGCTTCCAAATAAGCTCAAGAGATTTTGCATAAAAAGGCATGTACATTAAGAAAGAGGCAAAGCCTTGGAATCCTTTGTCTATAGTTCAATCTTTGCTTGCCTACGAGTGACAGGATCAGGGAAGAATTTTCTGTGACTAATTAGGTTTTAAGTTGCCAGAGAGAAAATGGACATTGGCAGACTATTGTAGAATGGTGAAGCTGAGTTTGAACTAGATTGAACTTAATTTCCTTTTCACTGAAAGGAAAGAAAGATTAATGAAATATCCCCAAATCCATCCTGTTAGTTTTTATTAAATCAGCATATGAAATTTAAGCTCCGATTCTGTTATAAAACCTTTTCCTGTAGATTGAGTTACAGCAAATGCAAGTGAAATAGATGTGCTTCCCTGTTTCAGGGTTTTAGATATGAAAATTACATTATTTCTGTCAACAGTAACATTTATTTAGTCAAATGTTGTGTAAAAAACCTAATCATTCCTCAGAATAAAGGCACAAATGTTGCCTACTTGGTTAAATGGTCATATATTTAGTTTTGGTTTCTTTCTTTAAAGAAAATCTTGCCTCCCTGTTTTCCAACTTTTTAAAGTTGATTTAAAAACTCTCTTGAATAAAAACATTATTTGCTTTCATGCTTGAAAAAAATGCCTTGGTTTAATTGGAATTCAAGTTAATTAATTTCAACCACAGGAAGAATTGTATCCTCTTTGAGTTAAATGTACAAAGAAAACTCAAAGAAAGTTAGAAGGTGCCATTTCTGTAGATTAGGAATTATCTCTCTCATATACAAAAATACACTGTACTGGCCCTGATATTAGAATGAAGTTAATAGGGATGCTATGAAAAGCAAGTAATGATTAATCATTGACTTAATGCAGGGATGGGATTCTACCAGTTCTCACCTATTCGCTAGAACCAGTTGTTTACATTCTAAGCAGTTTGGACAACCGGTTGTTAGAGGAAATTACTGGCCTAATCCTGTAAGGAAGGCAGCAAGGAAACATTCTGGTGTTGCTTACAGAAATTGCCTCTCTGTTAACCCTTATTACATTCTTGGCAGGACTTGACTTCCTGTCTCAGGAATGTCTCTGGACTTTCTTTTTCCTCCTTTGCTGGTACTTTGCTTGTGTGGAATGACCATTCAAAGTTACAATGGCACTGAAAAAAGTGACTTATGATTATTTTTCACACTTATGATTGTTGCAGCAACCCCACAGTCATAAGAGGCCAGGTGAGGAGATGCGTGCCTCAATGTGAGTGATATTGAGTTGGCCACACCCAGCCAATAACATGACCACCAAGCCATGTCCACTTAGTCACATGACCACCAAGCCATGCCCACCACCTAAGCCATGCCCACAGAACCGGTTGTTAAAAATTTGAATCCCACCCCTGACTTAATGTTACATTTTTACTACTGTATCAAAGAGAATGAGAGGCACTTACTGAAGTTTCTGTCACTGGAGTCAAAATAATTTGGGCAACATATACCTTGACTGCTTTGTTTCAGGTTGCAAAGTAACTTAGGCCACCAGTTCATATCTTGCAGCCATATTCTGAATAGATCAAAGAGAAGTCAACACCTTGCTATGCTCTTCTCATTCTCAGGATTTTCTGTTCACAGTTCTATAGTGATGCTTTAAAGCTGCATTGAGTTCAGTGATTGGCTGCCTGCAATTTGGCAGTACAAATCCCACCAGGCTCAAGGTTGACTCAGCCTTCCATCCTTCCGAGGTGGGTAAAAGGAGGACCCAGATTGTTGGGGGCAATATGCTGACTCTGTAAACGACTTAGAGAGGGCTGAAAAGCACTATGAAGCGGTATATAAGTCTAAGTGCTATGCTATCTCCTGTCTGTAACTCTTACATATACAGGAACTTAAGGCAAGCAAATCCATGTTTCTAGGTTCAGGAGCCTAAATTCTGAAGAAAGACATCTTCCTCATGCCAGATAAAGAAGTCTTTGATAGTTCGCACATTCTAATATTTTATATTGATGTTTTTATGATGTTGTAAGCTGCCCCAAGCTGCTTGACAGGGAGATGGGCAGCATATAAATTTAATAAGTAATTAAATGAATGAATGAATGGAGGAGGTATGCTTGTTAGCTTAAAGATCTTAATAACCAGACAGATTCATAATGGAAAAATGTTCTGCAACTAGCAAGGCATAATCATTTAAAGCAGTGCTTCTCAAACTTAGCAATTTTAAGATCTGTAGACTTCAATTCCCAGAATTCCCTAGCCAGCCATGCTGATGTAGAACTTTCAGGGTTAATCCCAACACCTAACATTCTGCCCCAGAAGCTGTACTTTAAAGTTAGAAAAAAAGAAAAGCAAAAGAAATTAAAAGGGTAAGAAAAAATATATGGAAAAATTATGGAAAAAGAATAACTTCCAACTTTCTTCAATAGAAGATGAAATAACCTCTTACTCCAAGTTTAAACAAAAATAAAGGCATAATCTGGAAAACACACATCAAAAATAAAAGCAATAACCACACACCATATTTCTATAATCAAAACAAATCTAGCTATCCAATCCCAAAATCAGAAAACTATGTTTTACAAAAGTAAATCTGACAGATTTCTATATGCCCAATGTAGTGATCTAGACTTTTTTTCCATTAAAATCAATTTTGCACTTGCTCAAACATTACCCTTCATATATTTGAGGATGAGGTCTTAGCATAAAATTTAGAGACTAACCCTTGTTTCCTTTCTCTGTCTCAAATTAAATCTTGTGGGATTGAGGATATTCTTTTTCTTTTTTTTGGTTTAGTCTATAACAACATGGAATAGATTAACTAATGCTGCCACCGAATTTAAAACATTAACACTGTTTCCTTCAAGCCGCAGTACAAAGATTAGCGCTATGAGATGGCATAACATTTTTATAGTGGTTGCCAAGAAAATAGATGCAGCCACTGCTCCTGAGTTCATCCTCTGGAACTGATTATGCCTAATCCTTTAGAAAATGTATAAATAAAATGATGCCAAGACTGATGGACAAACTGGGGCACATACTCAAGTTTCTAATATATTGTTTGCTTGCTTGCTCTCTCTCTCTTTTCAGAAAAATAACAAGCCAACAGTTATATAAAGAAATCAAACTGTATAAATGAATGTTTTAGAGCATGTCACAGCAAAGACACAAATGCTTGAAGACTACTAGGAACTACAGGTGTATATGTACACACACACACACACACAATGCCAAGTATTTAAGCCTTTCTTCTTAGAGCCATTATTTCTGTTCCTATGAAAAACCATACTTAGCAGGAACACCAGAGGTGTTTACACTTGGTATTAACGTCTTAGTCACTACCTTAATCACAGAGCCCCAATCCAGGAGTAGTAATTAATTACCTTAATGAAAAAGTTTGTTGGTGGGACTGAGGGGATGGGTGGAGATTGGCCTGTAGAGAAATCTCAATAGGAGGATAATTAGTTTTACATACTACCATTCTCTGCAGTGAGGCCTGATTCTGAAGCTCCTAATTTGGCCCCATGTTTCTATTCAAGTTAAAAGGAGTTTAGGCTGCCCAAATCCCCCTTTAGCCTAGAGTTTCCAGACCACCAACTGTGATGATCAAGACTTTTTAGTTTTACACTAGGCGATGCATCAATTTGTTTTGTTTGTCTTGATTCAAATACATTAAAAATTATCATTTTTAAAGAAAGTCAAAACCATGGAAGAGGCTGCAAATATTTTATTTTGCTCAGAATAGCACCTGCATCTTTAGAACAGATGGATTTTGCAAATCCCTCTACCAATATAGGAGCAAGGTTATTTAAAACAGCTGGACACAAACTCCTTTTACAAATAATAAATTATATTAAATGTCATTCTCTTGATGGTCAGGCCAAGCAATGTGCTATACACGCAGAGCTATATTTCTGAAGCAGTTTACCAAAATTCTTGCTACTTGGGAACAATACTTGTCGGGACATTAATTCTACCTCCCTCGCGCTTACGCACACAAACACACACACACACACAAAGAGAAGACAAGGCAGGTATCCAGGTTCCCCAAGATGGCAACTAACAATGGGCCCTCAAATAGATCTCCGGGTACCCAATATTCTTCCTGCCCTATTTGACTTTCTATACCTTTAGAACAATAGTTTAATTTTTTAAAAAAATGAGAAGTAGTCACATGACAAAGCCAAGTGCTAGAATCAGGATTATCTTTATTATCTTTATATCTTTATTTGTATGGGCCTCTGCTTTTGGGTTCATCTGCCCACAAAAAGAGCAAAGGCATAGAGGTGACAAGAAACTAGATATCAACCTCGATGCGTACCTTCTGTGCATCTATTGGTGAAGAGTGGGCGATGATAACTGTTTGGTGTGTTCCTTCTCTACGCGGTGCCTCATTGAATCTTTTGTTTCGGCCATCCCAGCTCCACCGGCTGTCAGTCTGGTGGTCCCGGTTTTTGGTGGGGGTGCCATCTTGTCTTCTCGAGCTGTTGCCTCAACGTCGGGGGCTGAAGTTTCTTTTATTGCGGCATACTTTAGCGATATACCCCCACTTCTCACAATGTTGGCAAACACGTCCAGGACCTTGCATTCTGAACGCAGGTGATTTCCTCCTCAGCCGGCACATTGGTACCCCGACTTACGACCTCGCCTGTCTCGCCGATCGCGTTCTGGCTGAAGTCGTTGAATTTCTTCTTCTTCGCTGTCAGAAGGGGATTCAACGTCGCCATGATGGGCGGTGGTTGCGAGTTTTCCTGGCGTGGTAGTTGCCTCGCTGGTCACTTGATGATCGGTTCTGTTTGAATGCCACATTCGGGCTGCTGATTTATGGGTAGCTTCGGCTGCAGTTGCTTCGGCTATGGCGTCGGCGAGGGAGATGTCACCCTTGGCCATTAGTCTGCTTTGGAGTACTGGGTCTCTCAGGCCTAGAACGATCCAGTCTCGCATGGCCTCATCTAGGTTGGCAAATCCACACAAACCTCCAAGGTCCCTCAGGTCGGCCACGAATTCACCGATGCTTTTGCCCTCGTGCTGGTCTCTTTGATAAAAATCATGCCTTTGGATAAGAGTTGGTATGGCCAGAGCATAGTGGTTTTGGAGGATGGGAACTAGGTTGTCCCAATCCATCATTTTGATGTCTGCGGGCTTTGCTAGCACCTTGGCCATTTTGAAAACGGCGGGTCTGCAGTGTGTTAGAAATACTGCCTGTTTCTTGCTGCCGGTGGCATCTTTCAAGTTATTGGATTCCAAAAACATATGGAAATGATCAATGTAGGACTCCCAGTCCTCGCTGGCTGGGTTAAATGGTGCGGGCGGTGTGGTGCTGCTGGCCATTTCGCTGGTCGTCTTGGCGCCGTTTGCCACATGCTGGTTAGTTTTGTTGTCTCAGAATCCCATCCTTGTCACCAGTGTTATGTTCGGTTGGTGGGTCCCATGAATAGACAAGGTGAGAGTAGTGAACAACAGCTCTTTATTAAGTAGCTAGATTCTGAGACCAAACCCTAGCCGCAACAGGTCTTCTTATAGAGCTGGCCGTGGCTAGGCAGCCAATGACAATTCTGTGAGTTTGCCGCGCTTGGTTTAAGTCAATCGCGGCAAACCCTATATGAGTCAATCAGGAACGTTCAAACCATCCAATCACGATCCGGCTTGTCCGGACCAATAGGAACGCAGGGCTATGAGCCTGCTAATATGGAACATATACCTTAAGGTTATGACCTTCAATATAATACATAATACATAACTTCCAATCGAATTCTGCTTGGTACATTCTTATAATACACACCATATTCTTAAAAAAAGAGGATTATAAATATATGTAATTATAAACCCTCATTCCATTCCAATTCAGTTCTATCATTAATAATCATTAAAATCTTAACATCTTTAACACTTCTTTTCAATTAAATATCATACTTCCTTAAAAACACATGTAATCTCCATAATTAATTTTTCCTTTATTTCTCTTCACATATGTTTTGTAAGTCATTAAATATTCATTTTGTTACATTTGTTTATTGACAAGCATTCCACTGAATTACGATAGCTATTTTATCAAACATTTTAATCATACATTGTTTCATATTTTCTAAAATTATTTCTGTTTCTAATATAACAATACTATCTTATGTACTTTTGCAGAATCCCTTTTTCCATTAAATTTTCACCCTTTATCTCTAAATAGGCCCTGTTTCTCTATATTTTGTTTCTGTCCTTTATAACTTCTTTTCCTTTCTTTCTTCCCTCTCAGATTCTCCCTCCCCTTTTTACCACCTTGTCTCTCTACTTCTAATTCTCTCTTCTGCATTTCCCTCTTCTGTTGCTTTCTGATTTTATACTTATTTTTCATTCTATTTTTTTTGGGAGTTGTTTTTCCCAATCTTAAACTTTCCATTCTCTTTCCCCCCCCTTCCTTTTTTCCCCCCACCTAAGATTACTTGTTCATTAAAGATGGCTTCTTTGTCGCAATCTTCTTGTTCTGCAGGCATTTCTTGTTGTTTCTCATAATTCCAAATCTCCATTTCTAAAAATTGAAATACGAAGCCAAAAGAACCTCTCCCTTCTTGTGCATCTTCTTTGTACTGTTTAAGTTCCATTTTCAGTTCTTCTAAAAGTGGAGCCATTTTAAACAATTTAAACAACCACCTGATTGATTTTAGTCATTCAAATACAATAACCAAGAAACCAGAAATCATCAAGTAATCCAGATAGTCCTGAGTTATATCTTCTTATTTCTTTTTCAACTTTTTCTTTCTGGCGCTTTTGTTGTGATATTTCAGTTAGAATGTATCTTTTGGAAGTCTTGTTGAGATTTTGCTGTAAATTCTTTTTAATTCCAGGCAGTCTCCTCCCTTCCAGATCCTGCCCTTTTATTCTTTTTCTCTCCTTTCCTGTTTTCAAAAACTTTTGATTATCCAGAAATCTTTATTATCCCTTTGACTTTTTATTTTCAGCATTAAATGCCTATTAATGTCAAAGTAGATTTTTTTCCAATTTCTTGCTTAAGTCTCTTAGCTGTCAGTATAGGAAAAGGAGGGAAAAAACCAAATCTTTTCCCTTTTCTCTCTCCTTCGCAGCTTAAAAATCTTCTTAGAGAACAATGTTATTGGGTTTTTTTTTAATAGTTTCAATTCCAGGGTACCTTATTTGTTGCTTTTGCTCTTTGACTCAGTCAACTAAAACTTTCTCTTCTTATCTTCCTCCTGCACATTCTTTTCCAGTCAAGTTCTTTGTAGTGGCCATTTCTGACCAACACTACAACCACCTTTGGGAAAGGGAGTAATGGCCAGTTGGGGAGGAGAGATGCAGCTCTCCTCAACCCTTCAGCAGTCTCCCCCCTCTTCACCATCTCTACAGGGTGGCTTAGCCCCGAAAGCAGTTGGCTTGGGGCACTCCAGCAGCGAGCACGGATCGAAGCCTCGCAGAGATGAGGCTTCGGTCTGTTGCCGAAGAAGCTCAAACCAGAAGTCTGCTATTTAGGAACAATACTTGTGGGGGAATTAATTGTACCTCCCCCACCCTCACACATACACACAGAAGAAGGGAAGACAAGGCAGGTATCCAGGCTGCCCAAGATTTATTTCCTTGTCCATTTTTTTAAGGTGGTAAGGCTAGTGTTAAGTCACTGGAAATGAGACTCAGGACACCAGCATGATTCCAATTTGTTTTTACTTCTGTCTAGGACTGAGCAGCGAAGAAACCAGAGCAGCCCTTCTTATACTTGGGCTGCTCGCGGCTGTGGCCAATGACAGCTCTTCAAATTTCCCACCACCACGGACCAACCAATTATAAGTAAGTATGCTAATACATAACACCCCTCCCCACCTGGTCCAGTCGGAAGCTCGCCTACTATACCTAATCACATAGGTAGGTGGGGCTTTTATGGGTTGTACCGGACCTGTGCAACTCAGTCTCCTTTTGGCTCCTGAGCTGTTCAGATTGATTTCTGTTCCTCCTGTCTGCCTTCTTGGAACATCCTGGAAGGTTGAATCAGCCATGCCATTCCCGACAGGAATTTCCAGGCTGGTTGAGTTGACTCAGCCAATCCCACCAGGGACTGTTTCCCCGTTATCCTTCAGGGCCTGTTCCTGTCTTCCAGACCTGCCTTCTTCCCTGGTCTCAGGTACGTGTTTGCATTTCCTGACCGGGGCTAGTGTTAGTATTGGTTGTTGCGTAGTTGTCAGGGTTTGTTCTGTTATTTCTGTTGTTTGTGGAAGATCTTCCCCTCCCTTCCTACTTGTGTTTTGTTTGTTTGAGGGATATCCCCCCTCTTCTCTGGTTGTGTTTTGTTTGTTTGAGGGGTTTTCCCCTCTTCTGTGGTTCTGCTTCGGTCACCCTTCGGTCACCCTTCGTGACTCTCGCTCTGAGCTGGTCAATATATCTCTTCCAGCTTCTCCCATCTGCAGTGTCTATCTGGGTTACTTTTGCTGGTATCCACAGTGGTTCTCCTGTGAGATTTTTTGCATAAACTGGGTCCCCTGTTTGGAATGTGCAGCAATTACTGGAGGAGTCTGCTGGTTTTTCTGGGCTATATGTGGGGTGTAGTCTGTCTAGGTGTGATCTTAGTTAGTTTCTTCCCCATTAGTAATTCTGCTGGGTTTTTATTTGTTGTGGCACTGGGTGTCATGTGTTGAATGGTTAGTAGCTTATCTATCTTTTCTTGTGTGTCCCTAGGCCCCAGCTTTTGTAATGTTTCCATTGTGTAATGTACCATGCATTCTGCCCATCCGTTCATAGAGGGGTGTCCCGGTGCTGTTAGTGCATGCCTTATCCCCTGTTGTGCTAGAAATCCCTCAAATGTTGTTGCAGTGAATTGTGGCCCATTGTCGGATACAATCAAATCTGGCAATCCATGTGTAGCAAAAAGTTTCCTGAGCTGTCTAATGACAGCTTCTGTTGTAATGGAGTACATGATGCTTACCTCTAGCCATTTGGAGTAAGCATCTACAACTATTAGAAATGTGTGTCCTTTGGTCGGGCCTGCAAAATCAATGTGTAAACTGGACCATGGTCCCCTTGATTTTTCCCATTTGTGTTTTGGTATTGTGGGGGGTGTTGGCCTTGATTCCTGGCAGTTTTTATATGTTGACACCCAATCCCCTATTTCCTTATCCATCCTTGGCCACCATACATAACTCCTTGCCAAGGCTTTCATTTTTACAATACCCGGGTGTCCCTCATGTAATAATTCTAGTATGTGTTTCCTTAATCTGTCCAGTATGATCCCCCGATCCCCCTATAGTATGCACCCCTTAAGCATTGAAAGTTCTGTTTGTCGATTCCGGAATGGTCTGATAGTCTTGTCGCTCTCTGTTTCTGGCCATCCTTTTCCTATCCAATTTAAAATTCGCGCCAGGGTTTTGTCTCTAGCTGTTTCCCTATCAATGTCTGCTGCCATTATGGGTAGGTTTTCTAATGTCTCTATTTGAAGGGTCGATGTGGTTTGTGCTGGGTCATCTTCTATGTCAGGTAGAGGGGAACAACTAAGCGTGTCAGCATGAATAATGTCTTTTCCAGGTTGGTAGATCAGTTTGTAGTTATATACAGCCAGGAATTCTGACCACCTTGTCATTCGTGGTGACAGTATATTAGATGTAGCTTTGTTTCCTGTGATTATGCCCAGGAGTGGCTTGTGGTCTGTGACTAGTGTGAAAGTTCTCCCATAGATATATTTGTGGAAACGTTTTATTCCAGTGACAGCAACTAATGCCTCTTTGTCTAATTGACTGTAGTTCCGCTCTGGCTTTGACAATGTCTTTGAATAGAAGGCTATAGGTGCTTCTTTTCCATCTGGTAGTACATGGTTGAGTATTGAGCCAATGCTAAAAAGTGATGCATCGCAGGTTAGTGTTATTGGAAGTGTCTCACTGTATTGTATTAGTACGTGGTCTGATGTGATCATTTTTTTATTTCCTGGAATGCCGTTTCTTCTCGTTGTCCCCAGGATCAGGTTGCTTTCTTGTCAAGCAACCTATGTAATGGTTCCACAATGGTTGCTTTCTGTGGTAGGAATATATTATAAAAGTTAATGAGTCCTAAAAAGGCTTGTAGATCCATTTTATTTGTGGGTCTGAGGGCTTCCTTGATTGCTCTGACTTTATTTTCAGAGGAGTGGATTCCTTCGCTGTCTATAAGGTATCCTAGGAATTCAACTTTGTTGGTGGCTAATTGGCACTTCTCCTTTTTTACTTTTAGTGCTGCCTCTTTGAATTTCTCTAGGACTTCCCTTAGGTGGTCACGTAGTTGTTCTTTGTTCCTGGCTAATACCAGGACATCGTCGAAGTATGGTACCACCCCTTTTATCCCTTGCAATAGGTGTTCCATTAAACTCTGGAACACTCCTGGGGCGACGCTGATGCCAAATTGCAGTTTGTTGCATTTGAATGCCCCCCTGTGCATCATGATTGTCTGGGCGTCCGCTGTTTGGGGGTCAATGGGCAACTGTTGATACCCCCGCGTGAGGTCTAGTTTCATGAAGGTTTCCCCCCTCAAGGAAATGTAATAGATGCTGTACCACTGGGACCGGGTATGTGCTTTGTTGGAGTGCGTGCATAAGGGTCATTTTGTAGTCCCTGCAGATGCACACCGACCTATCAGGCTGAATTGGTGTAACAATTGGGGTTTCCCACCTCGCGTGGTCAATTGGTCCTAAAACCCCTTGTGCGATCAGTTTATCCAATTGCTCATCGATTTTGGGTTTTAGCGCAAAAGGAACCTGCCTCGCCTTTACCCTTATGGGAGCTATATTTGGGTTTAGATTAAAGGAAATTGGGGACTCTGGTACTTGCCCAGTTCTCCGTCGAATATGTCTTGGAATTCTTCCATCAGATCATCTTCCCACTCTGTTTTGATTATGCTCTTTATCCCTATGACTTCGATTCCTAATGGTGCAAACCATTCTTGTCCCAATAGGCTGGGTCAATTCTGGTTGACTATGGTTAATGAAAGGTCTATTTTTTTGGTGTATTTTTTGAAGGTTACCTTGAACTGACCTGTACCTACTATGGGGATTTTGTTCCCCTGGTAGTCTTTTAGTGTTAGTGTTTCTTTTTTGAGTTCTTCCTGGCTCATGTCTGGTATCAGTCTTTTTATGGTGTCCCACGATACCAATGACAAATATGAGCCTGAGTCCACTTCCATCCAGCATGGCTGACCTTCTATGGTGACCTGGACATATACTTTCTTGGCATTTGTCGTGTTGGAGTGTCCAATGGTCACCATCTGGTGTGTTTCTTCCCTTCCTTGTTTCTTTTCCTCGCCTGCTTCTGTTGTCTTGGTTCCAATGGCTCCCTGTCTCTCTCTCTCTCTCTCTCTCTCGGGGGGGAGGTTTGTTCCATCTTTGTCTAGGGCCATAGCTCTTTCTTGCTCAGCATGCCTTAGCAATATGTCCCCGCTGTTCACAATTTTTGCAGATTGAATCTAGGAAATGGCACTTGGAACGTAGATGGTTCCCCTTGCAACCGGCACAACGAAATTCTTTCCTTTTTCCATTCTGGTCCCTTCTGCCCTGTTCTTCCCAGAGTTGATTTACCTCTTCTTCTTCCTCGTTGTCTTCCGATGGGGGCTCGATGTCCTCATGATGGGTTGTGATGGTGTTTTTTGGGGTTTCTGGTGGCATTTTGTTCATCTTCCACATGGCGGCTGCTGATTTTTGGGGTGCTTCTGCTGTGGTAGCTTCCTCTATTGCTTTTGGGAGTGTTATTTTAGGTTTTGTTAATAATCAGCCCTGGAGTGTAAGATCTCTCAGTCCCAAGACCACTTGGTCCCTCATGGCTTCATCCATGTTTAGGAATTCTCACACTCCAGTGATGTCTCGCAGCATTGCAACGAAATCGCTAATGCTCTCGCCTTTTTTTTGGTCGCACCAATAAAATTCATGTCTTCTGATTAGGCATGAAACAGTTGGTGTGTAGTGAGCCCTCAGTATCTTTTCCAGGTCCGGCCAGGCCATCGTTTTCACATCAGTGGGTGCCGCTAACGCTTTGGCCATCTTAAATACCACAGGACCGCAATGGGTGAGGAAGATGAGTCTCTTCCTGTTTTCAGATATATTATGGAGGTTGCTCCCTTCAAGGAACATGAGGAATCAGTCGATGTATGATTCCCAGTCTTCGGTTGCTGGATTGAACGGTGCAGGTGGTGTGTGGTTTCCGGCCATTTCGCCTTGATGTGTTGCCGGTGTTTGTCGGTTACTACATGCTCGCTGGTCCCCTTTGTCTCAGTATCTCACCTTCGTCACCAGTGTTAAGCCACAGGAAATGAGACTCAGGACACTAGCATGATTCCAATTTGTTTTTACTTCTGTCTAGGACTGAGCAGCGAAGAAACCGGAGCAGCCCTTCTTATACTTGGGCTGCTCACGGCTGTGACCAGTGATGGCTCTTCGAATTTCCCACCACCACGGACCAACCAATTACAGGTAAGTATGCTAATGCATAACAGCTAGGTTCAGCAGCTGTACATTCATATCTCTTCTCTCTTCTCACAGATTTTCAGATTTTCTTTTGCATAAGTTAAACACCTGAAACTTCTCCCTATGAATCTTATCATACCACTCTGTATTGATCTTAATTCTAACAGCCACATGTTTTAAAATATATATTAAATTATTGGATAATACTTTTCAGGATATATGGGATGGAGTGGCAGAAATATATGCCACTGCAGTGTAGCCTTCTCTACTCAACTCTTCTGATGTCAACTGCATGGGAAAAATTACATTCAGCTGACTGGATTTTTTTTACTTTGTGTAATTAGGTATTCTTCTACAGTGAGGAATCCTGAGCACCATAAATCTCCTTCAGTTGAATGATGTCCATTGTCCAACACATGTTAGGGAGCCAGAACTAAATGATTCTCTGTGCCAAGTTGCAAATCTAGTAGACTAGCCCGGTTTTGCTATTGTGTTGTATGTGAATTATCCTAGTTAGTTTTTTTCTTTTCCTCTATAACTAATTACAACATTGCATAGTACCTGGATGCTTTTTGTACTGTCAACCTGGGTATGATCTGTCTCTTCCAATTGTCCCCTCCTCTGCTTTGTGATATTTTGTTTACCTTACATGACAAAGGAAGGTCAAATATTATTTACATGGAATAATAATGGGATTGCAAGCACATTCCAGCTTTCCAATTCTCAGCCTTTATAAATTGCTGTCTTTTACTTAAATATTTGGATAGCTCAGCAACAGTTGTAACCTTCATTAAGCAAAGAAATGAATTGCACCCAAGTAGAGAAGGCGTCAGGTTTTGTCTGTGTAGGAGTTTTGCATTGGAGGAGCAGAAAATAATCTCTTGTCACTTAAGGTGGCCATTCACACATGATAAGTAGCAGAAAAGAAGCAAACAAGCAGCAGTCTCTAAACCTCCTGTAAGAGGTAATTAGAATTTGCATATTCTGTTATAAATAAAGGATTATGGTGAGAATCTCAAAGCCAGTTGGAAAGAGAGCAGTAATTTCTACCAAATTCCTCAAAAAGGTTTTAGGATTTATTAAGCTCCATCACTTATCTAAGCTAAACATGTGACCCATTTTAGAGAGGACAGTTGTCTATTTCAAGCCATTTTTAGGCTTTGTGCCTAAGGTATGACTCAAACTCACAGTGTCTTGTTTCTAGCATGGTGCCTTAATCATTGTACCAACCTGGATCTCTGTAGAAGTCAGAAAACTAGATAAAACTGCTATAATCTCAATCTGACATATACAAAATTCTGGACTCCACCTAAATATAAACATAATGCTAATAAAAAAAGATGGCCTAAGTCAAGGCTCTTCAAACTTGGCAAGTTTAAGACTTGTGGACTTCAATTCCCAGAATTCCTGAGTTAACATGACTGAAGGAGTAATTCTGGGAGTTGAAGTCCTCAAGTCTTAAAGCTGTAAAGTTTGAAGACCCCTGCCCTAAACAGTGAAAGGACAGATAATCAAGAACATGGGTCACAACTTCAAACCAACAGGAGGAAAGTTCAAAAGCACTGTTAGAAATGATTACTTCACAGAAAGAGTAGTGGAAGCTTGGAACCAATTTTCAGCAGAGGTAATGGGTATATAATCAGTAATTGAGTTTAAATATGCTTGGAATAAATACATGTTCATCACACAATAAAAATAAAATAATTTAAAAATTAATTAATTAAAAAGAAAATAAAAAACAAATATACTCATAGGGCAGCCTTGATGGACCACTAGATCTTTTTCTGTCACCTTTTTTAGTTTTCTATGTTTCTATAATATACCATTATTTCCATGATTATGTGGAATTATATACTTGGAATGCTGCATTTAGTTTTGGCTGTCACAATGTAAAAAAGACGATGAGACTCTAGAAAGGGTAAAGAGAAGCACTACAAAGATGATTATGGGACTGGAGGCTAAAAACATATGAAGAACGGTTGCAGGAACTGGGTATGTCTAGTCTAATGAAAAGAAAGACTAAGGGAGACATGACAGCAGTGTTCCAATATCTCAGGGCTACCACAAAGAAGAGGGAGTCAAGCAGAGGTGGTATTCAGCAGGTTCTGACCAGTTCTGGAGAACTAGTCTGACTGGAGATTTTATAGTATCCTTCTCCTGCCAGGCCCACCAAGCCATGCCCAAAGAACCGGTAGTAGAAAATTTTTGAATCCCACCACTGGAGTCAAGTTATTCTCCAAAGTACCTGAGGGCAGGACAAGAAGCAATGGGTGGAAACTAAGGAGAGAAGCAACTTAGAACTAAGGAGACATTTTCTGATAGTTAGAACAATTAATCAGTGAAACAACTTGCCTCCAGAAGCTATGAATGCTCCAACACTGAAAGTAGTTTAAAATATGTTGGATAACCATTTGTCTGAAGTGGTGCAGGGTTTCTTGCCTAGGCAGGGGATTGGACTAGAAGACCACCAAGGTCCCTCCCAACTCTGTTATTCTATTCTATTCTATTCTATTCTATTCTATTCTATTCTATTCTATTCTATTCTATTCTATTCTATTTCTCATGTAGAACTTTGGAAAATGGCAGCTGTCTCTGATGAAAAAAGAGGAGTCCTTTGTATTAAACTAGATTTTGCTAAACTTTGATTGTAATAGAGAATCCTCATTTATTTGTTGACTTGGGATTTTTGATGGATATTGTGATTCAACCAGGCATTAGACTTCACTGCAACAGGACACTGCTAAGCATTTTCAGTCTCTGTTCAAAACAAGGTATCTGTTCTGACCCGAGTCACACTGACAAGACAGGTATTAGTAAAAGTCGATTTCTCACACAACATCCAACAACTCACCAATGGGACTGGTAAAGCCCCACCCCACTTCCCCTGTCCATAGTCTCTCTCCACCAGAATTACCTGGTTCCACAAATTAGGGTCAAGCTGACCCACAAGGCACAAGGGTCAGGCACACTGCTCACAAAACTCCAATCTGCAAAACAGAATCCAAACTTCCAAAAGCCAAAGCACAGTCCAAAATTCTGAAGGCAGGAAAGCAATTCTGAAGTCCACAAGTAAAGCCTGAGGTTCAGAGTCCAAAAGCCCTATCCAAAGTTCAAGAAATAGAGTCCACAAAAACTGGGAAGAGGTACACCAAAGCAAACAGGTCCCTGACAACATACCTTTCACCAGCATCCCTAACCAGCCTTTGCCAGGTGTTCCTTGTGAGTAGGGGCAGGGCTGCTTCCCCACAAGCAACCTTGTTGACCTCCTCTGTGCCTCCCTCCACTCCCCTCTCCATGCCCACAGATCAGGTGGGGGAGGCCACTGTTCCTTGTCAGAGGAGGCCTGGAGCTTGTTATCTCTGCAGCTGGCTCTCTGCAACTCATAAGCTCCTGCGGTTGGCTCTCCATCTGGTCACTCTCCACTCCGCACTCCCCACAGCCCTGGGACTGCCTCGTCCCCAGTCCCTGACCCTTCACTTGTTCTGCGGGACCATGCCATCCAGTGGTGGGATTCAATTTTTTAAAATTACCAGTTCTGTGGGCGTAGCATGACAACAGAACCGGTAGTTAAAAAAATGGCAGTGGAAGGATACTGTAAAATCTCCAGTCAGAAGTGGTATTTGCTGGTTCTCAGAACTACTCAACATTTCCACTACTGGTTCTCCAAAACTGGTCAGAATCTGCTGAATACCACCTCTGATGCCATCCCATCTGATGGTCCTGGTTCCAATTCCTCCTCCTCTGAACTGGGATCTGACGGAGCCATGACAGTAGCTTCCAACTAGTTGGGCCATACTAGTCAGAACTATAGTCTAGGACAGGGGTCTTCAAACTTGACAGCTTTAAGACTAGTGGACTTCAACTCACAAAATTCCTCCTCCAGCGATGTTAGCTCAGAAATTCTGGGAGTTGAAGTCCACCAGTCTTTAACTTGCCAAGTTTGAGGGCCCTTGGTATAGGAATATTTGAGATAAACACAGGATTGAGTCCTTATTGTAATGCACACCAAATACTTGAAGTTAGAATCTGTTCTGCCCCCATTGCCAGATACAGATTGCAACTATCCCTAAAGATTTGCTTCAGATTTGCCAAATGTATGAAAACAGAAGCGTTGAGCATTAGAATATATTTATATTTATATTTTCTTGTCAATTTATGTTCTGTTTGGCAGTGCTAAATAAAAAATATAATTTGCTACATATTGAAGTTATGCTGAAGGGAACTTGCTACTTACCCATCCAAATAATACAATTTCAAGGGTTATATAAGTCTAGCACCATCTGGTGATACATCTATATCATGACACTACCCACATGGTATGGATTAGAAATTGCTTCCTCGATTTGAGTCAAATAAGTTGAGTACTATATTTAAATCCGTAAGATTTGTAAAATATGGGTATCGTACAGTTTGTAATCTTGACTAAAAACTGAAAATCATGACATATTAAATGTTTTCTCATAAATGTTCCTGTAGATTAAAAAAAACAGTATTTAAATCACTATTTATCAATAAAATAAATTGTGGGAAACATCCTGTGTTTAAAGAGAATGTTAGATATGTAGCCAGCACCACTGCCTTATTGAAAATAATAAAATAAAAATGCATTATTTGGCTGGATTGTGTCTTATACTGTTTACATTAGACATTTTCAAACTGAACGTTTGAAAAAAATCAACTGTAGCTATTTTCCAGCTTCCTAATTAAACACTAATTTACTCAGTACTCTCGGTAATTGTTTAACAACATTCTTACAGTGCAATGATGTGAGTGCTTATTCAGAGTAAGTCCTATTGTATTCAATGGAACGAATTTCCATTAAACATCCATTCTTTAGGACTACAGCCAAAATTTTTCATATGAAACAAAATATACACAGGTCATTTAGATCAAAGTATTCATAGTTAATTTTCCATTATGCTTCTCTTGTATAAACCCCTTGCAATCTCATTCATAAATCTATCTTTTTGACATGAGTCATTTGCTTATTTAAGAAAAGCAAAAACGTATAAACTTTACTATAACGGATTAGATCATGCTTAGACATTTTTCCACGGCTTATAAGCAAATGGATAATTCTGAAATGTAGTACAGCAGCTACACAAAAATGTTGGCAGATATATGTGCATCAGTAATATTCTGCTTTTCTAAAAAAAAAAAAAAAAAGGAGAGAGAGAGGAGTTGATACTCAATACTTGTCAGGGGAAAAGTTAAAGCTAAAGTTTTAAAGTTTAAGTATCAATTACAGATTAATCAGATTAAAAGTTTTCCTACATAGAAAATATTGTCTAGGTTCTAAAATCTCATCATGTGAAATGAATATAACTCAGTGAATATAACTCAGGGAGGCCCCTCAAACTGGAAGAACTATTGAAAAGCTTCTTCTTTCTATTCCATCAATCGGTGATTCTAATAGAAAAGAAAGAAATAATTAACCTTTGTTAATTATTTTACCAAATGTATTTCCAGACATGTGCAAAACAGAAGCAAATTGTTCTTAGCAAATTGTTTCTTGGAGGAAGAAACTGACCCCACAAACATTTCTCAATGTGACAGCAGATCAATCTGTGTATAACAAGCATTGCAAAATTAGTTGGATTTTTACCAATCATCCATTTGAATGTGATATAAAAGCTAGATTTAAGTTTTGCTTCCACCGTCCTGCCCTCCTGCATCTTTACTTTCTCTGCAATTCATAAACATAAAATTGGCATTACCATAGTTTCTTTTACTGAGTTGCATAACATCAAGACAAGACTCAATAGAAGACTTTTATTTTTAGTTGCATAGCTACAATTTTATCCATGTACTTGTGCTGAATATCTTCAGAAAGAATGTGTCATATTGCCACCCCTGGACTGAACAGTTTTTGATAATCTTTGATTTATAGAGGCACACCTCAAAGAGCAAACGATTTTGCCACAAATTAATTAATCCCATATAGTGGTTAAGGTGGGGGGGGGGATCTCTGAAGGTATTTAATTAAAGCTAAGAGGATTGAGCTGTCCTTTTGCTCTTACGGTATATGTTTACCATTAGATTAGTTCTGGTTGATTGATGTACAAGACTTAGTACAGAATGTATTTGTTAAGAGCACACCAACATTTAATTTTCTCCCTGACCATTCCTACTTCAACCCTCTTCGATACTATCTTGATTGTCTTCTCAGTATTAACCAGCATATAGCCAAGAATTTAAAAAGGCTGTATATTTAATTTGCTTTGGGGATCTAAACAGCCTAACCATCTGAAAAGCAAATTCTATTTAAAATCAGCATATTCTACATGTCACATATTCTAGAGACATTCAGACTCGAGATGCATTAAGACTGATAAACTTTATTATCCTTCATTTTAAAGGAAAATCAGGTATTTACTGTCAGTGTAAAAATCAGAAATTGGCAATGGAAAAGCACATTTTATGCCAGTATAATTTTTTGTCAATTCAGGTATAGTTCAGCAATGGAGAAAGGCCCAAAGACTCAATAGAAAACAAGCATGTTTTTAAAAAAATCACAAATGTTTGGAAAACCTATTTCAGAATATACAGGGCAGGGGTATCAAACTCACAGCCCATGGGCTGGATGTGTCACATGCTGGCCACGCCCTATCCCGGCTTAGTGAAGGGGGAAAAAGTTGTGATATGTCATGTGATGATGTGTCATTGCGAGTTTGATATCCCTAATATTGGGCACCAACAGGGCAACAAAGTTGGTTCAGATATGTAAGTGTGTGTAACAAGTCTTTATTCTGAAAACTCTTCCTTATCCTTGGGATAAGTATAGCTTTTGTATCTCTAGTAACAGAGAATTTTAAAATAATGGGAGTTCAAAACATTATTGCATTGGAAGCAGTAAAACACTTCAGAGTGCAGAATTCGAAATGAAAGCAGAAGTTGTCTGAGCTATTTTTTCACTCTATCGTTGCTTCTCTTTAAATGCCTGCAGTAATGACTTGTTGAAAGCTTGGGCTCTAGTACATTGTTTTGAAGTTCAGCTTGTCTTCAAGGCCTTTTACCTTCAGTTTCACATGTTGTAAGCCTTTTGAGTCTGGTATTAATAATAATTATTATTGCCATGCATCCTTATTTTTTGCTTAATGTAATTATGGAAAATGTAATAGTCTTATGAAAACAATATATGAGTTTTCAAACCTAATTATCATGACACAAGTGCTCTCAGGTCACTAGAGCTGTTGTTTTATCTGGAACCCTTCCATGCAAATAGATAAAAACAAAACTGCATTTAATTCAGCAACTCCAGCTAAAAGTTAAATCAAAGATGACTAGTTTTGGCCTCAGGGTGCGGCCTTCCTGGTAATAAATACTTTCCTTTTGTCATGATTTTAAGGGTGGAAGGAAGAAAGAAAGAAAAGAGAAAAGACAAGTTATGCATGCTCTATCAAAAACTGTGTTTTTTTAAACAATAAAAATTAAAGAAATTTCTATCTTATTCCTGACAAAAGCTTGGTTGTTTGAGTTGCTCTAGGGTCACTAAGGAGAAAATCATTCCAGATGTAAAGAAATTGGAACATACATATATACATGTCTCTGTGTGTACACATATTCTTTACTAGCCCAACACATTCTTTCCTAGGTTATAACTTTGGGCTTAGTCTCTTAGGGGAAGTGTTAAGTCTGGAGCATGGATGCGAATAATGGAGACGAGCCGGTAGCAACAGTGAACTTCAAACTCTTTATTTACATGGTGTGACAGCTCAAACTGGAGGGCTGCTATAGCCTTCCTTATATAGGCAACTTATTAACTATTCAACCAATAGCAATCCTGGAGCGCAAGCTCCATTAACCAATGAGAATGGCCTGTTAATGGCCAATCAGATGCTCCTGAACGGACCAATCCGATCCTGCCATTAACAGCCAATCAGAAGTGCAGGGCCAGAACCCTGCACTTGACTTGAAGCTCAAGATAACTTTATTTGGCATTATTCATTCACAACACCCCTTTCCCCCGGCTTCTGCCCACGGGGCGCGGTTACATCGTCCTTGAGGTAGGATGGTTGTTTTATCAGTCTTTTTGATTTTCGCAAAGTGCCTGGCGGTTGGCTGCACTTCTGTTGAGGTAGATTGTTGTTTAACGGTGGGGGTGCCTCTGGTTCCGAGTTCATGTTCCCGTCGTCACCGATATCACTGGCCACTCCCTGAGGTGAACTCACTCCGGTCCCCGGTTCCTGTTCCTGCGTTTCAGTTCCGTTTTCAGTCCCTTCAAAAAGGTTTTCCTCTAGTTGCAATTCGTTTTCCTCTGTTTCTCCCCCCCCCCCTCAGTTTGGTCATAAGGGAGTTCGGAAGTGCGTGATGGTAGCCGCGATCGTAGTTGATCTATGTGGCGCTTCCAAAGTCTATCGTCAGGGCACTGAATGAGGTATGATCTTGGGCTGGTTACGCGGATTACAGTCGCTTCTACACACAGCGGATCGCCCAATAGGTTTTTAGCGAATACTAAATCGCCTACCTGAAAGATACGGCATCGGCCGCTGGATCCGAGTGGCTTTTCTGGTTCGTAGGCTGGGTGTAACCGATCGAGGTGGGAGCGGAGCTTTCGTCCCATGAGCAGCTCGGCGGGAGTTTTGTTGGTGACTCTGTGAGGTGTGATGTGCTGTAGGAAAAGGATTCGGTTGATTTTCTCATCGATGTTGTTGTAGTCTATCTTTTGTAGAGTCCTTTTGACGAATTGTACCATGTGCTCAGCCCTACCGTTGGCCGCAGGGTGCGCAGGCGAAATAAGTGCATGTCAGATACCGCGGTCAGCCAGGTACTGTTCAAAAGACAACGCGGTAAATTGGGGCCCGTTGTTGGATACCAGAATGTCTGGTAATCCGTGGGTTGCAAACAGTCTTTCCAGTCTTTTGATGACCGCTTCGGTGGTCGTATTCCTCATTCGGTGAATCTCGAGCCAATTCGAGTAGGCATCAACAGTTAGCCGAGCAAAGTCCAGATGGATGTGGGACCAGGGTCCCCGCGGCGTCTCCATTCGGTTGGGGTTGCCTTTGGTGGAGCGTTGCTTACTTCTTGGCATCTCTGGCAAGTTTTAACCCATGATTCGATTTGTCTTTCGATGCCTGGCCACCACGTGTAGCTTCGTGCAAGGCCCTTCATGCGCATGATGCCAGGGTGGCCATCGTGCAAGGTTCTTAGCAGTGCCTGTTGGAGTCGTTCTGGGATAACGACTGTATCACCCCAGATGATACAGCCCTTCTGCGAGAACAACTCTGTTTGATGGCTTTTGAATGGTGCAAAGTCATCTGGTACTTGGTCCAATGGCCATCCGTGTTCCACCCATGTGAGGACTCGTGCTAAGATGGGGTCACGTTTTGTTTCTCTCGCAATGTCACGGGCAGTTAATGGCGGCATATGGAGTGTCTTGATCTGCAACGTTGTCATCGTTGGTGCAGGATTGTTGATGGTTTCAGGGAGCAGTGCACGGCTCAACGTGTTGGCGTGGAGAATGGCTTTACCGGGATGAAATTGTAGCTGATAATTGTAGGCAGCCAAGAATTCTGACCAGCGGGTCATCCTGGGAGAAAGTATGTAGGGAGTTGGCTTGTCCCCAGCGATGATCCCCAGCAATGGTTTGTGGTCAGTTACAATGGTAAAAGCCCGGCCGTACACGTACTCATGGAATCTTTTAACAGCTGATACAATTGCCAGGGCCTCTTTATCGATCTGGCTGTAATTTCGCTCAATTTTCGAGAGCGTTTTTGAAAAGTAAGCAACAGGCGCTACCATTAGGTAATACATGGCTCAAAATGGTGCTCACTCCAAAAGGCGATGCATCACATGTGATATTTAACGGCAAGGTCTCATTGTACTGCATTAGTACGGCATCAGAAGTCAGTAGTTGTTTTACATTACGGAACGCCTGCTTTTCTCTGTAACCCCACACCCAAATTGTTAGTACAGCCAAAATTGGGGAAAATATTTACTTCTTTGACTCAATGTAAGAAAAGAGGAGTGGTTCTATACATTAAAGAGGCTATCCCAGCAAAATTGATTTACACGGATGAAGATGGAAGAGTATTAATGGTAGAAATAATGGACAATAATATAAAAATACTCTTGATTGCAATTTATGCTCCGAATGATAAACAAGAAGAGTTTTATAAAAAGCTACACATGAAAATAATTGGGCTGGACTATGTTAATATAATTATGATGGGAGATTTTAATGGAATTGTGGACAATAAATTGGACTATATAGCAACAACAACAAAGCAAAATAGAAAGGCTCTCCCAAGGTCTTTTTTTAAAATGACAGATGAATTAACTTTAAAAGATATTTGGAGAGAAAGAAATGTTAAAGCTAAACAATATACTTTTTATTCAAATAGACATCTATCATGGTCCAGATTAGATATGATTTGGATCTCAACAGAATTAATATCCAATATTCAAGAAACAAATATTGAAACAAGTACTTGGGCAGATCATAGCCCAATGACAATTAAATGGAAGGGACAAAAAAAAAGATCGAGATGGACATTAAATAATACTATTTTAAAGGAGAAAGATTTTATACAATGGATGGAGAAGGAATTGGCTTTTTTCTTCAGAGAAAATAAAAAAGAAGATACTTCAACGCAGAATGTGTGGGATACAATGAAGGCATACGCTAGAGGTTTGATAATAAATTATACAAGAAAAAAGAATATTAGGAAAAGGCAAGCTTCTAAGGCCTTGGAAGATGAGTATAAAATTCTTGAAAAAGAATTACAGAAAATGCCACAGAAAAAGGATATTAAATTGAAGCTGGATGTAATTAAACATAAAATGGAATTAATAGAGAAAGAAGAACTGGCACAGAAAATCAGAAACTCTAAACAGAATTATTTTGAAGATGCAAATAAACCAGGTAGATGGCTAGCATATAAATTGAGAAAAGAGAAGGAATCAAGAAAAATATTGAAGTTAATAGATGAACAAGGCCAAGTTTGTTATGGGAATAAGGAGAAAAAAGAAATTATTCGAGATTTTTATGGGCAACTATATAAACAAGAGAATATTGATGAGGAAAAAGTCAAACAGTATTTACAGGAAGCTAATTTACCGAAGATACCTAAAGAGACTGAAGAAATGCTAGAAAGCAATATAACAATGATGGAACTAAATGAAGCATTTAAGAGACAAAATAATGAGAAAGCACTGGGTCCAGATGGGCTTCCAGCAGAATTCTATGAAATATTTCAAGAATCTTTGAGCACCTCATTGTTAGAAATTATGAATGAAGTTATGTTAAAAAAGGTGATACCCAAAACATGGTCAGAGGCTTATATTACACTTATACCGAAGGAAGAGACTGACCCACTGCAAATTAAGAATTATAGACCTATTTCTTTATTGAATGCAGACTATAAAATCTTTGCTTCAATCTTAGCAGAAAGACTTAAAAAATATTTAAATAATTTTATTCACCCAGATCAAAATGGATTTCTGCCAAAGAGACAAATTAGAGACAATATGAGAGTAATCTTGGACACTTTGGAATACTATGAGGCTCATCCTGAAAAGCAAATGGCTTTGATATTCCTAAATGCTCAAAAAGCATTTGACAACGTGAACTGGAGATTTATGTTATTATTATTGGAGCAGATGGGTTTTGCTAAAAAATTTATTCAAGCAATAGAAGCCATATATAATAAACAGACAGCAAGGGTAATGATCGAGGGTGTTGTGTCCGGGAAATGATGCCAGGAGTCGGTGATTTCAAATCATGCGCTTTATTTGAGGTTGGAACCGAACTGGGGCAAAGGGAAAAAGATCGCGGTTTTTATTCTTTTAGCCGTGGCGGCCGCGGCCAATGGCACCGCTTTGAATCTCCCGCGATCCGAATGGACCAATCGCGGGAGATTCTTAGCGAGCCAATCGGCGCAGCTCACCTGACCAATCAGAGTGCCCCGCGCTTTGGCCAATCAAAGCGCGGGGATCTCAAGAATGCTAATTAAGGACAGAACACCCCTCCCCTCTTGGTTCAGTCCTTACGTCGCGTAGTCACGTAGGTAGGCGGGGCTCCATCTGAGCCTACTGGACCTGCGCAGCTCAGTCGCAGGTTGGATCCCGGCCGGTTCGGTCGGGATCTCTGCTGCTCCTGCTGCCGTCGTGGGAACCAGCTGGTCGATCGGGCCGGGCCGCTCTCCGTAGCTCCCTCCTGGGCCTCCCAGGTTGGTTGAGCTGCGGGTTTCGCCGCTCCTGCTCGGTCTTTCCGGGTCGGTCGAGCTGGCCCAGCTGTCTCTTCCTGGCGAGGGGTTGTGATGGCTGCTTTCCGGTAAGTACGGCTGGTTTATTTTTCTTTGGTTTTGGTTCCCTGGGTATTCCCTCCCCCCTTGGTTTGTGTTGTGGGGTTTGGTTTCGCCTGTTTGTGCGTCGGTGGTCTCTTGGTTGGTAGTCCTCGACCTTAGTTGGTCGATGTGGCGTTTCCACGCTCGTCCGTCTGCTGTTTGTAGCCGGTACGAGTGTGGGCCTGTTATTTGTGTGATGACGGCCAGTATCCATAGTGGGTCTCCCGTCAGGTTTCTCGCGTATATGGGGTCGCCGGGTGCGAAGGTTCGGTGTTTGCTGTTTGAGTCTGGGGGCTTCTCCGGGTTATACGTGGGGTGTAACCTGTCGAGTGGGGACCTTAGTTTCCTGCCCATTAATAGTTCGGCTGGGCTCTTATTTGTTGTGGTATTAGGGGTTATGTGTTGGGTGAAGAGTAGTTTGTTAATTTTCTCCTGGATCTCCCCGTGGTCTATTTTCCAGATGGTCTTCTTAGTGAATTGGACCATCCGTTCTGCCCTACCGTTCGCCGCCGGGTGCGCCAGTGCTGTCAGCGCGTGGCGGATGCCCTTTCCGCTAGGAATTTTTCGAATTCCAGCGAGGTGAATTGGGGCCCGTTGTCGGAAACGACGACGTCTGGGAGGCCGTGTGTTGCAAAGAGTTTGCAGAGTTCCTTGATCACGGCCTCCATGGTTGTCGTCTTCATGTTGCTTACCTCCAGCCAGTTGGAGTAAGCGTCAACTGTTATGAGGAAGGTGTGTCCTTTTGTGGGCCCGGCGAAGTCTATATGGATCCTAGACCAAGGTCCCCTTGGGGTTTCCCACTCTAGGATGGGTGCTGTGGGTGGGCTTGGCCTAGTTTCCTGGCATCGTTGGCACCTTGCTACCCAGGCCTCAATTTGTTTGTCCACCCCTGGCCACCAAGCGTAACTTCTGGCCAGGGCTTTAGTCCTAACGATGCCAGGGTGCCCCTCGTGTAGCAGTTCCAGAACCTTCCCTTGTAGCTTTTCCGGAATGACCACCCTATCCCCCCATAGTATGCACCCTTTTAATAAAGAGAGTTCCATTTGGCAGTTTCGGAACGTTTTGACGGACTCGTCGTTGTCCCTTTCCGGCCACCCTTTCTCTACCCAATGCAACACCCGCGCCAGATGTTTGTCTTTATTAGTCTCTCGGGCAATGTCTGACGCGGTTATGGGCAGGTTGGGTAGAGTCTCTATGCTGAGGGTGGTCGTCGTGGGTGCTGGGTCGGTGTCGGGTTCTGGTAGCGGCGAGCGGCTTAAGGCGTCTGCATGGGAGATCGTCTTACCCGGTCTGTGTATGAGTCCGTAGTTGTAGGCTGCCAGGAACTCGGACCACCTTGTCATTCGGGGAGACAGAATGTTCGGGGTGGCCTGGTTTCCTGCAAGGATTCCCAGCAGCGGCTTGTGGTCGGTTATGATGGTGAAAGTCCGGCCGTAGAGATACTCGTGGAATCGTTTTACGGCGGCAACGATAGCCAGAGCCTCTTTGTCCAGCTGGCTATAGTTCCGCTCCGGTTTGGTGAGGGTCCTTGAAAAGAACGCGATGGGCACTTCTTTTCCGTCGGGGAGGGTATGGCTGAGGACAGCGCCGACGCCGAAGGGTGATGCGTTGCATGTGACGGCCAGAGGTATTGTATTGTATGAGGACGGCGTCCGAAGTGAGGAGGTCCTTTGTTCTTTGGAAGGCAGCTTGCTCGCGTTTCCCCCAAGTCCAGGTCGCCGCCTTGTCCAGGAGCCTATGCAAGGGCTCCGCCGCCGTCGCCTTTTGGGGCAGGAAAACATTGTAAAAGTTAAGTAGCCCCAGGAATGCCTGTAGTTCCGTCTTCGACTTGGGTGTGGGGGCTTCTTTGATGGCCTTGATTTTTTGGTTTGTGGGGTGAATGCCGTGACGGTCTAGGAGGTATCCCAGGAATTCTACCCGTTCCGTGCATAGCTGGCATTTCTCCCTCTTGACTTTTAGTCCGGTCTCTTTAAATTTGGTTAGGACCTCCCTTAGGCGACCATCTAGTTCAGCCTGGTTGGCTGCCGACACTAGGACGTCGTCGAAGTAAGGTACCACCCCCTTGATGCCTTGCAGTAGTCTTTCCATTAGGCTTTGGAATATTCCCGGTGCCACGCTGACTCCGAATTGGAGTCGGTTGCATTTAAATGCCCCCCGGTAGGTGACTATGGTTTGCACTTCTGCCGCTTGCTCGTCGGCTGGCAACTGTTGGTAAGCCTGGGCGAGGTCGAGCTTGGCGAAAACCTTGCCCCCTCCCAGTGAGTGCAGTAGGTGTTGCACTACTGGGATGGGGTAGGTGCTTTGTTGTAGCGCGCCATTTAGGGTGGCCTTATAGTCCCCACAGATCCTCACCGACCCATCGGGCTTGATCGGGGTGACTATGGGGGTCTCCCACCGGGCGTGGTCTATGGGCTGTAGGACCCCTTGCTTGACGAGCTTGTCAATTTGCTCATCTGTCTTGGGTTTAAGTGCGAATGGCACCCGCCTTGGTTTCAGGCATTTTGGGGGGACGTTTGGGTCTAGGTTGAAAGATATGAGGGGCCCTCGGTACTTGCCTAGGTTTCCGTCGAAGACCTCTTGGAATTCCTGGGCCAGTTGCTGCTCCCAGCTGTCGTCGGTGACGTGGTCGACTCCCATGACTGCGATGCCGAGCAGGGCGAACCATTGCAGTCCCAGTAGGCTTGGGCGGTCGCGGTCGACGATTGTCAGGGGAAGTCTTTCGGTGTGCCCTTTATAGGTGATGTTGAAATGTTTGGTTCCGTCTACCGGGATGCGGTTTCCCTGGTAGTCCTTTACAATGAGTCTCTGGCTGTCTATATTCCTCCTTTGGAGGGTAGGCACCAAGCGCTTTATTTCATGCCATGCTATCATGGAGTGGTAGGACCCGGAGTCCACCTCCATTTTGCATGGCTCACCCTCGATGCCTACCTCCACGTGGACCTTCCGGGCGTCATTGGTGATGGCGTGGCCGATGGTGACCGTCTGATGGGTCTCCTCTCTTCGCCGGTTATCGCCGCCTCGCAGGGATCGTCCGTTCCGGTCCCATCTGTTGTCCGAGGGGCGATCTCTGGTCCGGGGTGGTGTGCTCTCTCTCCTCCGGTTGCTCTGGTCCCATCGTGCCGGGCTGCGATTCTTCTTTAGGCGGCAGTCACGGGCGATGTGTCCCTTCTTGTCGCAATGCCGGCAGATCGATTCGAAAAACCGGCATTCCGACCTGGGGTGGTCGCCGCCGCAACCGGCACAGTTGGTCCTCGACTTACGACCCCGCCGGTTCTGTGGGTCGCGGCCTGTCTGGAGGCGATGGACGTCCTCCTCGTCATCTGAAGTGCCCGATGCCGAGTGGAAGTCACCCTGGTGGGTGGTCATCTCGGATTGGGCCTCGGTCGACCTCACCGGGTTGTTGTTTTTGCTGTGGTCCCCAGTATTCAGTCTGCGCATGCGGTCGGCGGAAGTTCGGGTTGCTTTGGCGGCTGCGGCTGCGGTGAGGGTGTCTGCTAGGCTGATGTTGCCCTTGGCCATCAGCCGGCTCTGGAGGACGGGGTCCCACAAACCGAGCACGATTCGGTCTCGCAGGGCGTCGTTCAGGTTGTCGAATTCGCAGAGCCCCCCTAGGCGCCACAGCTCGGCGATGAAGTCGCTGAAGCTCTCACCCGACCTCTGGTCCCGACGGTAGAATTCGTTGCGTCGGATCAGGATGGGTACCTCTGGAGCGTAGTGCCGCCGAAGTATTGACTCGAGGACGTCCCAGTCCATCGCGGTCGCATCGGCGGGTTTGGCAAGCACCTTGGCCATCTTGAAGACCTCGGTCCCGCAGTGGGTCAGGAAGACGGTGCGCTTCATGGGGCCGGTGGTGTCCTTCAGGTCGCTGCACTCGAGGAACATGCGGAATCGGTCGGAGTACGATTCCCAGTCCTCGGTGGCGGGGTTGAAGGGTGCGGGGGGTGCGATTTTCGCCATTGCAGTGGTTCATCTGGCTTCTGTCGGACACGTGGTTCGGTTCAGGGTCTGGATCCCACCTTCGTCGCCAGTGTTGTGTCCGCGAAATAATGCAAGGAGTCGGTGACTTCAAATCATGCTCTTTATTTGAGGTTGGAACCGAACTGGGGCAAAGGGAAAAAGATCGCGGTTTTTATTCTTTTTGCCGCGGCGGCCGTGGCCAATGGCACCGCTTTGAATCTCCCGCGATCCGAATGGACCAATCGCGGGAGATTCTTAGAGAGCCAATCGGCGCGGCTCGCCTGACCAATCAGAGTGCCCCGCGCTTTGGCCAATCAAAGCGCGGGGATCTCAAGAATGCTAATTAAGGACAGAACAGAATGGGAACTTACAGATTTTATTAATACAAGGAAAGGCACAAGACAAGGATGCCCCCTATCTCCTTTGCTATTTGTGTTGACCTTGGAAATGTTGAATAGAAATATTAGGGATGATAAAAGCATAAAAGGAATGAAAATTAAGAAGGAAGAATTTAAGCTACAAGCTTTTGCTGATGATTTAGCTTTTATTTTGGAAGATCCGCTAGAAACAGCTCCAAAGTTATTGGAAAGGATAGAGACATATGGAGAGGTGGCTGGTTTGAAAATAAATAAAGATAAAACAAAGATTTTGACAAAGAATATGCTATTGAGATAGAGAGAAGAACTGGCAGATCTTTTGAAAATTCAAGTTACAAATAAGGTTAAGTATCTGGGGAATATTTGACAACAAGATGTAGCACATTAAAGGAGAATAATTATATTAAACTTAAACAACAGATAACTACAGATTTGAAGAAGTGGGAAAACTTGCAATTGTCATTAATAGGGAGAATTTCAACAATTAAGATGAATATTTTACCTAGAAGTTTATTTTTGTTTCAAACAATACCAATTAGGCTTGGAAAAGACTATTTTGAAGATTTAAATAAAATTATGTTGAAGTTTATATGGCAAGGGAAAAAAGCGAGAATAAAGCTAAAGCTTTTGCAAGATGCTAGAATTAGAGGAGGTTTTGGCCTGCCTAATTGGGAATTGTACTATCAAGCTGCAAGTTTGATGTGGGTCAAAGAATGGATAACATTAAGGAAACATAGGTTGTTGACATTAGAAGGTCATAACTTGCTGTTGGGCTGGCATGCTTTTTTATGGTATAAGGGAACTAAAACACAGGGTTATTTTAGAAGACATTATGTACGGGAGTCTTTGCGGTTAAATTGGGAGAAGATAAAAAGACAATGTTATTTGAAAATTCCAGTTTGGTTATCGACCATTGAAGCATTTTCCTATCCTATAATCTACAAGAAGGAACAAACAGTTAGATATGGGGAACTTTTGGATGAAAAGGGTGAACTTAAATCGATCCAAAACTTAGAGGAACAAGGTATAAGGATGAATTGGTTTTCATATGCACAAATACATTCAAGGTATGATGAAGATTCCAAAACGGAGGGATTTTATGATAAGCAGACTGATTTAGATAAGATCTTGATGGGTACTGATGAGAAGGTGATTAAAAAATTATATGGTTATTTACTGGGAATGAAATTAGAGGAAGAACAAGCAAAGAAACTATGATTGTTTGGGGGAAGAATTTTGGATATGGGATTGATTTAGAGAAATGGCAGAAATTGTGGTCTCAAAATTATAAAATGACAATGTCAACAGCATATAAAGAAAACTTGTATAAGATGTTTTACAGGTGGCACTTTCCTCCGACAAGAATAGCAAAAATGTTTAAGAACAAATCTGAAAAATGCTGGAAATGTCATCAGATACCCGGCTCGTATTACCATATGTGGTGGACTTGTGAGGATGCTAGAAAATATTGGACTATAATTCGCATGTGGCTGGAAAAAATGACAAACAAACATATAGACTTGAAACCAGAGATCTTCTTATTGGGAATTTTACCTGATATATATAGTAAAGATTTGAAATACCTGATTGTAAATGTATTAACAGCGGCCAGGATTGTATTTGCTAAAAATTGGAAGAATAAGAAAATACCATTACAGGAAGAAATTATTAAGAAAATATTGGAATGTGCTGAGATGAGTAGATTGACATTTGAAATTAGAGAGCAAGAGGATAAACAATTTTATGAAATTTGGGATCTTTTTTATAAATAGCTAGATGATAAAATACGATAATAGAATATTTTAGATAGTAAGAAATATCTTTATCTTGCTATTTTGCTATTATTTTGTTACTTGATATTATATTTATAAAGGGTTTTTTTAGGATTGATTTGGTATGTTTATATGATTTGTTGAATAATCTGCTTAAAGTATTGTCAGCTCATAAAGCATGAATGATTAAAAGTATAGTCAAAAAAAATTTTTTTTTTTTTTTTAGTGATTATAGGATATATAAGTTTGGATTGATAATATGAGTTGTTATGTAACATAATTGTAACTGGGACTACAGAAAGAATGCACAAAAATGATGAACCAACTGACGCACTGGATGTACATACGAGAGTTGAATGTTTTAATATTTTGTTTGTCTTGTTTGTTTGTAGAAAATTAATAAAATTTTCTTTAAAAAAAAAAAAAAGAATTCTGACCAGCGGGTCATCCTGGGAGAAAGTATGTAGGGAGTTGGCTTGTCCCCAGCGATGATCCCCAGCAATGGTTTGTGGTCAGTTACAATGGTAAAAGCCCGGCCGTACACGTACTCATGGAATCTTTTAACAGCTGATACAATTGCCAGGGCCTCTTTATCGATCTGGCTGTAATTTCGCTCGATTTTCGAGAGCATTTTTGAAAAGTAAGCAACAGGCGCTACCATTAGGTAATACATGGCTCAAAATGGCGCTCACTCCAAAAGGCGATGCATCACATGTGATATTTAACGGCAAGGTCTCATTGTACTGCATTAGTACAGCATCAGAAGTTAGTAGTTGTTTTACATTACGGAATACCTGCTCTTCTCTGTTACCCCACACCCAAATTGCTTTTTTATCTAGTAGGCGATGTAAAGGTTCAGCAACAGTCGCCTTGTGCGGCAAGAATACATTATAGAAATTGATGAGACCTAAGAACGCCTGGAGGTCGGCTTTGTTCCGGGGTCTGGGAGCATTTTTTATTGCTCTCAATTTGCTATCGGTAGGGTGAATACCCTGACTGTTAATTAAGTACCCTAAGAATTCAACACGATCTGTACACAGTTTGCACTTATTTTTTTTTCACTTTCAGGCCTGCTTCTTGGAATTTTTGTAAAACCAGTCTTAAACGATCCCATAAAATTTTTGGAGTGGGGGCAGCAATGAGCACATCGTCAAAATAGGGGACAACGCCTTTGATCCCCTGCAATAATCTCTCCATTCGGCTCTGAAAGATCCCTGGGGCTACACTGACTCCGAATTGAAGCCGCATACACTTAAAGGCACCTCGGTGTGTTACGATAGTCTGTGCCTGTGCCGTTTTTTCATCAACCGGCAGTTGCTAATAAGCCTGAGCTAAGTCTAGTTTAGCGAAGACTATTCCGCCCCCCAGGGAATGGAGGAGGTGTTGCACCACTGGCACCGGATATGGATTTTGTTGCAGGGCGTGGTTTAGGGTGGCTCTATAGTCCCTACAGATTCTTATGGAGCCATCCGGCTTAATTGGGATCACGATTGGTGTTTCTCATGGGGAGTGGTCGGTTGGCTTTAAAACTCCCTGGGCTATCAACTTATCAAGCTGTTCGTCGATTTTTGGCTTTAGAGCGAATGGGACTCGACGAGGCTTAAGGCGGATGGGAGCTATCTTTGGATTAAGGCTAAAGGATATCAGGGTCCCCTTGTACTCGCCTAGCTTTTCCGCAAAGACGTCTCTGAATTCGTGGGCGAGGTCTTCTTCCCAGTCACTGCCGCCGATTCGGTTAATGCCTGCCACTTCAATGCCGAATGGTGCGAACCATTGCAGGCCTAACAGGCTAGGCCAGTCCTTGTCGATCACCGTCAGGGGTAGGTACGCCATGCGGTTCTTGAATGCAACCCGGACTCTACTGGATCCTACGACTGGAGTCCGGTTCCCTTGATAGTCCTTTAACATGAGTCATTGGAATTGAAGGTCTTGGTGCCGGATAGTGGGGATGAGTTGCTTGAGTGTCTTCCAGGAGACCATTGACAGAGACAACCCCGAGTCAACTTCCATTTGGCAAGGTTGATTTTTGATGTCCACTTTGACCCGAATTTTCTTAGCGTCTATTGAAGAGGCATGGCCGACAGTGAGTGTTTGGTTGGCCTCTTCCTGTCTCGTTAGGCGATTCATGGGTCAGTTTCTGTAGGAGTGGTTTGCTGGTTCTCGCCTTACAGGGCAATTCCCTGTTGATTGGCGGAGATTGGTACCCTTCACGGTCTGGCTGGGTCCGAGGAGACTTCTGCAGACCCGTCCGATGTGGCCTCGTTTCCCACACTCGTGGCAGAGCACATCGCGGAATTTGCAATCAGAGCGGTAATGGTTGGTGCTGCAGCCAGCGCACGGTTGCTGGGACTTCAGGTAACGGTCCCGATCGGACCGCAGGTGATGGACCTCTTCTTCGTCACTGTCTGATGATGAAGAGAGGTCCTCATGGTGGGTCGTCTGCAGCTGCCCTTCTGCCTTAGGTGAAACTTTGCTGGCCGGTTGGTGTGCTGGAGCGCAATTTCGGTGTAGTCGGGCAGCCGACTTCTTGGTTGCCTCCACTGCTGTAGCTTCAGCTATGGCGTCTTTTAGGGTGATGTCGCCCTTTGCCATTATTTTGCTCTGTACATTTAGAGCGTCTAACCCGAGAACTACTCGGTCTCTCAAAGCCTCCTCTTGGTCGGTGAAATCGCAAAGGCCTCCCAAGTTCTGGAGGTCTGCAACGAAATCAGCAATGCTTTCTCCTTTCCGCTGGTTTCTTTGATAGAACTCGTGTCGTCTTACGAGTGTTGGAATGGTTGGTGTGTAGTGGGCCCTTAGTAGCAGTTCGAGGGCATCCCAGTCCATGGCCTTCACTTCAGCCGGTTTCGCTAATGCCTTAGCCATTTTGAATACCGTCGGGCCGCAGTGTGTTAGGAATACCACCCGTTTCTTCCCGGTTGTGGCATCCTTCAGATTATTTGTTTCCAAAAACATTTGGAAACGGTCCATGTAGGACTCCCAGTCCTCTTGACCTGGATTGAACAGAGCGGGTGGTACTGCGCTGCCGGACATGGTTCCGCCGTTGTGCACTTCAGCCACGTGCTTAGTTGTCTTCATCATTGGCTCTGATGTCATCCAATCCCACCTTCGTCGCCAGTATTAAATCTGGAGCATGGGTGCGAATGATGGAGACGAGCCGGTAGCAACAGTGAACTTCAAACTCTTTATTTACATGGTGTGACAGCTCAAACTGGAGGGCTGCTATAGCCTTCCTTATATAGGCAACTTATTAACTATTCAACCAATAGCAATCCTGGAGCGCTAGCTCCGTTAACCAATGAGAATGGCCTGTTAATGGCCAATCGGATGCTCCTGAACAGACCAATCCGATCCTGCCATTAACATCCAATCAGAAGTGCAGGGCCAGAGTGATCCGGTTTCGCGTGGCTTCGGGGCAGCAGGAATTCGCGACAGCTCGTGATTCCTGCTGTGCTAGCCGTCGAGGTACCCCCGATCCAGATGGGTCAGGGGGATATGGCTGCCCTGTAGGGACAGCTGAAGAGAGAGGGGAGTCGGACAGGGGGGTGGGGGTGTCGCAGACCCCCTCCTTCTCCGGAAAAACCCCTTTTTCCCAAGGCGGTGGAGCGGCGGTCAGCAATGGCCGCCACGAAGAAGCCAGCAACCGGGTAAGATTGCGCTGGAGGAAGTGAGAAGAGTGAAAGTGCTGTCTGAGCCGGGTCAAGTAACATCTTTCAAATTGGTTGGAACTGAGCTGTTTGAATTGCTGGAGGATACATTGTATCCCTAAGAAGAGCGAAAGCGGCGGAGAAGCTGTTAAAGGGAACTTTTTTTTTTTCTTCACTCTCCCACCCCATGGAAACAGCAGAAATGTTTGGATATATTGGACATTGAAAGTGAATTGTTTTGAGAGTTGAAGCTAAGGGACAAAAGGATTCTTGGACATTGAAAAATTTAAGAAATTGGAAAACCCTTGTTGGGGATATGGATTTCTGATTATTTAAAATTGATATTGCAAGTGGGAAGGGAGAGGAAAAAAAATTGGAGCAGAAGCTGAAAAAGGAGGAGATTGCCTAGAATCCCAAAGAAAGATATATGGTAATTGGACCTCTTTGATTAAACATTAACCCCAGAAAGAGAAAGAGAAGAAGGAAGAAAAGTATTAATTTTTGGAACTTTTTTTGAGTTATTTTTGATTAAAAATACTTGTGGTTGTTTTGGGAAAAGTTTCTCTTTTCATAATGGCATCACTTGTGGATGAACTAAAGACTGAATATCAAAAATATAAAAAGGAAGATACTTTGGGTGCTTTGTTTCAATTCTTAGAAATGGCGTTATGTACTTATGAAAAGTTGACTACGCAGCAGAAAGACTGGGACAAGGAAGAAGAGGAAGAAGAAGCCATCTTTGATGAACAATGGGTTCTTTTCGGAGAGGAGGAGAAAAAGGTTAAGAAAAAGGGGATTTTAAGAATTATAAAAACAACCAAAGAAGAGAAAAATGAGCGGAAAGGTGGAGGCAAGGTTAGAAAGCAAAGGAAAAGGAGTAAGAAAAGGGAGGAGGAAAAACAAAGGGGTAAAAAGGGCAAGGAGAAGAATAAGCAAGAGAGAAAGGGGGGGAGGAGAAGCCTCAATGGGGGGAAGCAAGATCTAAAGAAAAAAAGTTTATTCAGAGACAATGGGTGAATTTAATTTAGGATAAAAGAGGGATTCTGGAGGGTACATAAGATTGTGTTTTTTATATGTGTATTTAGAGTATAAAATTCATTGTGTAATTTTAGAATCTTTTAAACAGAATCCCAAGAAAAATTGTTATACGAAGTATTTTTAAGTTAGGGTAATGAGTTATAGACGTTACTCCAATTGGTGTATAGGAGAAGTATAGTAAAAGAAAAAAGATGAATGGATAGTTGGAAATAGAACAGACAAAGAATGTTATTGAAAATGGTAATAAGATATGAAAGGATCTATAAAGACTTTTGTTATGGTTTTTTTTTTTTTGGATTTTGTTTAATTAACAAGAAAAAAAAAAAGAAGTGCAGGGCCAGAACCCTGCACTTGACTTCAAGCTCAAGATAACTTTATTTGGCATTATTCATTCACAACAGGAAGAACAACTGGAAATTCAATTTTACTGATGAAATTTCTTTCAGAGAAAGTTGCTAATCTAGAATCTGACTAACATTTGTGTATCTCATTACTTTGGATCCCACTACTGGATTAGAGATACTTCCATGAAATCACAAAGAAGTTGCAATAGTGAGTCTTCACAGGATCAATTGCTTTAAGCAAGGCTACATGTTCTAAAAGACTTCCCTTATTCTGCATAGCTGTGATAGACACATTCAGTAAACATGGCTTACTATTTAGCAAGTTGTGTTAAGCCTAAATATAATCCATTTCTTTTTCACTTAGCATGTTGTTTGAATCTGATATATGAAAGAGGGTAGATATTTTAGCATTACATATGAATCAAGCCAACTACAACAATCAAATAATGGTTTAACAAAACACAGTCAATAAAGATTTCTGTAATGCGTGAACTTGACAATGTCTTCTTGAAGGTCTCAAGTGATGGCGCTTCCACAACTTCTGAGGGCAAGGCAATGTGTTCCATTGGTTGATTGTTCTCACTGTCAGAAAGTTTCTCCTTATTTCCAGGTTAAATCTCTCCTTGTTCAGTTACCATCCATTATTCCTTCTCTGGCTTACAGGCGCTTTAGAAAATAGCTTTACCCCTTCCTCCCTGTGGCAGCCCCTCAAATATTGGAAGACCTAGAGAAGGCGGAGCTTCGTTCCGGCGATACAGCTGCGATCTCGGGGCTCTGAGATCGCAGCCGATATTTTCACCCCTGGTCGGTCCTAACGGACCTAAACCGTCCCGTAGAGACGGTGATCGTGAAGGGCATTGTTCCAGGATCCCAGAGATATCGCAAAATCTCTGGTTTGATCCGGAAGAAGCCCTTTTGCTGGCGGCGGAGAGGCAGCCTCCATAGCTGCTGAAGTCGGGACAGCTCCGGAAAGAAAGTGATTGGAGTGAAGTGTGTCGGCTGGGTGAGAAAAACTCTTTTGTGCTGTAAATTTGCTAAGGTTGGAAAGTTCATCCGATATAAAGAAGAAAGCTGTGAGATTTTTTTTTTTGACTGAAATTGTTTTGAGCGGCGTTTTTTAAAGTGATGTCAAATTGAGGCTTGGCTTTTTTTTTTTTTTTTTTTTTTCTTTATACTTTTTGGGAAAGATTTTACTGTGACTTTGTAGGTAACCGGATTGAATTTTCTCTTATATATATTTTTATGCTTCCTTTGATTTTATGCTTCTTTTGATCTTTTAACTTTCTTTAGGATAGAGGCTCCCTTTGGCTATTTTTTCTTTTTTTTTCTGTATATATTATTCCTTTTTTCTGGCGGGCGGGGAGAAAGAGCATTAAGAAACTTTGTAACACTGCCAACTAGAGGCTTGAAAGTATCTTTATGTGAATTGGAGAGAACTGCAAAAAGACCTCATCTCAAGGACTTTTTAATGTGATAAGATAGAGGGAGAACACAGTAAAATATTATTGCAGGTGCTTTCCTGGACTGTTATCAACAATACTTGAGGTTTGGCTTTGAAGCTGCTGGAGAAGAGAGTCATAACAAGAGCCTTGGATAAATAACAAAGTGCAGTGTGTTTTCTTATATATACCCCATTCGCTAGCCTTCTTCTAAATTTTAATTTTAGTAATATTTTTATTTTTGCCTTTTATTTTAAAGGGAAAGCCTCAGAGTTTTTTCTTCTTTATTTTTCTTTTCTTTTTTATTGGGACCTTTTTGCTTTTCATATTTATGTTTTTGGACTACTTTGTTGTTGAGGTTGTTTTTTTTTTGTTTTTTTTTGGATTATTGAGACTTTTTAATTGGATTAAGGTGTGAAGAATCTGAAGGAACTTTTTGTTTTTTTTGTTTTTTTTCTCTTTTTGCTTTTTCTTTTTTCCTTTTTCTTTTGCTCTTAATCAATATTATTATTTTTGGATTTGTTTGTTTTCTCCTTTCTATTTTTTCCTTTTTTATGGTGGACTATCTCATAATTGGATTAGGGTCTAGAAGAACCTGAAGTTCTTTCTTCTTCTTTTTTTCCTGTTTCTTCTGTGGTTTCGTGTTTTTTACCATTGGAGTTCTTCATTTTGGATTATAATTGGCTGCTCTACCAGTTGGATTAAAAGTCAAGAAGAATTTGAAGTTTTGGAAACATTGAAATGAGCAGGAAACCAATACCATCTGGCATTTCTGCTTCTACCTCTGCTTCCCCACCAGTTGGAGGACAACGTTTAATTCAGACAATGTTGAAGCAAGATAAGGAACAAGAAAAAATAACTTTACAGATTATTATGCAAGGAATCCAAGATCTCAAGACAAAATCAGATATCATTGAACAAAGAACAGGAAATATTGAACAAAGAACAGAAAATATTGAACAAAGAATAGAAAAGATTGAACAAAGAGCAGAAAATATTGAACAAAGAGCAGGAAATATTGAACAAAGAGCAGAAAATATTGAACAAAGAATAGAGAAGACTGATGAAAAAGTGGAAAATATTAAACAAATGATGGTTAAGTATGAGGAGAGATTCCAAAAAATTGAGGAAGAAGGAAAACAAAGAGAGAAGAAGATTGGAAATATTGACAGCAGACTAACAGCGGTTGAACAAGAAAAAGGTGGGATGTTGAGGTGGGAGATGGAAAGGTCAGAATTTTACCTCAGATTTCAAAATATAGAAGAGGAAAAAGGAGAAAATTTGGCAGCGGTAATGATAGAAATTTTGGCAGATGTTTTGGAAATTACAGAGGAAAAGATGATGGATGGAATAGATGAAATATATCGAGTCTATACAAGATATGCGATGAGAAATAAATTACCCAGGGAAGTCCATATTAGATTTACCAAAAAATCCATTAAAGCGCAAATATTACAAGTAGTAAGAGAGAAAACACTGAAATACAAGGGTAAAGAGGTTGTGGTTTTAAAACAAATACCCAGAAGAGTGAGAGAGATGAGAAGAGAATATCGATTTCTGACCAAAATACTATTGGAAAATGAAGTGAATTATAGATGGCTGATTCCAGAAGGACTAGTGTTTGGGTGGCAAGAGCAAAGATATAGAATTGATTCAATTGAGAAAGCAGAACTTTTTCATGCAGAATTCTTTGGAGGAAGAAGAGAGGGAATAGAGAAAGAGGCTTTATCAATTGAGTTTCAAGATGAACAACTGGAGACTGAAAAAGAGAAAGGAGCAGCAGGGGGACAGATGGATAATAAAGAACAGCATGAAGTGAGATCCACGAGAGCTGTTAGACCTAAATATAAAGCATAATTATGGAGGAAAAAAAACTGATTACAATGAATATAAATGGACTTAATTCAGCTGTTAAAAGAAGGAAAACTTTTCATAAATTAGAGAAATTAAAATTTGATATAATTTGTTTACAAGAAGTTCACATTAAAAAACAACATGAACAATTGTTATTACAGCCAAAATTAGGGAAAATATTTACCTCTTTGACTCAATGTAAGAAAAGAGGTGTGGTTTTATACATTAAAAAGGCTATTCCAGCAAAATTGATTTACACGGATGAAGATGGAAGAGTATTAATGGTAGAAATAATGGACAATAATATAAAAATACTCCTGATTGCAATTTATGCTCCGAATGATAAACAAGAAGAGTTTTATAAAAAGCTACATATGAAAATAATTGGACTGGACTATGTTAATATAATTATGATGGGAGATTTTAATGGAATTGTGGACAATAAACTGGACTATATAGCAACAACAACAAAGCAAAATAGAAAGGCTCTCCCAAGGTCCTTCTTTAAAATGACAGATGAATTAACTTTAAAAGATATTTGGAGAGAAAGAAATGTTAAAGCTAAACAATATACTTTTTATTCAAATAGACATTTATCATGGTCCAGATTAGATATGATTTGGATCTCAACAGAACTAATATCTAATATTAAAGAAACAAATATTGAAACAAGTACCTGGGCAGATCATAGCCCAATGACAATTAAATGGAAGGGACAAAAAAAAAGATCGAGATGGACATTAAATAATACTATTTTAAAGGAGAAAGATTTTACACAATGGATGGAGAAGGAATTGGCTTTTTTCTTCAGAGAAAATAAAAAAGAAGATACTTCAACCCAAAATGTGTGGGACACAATGAAGGCATACGCTAGAGGTTTGATAATAGATTATACAAGAAAAAAGAATATTAGGAAAAGGCAAGCTTCTAAGGCCTTGGAAGATGAGTATAAAATTCTTGAAAAAGAATTACAGAAAATGCCACAGAAAAAGGATATTAAATTGAAGCTGGATGTAATCAAACATAAAATGGAATTAATAGAGAAAGAAGAACTGGCACAGAAAATTAGAAACTCCAAACAGAATTATTTTGAAGATGCAAATAAACCAGGTAGATGGCTAGCATATAAATTGAGAAAAGAGAAGGAATCAAGAAAAATATTGAAGTTAATAGATGAACAAGGCCAAGTTTGTTATGGGAATAAGGAGAAAAAAGAAATTATTCGAGATTTTTATGGACAATTATATAAACAGGAAAATATTGATGAGGAAAAAGTCAAACAGTATTTACAGGAAGCTAATTTACCAAAGATACCTAAAGAGACTGAAGAAATGCTAGAAAGCAATATAACAATGATGGAACTAAATGAAGCATTTAAGAGACAAAATAATGGGAAAGCTCCGGGTCCAGATGGGCTTCCAGTAGAATTTTATAAAACATTTCAAGAATTATTGAGCATCCCATTGTTAGAAGTTATGAATGAAGTTATGATAAAAAAGATGATACCCAAAACATGGTCAGAGGCTTATATTACACTTATACCAAAGGAAGAGACTGACCCATTGCAAATTAAGAATTATAGACCTATTTCTTTATTGAATGCAGACTATAAAATCTTTGCTTCAATCTTAGCAGAAAGACTTAAAAAATATTTAAATAATTTTATTCACTCAGATCAAAATGGATTTCTGCCAAAGAGACAAATTAGAGACAATATGAGAGTAATCTTGGACACTTTGGAATACTATGAGGCTCATCCTGAAAAGCAAATGGCTTTGATATTCCTAGATGCTCAAAAAGCATTTGATAACGTGAACTGGAGATTTATGTTATTATTATTGGAGCAGATGGGTTTCGCTAAAAAATTTATTCAAGCAATAGAAGCTATATATAATAAACAGACAGCAAGGGTAATGATGGAGGGAGAACTTACAGATTTTATTAATATAAGGAAAGGCACAAGACAAGGATGCCCCCTATCTCCTTTGCTATTTGTGTTGACCTTGGAAGTGTTGAATAGAAATATTAGGGATGATAAAAGCATAAAAGGAATGAAAATTAAGAAGGAAGAATTTAAGCTACAAGCTTTTGCTGATGACTTAGCTTTTATTTTGGAAGATCCGCTAGAAACAGCTCCAAAGTTACTGGAAAGGATAGAGGCATATGGAGAGGTGGCTGGTTTGAAAATAAATAAAGACAAAACAAAGATTTTGACAAAGAATATGCTATTGAGACAGAGAGAAGAATTGGCAGATCTTTTGAAAATTCAAGTTACAAATAAGGTTAAGTATCTGGGGATATATTTGACAACAAGATGTAGCACATTAAAGGAGAATAATTATATTAAACTTAAACAACAGATAACTACAGATTTGAAGAAGTGGGAAAACTTGCAATTGTCATTAATAGGGAGAATTTCAACAATTAAGATGAATATCTTACCTAGAATTTTATTTTTGTTTCAAACAATACCAATTAGGCTTGGAAAAGACTATTTTGAAGATTTAAATAAAATTATGTTGAAGTTTATATGGCAAGGTAAAAAAGCGAGAATAAAGCTAAAGCTTTTGCAAGATGCTAGAATTAGAGGAGGTTTTGGTCTGCCTAATTGGGAATTGTATTATCAAGCTGCAAGTTTGATGTGGGTCAAAGAATGGATAACATTAAGGAAACATAGGTTGTTGACATTAGAAGGGCATGACTTGCTGTTGGGTTGGCATGCTTTTTTATGGTATAAGGGAACTAAAACACAGGGTTATTTTAGAAGACATTATGTACGGGAGTCTTTGTGGTTAAATTGGGAGAAGATAAAAAGACAATGTTATTTGAAAATTCCAGTTTGGTTATCGACCATTGAAGCATTTTCCTATCCTATAATCTACAAGAAGGAACAAACAGTTAGATATGGGGAACTTTTGGATGAAAAGGGTGAACTTAAATCGATCCAAAACTTAGAGGAACAAGGTATAAGGATGAATTGGTTTTCATATGCACAAATACACTCAAGGTATGATGAAGATTCTAAAACGGAGGGATTTTATGATAAACAGACTGATTTAGATAAGATCTTGATGGGTACTGATGAGAAGGTGATTAAAAAACTATATGGTTATTTACTGGGAATGAAATTAGAGGAAGAACAAGTCAAAGAAACTATGATTGTTTGGGGGAAGAATTTTGGATATGGGATTGATTTAGAGAAATGGCAGAAATTGTGGTCTCAAAATTATAAAATGACAATGTCAACAGCATATAAAGAAAACTTGTATAAGATGTTTTACAGGTGGCATTTTCCTCCGACAAGAATAGCAAGAATGTTTAAGAACAAATCTGAAAAATGCTGGAAATATCATCAGATACCCGGCTCGTATTACCATATGTGGTGGACTTGTGAGGATGCTAGAAAATATTGGACTATAATTCGCATGTGGTTGGAAAAAATGACAAAGAAACATATAGATTTGAAACCAGAGATCTTCTTATTGGGAATTTTACCTGATATATATAGTAAAGATTTGAAATACCTGATTGTAAATGTATTAACAGCGGCCAGGATTGTATTTGCTAAAAATTGGAAGAATAAGAAAATACCATTACAGGAAGAAATTATTAAGAAAATATTGGAATGTGCTGAGATGAGTAGATTGACATTTGAAATTAGAGAGCAAGAGGATAAACTATTTTACGAAATTTGGGATCTTTTTTATAAATGGCTAGATGATAAAATATGATAATAGAATATTTAGAATGCTAGATAGTAAGGAATATCTTTATTTTGCTATTATTTTGCTATTTGATATTATATTTATAAAGGATTTTTTAGGATTGATTTGATATGACTAGATGATTTGTTATAGAGTAAACTGGTTTAAAGTATTGTTAGCTCATTAAGCATGAATGATTAAAAATATAGTCAAAAACTTCTTTTTTTAGTGATATTAGGATATATAAGTTTGGATTGACAATATGAGTTGTTATGTAATGTAATTGTAATTTGAGACTACAGAATGAATGCACAAAAATGATGAACCAACTGACACACTGGATGTACATATAAGAGTTGATGTTTTTATGTTTTGTTTGTCTTGTTTGTTTGTAGAAAATTAATAAAAACTTTTTTCAAAAAAAAAAAAAATATTGGAAGACCTCTATCATGTCTTCCCTGGTCCTTCTCTTTACTAGACTAGCCAAGCCCAGTTCCTGCAACTGTTCATTGTATGTTTTAGCCTCCAGTCCCCTAATCATCCTGGTTGCTCTTCTATGGAAATTTGAATCTCACAGACTTCCCTGATACATTAAGTCAAGGTTAGTATTCACCATTTGAATAACCCAGCAGATGTTTTCTAAACAACATAAACAAACAGCCATATTTTGAGAGCTGACTTCTATTTTATATGCAAACTAGCAATTGTTGAAGTACCTGGTCAATTGACATTTTTTTTTTCTTTTGAAACTGAATTAGAAACAGCTGATGAACATGAGTTGAGGAAAAGGCTGATCTTTCCTCCAATCTCTTTGTTCATTTTTTGGTCATTCCTCCTTTTCAACCTTACTTCTCTAACATATCTAGTTAGCTGTTTGCCCAGATTCTGATAACATGCTCAGTTATCCTATAATTAGCCCTGTCAAATAGCTTACAAGAAGCCTGGTTATAAATTGTGATTAAACACTTTTATCTTAATCCTAATTTAGTATATGGTTAGGGTTCTCCAGGATGAATCTCTTCACATCATGAGTCAGCAAATTGCGCAAAGCCAAATATCTGTTTTTCCTCCTTGAAGCCATCTACTTTCAGTTCCTTTGTGAATCCCTAGTGGAAGCTCCACACATTATAATTGAGTGCTCAGGAAATTAGATAGTCTCCAAGTAATTGCCTTTTTATGTGGAAAGGTTCTTTGGATTCCAACCAACAAATGAGCAATTTAAGTCAGACATACTATTGTGTTCACTCCTACCAAGACTGGAATGCCTAGGGCTGGAGGGGAACTCCAGGGCTTCTCCCACCAGCAAGTGGGAGAGAGAAAAACTCATCCTTCAGCCAGTGACCCACCATCTACTTTATGGAAGTTCTTGGGATAACCATAATCCCGTTGGCTCTTGCTTTGTTTCACTTACCACCAAGCATCATTTGCCAGCATGAAAACAAGCCTGTTCACTCTCTTTTAATATATGCTGTGGTTGGACCGTGCTTGGGTAAGTGAATAGGTTAAGCCAAACTTGACAGCTTTAAGACTTGTGAACTTCAACTCCCAGAATTCCTTCTCCAGTCATGTTAGATCAGGAATTCTGGAAGTTGGAGTTCACAAGTCTTAAACTTGCCAAGTTTGAAGACCCTTGGGTTAAGCCAGCAGTCAAGATATCTAACCAGAGAAGGGTGGAGGTACTTAGTGCCTATGACCTGATGGTCAGATGGACTCTAGGCACTGCCTCCTATTCCTCTATTTGAGAGAGTGCTTAACTCAGACGTAAAACTAAGAGGGGCATATCCTATCTAGGGGAGGAAGGTGAATTGCACATCATTTGCCTACTGATTGGAGGAAAACCTATATGTTATGTTAAATAAATGATAGGTGGCTGGGAGAGAAAAGAGGGCCACTAGAAGCATGTACAGGTGAGGGGGGGGAAGCAAGATGGTAGATGCAATAGCACAATTGGTACCCCACTGCACAGGGCTTAAATATAATTTCACAGAATTATGGTCCCATGGGAACAAATGGTGCTGATGTAAATACTATAAAATTAAAATGTTCCAGAAAAAAAATATCTAGGGCTGAAAATCATGAGTCTAAAACTAAAAAACTGGAGAAGAAAGAAATAAGAGGGTACCTTTTGCCTAGGGGACAGCAGAATATGACTTTGCCTATGGTGCCAAAATGTCTAGAATTGGCCCTGGTGGAAAGTGAAGTTGTGCCAGATGGAAGGAGCTATGCTGGACTAGACCAAAAGCCTACCTAGTCCAACATTCTCTTGCTCTAGCAGCTAATTAAAATGTTTATAGGAAGCCAGCAAACATTCCAGAGGCATATTGCTTCTGTCAATGGAAGAATATATTCCTATCATGCTTAGCATAGTTTTGCTTATAGTAGGTGAAAAATGGATTCACTGATTATTTGCCATCAAATGACCGTATAGATTTACTCCATGCTTGTTCATCCCTAACCTGGTATTCAGGTCTCCCAATAGTGTGCCCATCACAACAGTAACTGAGTCCATCTATCTTTCTTCTCCTCTCCTCTTATTTCCCTTCCCTTCCACCTTTCCAACATTAGAGCCTTTCCCAGGGAACTAGATCTTCACATAGATCCAAAATTTGAGGCTGATCATTTGTGTCTCTAGTGAGAACTAGATGGAACTAGTGGATTTGTTTGATGATCCATTGATTTACTTTCTTGGCAGTCCATGTTGTTCTCAGGAGTCATTTCCAAAATTTAAAATCATCAATACTTTTTTGCTTCTTTTTGCTCAGTTTTATTGAATTGAATTGCGTATTATTATTATGAAATGTGCAGAAAACTTCTCCCTAGCCACTTTGTCTACATGGACTTTACTGGATAGTCTTCTGTCATGCCTCTTCTTATTCATCCATTTTAAGTAAAAAACCCAAAATGCGATCTTTCCTCAAAAGAGAACTGAATTAATCTTTTGATTTATGCAATTTTCACACAGTGCAGGAAAATAATTTGGATGGGTGAAACTAAAGTAAAATTCAGCATCCAAATTACACCTATATTGCCACATGAAACATGCAAGAAGTGTTTTTAAGTCGATTCTTCTAAGGGAACATAAAAGTTCCTTGTTGTTGCAAAAAGGAATTGCATGACTTTGCTTCCCAGAAGATCCACCCAGAAAATTGGCAAGGAGAAATGTGAGTCAGAATCTTCCTAAACTGATTACAAGGATTCTTTATCTCTCTCTTTAAGGGCAAGATTCTAACTTCTAACTAATCACATTAGAATAAATGTGGATTATCCCATGAATACAAAGATCTCCTGCTTGAATTAACCTAGTCTCTTCAAGCAGTGGGATTCTTCAACAGTTTACAGTTAGATTAACTTTTCTGCTTTCTCTCCTGATCCCCTTGTATCTTCTTTATGTGTCTATTTGAATTAGCATCTGGGGTTTAGAACAGTGAGGGATCATGACAATAGATGAATTTAGCTAAAGACAAGCACCTTTAAATCCCCACTGATTTCATTGAGCACATTAATTACAATGCTTGAGTCCTTACCTCTCAAAGATATCAAAATTTTAAGACTGTCATCCCACTATTATGGAAAACCCATGCTGTATGGGTTCAAACACATACTGTTCGTTTGTTTTTGTTGAGACATAATTTATTGAATCAATTATTAGGACATAAATAAAATGGCTGGTTCATAAAATAGACTACTTTAAATTTTGCTGTTTGCAAAATATTTGTTTCAAATCCAATTGGTAAAAAAATCAGGATATACGTTTCAAAAATAAATCACTAAATACATAAATAGAAAGTTGTTTCTCCCCTGGTCCAATAGATTATGTTGTCTGTTATTGATAGTGAATTCTTTTTCCATCTCTGTATCAATTTCAGGTGTTTGAGACCTATATACAAGATCTTAATAACCATCAGATAGCAATGTAGAAAGTTTCCTCAATTACTTTTGCTGCCATCTAACAGCTGTAAGGATTTTTTTTTGCAGTCCAAACCTGGCAGCCTTAATGAATCCATAAAAAGAATTTTAAAGGGGAAAATTGGGAAAATGCCAAAAACTAAAAATTCAAACAATCTGACCACAAGTGGGCCACTAAAAGAAACCATACATGGAAAAGACAAGAGAACCTGGAACTGATGGAATGTTATTACAACAGACCAAATAAGAGGGGATACCTATGAGGGATCTGATATAGTTTCAGGCATGGGTAAAATGACTGGAGACAATCTTAGTTGGTGAACTTTCAGCTCTTTATTACATAGTGACTTAAGAGAGTGAACAACAACAACTCTGCCTTATATAGGTGACCTTAATGTGAAATAACCAAAAGGGAGCTGTAAGACGCTAGCTCCAGAACCAATAAGAGTCCTTCGTTAAGGGCCAATCGGATTCTCTGAACCCAACCAATCCGATCGAGCCGCTTAACACCCAATCAGAAGTGCAGGGCCAGAACCCTGCACTTTACCCCAAGCTTGCTTTTATTTAAACTATTTACATACATAACACCCCTTCCCCCTGGCTCCTTAATTATGGTGTGGTTATATAGTCCTTCAAATAGGACAGTTGTTTTTTGGGTCTATTAGATTTTCTTTGGACTGGCTGTGTGCAGTCCTGTTGAGGTAAAATGTTGTTTAGTAATGGCTCAGCTTCTCGTTCTGGTGTGATTTCCCTTGGAGTGTACGATTCTTCCCCCTGCTCCATTTCCTGAGTTTCACTAGATTCATTGCTCTCTTGGAAAAGGTTCCCTGGAATGTCGTCTTCTTCCATTCCTTCCCCCCCCCTCAGTTTGGTCGTAGGGGAGTTGCTGGCTGGCCGAAAGGAGTCGTGACCGTAATTGGTCAATATGTCATTTCCACAGTCTTTCATCAACACATTTTACAATATAGGATTTGGGCCCAGTCTTGCGTATTATCGTTGCTTCAATCCAAACCGGGTCACCCGATAAATTTCTTGCATAGACGGGGTCGCCTACCTTGAAGGTACGGTAGCATCCGCTGGATCCTGCAGGCTTTTCTGGCTCGTAAGCAGGGTGCAGTCGGTCGAGGCGGGAACGAAGTTTTCGCCCCATGAGAAGTTCTGCGGGAGTTCTGCCGGTTACACTGTGTGGAGTGATGTGTTGTAGAAGTAGAATGCGGTTTATTTTTTTGTCAATATAATCATAGTCCACTTTTTGCAAAGTCTTTTTTACAAATTGGACCATGCGTTCCGCTTGGCCGTTGGTAGCAGGATGCGCCGGCGAGGTGAGCGCATGGCAGATGCCATTATCAGCAAGGTACTGTTCAAACATTAGCGCTGTAAACTGTGGTCCGTTGTCGGACACCAGGACATCCGGCAATCCATGAGTTGCAAAGAGTCTATTGAGGACTTTAATGACAGCTTCGGAGGTTGTATGGGTCATTCGATGAATTTCCAACCAATTAGAGTATGCATCGACAGTCAATAGTAATGTATGTCCTTTAATCAGCCCTGCGAAATCCAGGTGGATTCTGGACCAGGGCCCGCGTGGCGTCTCCCATTCAGTCGGTGCAGCTTTTGGCGGTGCATTGTTGTTTTGTTGGCACTTGGTGCAGGCCTTGACCCATTGCTCGATGTGTCGGTCCATGCCTGGCCACCTAGCGTAGCTCTGTGCGAGTGCTTTCATCCGCACGATCCCGGGATGTCCTTCGTGCAAAATTTGTAACAGCGAGTTTTGGAGTCGTTCTGGAACGATGACTCTATCACCCCAGATGACACAGCCTTTTTGCGAAAAAAGTTCAGTCTGTCTTGTTTTAAATGGCGCAAAGTCATCTGGGACCTGGTCCAATGGCCATCCACGTTCTACCCAGCCTAGGACTCGAGCTAAGGTGTGATCTTGTCTGGTCTCTCTCACGATATCTCGAGCGGTCATAGGAGGCGAGTTGAGCATTTCAATTTGTAACGCCGATACTGTTGGTGCAAGTTCATCAAGAGTTTCTGATAGCGGTGCTCTGCTGAGTGCATCGGCGTGGGGAATGGCTTCCCCCAGGTGATGTAACAATCGATAATTATAAGCAGCTAGGAACTCTGACCATCAAGTCATTCTTGGGGACAATATATAGGGGGTTGGTTTGTCCCCAGCGATTATCCCCAGTAAAGGTTTGTGGTCAATTACAATGGTAAATGTCCTTCCATATACATACTCATGGAATTTTTTTACGGCTGCCACAATTGCAAGAGCTTCCTTATCTATTTGTCCATAGTTACATTCTGCCTGAGAAAGAGTCTTTGAAAAGTATGCAACAGGGGCCTCGTTTCCATTAGGCAGCACATGGCTCAAAATAGCGCCCATCTCAAACGGTGAGGCATCACAAGTTATAACCAATGGTAATGTTTCATTATATTGCATAAGTACAGAATCAGATGTAAGTAAATCTTTTACATTTCGAAACGCTTTTTCCTCCCGGTAACTCCAAACCCACAATGCTTTCTTATCTAATAACCGGTGTAACGGTTCAGCCACAGTCGCCTTATGTGGTAAAACACATTATAGAAATTAATAAGGCCTAAAAATGCCTGGAGATCTGTTTTGTTACGGGGTCTGGGAACATTTTTTATCGCCCTTAATTTACTCTCAGTAGGGTGGATACCCTGACTATCAATGCGATAACCTAGAAATTAAACACTGTCTGTGTACAGATGACATTTATCCTTTTTTACTTTCAATCCCGCTTCTTGGAATTTCTTAAGAACACATTTTAAACGATTCTGTAGAATTTTTTTACTAGGAGCTGCAATTAACACGTCATCAAAATACGGAACCACGGCCTTGATTCCCTGCAATAATTGTTCCATTAAACTTTGGAATATTCCCGGGGCTACACTTACTCCGAATTGCAATCGGGTACATTTAAAAGCACCTCTGTGCGTTACTATCGTTTGAGCTTGGGCTGTTTTATCGTCCACGGGCAATTGTTGATAGGCTTGAGCTAAATCTAACTTAGCAAAAACCTTTCCGCCTCCCAGGGAATGAAGGAGGTGCTGCACCACCGGCACTGGATACGCGTTCTGCTGGAGGGCGTGGTTTAGAGTGGCCCGGTAGTCCCCACAGATTCGGATTGACCCATCTGGTTTAATGGGGGTTACAATAGGAGTTTCCCATGGAGAATGATCAATGGGTTGCAGTACCCCTTGTTTAATTAGTTTGTCAAGTTGTTCATCTATCTTGGCCTTAAGGGCGAACGGAACTCGACGGGGCTTTAAACGGATCGGGGAAACCTTAGGGTTGAGGCTAAATGAAATTGGGGTCCCCTTGTACTCGCCCAGATGATCTGCGAAGACATCGCTGAATTCAGTAATAAGATCCTCCTCCCACTCACAATCACCGACTCGGTTCACACCGGCTACTTCGATGCCGAGTGGCGCGAACCATTGGAGGCCCAACAAACTAGGCCTGTCCCTATCGATGATCGTTAGAGGTATGCTTTTTAAACGAGACGCGGACTCGACAAGACCCAACCACAGGAATCCGATTCCCTTGGTAGTCTTTAAGGATGAGACGTTGCATTCGAAGGTCTTGGCGTTGGATGGTAGGAATGAGATGCTTTAATGTCTTCCACGACACCATCGAGAGGGACGATCCGGAATCGACTTCCATGTGGCAAGGTTGGTTCTCTATGGCTACTGTGACTCGAATCTTCTTAGCATCCATGGCTGAGGCGTGACCTATAGTGATAGTATGGTGGGCTTCTTCTTTCTGCAATGCTCGATATCTGTAGGAGTGGTTTGCTGGATCTCGCCTTACAGGACGGTTTCCTGCCGATTGGCGAGAGCTGGTTCCCCTTGAGGCCTGACTTGGTCCCGGTAAACTGCGACAGACTCGACTGATGTGGCCTCGTTTTCCGCACTCATGACAGATCGCATCACGGAATTTGCAGTCTGCCCTGGGGTGGTTTGCCCCGCAACCAGCGCAAGGGCGTGAGGGTTTAGAGCGAGGATCCCGGTCGGACCGCAGTCGATGGACCCCTTCTTCGTCGCTGTCTGATGACGAAGAGAGGTCCTCGTAGTGCGTCGTCGCTAGATGCCCTTCTGAGCTGGGTAAGATGTCGCCTGTCGGTGGGATCGTTGGGTTTTGGCTTCGCCGTAGTTGCGCCGCGGACTTTTTGGTCGCCTCAGCAGCAGTGGCTTCGGCGATGGCGTCAGCAAGGTCGATGTCGCCTTTCGCCATCAGCTTGCTTTGCACACCTAGCGCATCTAATCCCAGAATTAAGCGGTCTCTCAGTGCTTCATCTAAGTTTGCGAACCCGCAGAGTGTTGGAGGTCTGCCACGAAGTCAGCCACACTCTCTCCTTTTCGCTGGCTTCTTTGATAGAATTCGTGGCGTCTCACGAGTGTAGGTATGGTTGGCGCATAATGGTCTCTCAGGAGAGGTTCGAGGTTGTCCCAGCTCATTGCTTTAACTTCTCGAGGTTTCACGAGTGCCTTTGCCATTTTAAAGACAGCCGGGCCGCAATACGTCAGGAACAGCACCCGCTTCTTGGCTGGTGTGGCGTCCTTCAGGTTGTTTGTTTCAAGGAACATTTGGAAGCGATCCATGCAGGATTCCCAATCCTCTTGGTTCGGATCGAACGGAGCAGGTGGTACGATGCCGCTGGACATGGTTTCCGTTGGTGGCGTCGTCTTGGCATGTGCTCTGTTTTTCTTCCCGGTTCCTTAAGATCAGATGTCTCCACATCCCACCTTCGTCGCCAGTGATATAGTTTCTGGCATGGGTGAAATGACTGGAGACCATCTTAGTTGGTGAACTTTCAGCTCTTTATTACATAGTGACTTAAGAGAGTGAACAACAACAACTCTGCCTTATATAGGTGACCTTAATGTGAAATAACCAATAGGGAGCTGTAAGACGCTAGCTCCAGAACCAATAAGAGTCCTTCGTTAAGGGCCAATCAGATTCTCTGAACCCAACCAATCCGATCGATCCGCTTAACACCCAATCAGAAGTTTAGGGCCAGAACCCTGCACTTTACCCCAAGCTTGCTTTTATTTAAACTATTTACATACATAACAGGATCTATAGATGGAAAGAAGATCTACATCTACACTTATTGAGAAACAGTTTATTACACAATGCTTCAATATAGTGAATAAGAAACTTTCTGACAACTTCAGATATACCAACTAATTTTACATTCCAGACTCAGTAAGGTCCAGAAGAACAACTGGATATACAACCAACACCTGGAGCTAGACAGTGCTGCCAAGATCAGCTAAGTCATCCTCAAGTCCAATTACCAAGCCTTAGTGGAGAAATAACATCAGATAATATGTCAGAAGATGCTAAATGAGCCCTTACAACAATCTCTGCTGTCATAACTCAAACCATTAGACTAGTACAGGGGTGTCAAACTCACATCGTCATGGCGGCATCACATGACGTATCCAGACTTTCTCTCCTTTTGCTAAACTGAGTGTGGGCATGGCCAGTGCATGATGCATCCGGCCCATGGGCCGGGAGTTTGACAGTCCTGGACTAGTATAAGCTACAGCCACTGTAATCCTCAAGATGCTTGGCTATGCAATCAAGAATAGCAATACATGCCCACCATCAGAAAATGAGCTTGGAGGCTATGGCAACTTGGAAAGAGGTTCATCAGCTGGTAAAATTATAGAAGGTTATGGAGATTAAGCATAAGACTCAGCTACTGAAAAATATAAGTGCCTGATGCTATCTGAGGCCATCTGCCAAACAAAGGCTCACTGCACTGGCTACTAGGCTGAGGAGATACACTAGAGAAGCAGAAGCCAAGAAGATAAATGCCTTGTTCTAAAAAAAATTATTCCCAACTGCAATGCAACAAAACTGTAACAGCAGAGCTACGAACAGTACAAACTGAACAGTACAGTATTGGAAGAATATATGAGAGAAAGAGAAAACACACAATACCAGTGCAAAATGGCTGCAGGTTCTGAGATCAGACCATGGCAATCTCCCAGAAAAAGAGCCACAAGAGTAGCAGACATTCAACAGTAGGTCAAGAACATGAACAGCTGCACAGCACCTGGTCCAGACATGTTCCATACCTATTGTCTAAACAAATTAAAAGCAATGCATAAACACTTAACAGCAGAGATGAACCAGTTACCAGCATCCGACTCCCACCCAGACCAGCTGACCCAAAGGAAAGACAGTTCTGATCAGGAAAGACTCCCACAAGATAACAACAGTCTAATTACAGGCCAATAATCTACCTCCCCATAACATGGAAGGTTTTATCCCGCATCATAGCCACCAAACTACACTACCCATAAGGATAAGAAATGTATACATATGCTACTGGTTCCTCTTTAGATTGGTCATAATGGCTTCAATCCATAAAGACAGATCCAAAACATGAGCAGCATCAATTACCTGTTATCTTCTCCAACCTTGAAGAGGTAATAATAATAATTTAGGGTGTTTTTTTAAAGGCATAGAAAAGAATAGCTTATACAGTATGAATCCCCTTTTTATGCTATGCTTTGCATTTTGACATGTCCTTGTATGAATGTCTAATATAATTCCATGCATTTTTACATGAAGATTTATGGGCCAATCAAATTGTTACATGTTTCTTTCAGGGTTAAGTGGTAGCAAGCAGAGAATTCTGACAGCTGTATATTAAATGCAGGTGGCTCTGTGAAAGCCATTCCCATCTGATACACTACATTAACCATATCCTGCAATTCTTCCAGAATAGTGCTGCAATGAATTAGATGTTTTAATAAAACCTTACTTAGCTGGATAAGCTAAGGCCCACTTTGAATTTAGGTTCTCCTAATGTAGCTATCCAGTTCTTTTTTTTTTAATGTGTTGCATTAAGTGTTTGCTAAGAAAATAAATATGCTAGGATAATCTAGCAAAGAGTTACAAAAAATGAACTCCCTCCCCACACATTACTTTATCATATTACGCACCGTTACATATTTCATTTAGCATGAATTGATAGCTTCATCCCTGCTCCAGATCTAAATTAAAGACTTATGGGTTTAGTTGATCTTGCTGAACAATTTACATTTCATTATGCTTCTTTTGAACTGCCAAAATGAAATCTGTGATGTATCAGCTACTAAAGAGTAATGAAAGATTTTTTTTCTCCCTTAGTTGCTTGCCATTAAAGCTACAGGAAGTAAAATATGGAACAAAAAAAATATGTCCTGGAAAAAGATTCTCAGTAAGAAAGAACAACTTAAACATTTAACATTGTTAAGAAACAACTCAAAGCAAAGTCAATAGCACATGGTTGTGTACATTTGCATATATTTGAGGCTGGAATACTTTAACAGTTTAAAGTCACCTCTTGGATAGTGGGTAATTATAATGTGCCTTGAAACTAGAGACTGTCCCTAAAAAACTAAGATGTTCTAAAATTGTGTCCTTTGGAATAAATAGAAATACTTGTAATGGAATGCCTTTGTGTACATATTTGGATTATGTGAAAAGAGCTTTGAAAAACTGCCTTTGGTCCAGAGTATATCAACTAAGAAGACTGATGAACATTCATTTACAAATTCATATTATCATGCCCTGCACTGGCTACATTGATTAAAACTTTCTTTCCAGGCGCAGCTGAAATCCTTGCTTAGGTATGCAATGAGAATACCTGTCCCCTCCAGCCTATTCCCTTCCAATTTCTGATAGCAAGGGGCAATTTGGAAAGAAGCAAAGAACATGCCTGTGAGGAATCCTTGGCTGACTGATTCATTTTACTTTTTTCTCCCAGTTGCATTCAAACCAACATTCGTTTTCAAACAAATAAGAATTCGTGTCAGGGAGTAGCCATTTTCTCCTCCTTATTGGCCTATAAAAATTTTAAATTTCTGGTTCTTCTTTGGATTTTGTATACTGCTGTCTATTGGCCACCAAAGACACCCAGCTATGCAATGCAAACTATTCACATGCGCTTGGCCTGGGTCCTAGTTATTCCAATCTATTCTTGGAATCCTTGGTTAACTCACTGAATTAACTAAAAGTAATTTGTAAGAACAACCAGTTTGATTCACAAGTAATCTTAGTTTACCATCAAAACAAGGCTTATGACTGATCCTCAAAGTTGCCTCTGTGGCAACAGTCCTGCGATCCCAGGATTGCAATTCAGGCATTTGGCACTTGGCAGACAGTTATGATTGTTCCATAGTTCCATGATTGCTATTTGCAACTTTCATAGCTGGCTTCTGACAAGCAAAGGCAATGGGGAAGCCAGCAGGAAGTCACAAGTCCCAGTAAAATAATACTGTGCTTAATGACCTGTGGTGAGTCATTTAATGGCCACAGCTGGAATTTAGGTTATAAGTCAGTGCATTCACATGACATCGTGCTTAACATCTATGCTGATGAACAGTGGAGTTGCTGATCTTTACTGTGGTCAGTACATGAGGACTACCTGTCGTGGCTAAGGTATCAGGCTAGAAACTGGAGTTCTAGCCTGAGTTCTAAACCCATCTTAGGCACAAAGGCAATAAGGTGACTATCAGCTGACCATTCTCCCTCAACCCTAGGAAGGCGGCAAGGCCAAGCCAGTTTTTTTTCTTTAAAAATAACATTGCTAAAAAACTGCAGGGATAATCCAGGCGATCATCAGGCATCAACATTGACTTGGAGGCAATAAAAATGCATACAAATTTACTAAATGAAAGAATTTACTAAATCAGAGGTTCTGATTTACTGTACTCATGGTGAGGTGGGTAGCTGATAAAGATTTTTCCACCTTTAAGGGATCACCCATCAATGTGCCTGAACAGCTTGGAAGCATTTACTATACAGTGTTTATTTAGCTGTGCCAAAGAGGAAACTCTGAAAAAAGCTAAATTGCATTCTTACTCCTGGACAGCTAAATATGTAAAATTTCTAATGTATTCCCACTCCACAGTTAGAGAAGAAAGAAAAGGGTAATCTGCCTTGCGAGGAGGTCAGGCATTATAGGGAAAGTGGGGTTCTTTTACATCAGGGATCCCCAAACCTGGCAACTTTAAGACTTGTGGACTTTAACTCCCAGAATTGAGAATTCTGGGTGTTGAAGTCCACAAGTCTTAAAGTTCCCAAGTTTGGAGACCTCTGCTTTACACCATCACATTTTGATAGATGTATAAAATGGCACAGGGTAGCATAGCAATTTACAATAAAAATATTATGCAACTTGTAAGGTTAAGAGATAGGGTAGACTATCAATAAATACTGTATAAACAAGTCTGAGCAGGAGATTTTATGCTAAACTTCCCTGAGACTTAGTAGTGGATGGTATAAAAATATTTTTAAAAAGTAACTAAAATTCCTCTTTTGAAGAGGAATTTTGAAGCTGTTAATTCTACACAAGGCTAAATGTATGCATAATCTAAATCATCCCATGTACAAAGAATTATGCAACTGGGAAAACTGGGGAAGGTAAATTATTCTTCGCTATCAAAATCTCAATGTGAATTTTCCTCCCTGCAATTAATTCTTTCAACAGTAGGAAATTCTTTTAATAGGTGTCTTAAGTGACATCTAATTTGTTCCATAAATTCAATTAAATGAAAAACACCCGCAAACCTACACAGAACTTGATATTGAGGCAAAGAATGAGAAACACAAAGTGTTTCATCTATGTTCCTGCAGAAAATAATTTAATGGTCAGTTAGCTTGCAGGAGATAATTTCAACAATACCCTGGCATCTACAGTTCAGTGAGAGAGCATCACATAATTTTTGCAATTCCTGGCTTTGATTCAAAATCCCATGGTTGGAACTTACTTTCAAGTAGTCTTATCATATCTGGTTCACTATTAGATGGCAGCAAAGCTGGATGTTTTCTCTCTTTGCTGCCATCTAGTGGTCAGTGTCTAAAGATCCTTGGAGCCCATGCATTAATTATGAGTCTTGCAGAACCATTACAATCCATCCTCCTGCAATTCTTAAAAAAAAATCAAAGAAATTCAAAATAGCTTCTATTCTTTTCCTACCATTCTCTTAGCTCAAGACAGAAATGGTAGACAGAAATATATATTTAAATCCCTGACAATTTTCTGCTCTTTGTTCACAGAGCTGCTTATTATAGGAGACACCCAGTAGTAGAAGTGGGGAAGCCCATAATTGTCTTTTCTTCAAAATTTGCTATAATTTATAAAATAGGCATGACTATCGCCAGAACAAGATAGACTCGAGACTGGAGTTGAGTTCAGCTCTTTATTAAGCATCAGTAACTTCAACTGAACTTGAGCCGTGGCAGCCTCTTTTATAGCGGCTGCTTGCGGCTCGCAACCAATGGCATCATTTTAAACCTCCCGCTGTTTAGGCAGCCAATCATAACCTGTTGATAACCACCAATCACTAGGCGGCAGTGGTCGACCAATCAGAGCGTAGTATTACGAGTATGTAAATGTCTACATACAACACCCCTCCCTTCTTGGTTTGGTCCAACTTTATGTGACATAGTCATGTAAGTAGGCGGGACTTTTGTGGGTCCTACTTGACCTGCGCAGCTCAGTCTCTGTGTTGTTTTCGATCGGTTCAGGTGGGATCGATGTCTCTCTCTGGAACCTCCTGGAAGGGTGAGTCAGCTATGCCGCTCCCACCGGGCCTTTTCAGGTTGGTTGACTTGGCTTTGCTGCTCCCTTCTGGCTTACCCGGGTAGGTAGAGTCGGTTCGGCTGCCTCTTCTTTGGTCTTCCTCCAGCTTCCAGCTTCCTTCTTCCGAACTCGTCTGTTGGTAAGTAGTTTTTATTTGTTTTGGGGCTTTCCATTGCTGGTTGGTGGCTTGTTTTTACTTGTGTTAATGGAGGGTCTTCCCTTTCTTTATTATTTAAGGGTTCCCCTATATGTTACAATAGTCTGTGCCTCTGCCATCTCGGAATCAACTGGCAATTGTTGATATGCCTGTGCGAGATCGAGCTTTTCAAAAACTTTTCCTCCCCCCAACGAGTGCAAGAGGTGCTGGACTACTGGCTGGGGTGTTCTCGGTCGATGATTGTTAATGGGAGGACCTCAGTATGTTTCTTGAATTTTTTTGGAAATGTCCCAGTCCAACTACCGGAATCTTATCTCCTTGGTAGTCTTTTAATGTCAGGCTTTGCTCTTCGAGTTCTTTTCTTCTGATGCCTGGTATCAAGTTTTTAATCGTGTTCCATGATACCATTGACAGATATGAGCCTGAGTCTACTTCCATTTCACATGGCTCTCCCTCTATTTTGATGTTTATTCAAACCTTCTTTGCATCAGTTGCTCTGGCATTTTCAATGATGATTGTCTGGTGTGTTTCTTCCTTCTCGTTGAGTCGCTGGCTTCTATTTTCTCGGCTCCAGCGACTTCCGGTTTGTCTCTCCTTAGTTCTGGGGGGGAGGGTGCTGCCTCATCTTTTAGGACTATAGCTCTTTTTGTTTTGGCAGACCCTTGCAATGTGCCCCCGTTTTTCGCAGTGTCTGCAGATGGCATCCAAAAAATGGCATTCAGAACGCGGATGATTTCTTCCACATCTGGCACATTGAAACTCAGGTTTTCTGCCTCTTTTTTCTTGCCAGTTCCATTCTGACTGGAGCCTATGTACCTCTTCATCCTCATCCACGGTGTCGGTTGATGAATCGATGTCTTCATGGTGGGTGGTTGCGGTAGTATGTTTCTGGGTACCTTCCATTTTCTTTTCTCTGCTCTGGCTTGGGCTGTTGGCTGTATTCATCTGTCGCATTGTAGCTGCTAATTTCTTCGCTGCTTCAGCTGAGGTTGCTTCAGTGATGGTCTCATTTACGATGATGTTGGGTCGATTTAGTAGTTTGCTTTGTAGGGTAGTGTCTCTTAGTCCGAGGACCACACGGTCTCTCATGGCTTCGTCGATGTTGAGAAATTTGCATGCTCCTCTGATGTCCCTTAATGCTTCTACGAAATCCCTGATACTCTTGCCTTCTCGTTGGTCCCATTTATAGAATTCGTGTCTTCGAATGAGATTGGAAACAACAAGTGCATAATGGGCTCTTACAATCCGGTTCAGGTCCAGCCATGCCATCTACTTGACATCATGCGGTTTTGCCAATGCCTTGGCCATTTTAAAAATGGTAGGTCTGCAATGTGTCAGGAATACAGCTCTCTTCCTCTGGTCAGTGATTCCTTGTAGTTCGTTACTTTCCAGGAACATCAGGAATCTGTCGATATATGATTCCCAGTCCTCTTTGGCTGGGTTGAAAGGTGTGGGTGGTGAGTTATTGCCAGCCATCTCTTCAATTTCTCGGTTCTCTTCACCCCGTGCTTACGGTCTTTGTCCTCTCGATCCCACCTTCGTCACCAGTGTTCTATCGCCAGAACAAGATAGACTCAAGACCGGAGTTGAGTTCAGCTCTTTATTAAGTGTCAGTAACTTGTGTTAAGCCTGTGTTCCCCAACCAGGGTTAAGGAGACAAGCTAAACAGAATGTGCAACGTTAGTCAGATAGGCACACAGATAAATGAGTGAGATAAGTTTGTATGTTTGTTAACATACAGTAAAAATAACAGATACGCTTGTGCTATCAAAAATATAGTTTATTCCATTTAGAGATTATAGCCTAGTCAAAATAACAGTCCATTAGTCATGTATCGTTTTAGTCAGTCCATTCAAGGATATTCAATTAGCAAAGTCCGTGTAGAATATCCAATGTCAGTTCACTTACAATAAATCAGTTCTTACTCTCTCCCTTTCCAGTGGGAGAAAAACGCAGTCTTGAATCCATCAGTAATTAGGGATGATAAAGCCAGAGAGAGCAAGCTGCCATTGTCTTGCTTCTTTTATGGTGCTATTACAACCACTCCCTTAATTACATTCCTACAGTTAAAGTTGCAGACACTTTAACTAACAAACCATGATAACATATTTATTATTTTACATAAACCAGTTAGGGTAAACAATGTTATCCCTAACAACTTCAACTGAACTTGAGCCGCGGCAGCCTCTTTTATAGTGGCTGCTTGTGGCTCGCAACCAATGGCATCATTTTAAACCTCCCGCCGTTTAGGTGGCCAATCATAACCTGTTGTTAACCACCAATCGCTAGGTGGCAGCGGTCGACCAATCGGAGCATAGTATGACGAGTATGCAAATATCTATATACAACACCTAGCATAATATTTTGTCTTCTGTAAATGTACATTTCATCACAATGGGTAGCAGCACCTAGCCAACCTTATTGACCTTTGAAAAACTAAACAGGGTTAAATTTATCCGGCATTTATTCAGGAATCTACTAGGTATCCCAGGGCAAATATGTTCAGTGTTTTTCACAAATCTTAAAGTTGGCAACTTTAAGATTTGTGAACTTCAAGAATTCCCTGTCAGTCATGATGACTTCATATTATTGATGAACTAAATAAAAAAAACCCAATAATGATTTTATATTATTGAAGAGAATACATGTCCATGTAATCAGAGAGAGTGGTCTTTGAGAAAGTGGATCACCTGATACAGATATTTTCAGTTTAACACACTTCATTTGTCAATTGCATTTTAATAGTTATTTTAATAAGGATGGGACTCTTTATATTCTTTTCATGTTTGTACTATAGCCATTTTGTTATTCTTCTATAATGTCTAGAAGACTCTTTGCTATGAATGCAAAGAACCTGAATTACAACTGTTTTAATTGCTTTTAAGTTCTCAGTTTGCTGATCATCTTGATTTTGTCACTCTGCCCACCAGGGAAAAAAGGAGACTAGCACCTACACAGTAAATGAGAAAAAAGAGGGAGAAAAGAGCTTTCCCCAGATAAAATGGAAAAGCAAAAGCGAAATAACCAGCAAAACTATGGAAAAGCAGCTACTGTATTCTGGATCCCCTTGTGGCCCAGTTTTATTTTTCAGCATAAAAATAATGACTTCCACAAACACGAAGATTTTGAGACTATTAATACATTGTCATAAGATTAAATAATATTCCTTTTTTAGATATTAAAATAGCTTTAATGCTATCACCATTTGTTTTTTAATGCTTGGAATCTATAGCATACTATACAAAAACAGATTTCTGCTCAGTGGATAATTTACTTTAGGAATGTAGGAAGGCAATTTTTAATTCTTTCCTGCCTGCCCCCCCAAAAGCTGTTTCAGGGATCTAGAACCTTCCAGAACCACATGGAATGCAGTATAGGAGGCTTCAAAATAATCTAACCTGGTTTATTCTGGTCTTTTCAGCTGCAAATTCTTCCTCTCCCCATATGAGGTACATTTTAAAATATGACTACTGTTGTGTATGTACCATAGTTAATAAAATATGAGCTTGAGGTAAAGTGCAGGGTTCTGGCCCTGCACTTCTGATTGGCTGTTAGGTGGCCAGATCGGATTGGTTAGTTCTGAGGAATCCGATTGGCCCTTAACAGAGGATTCTTATTGGTTAAAAGAGCTTGCATTCATAGCTCGTTATTGGACAATTCTTACAAGGGTTGCCTATATAAGGCAGAGTTCACTGTTGTTGTTTTGAGAAGTCACTATGCTAATAAAGAGCTGAGAGTCACTATTCAGAGGCTGTCTCCATTCACTCCGACCCATGTCCAAGTACTTAACACTGGCGATGAAGGTGGGATGTGGAGACTTCTGAACCAAAGAAGCCAGGAAGCAATACCGAGCACGTGATAGACGACGCCAACAATGGAACCATGTCCGGCGGCATCGTACCACCCGCTCCGTTCGATCCAAACCAAGAGGATTGGGAATCCTACATGGATCGCTGCCAAATGTTTCTCGAGACGAATAACTTGAAGGACGCTACACCAGCAAAGAAGTGGGCACTGTTCCTGACGCATTGCGGCCCAGCTGTATTTAAGATGGCTAAAGCACTCGCCAAACCTCGAGAAGTGAAAGCCATGAGCTGGGACAACCTCGAACCCATCCTGAGAGACCATTACGCGCCAACTGTGCCTACACTCGTGAGACGCCACGAGTTTTATCAGAGAAACCAATGAAAAGGGGAGAGCGTGGCCGATTTCGTGGCAGACCTCCGAAATTTAGGGGGTCTCTGCGGGTTTGCCAATTTAGAAGAGGCACTAAGAGATCGAGTAATTCTGGGATTAGATGCGCTAGGCGTGCAAAGCAAGCTGATGGTGAAAGGCGACATCAGCCTTGCTGACACCATCACCGAAGCCACGGCTGCGGAGGTGACCCAAAAGTCGGCTGCACAATTACAGCGAAGCCGCACTCTGGTAACACCACCGACCAGCGAAATCTTACCCAACTCAGAAGGGCAGCTACTAACAACGCACCACGAGGACCTCTCTTCGTCGTCAGACAGTGACGAAGAAGGGGTCCATCGACTGCGGTCCGACCGGGACCCTCGCCCGAAGCCCTTACGCCCTTGCACTGGCTGTGGAGCCAACCATGCCAGGGCCGAATGCAAATTCCGCGACGCACTCTGCCATGAGTGCAGGAAACGAGGCCACATTGGCCGGGTCTGCCGCAGCTTACCAGGACTCAGCCAGGCCTCAAAAGGGGCCAACTATCGCCAATTGACAGGAAACCGTCCTGCAAGGCGAGAGCCAGTAAACCACTCCTACAGAAATCGAGCTTTGCAAAAAGAAGAGGCTCACCATACTATCACTATCGGTCATGCCTCAGTTTTGGACACTAAGAAAATCCGAGTCACGGTAGCCATCGAGAACCAGCCTTGCCACATGGAGGTCGACTCGGGATCGTCCCTCTCGATAGTGTCTTGGAAGACACTCAAGCAACTCATCCCCACAATTCAACGCCAAGAGCTCCAATTTCAACGCCTCATCCTCAAGGACTACCAAGGAAATCGAATCCCCGTTGTCGGGTCCTGCCAAGTCCGAGTCTCTTTCAAGAAGCATACAGCGTACTTACCTCTAATGATCATCGATAGAGATAGGCCTAGTCTATTAGGTCTCTGATGGTTTGCGCCACGGCATTGAAGTGGCCGGCGTGAACCGAGTCAGTGGTTGTGAATGGGAGGAAGACCTTATCTCTGAGTTCAGCGACGTCTTCGCAGACAGCTTAGGCTAAGGGGACCCCAATCTCATTTAGTCTAGATCAAAAAGTAGCCCCCATTCGCTTGAAGCCCCGTCGAGTTCCATTCGCTCTTAAAGCAAAGATCGACGAACAACTCGACAAGCGAATTGCTCAAGGGGTGTTGAAGCCCATCGATCACTCTCCATGGGAAACCCCTATTGTAACACCCATTAAGCCAGACGGGTCAATGCGAATTTGTGGGGACTACCGGGCCACTTTGAACCACGCCCCACAGCAGAATGCGTATCCAGTTCTGGTGGTGCAGCACCTCCTCCATTCCTTGGGGGCGGAAAGGTTTTCGCTAAATTAGATTTAGCTCAAGCTTATCAACAATTACCAGTGGATGAAAAAACAGCCCAAGCCCAAACAATTGTAATGCACAGAGGTGCCTTTAAATGTACCCGATTGCAATTCGGAGTTAGTGTAGCCCCGGGGATCTTCCAGAGCCTCATGGAAAGGTTATTACAGGGAATCAAGGGCATGGTTCCTTATTTTGATGACGTATTAATTGCAGCCCTTACCAAAAAAATCTTGCACGATCATTTGAAATGCATTCTGAAAAAAATTCCAAGAGGCTGGACTTAAGGTGAAAAAAAATAAATGTCAATTATATACTGACAATGTTCAGTTTCTAGGGTACCGAATTGATAGCCAGGGCATTCATCCTACCGAGACTAAATTAAAAGCGATCAAAAACGCTCCCAGACCACGCAACAAGGCCAATCTCCAGGCGTTCTTAGGCCTCATTAATTTCTATAATGTATTTTTACCACACAAGGCAACTGTCGCTGAACCATTACACCGATTATTAGATAAGAAAGCATTGTGGGTATGGGGTTACCGGGAAGAGCAAGCGTTCCGTAATGTTAAAAAACTGCTCACATCTGACTCTGTATTTATGCAGTATAACGAGACTTTACCATTAGTTATAACCTGCGATGCATCGCCTTTCAGGGTGGGCACCATTTTGAGCCATGTACTGCCTAATGGGAACGAAGCCCCTGTTGCATACTTTTCGAAGACTCTTTCACAAGCAGAGCGGAACTATGGACAAATTGATAAAGAAGCCTTCGCAATTGTTTCAGCTGTAAAGAAATTTCATGAATATGTGTATGGAAGGACATTTACCATTATAACTGACCACAAACCATTGCTAGGAATAATAGCCAGGGACAAGCCAACCCCCTACATATTATCCCCTAGAATGACCAGATGGTCAGAATTCCTAGCTGCTTATAATTATCGCCTGCAATATTGCCCGGGGAAAGCCATTCCCCACGCCGACACATTAAGTCGAGCACCGCTTCCAGAGACTCTCGACGATCCGGCACCAACAGCAACTACGTTGCAGATTGAAACACTCAACTCGCCGCCTATGACCGCCCAAGACATCGCGAGAGAAACCAAATGAGACCACACCCTAGCTCGAGTCCTAGGTTGGGTAGAATGTGGATGGCCATTGGACCAAGTCCCAGATGACTTCGCACCATTTAAATCTCGACAGACTGAACTTTTTTCCCAAAAAGGCTGTATCATCTGGGGCGATAGAGTCATTGTCCCAGAACGACTCCGGAAGACGCTGCTACGAATTCTGCATGAGGGCCACCCCGGCATCGTGTGGATGAAAGCACTTGCACAAAGCTACGCATGGTGGCTGGGCATGGACCGGCAAATCGAGCAGTGGGTCAAAGCGTGTGCCAATTGCCAACAAGTCAGCAACACCCCAGCAAAAGCCATGCCTACTGAATGGGAGATGCCACGGGGACCCTGGTCCAGAATCCACCTGGATTTCGCGGGGCCAACCAACGGCTATACCTTCCTGCTGACAGTTGAGGCGTATTCCAATTGGTTAGAAATTCATCATATGATGGCTACAACTTCCGAGGCGGTGATCAAGATCCTAAACAGACTCTTTGCACGGATTGCCTGATGTCCTGGTGTCTGATAACGGGCCATAGTTTACAGCACTAATGTTCGAGCAGTACCTCGCTGACCGCATCCGCCATGCGCTCACCTCGCCTGCGCACCCTGTGACCAATGGCCGAGCGGAATGCATGGTCCAATTTGTTAAAAAGACTTTGCAAAAAGTGGACTATGACAATATTGATGACAAGGTCAACCAAATTCTCTTTTTGCAACACATAACTCCACATAGCATCACCGGCAGAACTCCCGCCGAACTATTGATGGGACGAAGACTCCGCTCCCACCTCGACCAGTTGCACCCTGCGTATGAACCGGAAAAGCCAATAGGATCCAGCGGCCGCTGTCGCACCTTCCAGGTAGGAGACCTCGTTTACGCACGAAACATATCGGACGATCCGTTATGGATAGAGGTGACAGTAGTACGAGTGACCGGCCCCAAATCCTACGTAGTGAAATGCTGTGACAATAGACTGTGGAAACGGCATATCGACCAATTACGGTCACGACTCACAACGGCCAGTCAACAACTCCCCCATGACCAAACCGAGGGGGGGGGAGGTACGGAAGACGATGAAGTTCCAGGGAACCAGCTCGAAGGGAGCGACGAACTAAGTGATACTCAGGAAATGGTGCAGGAAAGAGAATCATTTGCACCGCAAGAAATTGCACCTGAGCAAGAAGCAGAACCACTGCCAAACAACAATCTACCTCAACAGGATTGCAACCAACCAATCCAATGAAAATCCGAAAGACTTAAAAGACAACCGTCCTATCTAAAGGACTATATAACTACACCGTAATTAAGAAGCCAGGGGGAAGGGGTGTTGTGTATGTACCATAGTTAATAAAGTATGAGCTTGAGGTAAAGTGCAGGGTTCTGGCCCTGCACTTCTGATTGGCTGTTAGGCGGCCAGATCGGATTGGTTAGTTCTGAGGAATCCGATTGGCCCTTAACAGAGGATTCTTATTGGTTAAAAGAGCTAGCATTCATAGCTCGTTATTGGACAATTCTTACAAGGGTTGCCTATATAAGGCAGAGTTCACTGTTGTTAGTTTGAGAAGTCACTATGCTAATAAAGAGCTGAGAGTCACTATTCAGAGGCTATCTCCATTCACTCCGACCCATGTCCAAGTACTTAACAACTACTTACTAGTTTTCAAACAATGTTCAGTGCAGAACATGCTTTGAAAGATGCAAAGTTGCGAGAAGACAGATTTTTTGATGGTGAACAATTAAATATTAGTATGTTTTTAAATATATATATAGAGAGAGAGAGATACTAGTTTTCCACTTCTTTGCAAAGTACAGTGGAAGCAAAACTACACAATTTGTTTCCAGCAGAAATCTGTGGCAGAATTTTTTCAACCTCTGCTTCTGCTGTTCCTCCTGTGGGAGTCCCTGTTGGATAGGAGACCTTTTAACAAACAGAAGATGTCTAGAATCTGGATCCGACCCAGTGAATCTATAAGCTGCCCTGAATGATTGAATAGGTGGATTGAAGCAAACTTAGTAAACAAAGAAATAAATATTGAAGAAGATGGCCATAATTTAGGATTGTTAGAAACTTTAATTTTACCTGACTCTGTGAGGTTACCAAATGATGGAGGACAGCCCTGTTACTGAATTTCTATAAAATAAATAAAAATCAAAACTGTATAGGTTCTGTAGTCTTTTTCCCTGCCCAAAATGATGAGCAATGTCATTATTACACAATCTGCGCACCGAATACCTTATAATCAAATTTTCACTGCTTTTTCTGACAGGTTTTTAAGTTACTTAGGGAATCTGTTTATATGTGGAAGCATCAACATCATGCAGTAAATCCAACCACAACTCAGTCACATATTTTATTAAGTCTAAGTTCAGTGAAAGTGCAGAGTAAACTAGGGCCCTCTGTCTCTCCATTACATCTGATTTGCGGTTGCTATAAAAAAGACCCACATGCCGCTCTTTCAGATGTGTTTTGGATTGAAAATAGGATTAATGTGCTAAAGTGTGATTAGAATGGTTAAACACGATTAATTGGAACAGACTTGTATTGCCAAGGGAGCTCCGCTGTTGCTGGCCTCACTCCAGTTTACCAAGTGAACAAAGCAGGCCAACTGTCCAACTTTTTTTCTGTGTCTTTTGCTTATGTGCCTCCCCCCCCGCCCCCTCGTGCATTTTCTCATAGCCAGCTTGTCTCAAAGCAGATTAAATGCAGCTGAGAATGTTGGTCTAGCTCTGCAACAAGGCATCCTGGGGGAATAAGCAGGAACCTCGGGCCCAGACGTGGCTGCTCTGGTGCTGGTTGAAAACTGCCATGCACCTAGGGCAGAGGTCCAGGTGGATCGACAGGGGAGTGGGGATAATTTGGGTTTTTTTAAAATGATCTATTAAGGCCCCAAACTTTAATCAGGCTGCTACCATACTGGCAGCTCTGATTTACCTCCAAAATGACAGTAATGGGCAGAAAACTGGCCTATGTCTGAACACTTGTCCTGGGTTTTATGGAATGCTCAGGCTTAGGCAAATGCAAGGACAGCAGGTAAACCAATGTGCTGAGGTTTTGCTTTAAGAACAAATTCACAGGTATGCGTAGGCCATGTTTTATTCTTCTCTTCAACATATGAGTTACACAGAGAGAGAGAGACAGAGAGAGATAGAGACAGAGACAGTGAGACAGATGCCTCCAACACAAATAAAGATCTAAGTTTTTGAGTTTATAATTCTATAGGTAGTTGCCCACGTACAGGTTCTACAGAACCTAAAAAGTCTTGATTATAAATACTGTGAAGCGGTGATGACAGTAGTGGGATTCAATTTTTTTTACTACCGGTTCTGTGAGCGTGGCTTGGTGGGTGTGGATACCGTAAAATCTCCAGTCAGAGGTGGTATTTTCCGGTTCTCTAAACTACTCAAAATTTCTGCTCCTGGTTCTCCAGAACTGGTTAGAACCTGCTGAATACCACCTCTGAGTGGTGGTATTCTACCGGTTCAACCCACTTCTGATGTTGTAACTATGTATCATTCATGTGTTTGCAACTTTGTATCATTGCAACTATGTATCATTCATGTGTTTGCAACATTGTATCATTCACGTGTAATCATTAACTTCTGTCTCTTCAGTGACCTTTGCAAGGCACATACAAGGGACAAGGAGCTAGACGGTTGTTAATAAGCTTATCCACATTGTAAACAATCTGTCCGGTATGCAGCTTTGTAAACATGCACATCCTGATGAGATTACCATGTTTGACTTGAGCTTTGATTAAATCATTTTCTTGTAAAAAAGCACAATAAAAGAGCGTGTGCCAAGACATTCGGAGCGCGCTCATCAAGAGGAAACCTCGCTTCCTGTCGTTTCTCTTCCCTTCGCTCCCTATCATGAGCCGCCCATCAGATGCGGGATGGCAGATACCGCATTCTGCCAAGTTGGTAGCAGCGATGAGCAGTGGAGACCAAACCGGTTCTCTCAGCCACTCTGCTGTTGGGCCCACCCACCAGCCCGGGCTCCCATACTAACCTTTATCCTCTGAATTTGAAGCGCAGCTGTTTTACGGGGCACAGAATAGCTCCACACAGCAGCTGCTGAAGTGACCAGGATCGTGCAGGCTTGCAGGAGGTGAGTTAGAATGCCTCTGTGCCTGCGCAAAGTGTGCATTTGGTGTGCATGCACACACAAAGTGCAAAGCACGCCCACCAAGCCACACCCAACGAACTGGTGGTAAAAATATTTGAATCCCACCACTGCTGTGAAGCAAGATTTGCCCCAAACTTTCTCCCTCTTTTGCTCTCTCTTTTTTTCTCTCTTTCCACTTTCTTTGGTTTAGAAAAATAATGCAACAAAAATCAAAAGACCACCCTCTCTAACTTACAAAGGCAATAATAATGGGGGCTCAAGAGAATGCCAAAGATAATTGATGAGGCTTTAGATTTTTCTTAACAACTGCACAAAGATCTAGCAGATCGCAAAGATGTTTTAAAAAAAAACACCAATATTTTTTAGTACATTGTGAAGCATCCTGCTCAAAGGTAGAAACAGATCTTTTTTTTTTTTTTTTTCAAACGAAAAGCTTTATGCATCCAGCACCATCAACCACCAAAATCTGCCTACTTCAGGTCCTTGGAAAGGACTCAAGAGGGGGATAAAAATGCCAAATCCAGTCTGAACCTCTTTCTGACTGTGTGACAAACCAATAATACAAGATTCTGCTATTCTGCTAAAATAGGTTTTCTCTCCCATCAGGGAAATGTTCGTTCGTGTGTTGCAGAAAAATAAATCTTTTTGTCTTACTTTCATTCAGTTTAATGAAGGAGATATGGTGTACTTATAATTATTTACATACAGTGAGGGCAAGGTGTATATATGTGTTTGAATGAACCTATTTTTCATTGCACAAAAATCTCTGTAGTAGTCTAGAGACTCCTTCCATTTTCATTATATCATGAGGGCCTGGACAGTAATCTGTAGTGAAGGTGGGAGGGTGACAAAATGCATGTTGCCACAAAGTTTGATCCTTTTGTACTTGTGTCATGATGTCACCTGCAAATACACGGGGCAGGAAGTTTGCTTTTGAGCCATGATGCATGCTCTATCTTTTAACACTGGTGCCTGTGAGCATAAACAAAGGATGGCAAAGAATGGCAAATAATGAAACTTCACCCCATTTATACTTGTCTTGCAACATCACACAGAAGTACGTGGATGTGTATAGCAGTGTTCCTGTTATATCCTGAGCATGGGCGCAAGGAACGGAGACGAGATATCAAACTGTGACTTCAACTCCTTAATGTGACTTCAGAACAGAGCAAATACTTGGGCAGCAGCAGCTCTTTTATAGAGCTGGCTGCTGTCAAAACAACCAATGATTTGAGTTTACCACTCTAACAAGCGTCCAATCAGAGAGACCCGCTAACAGCCAATCGGACTGGCCAGAAACGACCAATCACGACTCACTGTTCACGGGCCAGTGAGAAGTGCAGGATTACGAGCCTGCTGTTAAAGTAAAGCTATTAGGGTTGTTACTGATGCGTTGGTTTAGTCCATAACACCCCTAGGTTCCGTCTGAGGGGTGGGGTGACGTATTCTCGTAAGTAGGCAGGTCGCTTCACCTGTCTGCTTGATCTACGCTGTTCCACCGGTTTCTGTCCTGACTCTGGTTCCGGTGGGCTGCTTGCTGAGCTGGGTGGCGAAAACGGTCCCGCTGTTTCATAGAATGGCTCTGGGCTGTTCTCTCCGCTCTCGCCAATGCTGTCCTCCAGGTTCCCTGGATCTGTTTCCATCGCGGTGCTGTCACGCGGCGAGGCCACTCCCCAGCTTGGTTCTCCTTCTGGCAGTGAGTATCCCATGGTTGGTTGTATAGACTGCTGGGTTTTGATTGTTAAATCATCTGTTATTTCTTTTTCGGCCCCCTCGATGTCCCTTCCCCCCCAGTTGGAGATTCAGGGGATGAGATAGGAGTAGGTGCTAGTCTGGATCGAAGTTGGTCTATGTGGCACTTCCACATTTTACCATCTGCAGTTTGTAGATGATAGGATCGGGGTCCCGTAAGTTGTGTTATGGTAGCGGGGACCCACAATGGGTCACCCGAGAAGTTTTTCGCAAAAACGGGGTCACCTTCCTGGAATGATCGACACTTGCTGCTGGATCCCAGGGGTTGTTCAGGCGTGTAAGCAGGGTGGAGGCGATCGAGATGTAAGCAAAGTTTCCGGCCCATCAGGAGTTCAGCTAGGGTTCTGTTTGTGGTGCTGCTTGGGGTAATATGTTGGAGAAGAAGCATCTGGGTTATTTTGTCATCAATGTCACCATGGTCCATTTTGTGTAAAGTCTTCTTTACAAATTGAACCATTCGCTCAGCCCTACCATTGGCCGCAGGGTGAGCTGGCGATGTTAAGGCATGGTGGATGCCCCGGTCTGCTAGGTACTGTTCGAATGCCAGGGCAGTGAATTGGGGGCCATTATCGGAGACCAGGACATCTGGTAATCCATGGGTAGCGAATAGCTTATTCAGTTTTTTAATGACCGCCTCCGTGGTGGTGCTTTTCATCTTGTGGACTTCGAGCCAGTTAGAATAGGCATCCACAGTTAGAAGGAAAGTGTGTCCTCTTGTGGGTCCCGCAAAATCGATGTGGATATGGGACCAGGGACCTCAAGGCATTTCCCACTGAGTTGGGGGTGTTTTTGGAGGAGCAGAGCAAGTCTCCTGGCATTTGCTGCACATCGCCACCCAGGTCTCTATCTGCTTGTCTAAACCAGGCCACCATGCGTAACTCCTAGCCAATGCCTTCATCCGCACGATGCCTGGATGTCTATTTTGCAGCATTTTTAAAACTTTATGTTGCAATTTCTCCGGGATTACAACTCTATCTCCCCACAAGATGCAGCCCTTTTGGGAGAATAGTTCTGTCTGTCGATTCCTGAATGGCTTGAAAGTGTCGTTGGGTGCGCTGCCCGGCCAACCCCGTTCCACCCAGCTGAGGACTCATGCCAGAGAAGGGTCCTTTTTCGTTTCTGAGGTGATGTCTCGAGCGGTCAGCAGCGGTGATTTAAGAGTTTTGATTTGCAATACGGCTAGTGTTGGAGCTGGGTCATCTATGACGTCTGGTAGTGGAAAGCGGCTCAAAGCGTCAGCGTGGGGTATGGCTTTCCCCGGGCGGTATTGCAGTTGGTAATCGTATGGGGCTAAAAATTCCGACCAACCTGTCATTCTTGGTGATAAGATGTGGGGAGTTGGTTTGTTTCCTGCCAAAATACCAAGTAGCGGCTTGTGGTCTGTAATTATGGCAAAGGGTCTCCCATACACATATTCATGGAAACGTTTAATTGTGGATACAATTCCGAGAGCCTCTTTATCAAGTTGGCTATAGTCCCTTTCAGTTTTAGACAAAGTTCTCGAAAAGAACGCAATAGGTGCCTCATTACCGTTTGGCAGGACATGGCTTAAAATGGCTCCCACTACGAATGGTGAGGCATCACAGGTAACCGTTAAGGGTAGAGTCTCGTTGTATTGTATCAATACAGCATCAGAAGTTAAGAGGTCTTTTACTTGTTGAAATGCTCATTCTTCACGCCGTCCCCAGACCCAGGAAGCCTTTTTGTTGAGAAGTCTATGTAGGGGCTCGACTACGGTCGCCTTCTGGGGCAAGAAGATGTTAAAAAAAATTAATGAGTTCCAGGAAGGCTTGGAGGTCTGTCTTATTTCTAGGTCTTGGGGTTTTTTGATTGCAGTTAGTTTTTTTTTCGGTGGGGTGGATTCCCTGTCTGTCGAGAAGGTATCTCAGGAATTCCACTCTCTCCGTGCAAAGTTGACACTTGTCCCTTTTTACCTTCAGGCCAGCGTCTTTAAACTTTTGAAGAACCCTTCTGAGTCGTTGTCCTAATAGCTCTTTAGTAAGGGCAGCTATTAAGACGTCGTCAATATAAGGCACGATGCCTTTTATGCCTTGTAATAGCCTCTCCATCAAACTTTGGAAAATGCCTGGCACCACGCTTACTCCGAATTGGAGTCTATTGCACTTGAAGGCACCTCTATGTGTAACTATTGTCTGGGCTTCTGCAGTCGTCGCATCTACGGGTAGCTGTTGGTACATCTGAGCTAAGTCCAATTTCGCAAATAGGTGTGCAAATAGGTGTTCGCAAAGAAGGTGTTGGACCACCGGTACTGGGTAAGCGCTCTGCTGAAGCACATGATTTAGGGTGGCCCAGTAATCCCCACAAATTCTTAATGAGCCATCTGGCTTTATGGGTGTTACTATTGGAGTTTCCCATCGGGCATGGTCAATCGGTTCCAACACACCTGGGCTATCAATTTGTCTAGTTGCTCATTGATCTTTGGCTTGAGGGCAAAAGGCACCCGGCGAGGCTTAAGGCGAATGGGAGTTACCTCGGGACTGAAATTAAACGATTGTACTTGCCTAATGTTCCTGTGAACACGTCCTGGAATTCCTGGATGAGGGCCTCTTCCCAATCATCGCTTCCGGTTTGGTGTATGTCAGCTAGTTCAATTCCGAGTGGGGCGAACCACTGTAACCCTAACAAACTGGGCCGGTCACGATCGACGACAGTCAGGGGAAGCGTCGCGGTGCAGTCCTTGAAGGATACTTGGACGTGGCTGGAACCGACAACTGGAATTCTGTTTCCCTGGTAGTCTTTTAGGATGATTCTTTGAATGCTGAGGTCCTGGTGACAGATGGCAGGGATCAGCTGTTTGAGGGTTTTCCAGGAGACCATCGATAAGGATGACCCCGAATTGACTTCCATCACGCATGGTCGATTCTCAATATTGACCTTTATGCAGATCTTTCTTGCATCTAGCGATGAAGCATGGCCGATAGTAATAGTTTGGTGTGCCTCTTCTCATCTCGTTGAAACGGCAGATGCTCAATTTCTGTAGTAGTGGTTGTTCCATTGGTGGTTCAGGTGGTCCCGATTTCCAGGTGGTTTGCCTGTCTCCCAGCGGAGGTTATTCTCCCTTCGGATTGGACTGGACTCTTGCTTGCTTCTGCAGACCTTTGCGATGTGGCCTCTTTTCCCACAGGAACGGCAGAGTGCGTCGAGGAATTTGCAGTCCAATCGCGGGTGGTTTGCCCCGCAACCAGCACATTGGTGCAGGAGTCTCTGGTTCCTTTGCTCTCGTTCCGAGCAGAGCCGGTTGACCTCCTCTTCCTCACTGTCTGAGGATGACTCGAGGTCTTCATGCTGGGCGGTAATAGCATGCCTCTCAGAGGAGAGCAGGCTATTGCTAGCAAGTTGGTGGTGCGGTGCGTTCGCTCAGCGCATTCGAGCGGCTGACTTACTGGTTGCTTCTGCAGCAGTAGCATCAGCGATGACATCTGCAAGGCTGATGTTTCCTTTCGCCATGAGTTTACTCTGCGCAGTGTGGTCATCTAATCCCAGAAGTATGCGGTCTCTCAGGGCTTCCTCGAGGTTTGCAAAACCACAGAGGCCTCCCAGGTTCCGGAGGTCGGCTACGAAGTCCCCAATGCTCTCGTTCTTCTGTTGGTCCCTCTGGTAAAACTTGTGTCTTCATATCAGTGTAGGTATTGCAGGTGCATAATGGGCCCGGAGGATCGGCGCGAGATTATCCCAATCCATGGTCTTCACTTCTGCCAGTTTGGCAAGTGCTTTAGCCATTTTAAAAATGGTGGGGCTGCAGTGGGTCAGGAACACCGCTCGTTTCTTGCCAGTCGCATCTTTCAGATTGTTGGTCTCCAGGAACATCTGGAAACGGTCTATATACGAGTCCCAATCTTCGTTTGCTGGGTCAAATGGTGCGGGTGGTATGGCACCGCTGGTCATTCTGTCGTTTGTTGCATGCGCTCTTCAGCCACGTACTCTGTCTTGTTCGATGAGTACTTAGTCAGCTCTATCGTCTCCACATCCCACCTTCGTCACCAGTGTTATGTCCTGAGCATGGGCGCAAGGAACGGAGACGAGATATCGAACTGTGACTTCAACTCTTTATTGTGACTTCAGAACAGAGCAAATACTTGGGCAAATACTTTTATAGAGCTGGCTGCTGTCAAAACAACCAATGATTTGAGTTTACCACTCTAACAAGCATCCAATCAGAGAGACCCGCTAACAGCCAATCAGACTGGCCAGAAATGATCAATCACGACTCGCTATTCGCGGGCCAATGAGAAGTGCAGGATTACAAGCCTGCTGTTAAAGTAAAGCTATTAGGGTTGTTACTGATGCGTTGGTTTAGTCCATAACAGTTCCAATATCTAAGGGTTTGCCATAAAGAAGATTGGATCAATCCAGTGGTGGGATTCAAATATTTTTACTACCAGTTCTGTGGATGTGGCTTGGTGGGTGTGGCAGGGGAAGGATACTGTAAAATCCCCAGTCAGAGGTGATATTTGTTGGTTCTCCGAACTACTCAAAATTTCTGCTACTAGTTTTCCAGAACTGGTCAGAACCTGCTGAATTCACCACCTCTGGATCAATCTATCCTCCAAAGCACCTGAAGGCAGGACATGAAGCAAGGGATGAAAACTAATCAAGGAGAGAAGCAATGTAGAACCAAGGCAGAAATTTCCTGAGGATGAGAACAATTAATCAGTGGAACAACTTGGCTCCAGAGGTTGTGGATGCTCCAACACTGGAAGTTTTTAAGAAAAGATTGGACAACCTTTTGTCCAATATAGTATAGTATTTCCTGCTTGAGCAGGGAGCTCCAAGGTCCCTTCCAACTTTGTTATTCTGTTATTCTGTAACATTAACAAAGCCTATGAGTTGACAGGCACAAGGGGACTTCCCTCATTGGGTCATTTTAGATTTGGGACTTTGGTTGCCTGGCAGGTTTTAGAGCAGTGGCAAGTAGTGCAGATGAAAATAGCAATACCAGCTGTAGCATCCTCCTGCAACTCTGACAGTAAAGGGAGCTTAAAAACATCCCCGAGAGAAGTATGAAAGAAATAAGGAGAAAAACAGAGACTTATTTCAAATAGGAATAAAATGTTTGAGAAACTGCAATGCAGATTTTTGGCAAAGCATTGTGGAATGGCTCATTGTTTATGTGCTTTTTATTGAGAAAAGCATCAACTCCAACCACTGGGTCAATAGTACTAACTTTTCTTAGGATACGTCCAAAACATGCGGTAAAAATTAGTTTTAAGATGCAAATCTATATACTCGAATACCAATGAGTACAGTGGGGCTTGCTTTGATGTAAATGCAGGCTGTATATTTTGGCACTTCGGGAATATGATTTGGTTTCATAAGGGCTAGAGTCCTTCTTTCAGCTTGTAATTTAACTCTGAAACAACTTTGGTATGATTTAGCAATTGTGTGGCAGATACCAAAGCCTGTTCCTTGGCACAGCAGCAAATGACACTAGGGCTTATAGACTAAGGAGCTTTCGGCAGTGAATATACAACAGCATGGCCTAGCTTTGTCCCGTGCATCTGTACTGTTGCGGGCCTGTCATATGTCAGTCTATCAACATAAAATTACATTTGTGTATAGCCCTTATTAGATGAAATCTACTTGAAAGTGACTGCTCAGGTTACCAGTAATTACTTTCCAATGATTGCCTGCACCCCTTCACTCTCCCTCAATCTTACTTTCTAAATTTGAAGTTTGCTGAGCCTCAGGCAGTAATCTTAATGTTGCTGTATGTTAGATAAGAAGAGGTCTGGGTTTTTTATGCACTCATAATATGTACTGTATATTGGCCATTGCTAAAGGGAATCTTATTTTAACCAAAGCCAGATTTCATGTCCTAATAGCGTTAGGAATGGTGTATTATTTTCCAGCTTGCACCAGCTATTAATACTTCATAAGTCGTGAACAAGAAAGAATTCTCATAAATCGAGATACAATATTTCAGTATGCCGTTAAAAAGATGAGGATGCATCAAAGGTACATAGAGATTTGCCAGTTCAGATCTCCTTACAGTGAAGAACCCAGTTCTGATGTTACTTAGGCACTGCTACACTGTCAGCTTCTGAAGAAATTATCTCCTTGAAATAATTATGGCATATAAAATACATCTGACCTGAGATTTTTTTCCCACAAAAGTGAAGTTCTCAAGTTCAACATGTTTTCTGCATTTATAATGGCAAATATATAAAATTCTCAGTTTAAAGTTCTGCTTTTGGGCATAAATGGAATGATGGTTTGTTTAACTTCATATTCTTTTTCACTCCTAACTAAAAAAAAAAGCATAAGCTTGGCATGTAATCCATATTAATTGATTACCACATTAAACAAATGAATGTTAAAGCATTTGAACTTCCTCTAGCTAAATGGAAAACAAGAGATGTAATAATTAATATTGATGGGAACTGCTGAGAAAGCTGGTGCCCTAGATTATTTCTGTTATGTTCTGCACATGGGCGCAAGGAATGGAGACAAGGCAGTGAACAGTGAGCTTCAACTCTTTATTAATCATTCTGAACAGAGCAAAAACCCTAGGACAGCAGCAGCCCTTTTATAGGGCAGGCTGCTGACCTATTAGCCAATGAGAAACTTGGAAGTGTTAAACCCTTGAACCAATGAGAGTGGTTCGTTAACAGCCAATCAGATTCCCCAGAACGGACCAATCCGATATCGCTATTATCGGCCAATCAGAAGAGCAGGCTTAGAAACCTGCTTTTTCTTAAGGTTTGTTAAAACTTTATTTAAGTGCTTTTATTAGTTCATAACACCCCTTCCCCCCGGGTTCTGTTTGAGGGGTGCAGTGACGTAATCCCTAAGATATATAGGTTGTTTTAACTGTCTATTGGATTTGTGCTGTCCCACCGGTTCCCGTCTGTCGTCCGGTTTCGGCGGGACGTTTTTGGACATATCTGGTACAGGCGGTTCCGCATCCTCACTGGACGACTCGGTGCCGCTAATGCTGTCATTGTTGTCCTCCGATCTTTGCGGGCTCGCCTCCATTGATGTATTCCTCTGTAACAAGGAGATTCCCCTCCCTGATTCTTCTTCATTTATCGTGCCTGATTGCTGACTTCCTTCACTTCTGCTTTCCACCATCTCGAATTCGGTTTCTTTCACATCCCCTCCCCCCTCAGTTTGGGAGTCACAGGAGTCGTGGGAACTGGGTTATAGCCCAGAGCGAAGCTGATCTATATGGCATTTCCATATTTTTCCGTTGCAGGTTTGCACACGGTACGATCTGGGCCCGGTGGTTTGAATAACGATTGCTTCAACCCATAATGGTTCACCGGAGAGGTTTTTTGTGAAAACTAAGTCACCTACCTTGAACTCGCGGCATTTTCCGGTAGATCCACAGGGTTTCTCTGGCTCGTAGGACGGGTGAAGCCGGTCGAGGTGGGAACGGAGTTTGCATCCTATCAACAGTTCAACTGCGGTCTTGTTGGTAATGCTATGCGGAGTGATGTGTTGGAGTAGGAGTATTCTGTTTATTTTTTCATCAATGTCCCCATAGTCCATTTTGTGGAGAGTTTTTTTAACAAATTGTACCATGCACTCGGCCCTGCCATTAGCCGCAGGGTGCACTGGCGAAGTTAGCACATGGTGGATACCCCAATCCGCTAAGTATTGTTCAAACGCCAGGGCGGTGAACTGGGGTCCGTTGTCGGAGACCAGAACTTCTGGCAACCCGTGCGTTGCGAATAACCTATTCAATTTTCAGATGACGGACTCCGTTGTAGTATTCTTCATTTCATAGATCTCGAGCCAGTTGGAATAGGCATCCACTGTTAGGAGGAACGTATGTCCTTTAGTAGGTCCCGCAAAATCAACATGGATGCGGGACCACGGCCCCCGGGGGGTTTCCCATTCTGTTGGAGTTGCTCTAGGTGGGGCACTGCTGACTTCTTGGCACTTTAAACAAGTCTTTACCCAGGCTTCGATCTGTTTGTCGATACCCGGCCACCACGCGTAGCTTCGTGCGAGCGCTTTCATACGCACGATGCCGGGGTGACCGTCATGCAATGTTTTCAATACTGCTCGTTGTAACCGCTCTGGGACGACGACTCTATCTCCTCATAGGATGCAGCCTTTTTGCAAAAAAAGTTCTGTTTGCCGGTTTCTGAAAGGAGTGAAGTCGTCAGGGGTTTGTTCTATTGGCCATCCTCGTTCGACCCAGCTAAGAACTCGTGCCAAGACAGGATCTCGTTTTGTTTCGATTGCAATGTCTCTGGCTGTTAGCAGTGGTGAATGTAGCATTCCAATCTGGAATGTCGTAAGGGTTGGAGCTGGGTCGTCGATGGTTTCCAGAAGTGGGGCACGGCTCAATGCATCAGCATGGGGAATGGCTTTCCCTGGGCAGTGTTGTAATTTATAGTTGTACGCAGCTAAAAACTCCAACCAGCGAGTCATTCTAGGTGACAATATATAGGGGATTGGCTTGTCTCCCGCTATAATCCCTAGCAAAGGTTTGTGGTCAGTAACAATAGTAAAAACTCGTCCATACACATTCATGAAACCGTTTCACAGCAGATACAACAGCAAGAGCCTCTTTGTCGATCTGGCTATAGTTACATTCAGCCTTTGATAGGGTCCTTGAAAAATAGGCAATAGGAGACTCACTACCATTTGGTAACACATGACTCAAAATGGCTCCTACTGCAAACGGTGATGCATCACATGGAATTGTTAAAGGCAGAGTCTCGTTATACTGCATTAAAACAGCATCTGAGGTTAATAAGTTTTTCACTTGTCGGAATGCGTGCTCCTCACGGTGTCCCCAGACCCAGCTTGCTTTTTTGTCGAGAAGCCTATGTAGGGGCTCAGCTATGGTCGCTTTCTGGGGCAAGAAGATGTTGTAAAAGTTAATGAGCCCCAGGAAGGCTTGGAGATCAGTTCTATTTCTGGGTCTTGGGGCATTTTTGATTGCCCTTAGTTTGCTATTAGTGGGGTGAATGCCTTGCTTATCGATTAGGTACCCCAGGAACTCTACTTTATCTGTACACAGTTGACATTTATTTTTTTTAACCTGAAGGCCAGAGTCTTTAAATTTCTGGAGAACCATTTTAAGACGCTTTTCTAGTATTTCTCTATTCGGAGCAGCAATTAAAACATCATCAAAGTATGGCACAACCCCCTTGATCCTTTGCAAGAGTCTCTCCATCAGACTTTGAAAAATCCCTGGGGCTACGCTCACTCTGAATTGGAGTCGGTTGCACTTAAAGGCGCCTCGGTGCGTAACGATCATCTGTGCCTCTGCAGGTTTTTTTATCTACAGGCAGTTGTTGGTATGCCTGTGCTAAATCCAATTTAGCAAAGACTTTTCCACTCCCCAGGGAATGGAGAAGGTGTTGTACCACTGGCACCGGGTAAGCGTTCTGTTGAAGGGCGTGATTAAGGGTAGCCCGGTAGTCCCCACAAATCCTTAATGATCCACCCAATTTGATGGCTGTTACAATTGGGGTTTCCCAACGAGCATGGTCAGTTGGTTCTAAAACACCCTGGGCTATTAATTTATTGAGCTGCTCATCAATTTTTGGTTTAAGGGCAAAAGGTACCCGACGAGGCTTAAGGCGGATGGGGGCTACTTCAGGGTTAAGGTTAAATGATATCGGGGTCCCCTTGTACTCACCTAGTTTGTCTGCAAAAATGTCCTGGAATTCCTGGACGATGGCCTCCTCCCAATTGTTGCTTCTGGTTTGGTAAATGCTAGCTACCTTGATCCCGAGTGGGGCGAACCATTGAAGGCCTAACAAGCTAAGCCGGTCACGGTCGATGATGGTCAGTGGTAATGACGCAGTACGATTTTTGAATGATACTTGGACTTGGCTGGATCCAATGACCGGAATTCGGTTCCCCTGATAATCTTTGAGTATGATTCTTTGGGCTCTGAGGTCTTGACGCTGGACAGCAGGGATTAATTGTTTAAGGGTCTTCCAGGAAACCATCGAGAGGGACGATCCTGAATCGACTTCCATCACACAAAGCTGGTTTTCGATGGCGACCTTCACTCGGATCTTCTTTGCATCTAGCGATGAGGCGTGATCTATTGTAATGGTTTGGTGTGCCTCTTCTCGTCTCGTTGAAATGGCCAGTGTTTTGTTTCTGTAGGAGTGGTTGTTCCATTGGTGGTTCAAATGTTCCCGACTCACAGGGCGATTCCCTGTGGTCTGGTGGTAGTTGTTTCCCCTCTGAAGTCGGCTGGATCCTTGCTTGCTTCTACAGACCTTCCCGATGTGGCTCTTTTCCCACAGAAATGGCAGAGCACGTCAAGGAATTTGCAGTCTGATCGCGGGTGGTTTGCCCCACAACCCGCGCATTGGTGTGGTAGTCTTTGATTCCACTGATGGCGTTGGTCACGTTCAGACCGGAGCCAGTTGACCTCCCCCTCATCACTTTCTGATGGCGATTCGAGGTCCTCGTGGTGGGTCGCTGTTGTGTGCCTCTCTAGGTGAGGTGGAGTATCGCTGGCGAGTTGAAGGAGCGGTGCATTGGTGTGGCGCATTCAGGCGGCTGACTTCCTGGTGTCTTCTGCTGCAGTAGCGTCCTTGATGACATCAGCAAGGTCGATGTCCCCTTTGGCCATGATCTTGCTCTGCGTAGTGTGGTCATCTAATCCCAGAATTATTCGGTCTCTCAGAGCTTCTTCAAGTTCTGTAAACCCACAGAGGCCTCCCAGGTTCCGGAGATCCGCGATGAAATCTGCAACGCTCTCTCCTTTCCGCTGGTCCCTCCACTGGTAAAATTCATGTCTTCGGACAAGTGTTGGTACGGCGGGTGCATAGTGGGCCCGTAGAAGGGGCGCGAGGACGTCCCAGTCCATGGTTTTCACCTCAGCCGGTTTCGCTAGTGCCTTGGCCATCTTAAAGACGGCAGGCCTGCAATGGGTCAGGAACACTGCTCGCTTTTTCCCCGTAGTGGCATCCTTCAAGTTGTTGGTCTCCAGAAACATCTGGAACTGGTTTATGTACGAGTCCCAGTCTTCTCGTGCCGGGTCAAATGGAGCGGGTGGTATGGCGCCGCTGGACATGGTTTCCTTTGTTGATGTGCCTTCAGCCATGTGCTCTGTTTGGTGCTCTGTAGTGTTCAGTCAGCTCTGATGTCTCCGCATCCCATCCTCGTCACCAGTGTTATGTTCTGCACATGGGCGCAAGGAACGGAGACAAGGCAGTGAACAGTGAACTTCAACTCTTTATTAATCATTCTGAACAGAGCAAAAACCCTAGGGCAGCAGCAGCCCTTTTATAGGGCAGGCTGCTGACCTATTAGCCAATGAGAAACTTGGAAGTGTTAAACCCTTGAACCAATGAGAGTGGCTCGTTAACAGCCAATCAGATTCCCCAGAACGGACCAATCCGATATCGCTATTATCGGCCAATCAGAAGAGCAGGCTTAGAACCCTGCTTTTTCGTAAGGTTTGTTAAAACTTTATTTAAGTGCTTTTATTAGTTCATAACAATTTCATTAATTTATAGATAATATTCCACAGCCAATCACTTAAACTAGATATTCTTTTTATTACTACAGTCAAGTACCTATTGACAGCTTGGTAAAAAGAGATATATCTCTACAGTTGTTGCTTTAAAGACTTGAGATGGTGTGGTTCAAACAACTCCTGAGGAAATGCATTATATATCCTATAGCAGGGGTCTCCAACCTTGGGAACTTCAAGACTTGTGGACTTCAACTCCCAGAGTTAGTCCACAAGTCTTAAAGTTGCCAAGGTTGGAGACCCCAGTCCTATAGTATAGTCAATGTTAGAGAAGTCCTTTTCTGGCAGCCTCAAAACTGATTAGGATTTTAAAGCTGAATACCAATCCATAAAACTGTGCATGGTGAACAACTGGCAACCAGTAGAGTCACCTCTTAATAGGCATCATATGATCTGTGTAACTTGTACTAGAGAATTATTTTGCTGCTTCATTTTGCACCAGCTTCAACTTCTAAATATTGATTTAGTCATGAACAAAATCCTTGATCATGAGGTTTGAGTTCTTTGGAAATGATTGGGACTTTATGAAAATGTACTGGATTTTAATGATTGGACGACTTAAAGCAGAGACATCATTTCTCAGGCTAATAAGGAAATCTGAAACAAGTTATGCTGCACTAATGAATACCATAAAAAGGCTGTGTAAATGGCAATCCTTCTTAATCATTTTTTCCACAGTGGTTCCTGTTCTATGGAACATTCTCCTTTCAGAGGTCAGGATGGCCCCAACCCTGATAGCTTTTCATGGTACCGTAAAAACCTGACTATATATATAAAAACTTGTCAGCTGCTTAGCATCATTGATTGAGATGGGCAGCTACAGAAATTGAATAAATAAATAAATATTCAAAGCATGCACACCTCTGGTTTATACATATTGTATATAGGATATATTTCCTATGTTATTTTATTTTTATTTTATTTGCTACTCAACTTTCATGGTTTCTGACTACAATACTGTATAGATACAATCAATGTCTCTACATGTGTGTATATGTGTATGCAGAGAGAACGAGACATATACACATATACATATGCCTGGCTCAAAGTAATTGTTGTGAATGAATAATACCAAATAAAGTTATCTTGAGCTTGAAGTCAAGTGCAGGGTTCTGGCCCTGACCTTCTGATTGGCTGTTAATGGCAGGATCGGATTGGTCCGTTCAGAAGCATCTGATTGGCCATTAACAGGCCATTCCCATTGGTTAACGGAGCTAGCACTCCAGGTTTGCTATTGGTTGAATAGTTAATAAGTTGCCTATATAAGGAAGGCTATAGCAGCCCTCCAGTTTGAGCTGTCACAACATGTAAATAAAGAGTTTGAAGTTCACTGTTCTACCGGCTCATCTCCATCATTCGCACCCATGCTCCAGACTTAACACTGGCGACGAGGATGGGATTGGATGACATCCGAGCCAACTAAGACAACTAAGCACTTGGCTGAAGCGCACAACGGCGGAACCATGTCCGGTGGCGTAGTACCACCCAATCCGTTCGATCCAGCTCAAGAGGACTGGGAGTCCTACATGGATCGTTTTCAAATGTTTTTGGAAACGAATAATCTGAAGGATGCCACAACTGGGAAGAAATGGGTGGTATTCCTAACATCAGCGAAACCGGCTGAAGTGAAGGCCATGGACTGGGACATCCTCAAACCGTTGCTAAGGGCCCACTATGCACCAACCGTTCCAATGCTTGTGAGGCGACACGAGTTCTATCAAAGGAACCAGTATAAAGGAGAAAGCGTCGCCAATTTCGTTGCAGACCTCCGGAACTTGGGAGGCCTTTGCGATTTCACTGACCTAGAAGAGGCCTTGAGAGATCGAGTAGTCCTTGGGTTAGATGCTCTAAACGTACAGAGCAAAATAATGGCAAAGGGTGACATCACCCTTAAAGATGCCATAGCTGAAGCTACAGCAGCGGAGGTGACCAAGACGTCGGCTGCCCAACTATGCCAAAATTGCGCTCCAGCACACCCACCGGCCGGTGAAGTTTCCCCTAACGCAGAAGGGCAGCTGAAGACGGCCCATCATGAGGACTTCTCTTCGTCGTCAGACAGCAACGAAGAAGAGGTCCATCGCCTGCGGTCCGATCAGGACCGATACCCGAATTCCCAGCAACTGTGCGCTGGCTGCGGGGCTAACCATTACCGCTCCGATTGCAAATTCCGTGACGCGCTCTGCCACGAGTGCGGGAAACGAGGCCACATCGGACGGGTCTGCCGAAGCCTCCTCGGACCCAGACAGACCTCGAAAGGAACCAATCTCTGCCAATCGACAGGGAATCGCCTTGTAAGGCAAGAACCAGTAAACCACTCCTACAGAAACCGACCCGTGAGTCATCTAGCGAGACAGGAAGAGGCCCACCAAACACTCACTATTGGCCATGCCTCTTTGATAGACGCTAAGAAAATTCGAGTCAATGTGAACATTGAAAATCGGCCTTGCCAAATGGAAGTTAACTCGGGATCGTCTCTTTCAATGGTCTCATGGAAGACCCTCAAGCAACTCATCCCCACTATCCGGCGCCAAGACTTTCAATTCCAACGGCTCATGTTAAAGGACTACCAGGGGAACCGAATTCCAGTCGCAGGATCCAGTCAAGTCCGGGTTGCATTCAAGAACCGCACGGCGTACTTACCCCTGACGGTAATCGATAAGGACCGGCCTAGTTTGTTAGGCCTGCAATGGTTCGCACCACTCGGCATTGAAGTGGCAGGCATTAACCGAATCGGCAGCAATGACTGGGAGGAAGACCTCGCCCACGAATTCAGGGACGTCTTCGAGGAAAAGCTAGGCGAGTACAAGCGGACTCCGATATCCTTTAGCCTTAATCCAAAGATAACTCCCATCCGCCTTAAGCCTCGTCGAGTTCCGTTCACTCTAAAGCCGAAAATCAACGAGCAGCTTGATAAGTTGATTGCCCAGGGAGTCTTAAAGCCAACTGACCACTCCCCATGGGAAACGCCGATTGTGACACCAATTAAGCCGGACGGCTCCATTAGAATTTGTGGGGACTACCGAGCCACCCTAAACCATGCCCTGCAACAGAACCCATATCCGGTGCCAGTGGTACAACACCTCCTCCATTCCCTGGGGGGGGCGGAAAAGTCTTAGCTAAACTAGACTTAGCTCAGGCTTATCAGCAACTGCCGGTTGACGAAAAAACGGCACAGGCACAGACTATCGTAACACACTGAGATGCCTTTAAGTGTACGCGGCTCCAATTCGGAGTCAGTGTAGCCCCAGGGATCTTTCAGAGCCTAATGGAGAGACTATTGCAGGGGATCAAGGGCGTTGTCCCCTATTTTGATGATGTGCTCATTGCTGCCCCCACTCCAAAAATCTTACAGGAGCGTTTAAGACTGGTATTATGAAAATTCCAGGAAACAGGCCTGAAAGTCAAAAAAAAAAAATAAGTGCAAACTGTGTACCGATCATGTTGAATTCTTAGGGTACTTAATAGACAGTCAGGGTATTCACCCTACCGATAGCAAATTGAGAGCAATAAAAAACGCCCCCAGGCCCCAGAACAAGACCGACCTCCAGGCGTTCTTAGGCCTCATCAATTTCTATGATGTATTCTTGCCACACAAGGCGACTGTTGCTGAACCTTTACATCGTCTATTAGATAAAAAAGCAATTTGGGTATGGGGTCACAAAGAAGAGCAGTCGTTCCGTAATGTGAAAAATCTACTGACTTCAGATGCCGTACTAATGCAGTACAATGAGACTTTGCCAATAAACATTACATGTTTGGAGTGGGCGCCATTTTGAGCCATGTGTTACCTAATGGTAACGAAGCCCCTGTTGCTTACTTCTCAAAGACGCTCTCGAAAACCGAGCGAAATTACAGCCAGATCGATAAAGAAGCCCTGGCGATTGTATCAGCTGTTAAAAGATTTCATGAGTATGTGTACGGCCGGGTTTTCACCATTGTAACTGACCACAAACCATTGCTGGGGATCATCGCTGGGGACAAGCCAACTCCCTACATACTTTCTCCCAGAATGACCCGCTGGTCAGAATTCTTGGCTGCCTACAATTATCGGCTACAATATCGTCCTGGTAAAGCCATTCCCCATGCCGACGCGCTGAGCCGTACACTGCTCTCTGAAACTATCAACGATCCTGCACCAACGATGACAGCATTGCAGATCGAGACACTCCATACACCGCCATTAACTGCCCGTGACATCGCGAGAAAAACAAAACGCGACCCCTTCTTGGCGCAAGTCCTCACATGGGTGGAACGCGGATGGCCATTGGACCAAGTACCAGACGACTTTGCACCATTCAAAAGCCATCAAACAGAGTTGTTCTCGCAGAAGGGCTGTGTCATCTGGGGCGATAGAGTTGTTATCCCAGAACGACTCCAACAGACACTGCTAAGAACCTTGCACGATGGCCACCCTGGCATCGTGCGCATGAAGGGCCTCGCACGAAGCTACGTGTGGTGGCCAGGCATTGACAGACAAATCGAATCGTGGGTTAAAACTTGCAAGAGATGCCAAGAAGTAAGCAATGCTCCACCAAAGGCAACCCCAACCCAATGGGAGACGCCGCGGGGACCCAGGTCCCGCATCCATCTGGACTTTGCTGGGCCAACCAAAGGCTACACGTTTTTGCTAACCGTCGATGCCTACTCGAATTGGCTCGAGATTCACCGAATGAGCAACACGACCACTGACGCGGTCATCAAAACACTGGAAAGACTTTTTGCAACCCACGGATTACCAGATGTTCTGGTGTCCGACAATGAGCCCCAATTTACCGCGCTGTCTTTTGAGAAGTACCTGGCTGACCGGGGTATTCGACATGCGCTCACTTCGCCTGTGCACCCTGTTGCCAATGGTAGGGCTGAGCGCATGGTACAATTCGTCAAAAAGACTCTCCAAAAGATAGACTATGACAACATCGACGAGAAAATCAACCGGATCCTTTTCCTGCAGCACATCACACCTCACAGCGTCACCAACAAAACTCCCGCCAAGCTGCTAATGGGACGAAAGCTCCGCTCCCACCTTGATCGGTTACACCCAGCCTATGAACCGGAAAAGCCACTTGGATCCAGCGGCCGATGCCATACCTTCCAGGTAGGCGATTTAGTATTCGCTAAAAACTTATCGGGCAATCCGCTGTGGGTAGAGGCGACCGTAATCTGCGTAACCGGCCCAAGATCATACCTTGTTCAGTGCCCTGACGACAGACTTTGGAAGCACCACATAGATCAACTACGATCGCGACTACCATCACGCACTTCCAAACTCCCTTATGACCAACTGAGGGGGGGAGAGATACAGAGGAAAGAGAATTACAATTAGAGGGAAACCTTTTCTTTTTTTTTTTTGAAACAAATTTTATTAATTTTAAAGACAAACAACACATCATTAACCATTAAATACATAAAACCTCTTAACATTATTAATTTTTACAAGTCGAATAAAACATTATTTTTATACAACATAATTCTAATTTATCCCATTTCCATATGGACACATAAATATCTTTCAGCAAATTTCTCATTATTTCTCTTTACTCTTATTCAATTTCATTTCTTTTCTATATTTATCCATTTTATAGTCATCATATTCATTTCTTTCTGGCTTGTTTACAATTATTCTCATCTAACATTCCTCCAAGGTTTTATTGATTCTTTTTTTTTTTTTATAAAAAACAAATTTTATTAGTTTTACAAAAAACACAATACACAAACATACAAAACACAAAACATAAACAAAACTAAAAGATCTTTTCTGAAGGTTGTCTGTTCCCGGGTTAAAACTCTTCACACAGACACAAATTCAAACATCATATTCATCCCATATATCCTTCCATATCTTATTATCATTTTCTTTTTTATATATATATATATAAAAACCATTTTTATCAGTTTTATAAAAACAAAGCACCAAGAATCAAGGCATAACAGCTTATAAATTCTTTTCTAGGAAAAAATAATAATAAAAGACCAATAAAGCATAACAATTCCAAATTATAGTATCAATACTTCATATAGTATTAACTTCATATCTTATCCCTACTTCTCCTTTTCATCCAAATTATTTCTTATTAATTAAAATTTTATTGCCTTTTATCAATATACAAAATCAAAAAAAAAAACATATATATCCTTCCATATCTTATTACCATTTTCAACAACATTCTTTGTCTGTTCTATTTCCAATTATCCATTCATCTTTTTTCTTTTACTATACTTCTCCTATACACCAATTGGAGTAACGTCTATAACTCATTACCCTAACTTAAAAATACTTCGTATAGCAATTTTTCTTGGGATTCTGTTTAAAAGATTCTAAGATTACATAATGAATTTTATACTCTAAATACACATATAAAAAAACAAACTTATGTACCCTCCAGAATCCCTCTTTTATCCTAAATTAAATTCACCCATTGTCTCTAAATAAACTTTTTTTCTTTAGGTCTTGCTTCCCCCCATTAAGGCTTCTCCTCCCCCCCTTTCTCTCTTGCTTATTCTTCTCCTTGCCCTTTTTACCCCTTTGTTTTTTCTCCTCGCTTTTCTTGCTCCTTTTCCTTTGCTTTCTAACCTTGCCTCCACCTTTTCGCTCATTTTTCTCTCTTTTGGTTGTTTTTATAATTCTTAAAATCCCCTTTTTCTTATCCTTTTTCTCTTCCTCTCCGGAAGGGACCCATTGTTCATCAAAGATGGCTTCTTCTTCCTCTTCTTCCTTGTCCCAGTCCTTCTGCTGCATAATCAACTTTTCATAAGTACATAACGCCATTTCTAAGAATTGAAACAAAGTGCCCAAAGTATCTTCTTTTTTATATTTTTGATATTCAATCTCTAGTTCATCCACAAACGATGCCATTATGAAAAGGGAAACTTTTTCCAAAGCAACCACACGTATTTTTAATCAAAGACAATCAAAAACAATTTAAAAAAAGTTCCAAAAGTTAATACTTTTCTTCCTTCTTCTCTTTCTCTTTCTGGGGTTAATTTTTAATCAAAGAGGTCCAATTACCATATATCTTCCTTTGGGATTCTAGGCAATCTCCTCCTTTTTCAGCTTCTGCTCCAATTTTTTTTTTCTCTCCCTTCCCACTTGCAATGTCAATTTTAAATAATCAGAAATCCATACCTCCAACAAGGGTTTTCCAATTTCTTAAATTTTTCAATGTCCAAGAATCCTTTTGTCTCTTAGCTTCAACTCTCAAAGCAATTCACTTTCAATGTCCAATATATCCAAATATTTCTGCTGTTTCCATGGGGTGGGAGAGTAAAGAAAAAAAAAAAGTTCCCTTTAACAGCTTCTCCGCCGCTTTCGCTCTTCTTAGGGATACAATGTATCCTCCAGCAATTCAAACAGCTCAGTTCCAGGCAATTTAAAAGATGTTACTTGACCCGGCTCAGACAAAACTTTCACTCTTCACACTTCCTCCAGCACAATCTTACCCGGTTGCTGGCTTCTTCGTGGCGGCCATTGCTGACCGCCGCTCCACCGCCTTGGGAAAAAGGGGTTTTTCCGGAGAAGGGGGGGGGGTCTACGGCACCCCCACCTCCCTATCCGACTCCCCTCTCTCTTCAGCTGTCCCTACAGGGCAGCCATATCCCCCTGACCCATCTGGATCGGGGGTACCTCGACGGCTAGCACAGCAGGAATCGCGAGCTGTCGCGAATTCCTGCTGCCCCGAAGCCACGCGGAACCGGAAAACCAGGGAAACCTTTTCAAAGAGACTGATAACGGAACTGAAACGCAGGAACAGGAACTAGGGACCGGAGTGAGTTCACCTCAGGGAGTGGCCAGTGATATTGGTGACGACGGGAACGCGAACTTGGAACCAGAGGCACCCCTACAGTTAAACAACGATCTACCTCAGCAGAAGTGCAGCCAACCGCCAGGCACTTTGCGAAAATCGAAAAGACTAATAAAACAGCCGTCCTACCTGAAGGACTATGTAACCGTGCCCCGTGGGCAGAAGCCGGGGGAAAGGGGTGTTGTGAATGAATAATACCAATAAAGTTATCTTGAGCTTGAAGTCAAGTGCAGGATTCTGGCCCTGCAGTTCTGATTGGCTGTTAATGGCAGGATCGGATTGGTCCATTCAGGAGCATCTGATTGGCCATTAACAGGCCATTCCCATTGGTTAACGGAGCTAGCGCTTCAGGTTTGCTTTTGGTTGAATAGTTAATAAGTTGCCTATATAAGGAAGGCTATAGCAGCCCTCCAGTTTGAGCTGTCACAATATGTAAATAAAGAGTTTGAAGTTCACTGTTCTACCAGCTCGTCTCCATCATTCGCACCCATGCTCCAGACTTAATAGTAATTCTGTGACAATTTTTTCATTTTTAGCAGAACCTCACAATAATTTTATTAAAATGTCAATGAAGATTCTCAGTCATCCTGGTCGTCATTGTCCCAAAGGTGCTTTTTCAAAAAGTCCAGTTGCCTTTTGAAAAATCACCTTTGGGATATTTTAGTAAAACAAAAACAAAAGCACAGGGCAAACAATATACCAAAAAAGACTTCTACAATTCACAGGAATTTGGTGTTCATTATCCACATAAGAAGCACTTAATTTGCTAAGAGATAAAACATAATGCTGAAGGTCAGCATTTGTTATTGATTTATAGAGCAGTGTAATGCTCTATAAATCAAACCTTGGCTTGATAATCATGCTTCCAAGCTTTGGACTTTGTGAACCCAGGAATTTCTAGGAATAGCTGCTGGCTTCGTCTGCTCCTCTCCAGTTCTCTTCCCCCCTTTCTCTTTTTAATCTGGGAGAATGGTAATAACGAAACTTGGCAGAAAGTTCAGGTTCCTTTTTCCAATGGTCACACTTGGTAAGTTAGCAAATTTAAAGATCAACGGTCGAGGCAATGGAAGAATTAAATGCACATACCAGAAACAAAACATGTTCCAAAGGAGGTTCAGATAATTATCTCATTTTGCAATTACCTCATAGATCTGGTCGCTTGGTTGGCTTTTGCCCTTAGCGAAATCTGAACGGTTTGGTGAATCGCTGGTTCAATTTCCGGTTAATGTTTTGAGCTCTACTCTAGGGGAAAAGCTGCAGTGGTTCAGCAGTAGTCTAGCTTTTGATAAACAGATTGACTTTTTTCAGTCTACATTTTTCTGTGTTTCTTCTTCTGGATAGGAGATTTGAACTGCATTCAAACGTTAAATAGATCTGGAATCTTTATCCTATTCTAAATAAAATCCAGCTGCTAGCTTTTGACTTTGGGCCATATAGTCCTTCTACTGCAAGGCATGCCCCTGTCCTTCAGAGGGCAGTCTGACTCTGGAAGGGGCCAGTTGTGTTATCAGCAAAGGGAAGGGAAATTCTACAGACTTGTTTTAACTACTACAGATTACAAAAAAAGAAAAGAAAAGATAACGGCACATTGTTACAGGCTGAATAAGACTATGAAGGCAGCAGGAGTCAGAGGAAATAAGTTTAGAGGCTGGTTTGTGTAACAGTTTACCAGTTCTCATATTATAAGAGGTTCAGTATTGGGGTGCATCAGAGAACAGTATTCTCCCTAAGAAGCTGGAACATTTATTTCTGACACAGCCCCATTTTATCCTACTGGTAACATTCTGGCCACCCAGAAATGGTTCAAATGGACAAAACGCTTGCTACAGGATATCATTAAATGACAATAACTTTACATTTTATCAAGTGATTTCAGTAGCATGGTCTTTGACTCTGTTGTGAATGCATAAAGGTTTAATAAAGTTATCTTGAGCTTGGAGTCAAGTGCAGGGTTCTGGCCCTGCACTTCTGATTGGCTGTTAATGGCAGGATCGGATTGGCCCGTTCTGGGGGATCTGATTGGCCATTAACGGAGCGTTCATATTGGTTAAGGGAGCTAGCGCTCCTAGATTGTTATTGGTTAAGTAGTTATTGGGTTGCCTATATAAGGAGGGCTATAACTGCCATTGAGTTTGAGCTGTCACCATGTAAATAAAAAGTTGAAGTTCACCGTTCCAGAGGCTCGTCTCTATTCTTTCTCGCCCATGCTCCAAACTTAACAGACTCTTTGAGAATAATTAACTGTGCTTGGCAAGCCTGTCCGGCCTGTTATTAACAGATTATGTAATACTAACTGCATTACTGAAACATCTCAAGAGGTTTTGCTAGCCAAAACATCTGAATGTTAATTATGCTGTAGTCATAAGTGCTGCATAGCATTCCATATTTAGAGAGGAAAGGGATGTTTGTATGCACAACTACGAGAAAGATTTAAGGTAAATAATAGGGCATTTAGAACTGAGCAGCAGAAGATAGAATTTGAACTTGGACTATGTATACATGATGAACATGCAATTATTAATTTTTTTTGGGGGGGGAGGTCATTGGTGCTCTCTGAGCTTGGTTTTTTTTTCCCTGCAGGCTTTTTCCTTCAGGTGTTTTGTTACCCTAACATATTCAGTGTTAGGAAGATGCACTGAATGTACTGAGTGCACTTCAGATGCATTGGAGATGTTACCTAGGGATCTACCTTAGGCAAAAGTTTTGTTAAAACTTCTGCTGAAAAACAACCAAGCTCAGAGAACACGAAGGACTCCACAGTTGACCATACTTACAGTAGCTAAATAAATAGATTATTAAAAGTTGAAAACTGACAATGCAGCCTTTTTCATGTTTATTCCTAAGTCTGGCCCAGTACTGCTTACCACAATGTATTGTAATAAATATATATGACCTGATTCTTAGACTTATGCCCTTCATATTCTTATATGATCTGCTACTTAATCATTTTGTAATTAAATAATGCAGTTAACTGTTACAGTTCTACTCTTTTGTTAACATACTCTCTTAACAGATTGTCACTTGTTGCTCCTGATTTAAATTGCATGTTTTGGGACAAAAAGTATTATTATTTTTTCCTAACCTTTATTCTTGGCTTCCACAAGAATATTCATAGCCATTTAAACAAAATAGCTAAATGTTAATCCCACTTCACCAGTTATTACAGCTTTATGGATATTTCTTTCTTATTGATGTCACACTGAGCAATTGCAAAGTAATCTGAGCTTTAGCAAAACATGGGATGATTCATACCAACCATAAATATTATATTAGTTTGCAATTTATCTGAAGTTTCTCCAACAGTATTGAATTTGCTGGAAACTGTAATAACAGGCCTGCAAATTGGAGTTACACAATACTGTCCCAAGATGCTGTTGGTCATTTCAAAATACTACTATGACTACAAGTAAGATTGAAAATGTACTAGCTTTTAGAGTATTAGACCAGAAACTATTTTTCCAGAGTATTTAACTTTAAGCGGTATTTGATTTATTAAAACACCCCACTTTCTACATATACCCAGGAAATATGAACATTAACAATCTTCTGTCTGAATTCAAGAGATCAGCATGTGCTTTTCTAAGGCCATCTCTCATTCTCTGGAATCAGGATTTTTGTTCCTCAGGAGATATTATCTAGAACAGTGCTTTTGGCTTGGGGAATTCAAGGTGTGTATATGACTGGGGAATTTAGGGATTTGAAGCTCGTTGAATTTAGGGATTTGAAGCTCGTTGTCCCAAAGGTGCTTTTTCAAAAAGTCCAGTTGCCTTTTGAAAAATCACCTTTGGGATATTTTAGTAAAACAAAAACAAAAGCACAGGGCAAACAATATACCAAAAAAGATTTCTACAATTCACAGGAATTTGGTGTTCATTATCCACATAAGAAGCACTTAATTTGCTAAGAGATAAAACATAATGCTGAAGGCCAGCATTTGTTATTAATAGAACTAAAATTCCAGTGTAATGCTCTATAAATCAATCTTAAGTTGATTTAATCTTAAGTTGCCAAGTTTGAAAAATACTGACTTAGAAGGACTCCTTCTGTTCCTAAACTGACCACAGCTTAGGGCAGTTTTCTCAACTCTGGTAAATTTATGATATGTGGATTTCAATTCCCAGAATTTCCCAGCCAGCATTTTATAAAGTTGACTTAGATTGGGAGAATGATATCCCAATAAAGTATCCCTCAAATTATAAAAATGTGATTATAGAACCAGAAAGGTGCAAGTAGATAAATGTATCAGCATTCATACTTAATTACAAATGTGATCACTTATATATTTTATGTACACGGAGAGCTTATGCACCTAAGACAAATTCCTTGTGTGTTCAATCACACTTGGCCAAATAAAGAATTCTATTCTATTCTAAATTGACTTGTCCAGCACTTACCAAAGAGGGGTAAGTACTAAGTAATAAAAAAGCTTGTTTGATTCTAGTGGAACTGAAAGAAAATATTTTTGTGCCTGAGTTGGTCCATCAGATCAGAGAAAGAGGATCCTTCCCTGTAATTAACGTCCAAAGTACACTGGAGACAGCTGGGAATAATTAGACAGTTTAAGTGCTGTTAAGAGGAATAATTTCTGTAGCCATTGTAATAAATCTTAAGCTGTCCAAATTCATGCATCCTGCATGAACTTTTTGTCTACCCTTGTCTTTCTTTTTTGTGAGAATGCATTATTCATAAAAGAAACAGTATTCCTTTTGTTTTGATAGGGTCTGTTTAATAACAAAAGAGCATATCCTGACAAAAGGAATATAATGAGAAGGACAACCGGCCTTTACATTTCCTTAATTTTTCAAATTTGTGGTTCAAATAGTCTATTGGATTCCTGGCATATGTGTCATCTTAAAAAAGAAAAATATCCCCGAGGTTTATATCATAAGTAATACTAATATCCAAACCCCTAAATATATTTAGGTGTGGCTTTAAAAATGCATCATTCTCAAACAACAGCAACATCTCATAGCAACTGTAGAGTCCCATGGACAAGGAAGTAAATCAACACTTAACTGGTTCAAAAAAGAGACCCATCAAGATCAACAGCTTGTTTTCATAATAACCCATCAGCAGAAGGCAATAGCTTTTGGTTCCTTTTTGTCCCCAAGCACCTGGTATTCAATGGCATATATTCCCATGAACAGGAAGGTTGCAGACATGGATGAAAGTTTCTTATTATCATTATCAATTTAAATTGTACACTGCCTGAAACTCATCAATTCTGGAAGGTTCACAAGTAAACCATCTCTAATCCCTTTTAAAGCCAAAAGATCATGGCTCATGGTAGAGCAAGGCTGTCAAATTCCCAGCCCACAGGTTGGATGCCTCACGTGCTGGCCACACCCTTGTCTGGTTTAGCAATAGGGGTGAGTCACGATACATCATGTGACAACACCATGACGGCATGAGTTTGATACCCCTGTAATAGAGCAAGGATTGGATGAAGCAAGGGTTGGATGAAGGATTGGATGAAGCTGTTTGCAGACAGAATTAGGTAGCTGCTTTGCTTGTAGTCTTTGTTGTAAACAATAGTTTGGCTTTCCAGTTTGAGTTATTGTTCATGACCCTTTGACTAAAAACTCAATTTGGCTTTGTGTGACTCTTGAAATGTATTTGGATGGTGCTATTGCTTCATTGATCGTAACTGGCATTTTTCAGGCAAGCACTCTCCGCTAGGCATTTGCACTGCACTGCTATCTGCTGCTGCCTGCTTAAATTGTAAATATTTCAATTCTTGCAACCTTGCGTATTTCAGTGCTTGCAACCTTGAAACAGAACAGTGGTCTCATACCTTAATAGAATGTTATGTAGTCATCCATTCCTAAAATATCCAAACTTAACAAGCAAATTAAAGTAGTTAGCTTTTGTATCCTGTTGCTGCCATCTAGTGGTGACTTGGATTTTTACAGATGGATTTTTACAGGTGGAAGTGAGAAGAAGTGGTACATTTAAATGGGGGAAGGCTGTCTTTTGGGTACTAGGGAGAATTTAATCTGATAGCTGCTTTGCCCAAATACAAACACTATTAGCTCTACTGAGCTGAGAGGTAGAAAGAAGAACAAATGCTAGAGTTAGCACTAATGGAGCAATTAAAGGAATCTGAGTCATTGCAGTTTCCCCATGTGGCCTACATATAGCCCTTTAATAAGCAATTTGAATATTCAGAAATAATTTTTAATTGTTTCAAGGTTTTTCAATGAAGTTTGACTGGCATTACTGACATTTTCTTTGAAGAATGTTTGAAAAGTTTCAATGGAAAGCAGATTAGCAACAATTACTAAGAAACATGTCTTTGGGGGGGAAATAACAATTACAAATACTAAAAGACAAGGCTTCCATAAAAAATCAGCTTGCCTGGGGTTTTCTCATTTGAATTAAATTTCACTTGGAGGCTTAGCAAATGTTCTTAGCTAAAAAGGAACTATTATTTATAATTCCAGTTGATATAACATTTCCTGATAGTTAACATATCACATTGAATATATTTTTGAATGAACAATTCATTTCCAAATAATGACTAGCTTTGTAATCTGTAAAATATAATTCACATTTATTAGTGGCTAGAATAAGAGAGGGGTTGTCCCTATAAAGTGCATAAATCATTTTTTTAATACCCAGCATTAATTTGGTAAAAGCCTTCATAGCCTATTACATATACATTAGATAAATACTTTTTAGATACATGCAGCTGTCTTAAATCACTAATGCATTTTTAAGATCAAATCTTTATCATGTATCTTAGAGTTAAAGTTACATGTTGGCTCCTGTCTTTTCCTCTTTAGGAGTCATTCATTGGGAAGACATTTCTTAATTGGAAATCTCTTCAAATGATCATCCTTAAATATACACAAAAACTTCAACCCCTAAGCATTTTTCAGTTAATCCCAAAACTGCTGATTATATAAAGTTCCCTTTATATAACCAATCACCATGGACTGAGGGTCAAAGGCAAATATTTGGGAATTAGCAAATGTTTTGAATGTGAAAGCACCTTGAACTACAGTATTTTTAAAAGTGGTAGTTACAACTGGTAGCAAGTATGGGAGATTAATATTGTCAAGAGAGAAGCACATCCAAAATGTATGTCTCTAATTGTCAGAAACCATTTATAAGCATATGTCTTTAATGACTGCTTATTAGTATTTTTAACTGGATGCCAGGCTTCTGTCCTTGCACTCTGGACTGGAAAGAAGGCAATTCCTCACTGTAGTTTTAGCTGCTCATTTCCTAAATTGCACCTATCCACTTTTCACTTATCCATTGTTGTAATATCTAAATAAGCTTTAATAAGATGTTACAATATCTAAATTATACCAAGAAAATAATAAAATGTATTATTTAAATATTTTTTCTGATGATCAATTACAAGTGTTGATACTTTGGGCATTATGCATAAGCGCACCAATCATGCCTACTGTCCCTGTCCTATTGTTTTCTATTTTTCTTATAAGTATCTCTCATGTATTCAAAACTATATTTATTCTTATACACCTGTATCTTGTAAGCGATTGACAAATCAAATAAATACCAAATACTAAAATTAGCTAATGCATACATTGGGAAGACAAAAACAAACTTTGGATTTTGGGGTTGAAAGGCAAATCTAAACATTAGTCCTGTAAGGACTTAGCATATTTATTAATTGTTTGTTATTGAATAGTTATTTGGAAGTTAGAAACAAAAAGCAAGTTCCATGAAAAAAATAATGTTCAACTGACTGGAGTGGGTAGCTAGAGTAGTCCATTCTGTTACATTATTAGTTCAAATTCCATTTTAAAACAATTACTCTGTCCTGGCATTTACTCCAGGTAATCACTAAATTAAAAAAGGATTCTCGTAATATCTGAAGGTGAGTAAGTTTTTTCCCTTGATTCAACTATATTCTCTAAGGATACTTTAGGCAACAACCAGCTATCTGAACTATGAAGTTAACAGAGAAACATTACAGAGCTTTAAAAATTGATATAATAAGATTTTAAGTGACCTAACATTATCATACAACATCTTTTAAATCACATGTATCTTCCAAAATTTCTAAAGAATAAATCATGGAGTACTACACAATATGCACAGTGAGTAAGATTGTTCTCTGGGAATTAAAAACATGGAAATTTTTTAAAAATGAGAATATTCTTCTGTTGGTGTCAACCAGACTTAAGGGGAGATCCCAAAGACACATAAGAGCAGATCTAATAAGCAATTGTGAGTATTCGTGGTATAGATAGAGGATGGCTACAGAATATTGCCACACAGATTTTTTTTTCCCTTGGGTTTACCCAGTTTTCAACTATGCTTTCAACTATTTTAAAACTAGCTAGGGCATACACAACATTTTTTTTCTTTCCCATCTCAAAACAATGATAAACATTTGAGTAATTTGAGGGAATTGTGGTTGGAGTGGGATCTGAGGCTGCACTCCGATCATACACTAGGTGTTTTAAAAAATGTAAACCCCCAATGACCCTATATTGGAAATACACTCAATCATCTTTCCTGCTAATGCCCCAAAGAGCTGTGGTTACTCTGTGGTGGAGGAATTGCATCCTGCACATTCTCAAAGAATTCCCTACTTATCACATATTATAGAACTCATCTCTGGGATTGAAATAATTTCTAGTGTTGAGATTTTGTGATCTTGGTTTAAAATTAAATCCCAGCAAGTATCTACCCAGATGTCACTCAAGGAATCTTCAAATCAAATAATGAAATTGGGTAATAATTGAGTCCTTAGTGGGATTGCTCTTTTATTTGTGATGCATTTGAAATCAAGAAGTCCCCTTCCAATATGTAGCTGCTTTCTCCCACATTTTAAGAGTACTGTAAATGAGTTTAGTATGCTTGAAAGACCCTGTAATTGTTTCTCCTGTTGTTGACACGCCAGTTTGATGCCACACAGAACAAGACAGGGTTCAAACCCTTTGGTTTTGCAGCACCAGTGCATTTCAACCATTTGACAGGTCCAGTGCTAAGATGTTCTGAATTAGATTTGAATTACAACCACTAAATGCCCTTGTCAGAGCTAGTTATGGCTGACACTACCCATTCCCATTTAACTAACTGTTCCTAAGGAAAGTATACAGCTTAAACAAAGACATACTCCAAGGTTTCATACTGAATTGTCAAAATGTAATTGAGTTTAAAAAGCAACTAAACTATACAGAGAACAATCTTTGCTGCTCCTTATGTTTTTTTTCCTCCTTCTTTTGAAAATAAATCCATAGGAAATTTTTGTGGAATCTCAGAATAAAAGTTTACATTGGTTCCATGGAGTCATACATTTCCATTAAAAGTTTTACACACACACACTTCAGTAAGGTGGGACTTTATGGCTCCAGCAATAATCCATAGGGAAGGAATGGTTGTTGAAAAATTTGCAGAGGCATTTCAGTGGAAGATATTGGACAGTTCTGTCTTTTTTTTTTTTTTTACTACAAGACTATGGTAATGGTTGCACCCAGAGTAATGGCTATATAGGGGTTACGTATTCATAGCTAATGCTACTTAATAGCAGATCTTGACTCTACTTCATGGTTTCATGAAATTAGCTCAACTGTGGATATTCTCCAATAAAACTCCTAGAAAGTACATTTTGCTTCATGAAGATCTTATTCCAATCTCTTTTCGTTACTTAAAGATTTTTTTGTGGGTTTCCCCTTCCCAGCACCTAAACTGTAGTGGTGGAAACTGAAAAAAAGCCTGGTTATTTTTTTTTTTAAATGTGTCAATCTATAGATAGAATATTCTACAGAAGGAAGCTCATCTGACTACCTTGTTATCACTTTCAAAACCAGAGAAAAGACATGTTTCTTTGCTCAAGCATTTCAGCAGATTTTATAATCAATTTTATGACATAGCTCTGCTGTATTTACAGCTTCTATTTCTGTGCTTCTTCCTGTTATTGCTTGTTACTACAATTTTATTATTGCTAGTAGATCGGTAAATTTGCTGAGCAATGGCCTCAAAATGCATCTAAATTTATACCAAGCAATGGCCTTGAAATGATTCATGAAATAATATGATCTATAACATGCGAATGGTAAATATATCATTTTATTAGAAGAAAAAAGATAAGATGAAGAAGGAATCACTACCCTGGACAAGATTCTAAGTGAGAAATATGACATCTGTATGGTGTCAGTAGGCATTGTACATGTCACAAAATCTCTGCTTCTAAATTTTGAATTATACACCGAGAGTGGCCTTAAAGGTCCAGGTTCTAAGAAGGTACTTCTAAAAATGAGAATGAGAACGGAATAATGAATCTTTCTGTTCTGCGTCTTCTGTTAGGTTGTGCTTTGCTTGTAATATTCAAATGTTCTGCCTTTATGGATTGCACAGCAATTTGTCAATCAGGTTCTGCATTAAGCAAAACATTTTCATGGTTTAAAATAATAAACACTGGTCAGTTGAAGAAGTCTCTTTAGCTATTTACTTGTTAAATTTATATCCTGCCTTTATTCAAAAGTCCAAGTGAGCATATATAGTATTCCCTCTTCCTTTCCTTTTCCTGCTCAACAGCAATCCTGCTTAATGGCCAAATTTTATTATTATTATTTATACAACAATCTGAAATTACAGCTGTCAGTTCTTTAGTTGGTATTGGCCTTCATATGCAAAGTTCTTTCCAAGAACCTAGGATGTTGTACTGTATCAGTAAGCGTGGAGATCCAAGCAGTGTGGCTTTTGTAATTGACAGATAGCATTTTTGTCAATGCACATATTTTCTAAGTGCTTTCTAAGATATTTTAGTGTATTAGCCCAAAGGGCTAATAACCACTCAGACCACCACAGCTCATTAATGCCATATTTCAACTTCAACATTCAGATTATGATACTTTGTGATCTTCCCCAATTCTTTGTATTCTACTCTACTATTCCTTGGTATTGCCACATCCATTATCCACTTTTTCTTCTTTTCAGTATTATTATTCAATATTATGTGTGGGTAATTGAGCAGTGTGGTGACCTTGTGGTGAAGATAGTCACTTCCCACTAGAAAAATTGAGAGTTCAATTCTAGGTAGCAGCAGATGTTTCTCTCTCAGGGCACAAAGGGCATCTGGCCAGTAAATGCTCAGCTTCATTCAGTTATTCTCTACCCTGAAGTTTACGGAGTCATAAAAAGAACAAAAATATTTGTGGGTAATTTACAATCATATTCACTGTCTAAAACTGTAGGATTATTGTTATTTAAGTAAACAGATATTTGCTGACCTTATATAACATACCAAACATACCAAATTAATTGCATCATTCCTTATTTAGCTTAATGGTAGAAGCAATTCTACTGCAAGCTAACATATTGCCCAATGACTGTCATCATAAAGAAAGAACAAAGAAAGATAGAAAGTGAGAGTAAGATTACACAATTAAGACACAGAGACTGGAACAACAAATAAACACAAAGCTGCTATTTGAAGAACATGCTGTAAGAAACATGTTTTTGTCTGTTATTATACATAGAAGATAGTTCTAACACAGGATACAAGAAATATGTACAGTTTACATGTATGCCTGTATACATATTTTTTGAGCAAGGTAGTAGATTACTATTTACTATTGGAAATTAATATTTATTTTAAAATATTATTGGAGAAACATACTTCTTCTCAAACAATCACATATCAGAGTATTTTTCTGGGCAACTTAGGTTTATGCTGATATTCAACAGGACTGAATAATTGGAGTTTCTCTCTCTTCCAACCATAGATGTAATTAAGTAATTTTTAACTTGGACTTAATAGTTTGAAATTTTAGTGCAGCTTCTGGATTAAATAATCTTACAGGATACTTGATTTTTTTTACTATAATTTGGATGTAAAATGTACTAAGCTAGTCCAACTGTATTGTGGAGAGTCCTTTTTATCCTACCTCACAAAGACCAACGCTCTCTTTGCCACAAAAACAATGGGAGACTGGCTTGTAAATTTAGACTATTGGTCTATCTCATTCATTCTTGTAACACGGCTTAGCAGGAATTCTTCAGGATTTCTTACAAATATTTCCCAGCCCAATTGGATATGCAAGGGCCTCAAGCATTACCATTTCTCTAAATTTGTTTAATTGTCCAATTTTATTAGGACTGTTTCTGATGTAAAATCAAGTCATGTGAGAGGCATCATCGTGGTACTACCAAGTCTCTGATTCTATGCTTCTATCCTTTCCACATCCCTTGGTTACAATGGAAGGTATACATCACACAGAAGGAAGGATTTTTACCCTGTCTCATTTCAATGGAAGTGAAATTACACATACCCTTTGGTTCTGAGGGAAAGAAAAAATTCTCTCCCTCATGTGCCCATGTGTATCATAGGAGTATGAGATACCAAAGTAGCTTTAATCACATTGCTACAGAAGTGGCTTCTGTTCAATCAATAGCTCATCTCCAGAGATTCCCAGTTTGCTCCGACCATCCATCTCTATATGAAAATCCTTGGTGGGAAGTATTGTGAGTTTCTTAGTGCAAATTCAGTGAGGAGAAGGTGGGGAGGCAAATAAATAGAAAAAAAAAACAATTAACTTGACGGTTAGATCTTTAAAAAGTTTAGCAGGCTTACAGTTAGAAAGAATTATTTGCTCATACAATTAGTCCAGTACAATAATCACAGGCGGCAAATTGGCACGCATTTGTGACTGCCTAAAGCCTTTTGAAAGTTTTAGTCCTAGGGGTTCTTACTAAAGAAGTCTAAAGTTTCATCGAAAGGTACTGGAGCCTAAGGGAGGAGGGAGGGCCAGAGAGGCAAGCTATTCTTTGTTAATTTTTTTTATTCAATTAAGAAGCACATGCTGATTACTTTTAGCAGTGTCCCCCTGATACAATTCAGATGTAAATCACATTTCTACAGTCAGCTGCTGCCGCTTAAGCAGAAATATTTTGACACAATAATTACAGGGCTGAAACTACGCTTTGCATTCGTGTATAAAACACTCATTAAATTAAAATTCTTCCATGAAATCATGAAAATAAACAGTCTGTCTGAGCTGGCATCAACAAATTCACAGGATACTTCTGCGTTTTCTCAGAGTTGGCCTTCAAATGACTGCATTATGGGGGCCCTTTCTTTGCCGTCAAAGTGCTAAAGTTCGCATTCTTTTGAAGGTTCTCTTCTGCTTGTTGTTCTTAATATTATGGCTATGATTGTTTTTACAACTTGCACGGTTTTAAAGCTATTAGCTTCAAAGGTATAGCAGAAATTAGAAAGGTGATCACTAGCAGCATTAAAAAGTTTGGCCATATAATGGCAGCAATACTTTCACACCAACGTGGATTAGATGTGGATGAGGCCCGGCACCAGATACAGCATTTCATGCCGTTCTATTATGACTATGAAACAGGATGCACATTTCATTCTCAATTCAGTGAAAAGTTCAATAGAAGCCTGGCAACTGGGAGAAAAAAGATAAGGAGTGGAAGGAATAGAGGAAAGGCATGGATTAAATGTATTTACACAACCCCCTCCCTTCTTTAATTTCTATTTTTATTTCTGGATAGGAAATGCAACCCAACCCCCAAAATTTAGGACTAACGTAGAAATTATTATTTAACACTTATAAGCAGGATTAACATTAGAATGTGGCATTGTCATAGCAGCACTACTGCTAGGGGGATCCAACTCTCCAACCATGTCTTTTTTCAGCCGGCCATGGTATATCTCCTTTCCGTCTTCCATTTCCTGTTTTTCTTTTCCAAATGATTTATAGACTTGCAATGGTGGAAGGGATCATTTTCAAACCTAGTATTTTTAAAACTTCTGAGAGTTGAAGTCCACATAACTTAAAGTTGTCAAGTTTGAAAATAGAATAGAATAACAGAGTTGGAAGGAACCTTGGAGGTCTTCTAGCCCAGCCCCCTGGTCAGGCAGGAAACCGTATACAATTTCAGACAATTTCTTCTTAGAAACTTCCGGTGTTGGAGCATTCACAACTTCTGGAGGCAAGTTGTTCCACTATTTAATTGTTCTGTCAGGAAATCTCTCCTTAGTTCTAGGTTGCTTCTCTCCTTGATTAGTTTCCACCCATTGCTTCTTGTCCTACCCTCAGGTGCTTTGGGGAGTAGCTTGACTCCCTCTTCTTTGTAGCAGCCCCTGAGATATTGGAACACTGCTACCGGTATCATGTCACTCTTAGTCCTTCTTTTAATCAGACTAGACATACCCAATTCCAGCAAGCATTCTTTATATGTTTTAACCTCCAGTCCCCACTGCTCTTCTCTGCCCTGAAAATATTGATTTATGCTATCAAGTACAATCCCCACTCAGTGCAGTTTCCAAAGTAAAGCATCTCTGTCCATCTAACTTCTGAATGAAATCACTCAAAGAGTGAGAGCTAGCCATCTTCCTAAATCATGGGCACCACCTTTAAACTGATCTTTTAATGAGAAAAGATGTCTTACTCAATATTCCCATTTATGAGCAAGAGGTCATAGTCTTCTCTTTTCTAAATCTACTTCATATTTTTTCAAAACTCAGAATTATTCTGAGCATGCTGAATTATTTTTCTCTTATTTTCAGTGGATTCTTTTTTTTATTACAAAGCCCCTAACATACAGTGCTGTTCCCCAGTTTGTTGCTAGACAGAACAAAATAATACATAGTTTAAAAAGTGTAAGCATAGTAGTCTTGGTACAGAATATTTATAACCAAATCAATAGGGAATGTAACATTCCATTTTTGGATGTGGTATAGCATAGGATTTAGGATGACAATGCTTATTTCAAAGAACATAGACTGCTCACAAAAGCACCTGATGTATGTGATTGTATTGTGTTGACATATTTCAGACAATATAATCAGTATGCCAAAATTATTTTATGGTATGTTTTCTACTACTTTAATAAGATGGGGAGCCACAAACTGTATTGATGCCATCAAAGAACTGAAATATCTGGACATAATACAAAAGGACTTGCTAACTTCTTTAGTTCCTGACAAAGTTCTGACCAGTGCCATATGTAATTCTCTTCTGAAATCAGTCACTTTAAAGTACATTAGTTAACACAAATATTTTTATCTTTATTAATTTTTTTTGCAAAGCAACTGATATGGTTGGTTATGACCCTTAAAGCCCTACAAATCATAGGGCTGGGTGTTGTTGTTGTTGTTTTTTGAGATACCACTACTCTTCAATTACATATAACTATTCCATCAGATCTGGCAGAAAAGGAATAGCAACAGCATTTAGACTTATATGCCACATCATAGTGCTTTACAGGCCTCTTCAGTTTACAGAAGAATCAACATATTTTCCCCAACAATCTGGGTCCTCATTTTACGATCTTGGAAGAATGGAAGGCTGAGTCAACCTTGAGCCCATCAGAATCGAACTCCCAGCAGTAGGCAGAATTAGCCTGCAATACTGCATTCTAACCACTGTGCCACCCATCTATGAAGGAATGTTATACAAGAAGGAGATCCTTTTCTACTGTGGCATCTGCCCTCTGGAACATCCTCTCCTCTGAGGTTAAATTATTGCCAAGCTATGAGGCCAGTGGTGTGATTCAAAAATTTTACTACCGGTTCTGTGGGGTGGCTTGGTGGACGTGGCAGGGGAAGGATACTGTAAAATCTCCAGTCACAGGTGGCATTTGACGGTTCTTCAAACTATTCAAAATTCCCACTACAGGTTCTCCAGAACTGGTCAGAACTGCTGAATACCATCTTTGTTTTGGACTTTAGGAAGTCTCTGAAGACATGGCTGTGCCATCAGGCACAGGGAGAAGCCTGCAAGATAGTGCATTGTTTGTGAGCCAAGGTTGGTCTTTTCCTACACTTTTATTTCATGTATTGTTTTAATTGTTTTCAATTTTACTTATACAGGTTTGATTTTTGCTGTTTTAACTTATAAGCTGTCCTGATCACATAAGTGAGATGAGCAACTATATAAATTAATAAATAAATAAATAATAATAGCAATTAGATTTATATACCGCTTCACAGTATTTTACAGCCCTCTCTAAGCGGTTCACAGAGTCAGCATCTTGCCCCCCAACAATCTGGGTCTTCATTTTACCAACCTCTGAAGGATGGAAGGCTGAGTCAATCCTGAGCATCAAACTGCCAGCAGTCAGCAGAAGTAGCCTGCAATACTGCATTCTAACCACTGCGCCACTATAGCTCTTAATGTTTAAATATCATATGTATGATTATTCCTTAGCAATCTGAGCCCCAATTTGCTGTATATATTACATTGACCCAACTGTGTGATGCTCATGAAGCACCAAAGCAACCACATTATTTCACACGTTCAGTTTAAGTCAAGTTAGAAATCTCATGAGAAACTCCTTGTGGACTTTTTCTAAGAATGAAGAAAATGAACTGACTTACGGTTTTGGCAATTAGACAGGATAGATTAAAGAAAGGAGAGAGGCATAATGTAACTTGGGAGAGAGAGATTACACTATAACTGTATTTATAACAGATGCGAAAATCAGAAGCCACTTTTTATGCCTTTTTAAATCCTTTTTTCTACTTTTATCTTTTTGCACTTTTTTCTTTTTCGTTTATTTCTTCCTTTCTTTTCCTTCTTTTTCCTTCTATTTTAATTTGCATTAGTTCTTACTATTGTTGTTAAAATGTTCAATAGAAATTATAAAATCTCAAGGGAGGAAAGATAATTTATCTGTACTTTTCCTCCAAATTCACTCTTTCTCCAATGCTCAATTAGCCACTCCAAATTTGATCTAAGCACTTGTTTTAAAATTACTATTATATCCATATCATGAGTAACATATAGTTTAGGCCAAAAGACATTCCAGTGAATGTCATTCCATCTTGTCTCTAGGATTGTTGCTGATGAAAGAATTTATCTCAATCCAAACTGAAATCAGAATAGGGAAACAGAGAAACAATCCTGTTGCTCATCGCTGTCTGGATTATCAAGAATCAGGACGGCAGCCACTCTTCCTTCTTTCCTCATGGAATGGCTCCTTCAGAAAGCCTCATCCAGCCCTTCCTTGCTTGGATTTCTCTTTTATATTTTGACTTGAGTGAAGAAATCATGGGAAAGATGTGAAAGTTGGGTCCTACTGATTAGGTTAAATCTGAATCAGGTCTTTTCAACCTTTGTGCAATATATTGTCATTAATGATAGGCACAAAAATTCCATTACTTTTCACACACACCCCGTCAATAATTCATTTAGATGAATAGGAACTTGTTTTCAAAATTTCTTCCAAGGGAAAAAAAATAGCATTCTCACAAGTGTCTATGAAGATTCTCAGTCATCTAGGTCCCAAAAGTGCTTTTCTGAGAGGCAAATGGACTTTCTAAGGATTTTTTTCTTTGAAGACATTTCGCTTTTCATCCAAGAAACTTCTTCAGCTCTAACGTGGAAGTGTTCCCTTCCATTTTCCACCATCCAGTCTGAGCTGAAGAAGCTCTTGGATGAAAAGCGAAACGTCTTCAAAGAAAACAACAACAACAACAACAAAAAAGCACCTTTGGGACATTCTCATTAGTGGTTCATGATATTATTCTATTTATTTAATTATGCGGCGATCAAGGGGCCAGATGTGAATATCCTGTTTTTTTTTTAAATTTTACAATCATGTCTCCAATGTTCTGCAGCATTTCTAACTTTCGATGAACTTTTTTTTTATCAATTAAGGAATATGGATAGTCAAAAACTACCAATGTTTTCTATGAGGTATTGGTATATCACTCTTAAACACCAGCAGCAACACATTTGTCAATCTTAATACTGATACAAGTCCAAAAATATCACTAAAAGAGATTAGAAATAAATTTGGAAACACCCTGACAGAGGAAGAAAATCAACTACCAGATATATTTGGGAATTCTAATAATTTTCAGCCATGCTAACATTCACAGAAAATGTGATGTCCTGACTTACAAGTCCTATGAATTATGTCATTGCTCCCACCACAGCAGGCATATATAGTTTGCTTTTCTTCAAAGAAAGGGTATCTGAATATTCCATGGATACTTAAATTAGTGGCGCTTGAAAGTCTAAACTAAAGTTCAAACCACTAAGCCTTTTCCTTTTCCTTCTGGGTGTGCAAGTAAGCACATATGTATATACACACTAATCCTTATAAGCCTTAATTGTGTTTTGTTTGTGTTTTTCTTCATCTGCACAATGTCACTGATCTCTATGACATAAAAAGTAAGCTGTGGTTTCTCTGGCTTTGAGAGTAAACAACATGAGATCTTTTGAAATACAGATGATGTCATCTCAGTGGTTGAGAATATTTTTGTTACATTTATATTCCACTAGAATCCGCAATTATGGTTGCTTGGTCTTCTGACTGAAGAGATTCCAGAAAGATGCTCTGTCACAGTAACTGCATCATTTAATCTTCAGATGGGAATCTTATACTGATCTTACTGGTTTGATGAAATTACACACACCATGTTATTTTCTCAATTTGTGCAATACACACAGACACACATCATAGCTACAGGAATCTCTACTTGGCTTTTAAGTTGTCAGAATATCCATGCCAATGAGTAATAGCAATAATAACTATTAAAATAATATTTTTGGAGATGGTTTTTTAAAATCCAAAATCTTAACAACTGTTTCATTTATTGCCACTTTTTCCCAAGTTAATCAGGTGGCATACACACTTCTTTATTTCCATTCTCATTTTTATCATTGAAACCATGTTTGAAATAGATTAGGTTTGGTGACTGACCACCCAGAGACTTTGAAGTCAACGTTACCTAGTCCTTATCTATTGCTCTAGTCCACCTTTCCCCAAATTCCAGAATATTTGTAGCTCAAGGTTGACATGAGGGTCCTTGGTGCTCTCTGAGCTTGCTTATTTCCTTACAGATGTAGGTAACATCATCAGTGCTGGACCAGAAGTGGTGGATTTCAACTCCTGTAATCCCCAGTCATCACAGTTAGTGGGGAAAACTGATGTAGTGCAGTGGCATGCTTCCCATAAATCCAGACAGGTCGTCTCAGGAAGCATAAGAACTATGCATGGAATCAAGATACCTCCACTGCAATGGTTGCAATTTGTTACATTGTATCTCTGGATTCAGGTGATATATGATGGAATGTTCCCTTTCATTCCCTTCAATTTATTTAATCAGGTTTTGCCAATATGCTGTCTGCCTAGATACGTTATATGTACAATTCCAATAATTTCTAATTATCACAGTCATGGTGACAATGAGTTTTGGGAATTGTGATCTTAATATTTCTGGTCCCCACCAAGTTGGGAAAGGCTAGTCTAATACCTTTTAAAAGCATTACAAATTAGTGGCCATCCTAACTGTGAAATCTTTTTGTGCTTGTTTGTTTTGAGATTATCACCATTCATTGCCAATCAATTTCTTCTGATAATGGGGTTAACAAAATTAATCCAAAATAACTGACAAATCCCCAAAGCAACGTATTAGTTGGTCATAAGAATTTGAAGGGTGTTTTTTTTTTACTCCCATTGGGAGTACCCCGATCTCATTCAGCTTAGATCCAAAAATAGCTCCCATTCGCCTAAAGCCCCGTCGAGTTCCGTTTGCCTTAAAATCGAAAATCAATGAACAACTCAACAAACTGATAGCTCAGGGGGTGTTGGAGCCCATCGATCACTCCCCATGGGAAACCCCTATTGTAACACCCATTAAGCCAGACGGATCAATCCGAATTTGTGGGGACTACCGGGCCACTTTGAACCATGCCCTGCAGCAGAATACATATCCAGTTCCGGTGGTGAAGCACCTCCTCCATTCCCTGGGGGGTGGGAAAGTTTTCGCTAAATTGGATTTAGCTCAGGCATATCAGCAATTACCAGTAGATGAAAAAACGGCACAGGCCCAAACTATTGTGACGCACTGAAGTGCCTTTAAATGTACCCGGCTGCAATTCAGAGTAAGTGTAGCCCCGGGGATTTTTCAGAGCCTTATGGAAAGGTTATTGCAAGGGATTAAGTGCGTGGTCCCCTATTTTGACGATGTATTAATTGCAGCCCCTACCAAAAAAATCTTACAGGACCGGTTAAAATCAGTCCCAAAAAAATTCCAAGAGGCCAGTCTTAAGGTTAAAAAAAACAAATGTAAATTGTGTACTGACAGTGTTGAGTTTTTAGGGTACCTGATTGATAGCCAGGGCATTCACCCTACCGAAAGTAAATTAAAAGTGATCAAAAACGCTCCCAGGCCACAAAACAAGGCCGATCTCTAGGCGTTCCTAGGCCTCATCAATTTTTATAATGTATTTTTACTGCACAAAGCAACTGTTGCTGAACCATTACACCGATTGTTAGATAAAAGAGCAAATTGGTTATGGGGTTACCATGAAGAACAGGCGTTCCGAAATGTTAAAAAACTGCTTACTTCTGACTCTGTACTCATGCAGTATAACGAGACTTTGCCGTTAGTTATAACCTGTGATGCATCGCCTTTCGGGGTGGGCGCCATTTTGAGCCACGTACTGCCGAACGGGAACGAAGCCCCTGTTGCATATTTTTCAAAGACTCTTTCAAAAACTGAGCGAAACTATGGACAAATTGATAAAGAGGCCCTTGCAATCGTCTCAGCTGTGAACAGATTTCACGAATACGTGTATGGCAGGCCTTTTACTATTGTGACTGACCACAAACCGTTGCTAGGGATAATAGCCGGAGATAAGCCGACTCCCTACATATTATCCCCTAGGATGACCCGATGGTCAGAATTCTTAGCTGCTTATAACTATCGGCTGCAATACTGCCCGGGGAAAGCCATTACCCATGCCGACGCATTGAGCCGAGCACCGCTTCCAGAAACTCTCGATGATCCGGCACAAACAGTAACCACGTTGCAAATCGAAGCGTCAACTCGCCGCCACTGACTGCCCGAGATATCGCGAGAGATGAAAGCGACAGTAGTACGTGTAACTGGCCCTAGATCCTACCTTGTGCAATGCCTTGACGATAAACTTTGGAAACGGCATATCGACCAATTACGGTCACGGCTTGCAGCGGCCAATTCGCAACTCCCCTATGACCAAACTGAGGGGGAGGGAGATACGGAAGAAGATGAAGCCCTAGGAAACCCGTTCGAAGGAAATGACAATTTAATTGAAACTCAGGAAGTGGAGCCGGAGGGAGAAACGTTTGCACCTCAGGGAATCGAGGAAAATGTGGGCAATGATGTAGAAGTGAACTCTGAACCAGAGACAGCCCCACTGCCAGACAACGATCTACCTCAACGAGATTGCAACCAACCGATACAACGAAAATCAAAGAGACTAAAAAGACAAGTGTCCTTTTTAAGGGACCATGTAACTGCGCCCTGAACGAAGGAACCAGGGGGAAGGGGTGTTGTGTATGCAATATAATTAATAAAGTGTGAGCTTGGAGTAAGTGCAGGGTTCTGGCCCTGCACTTCTGATTGGCTGTTAAGTGGCCGGACCGGATTGGCCCGTTCCGGGGAATCCGATTGGCCCTTAACAGAGAGTTCTTATTAGTTATAAAAGCTAGCATTCCTAGTTTGTTATTGGTTAAACGTTACAAGGTTTGCCTATATAAGGCGGGTTTTTACTGATATTAAATGAGCAAGTCACGATGTAAATAAAGAGCTGAAGTTCACTGTTCAGAAACTTGTCTCCATTCTTTCTCGCCCATGCTCAAACTTAACATTATGCATTATTTTTCATTCTCTTTTCCTTTAATTTTCTCCAAATGTTTCCTTTTGGAATAATTCTAAAGCTGGGCTGCAAGATGCTAATTTTGCATCATGGGGCATATTCACAGTTAACATTTATAATGTGCTCATGTCAGCTTGACTCTACACTGGCTTAAGAAAATCTTGTCTGGACTGAAACAAGATTTTGCAGCAGTTTTTCTCCTTAATATTTTCAGTGTTGGCATTTCAGTCTTCAATCACAAGCAGCACATCTTGCTTGCATGCTCTGCTAATTTCAGATTGAACTTGACCATAAAACTCATCAATCTCCTCTTCTGTTCCAATGGCTGGAGTGTAAACTTGCATAACTGTCATATTAAACTATCTGCAAAGTCAAATTGATGGAACTTAATCATTGTTTACTTTGCATCCAAGTACTGTCCTTGCGGAATCCTTCCTAATTTTGAAAGCAATGCTGTTCTTTCTCTGTTTTATATATCTTCAGTAGTAAACAGCACCATCTCTTGATTGAAAGTATCCAATCATATCCATTTCAATTTATTAATGATTAAGATGTCAATGTGCAGTTGATTCATGTCATATTTCACTATGTTGAGCTTCTCCAAGTTCATGCTTCTTAAGTTTCATGTTTTTGCCAAAATTCTCTCTTTGCAGCTTTGGATTTTCTTTTCCTACATGGCAGCTTTAATAACTAGATATCCTAAAAGCTTTAACTTAATCACATCATAAATACCACTCAAATGCCAGAAGATCCTCAGCTCTTCCTCAGTAAGATATTGTGCTGTCTGATCTGAGAAGGTTGCCAGTTGGCGATATGCCCTCTTGACTATGTGGTTTCTTTGGGGATAAAGTGCAAGAGTAGTTTACTGCTACCTTCTTTCATGCACTTTGCCATTGTCATTAAAATGATCATCTGTCTGCACACCTTCCTGTGTTGCTGCTACCCAATATAGATATATGTTTACTTAGGTGGGCAGATGGGATGACATTCATACCTTAGGTGATTCTGCTGCAATTACTCTTGTCATAAAAACTATAACAAAATCTTATTTTAACCTTTATCAAATAAATCAAATTTACTTCCTTTTGTTTCTAACAGTTGTAATCTTCATTCAAATTGATTTCTCTTCTGTTATTCATAATCCCGATTTTTCAAGAGTTTAATAAACCTCTTTGTAGATGCAATAACAAACATTTTTTTTTTTTTTGGTCATTGTCTTGATTTGTAATCTGCATTTCCCTTTTAATATTTTTTAAGCCAGTTTCTTTTGTATATTCAATAAAGTATATTTTTCTAAATCATTCTTTTGCCTGTCATTTGTAATCCCACTTTCAGTATTTTCTCTGCCTTGTTAAAATTTGTCTCACATCTGTCACTCCCTCATTAAGATCTTTTATATATAGTCTATTTACAGAGTCATCATTATTGACACTGTTGATATTGTAGCTACTAATTTCCGGCTCCATTCTTCAAAGATCTCCATTAATATTTCAAATGTTATGACATTTTGTGTTAAAAATTAACAAGTCTCAATCTTAACACTAAAAGTAGGCTTGTTTTTTCCCACTACTTAGAATGTTTAGTCTTCTCTAATGTCCAGTTTCTAAAATCACAGTTGCTTATTTTTTTATTATAAGGTACAATAACCTAAGATAGTCAGAATTAATCTGGCTCCAAGGAAAGCTAAATTTATAGTTAATCCCAAAATATTGCAGTAAAAGGCAATATTCCAAATTTAACTGGACTCTTCATCCATTTATAATTTTCTTATATCAAAGTCTTATTTAGCTTTTTGCTAATTATTTCATGGAGCCCATGCTTTGCCTACAAACAGCTACAAATTCAAGTCCTGAAATCTCAAATGATCAAATATAATTTGGAGGGCAAATAATATTCAGTTAAGCACATCAGTATGATCCAGTATAGACAATTTCATATAACTTCCTTAAAATAATATAAATACTTCAAATTATATTAGAATCTCACATTCCTATTATCTTCCTGCATCAGGCTAATTCTATATTCTAAAAGCAATTCACTTCTTTTTCTAATCTGCAAGCCAGAAGTAAAAATGTGTGGGTTGAAATTTTCAGAATGATTAAGAATGAAAAAAGAAACTTTAACGCTGATGCAATGTATGGCTTCTTTTCAAAAGAACACAGTTTTGCTGCTTGTGCTTCAAATTTTGAAATTACTGTTTTCTGGTGATGCAGTAAACCTAGGCCTGTATGAAATTATCATAGCTGAGCTGCAAAAATCTGAATGAGCAGTAGATGGAAGCAAAAAGAGAAGGAACTTCTCTTTGCTACTACCTAATGGTTGTCTGGATTTTTGCACCCCAGATACAGAAGGTGTCTCTAACCCATACCTGTTTATTCAGATGGAACCAAGAATCATTTGACAGATCAATTGACTTCTCTGTAATTTGCAAGTCAGCATGTCGTGCATTGCTTTCTTAGCACAAATTGCTTAATGCATCCACCCACATGGCTAAGATGCCAAAAATCAATTTGGCAAGTATTCATTACACAGAAATCATTTTTTTAAGCAACATAGAAAGGTCAACAGAAGAATCACAGCTATTAAGTCAAAATGGATTAAGGTGTAACCTCCAAAAGTACAAGCATGTGACCTAGCAACAGCTAGGAATATATGCCTCTGAAGCACCTCAGGCTTTCACACAGCTCACTTCAAGGTTATTATTTTATCTGGAAATAGTACAAAAAATGGAAATTTCATAAAGCCTTGGAATTCTACTTCTACTAAATGTCCAGAGTCTGTTCTATTTGGTAGCTGCTACTTTTAAGGACTAATTTTGTTGTAAGCTGCCCAGAGTCATTAGGAATAAGACATAGGTAGATAGAAAGAGAGGTAGATGGATGTGTCAAAAGATAGATAGATAGATAGATAGATAGATAGATAGATAGATAGATAGATAGATAGAATCGGGGATCAGTAGCAACTGGCTTGAGAATTTAATCAACCCACCACCAAGCTCATAGAACTTCAAGCAAAGCTTTCCCCTTTCCCATTCATCAAATAAGCAATGGGAAAGACACCAGGCAGTCTGAGGGAACAGGTGCTTTAGGTATGCCTTTTTGCCTACTCAGTCAACTACAGAGATACTGGCTATTGAGAGACAAATTTAGATCCATTAAATGATAACAATGATTGGGTACCATGTTAGCAACACTCTATGAAAAAGACAGAAGGTCCAAAGGAAAAAAAATAAGCAATATTTGGTTCAGCCTTTCTATCTACTTATGCCTCCTTAACAGAGGTGGTATTCAGCAGGTTTTGATTAGTTTTGGAGAACCGGTAGCGGAAATTTTGAGTAGTTTGGAGAACCAGCAAATACCACCTCTGACTGGAGATTTTACAGTATCCTTCCCCTGCCAAGCCCACCAAGCCACACCCACAGAACCGGTAGTAAAAAATTTTGAATCTCACCACTGCTCCTTAAGATATTAATTTATTTGTTAGATTGATATCCTGCTCTTCCCCCCAGTTGTTCACATTTAGAATCATAATGTTCTTATAGATCAGCTAGTCTCACCCCTTGTTCAGTGCACCCCTTCCACCTCAGAAGACCTCAGTGAAGAATGTACCCTGTGGCAATCTTGCTTGATTGTCTTCTGCATGGATGTCAAACTAGCAGTGTCACGTTGCCATCATGTGACATTTCACAACATTTTCCCCATTCATGGAGCTGGGGTGGACATGACCTGTGCAGGATGCATCCGGCCTGCAGGCTACTAGTTTGACCCCTGGACTTCTGGATTTGTAAAACAATCCTGTGAGATAGATTGGACTGTCCAAGAGTAATGAAATAGTTCAGAATCATCCAATGAGCTTTTATAGTTGGAGCTGCATTTGAACCATTGGTCTTAGTCCAACATTAAAGCTCAGTGGTTTTTATTCCTTCTGAGGGAGTGAGGTGCTTTCTCTTGCACTGTAAAAAAATATCCTCCTTGCAAATTTGGAGCACTTTGTGGATCAAATACTTTTTCATAATGACATCTCATTTTGGAATTTTGAGGCTACATGGCTTTATATTTTCCTTGAAACAGGCAAGAGCAGATATGTTTGCTTCAGTCATGGTGAACTGATAATTTTCATGAGGCAAAGGTTTCTGAGCATGAAATATGTTCCAAAAGAGCTTTGGGCCCTCCTTTGCATTGTCTACAAAACAATAAATCAAATTGTTTTTATTTTCTTCTTCAATAAACATTTATGTACCTTATATAACCACTGTACAGAAATTAGTAACAGCATGAGATAGATAGGAATGTAGAATTATTTCAATAGAGTAGCAGAAATAGAATAACAGATAACAGATAACAGATAATCAGAGTTTGAAGGGATCTTGTAGGTCATCTAGTCCAACCCCCCGCCCAAGCGGGAGACCCTACACCATTTCTGACAAATGGCAGTCTAATCTCTTCTTGAAAGTCTCAACTGATAGCGCTCCCACAACTCTCCAGGTTGATTGTTCTCACTGTCAGAAAGTTTCTCCTTATTTCCAGGTTAAATCTCTCCTTGTTCAGTTTCCATCCATTATTCCTTGTCTGGCCTACAGGCACTTATTAATATTGCATCTTCATAAACTAACATCTCAATAAGTTTGGGACCTACATGACTTACATTGCAAAAATATACTTCTCTATTCAAAACTAAGCCATATTTTGTTCAATTAAGCAAATTTCCAATAAGAGTGAAGAAGGCAATTTTAGGCTGCAATTCTATACCAATGTATCTGGAAACAAACTTCACTGAATAAAATGTGGTGGTTGTACTAGAAATAATCTATTTCATCCTTCCCCAAATGTATCCACCTGAAATGTCATAATTTTTAGCTATGGTGATAAGAGAATAAGTCCAAATATCAGACCAACAATCAAGTAAACAATACTCCAACCAACTAATGGCAAACAAGCCAACAATAAACAGCCCATCCAAAGAACCTCTAAAACCATCCCCATCAACATTGACACGGCAAGCCACTGGAATATAAACTGACAGCAAACTGACTCCTACTAGCACTGATGATGTTACCTAGTTTGGGTGATGAAATGTCTGCAAGAAAACAAGCAAGCTCAGGGAACATCAAGGACCCCTCATTTCAACCTTGAGCTACAAATATTCTCCTGTATTGGTTGGCCAAATGTATATGGAAAATACTAGACTGAGAAGACCGTTCTTCATGGCGTGGAGCTATTGAACAAGGGCACAATATCCCCCCCCCCCCAAGCACTTGAAGGGAAATTGGACAAAACAGGAGCCTGTTGCAAATCCACGGAAATTCTCATTCACATTTCAAGAGATGTAAGAAACAGAATCAGCAAGTTTGATTATGAAGATGCATGTGGGGATTCACCTCATAGTCTCTTTGTGCAAAAAAAAAAAGAGAGAGAGAGAGAGAGAGAGTGTTGTGTCCGCGAAATGATTCCAGGAGTCGGTGACTTCAAATCATGCTCTTTTATTAAAGTAGGAACCGAACTGGCTCTTCGCAAAAGGTTTGCGGCTTTTATTCTTTCAGCCGCGGCGGCCGCGGCCAATGGCACCACTTTGAATCTCCCGCGATTCGAATGGACCAATCGCGGGAGATTCTTAGCGAGCCAATCGGCGCAGCTCGCCTGACCAATCAGAGTGCCCCGCGCTTTGGCCAATCAAAGCGCGGGGATCTCAAGAATGCTAATTAGGGACAGAACACCCCTCCCCTCTTGGTTCAGTCCTTACGTCGCGTAGTCATGTAGGTAGGCGGGGCTCCATCTGAGCCTACTGGACCTGCGCAGCTCAGTCGTAGGTTGGATCCCGGCCGGTTCGGTCGGGATCTCTGTTGCTCCTGATGCCGTCGTGGGAACCGGCTGGTCGGTCGGGCCGGGCCGCTCTCCGTAGCTCCCTCCTGGGCCTCCCAGGTTGGTTGAGCTGCGGGTTTCGCCGCTCCCGCTCGGTCTTTCCGGGTCGGTCGAGCTGGCCTGGCTGTCTCTTCCTGGCGAGGGGTTGTGATGGCTGCTTTCCGGTAAGTATGGCTGGTTTATTCTTCTTTGGTTTTGGTCCCCTGGGTATTCCCTCCCCCCTTGGTTTGTGTTGTGGGGGTTGATTTCGCCTGTTTGTGCGTCGGTGGTCTCTTGGTTGGCAGTCCTCGACCTTAATTGGTCGATGTGGTGTTTCCACGCTCGTCCATCTGCTGTTTGTAGCCGGTACGAGTGTGGGCCTGTTATTTGTGTGATGACGGCCGGTATCCATAGTGGGTCTCCCATCAGGTTTCTTGCGTATACGGGGTCGCCTGGTGCGAAAGTTTGGTGTTTGCTGTTTGAGTCTGGGGGCTTTTCTGGGTTATACGTGGGGTGTAACCTGTCGAGTGGGGACCTTAATTTCCTCCCCATTAATAGTTCGGCTGGGCTCTTATTCGTTGTGGTATTTGGGGTTATGTGTTGGGTGAAGAGTAGTTTGTTTATTTTCTCCTGGATCTCCCCGTAGTCTATTTTCCGGATGGTTTTCTTAGTGAATTGCACCATCCGTTCCGCCCTACCGTTCGCCGCCGGGTGCGCCGGTGCTGTCAGCGCGTGGCGGATGCCCCTTTCCGCTAGGAATTTTTCAAATTCCAGCGAGGTGAATTGGGGCCCGTTGTCGGAAACGACGATGTCTGGGAGGCCGTGCATTGCAAAGAGTTTGCAGAGTTCCTTGATCACGGCCTCCGTGGTTGTTGTCTTCATGTTGCTTACCTCCAGCCAGTTGGAGTAAGCGTCTACTGTTATAAGGAAGGTGTGTCCTTTTGTGGGCCCGGCGAAGTCTATGTGAATCCTAGACCAAGGTCCCCTTGGGGTTTCCCACTCTAGGACGGGTGTTGTGGGTGGGCTTGGCCTAGTTTCCTGGCATCGTTGGCACCTTGCTACCCAGGTCTCAATTTGTTTGTCCATCCCTGGCCACCAAGCGTAACTTCTGGCCAGGGCTTTAGTCCTAATGATGCCAGGGTGCCCCTCGTGTAGCAGTTCCAGAACCTTCCCTTGTAGCTTTTCTGGAATGACCACCCTATCCCCCCATAGTATGCACCCTTTTAATAACGAGAGTTCCGTTTGGCGGTTTCGGAATGTTTTGACGGACTCGTCGTTGTCCCTTTCCAGCCACCCTTTCTCTACCCAATGCAACACCCGCGCCAGACGTTTGTCTTTATTAGTCTCTCGGGCAATGTCTGACGCGGTTATGGGCAGGTTGGGTAGAGTCTCTATGCTGAGGGTGGTCGTCGTGGGTGCTGGGTCGGTGTCAGGTTCCGGTAGCGGCGAGCGGCTTAAGGCGTCTGCATGGGAGATCGTCTTACCCGGTTTGTGTATGAGTCCGTAGTTGTAGGCTGCCAGGAACTCGGACCACCTTGTCATTCGGGGAGACAGAATGTTCGGGGTAGCCCGGTTTCCTGCAAGGATTCCCAGCAGCAGCTTGTGGTCGGTTATGATGGTGAATGTCCGGCCGCAGAGATACTCGTGGAATCTTTTTACGGCGGCGATAGCCAGAGCCTCTTTGTCCAGCTGGCTATAGTTCTGCTCCGGTTTGGTGAGGGTCCTTGAAAAGAACGCGATGGGCGCTTCTTTTCCGTCAGGAAGGGTATGGCTGAGGACAGCGCCGACGCCGAAAGGTGATGCGTCGCATGTGATGGCCAGAGGTAGGGTCTCGTTATACTGTATAAGGACAGCGTCCAAAGTGAGGAGGTCCTTTGTTCTTTCGAAGGCGGCTTGCTCGCGTTTCCCCCAAGTCCAGGTCGCCGCCTTGTCCAGGAGACTATGCAAGGGCTCCGCCACCGTCGCCTTTTGGGGCAGGAAAACATTGTAAAAGTTAAATAGCCCCAGGAATGCCTGTAGTTCCGTCTTCGACTTGGGTGTGGGGGCTGCTTTGATGGCCTTGAATTTTTGGTTTGTGGGGTGAATGCCGTGACGGTCTAGGAGGTATCCTAGGAATTCTACCCGTTCCGTGTATAATTGGCATTTCTCCCTCTTGACTTTGAGCCCGGTCTCTTTGAATTTGGTTAGGACCTCCCTTAGGCGACCCTCTAGTTCGGCTTGGTTGGTTGCCAACACTAGGACATCGTCGAAGTACGGTACCACCCCCTTGATGCCTTGCAATAGTCTTTCCATTAGGCTTTGGAATATTCCCAGTGCCACGCTGACTCCGAATTGGAGTCGGTTGCATTTAAATGCTCCCCGGTGGGTGACTATGGTTTGCACTTCTGCCGTTTGCTCGTCGACTGGCAACTGTTGGTATGCCTGGGCGAGGTCGAGCTTGGCGAAAACCTTGCCCCCTCCCAGTGAGTGCAGTAGGTGTTGCACTACTGGGACGGGGTAGGCGCTTTGTTGTAGCGCGCCATTTAGGGTGGCCTTATAGTCCCCACAGATCCTCACTGACCCATCGGGTTTGATCGGGGTGACTATGGGGGTCTCCCACCGGGCGTGGTCTATGGGCTGTAGGACCCCTTGCTTGACGAGCTTGTCAATTTGCTCGTCTATCTTGGGTTTAAGTGTGAATAGCACCCCCCTTGGTTTCAGGCATTTTGGGGGGACGTTTGGGTCAAGGCTGAATGATATAAGGGGCCCTCGGTACTTGCCTAGGTTTCCGTCGAAGACCTCTTGGAATTCCCAGGCCAGTTGCTGCTCCCAGCTGTCGTCGGTGACGTGGTCAACTCCAGTGACTGCGATGCCGAGCGGGGCAAACCATTGCAGTCCCAGCAGGCTTGGGCGGTCGCAGTCGACAATTGTCAGGGGAAGCCTTTCGGTGTGCCCTTTATGTGTGATGTTGAAGTGTTTGGTTCCGACTACTGGGATGCGGTTTCCCTGGTAGTCCTTTACGATGAGTCTCTGGCTGTCTAGGTTCCTCCTTTGGAGGGTAGGCACCAAGCGCTTTATTTCATGCCATGCTATCATGGAGAGGTAGGACCCGGAGTCCACCTCCATTTTGCATGGCTCACCCTCGATGCCTACCTCCACGTGGACCTTCCGGGCGTCATTGGTGATGGCGTGGCCGATGGTGACCGTCTGATGGGTCTCCTCTCTTCGCCGGTTATCGCTGCCTCGCAGGGATCGTCCGTTCCGGTCCCATCTGTTGTCCAAGGGGCGATCTCTGGTCCGGGGTGGTGTGCTCTCTCTCCTCCGGTCACTCTGGTCCCATCATGCCGGGCTGCGGTTCCTTTTTAGGCGGCAGACACGGGCGATGTGTCCCTTCTTGTCGCAATGCCGGCAGATCGATTCGAAAAACCGGCATTCCGACCTGGGGTGGTCGCCGCCGCAACCGGCACAGTTGGTCCTCGACTTACGACCCCGCCGGTTCCGTGGGTCGCGGCCTGTCTGGAGGCGATGGATGTCCTCCTCGTCATCGGAAGTGCCCGATGCCGAATGGAAGTCACCCTGGTGGGTGGTCGTCTCGGGTTGGGCCTCGGCCGACCTCACAGGGTTGTTGTTTCCGCTGCGGTCCCCAGCGTTCGGTCTGCGCATGCGGTCGGCGGAGGTTCGGGTTGCTTCGGCGGCTGCGGCTGTGGTGAGGGTGTCTGCTAGGCTGATGTTGCCCTTGGCCATCAGCCGGCTCTGGAGGACGGGGTCCCACAAACCGAGCACGATTCTGTCTCGCAGGGCGTCGTTCAGGTTGTCGAATTCGCAGAGTCCCCCTAGGTGCCGTAGCTCGGCGATGAAGTCGCTGAAGCTCTTACCCGACCGTTGGTCCCGACGGTAAAATTCGTTGCGTCGGATCAGGATGGGTACCTCTGGAGCGTAGTGCCGCCGAAGTATTGGCTCGAGGACGTCCCAGTCCATCGCGGTCGCATCGGCGGGTTTGGCAAGCGCCTTGGCCATCTTGAATACCTCGGTCCTGCAGTGGGTCAGGAAGACGGTGCGCTTCATGGGGCCGGTGGCGTCCTTCAGGCCGCTGCACTCGAGGAACATGCGGAATCAGTCGGAGTACGATTCCCAGTCCTCGGTGGTGGGGTTGAAGGGTGCGGGGGGTGCGATTTTCGCCATCGTGGTGGTTCGTCTGGCTTCCGTCGGACACGTGGTTCGGTTCAGGGTCTGGATCCCACCCTCGTCGCCAGTGTTGTGTCCGCGAAATGATGCCAGGAGTCGGTGACTTCAAATCATGCTCTTTTATTAAAGTAGGAACCGAACTGGCTCTTCGCAAAAGGTTCGCGGCTTTTATTCTTTCAGCTGCGGTGGCCGCAGCCAATGGCACCGCTTTGAATCTCCCGCGATTCGAATGGACCAATCGCGGGAGATTCTTAGCGAGCCAATCGGCGCGGCTCACCTGACCAATCAGAGTGCCCCGCGCTTTGGCCAATCAAAGCGCGGGGATCTCAAAAATGCTAATTAAGGACAGAACAGAGAGAGAGAACCAGGATGATTTAAGAAAACAATCTCTTTGCCTGTGAAAATGCTAGAATTTCTGTCATTCAAAGAATTATCAAGAACTTATAAATGAAGTATTTCAAATGAACCAAGCTCATTGTCAGGTAACTTGGTTTAGCAGAACTCCATTCATCTATGAAATAGTATGGATATTCACCGTTAGAACACGGACCTGTTTTATCTCCATATCCTCTGCTGACATGGACTTTATTATTTCTGACAAGAGAGTTTTTGACAGACGTTAATCCTCACTCAATATTTCTCAGGTGCTTTATCTTGCCCCAAAGTCTACTGGCCCCTGGAGAGTTTGACTTGCTTTGTACCTTTTGCTTATGCTCTAAGAACTATCAGCATCTTTTTCTTGCCAAAGGCTTGCCATCGGGGATCTATCTGTCATGTCTCTCACACAGAGCTCTTTCAAGAGGGCAGAGCAGGCAGACAAATCGCTGCCCTCTAGCAACAATAAAGTCAGGGCTGAGAAATTACATATTCTACATACACTCTTACAGTTTTCAAGTACCATCTATTAGTAAGAGCTCTTGGGAGGCTCTGAAACTATCATCTGCAATGAATTTTCAGTGTTATTCTAAAATCTAATCTGTCAGCATGCTGACATCTGCCTTTAATGGTGATTGAGATTCTGATCTCATGATACAAGAGGATTTGTAATCTGGCCCATATTATGTGGTTGGCATGTGTTGTAATGATGAGGCAGTCGAGTTGTTTGATCATGAATAACTGAATCATGATGATCTTTATTGGAGTATAGTCTTGTATTTATATACATTTTTAGTTATCCTCCATCATTGGTTAACTTTGGTTACTGCTTAACTTTCGTTACTGTTTAGTACAATAATCCATACAATTAATTATCTCTAGTTAAAGTCTAACATATGTTTACTTCCCCTCTCTAATCCTCCTTTATCCATAGATTAGTGACTTTGTTTGCCTGAGTTGTATTTGCTTGGAAACATTTTTTATCTGAGGTTTGCCATCCGAGATTGGAACATTCCTGCAATTACAACTCTCCAGGCATGGAGTCATAAATGCTACTTCCCAGATTCCCAGGTAGTGTTTTTGCATGGTGTGCCTCTTTACACAATATAATATGGTTTCCTTGGATCAGGAGACCACTTTGCAAAAATCAGGATGATCAGGTCAGCAAAGACTTACACAAAACTTTTAAATATTGACTGCCATACCATATAGTGGGCCTCTGGAATTTTGCAACCAGATATGGTAGCCTTATTTAGTTGTTTAACTGGGTTACATTTTGATTGCGATTTTAGCTCTTTTACATTTGTAAACCACTTTCTTTTGTCACATACTGGAGTACCATTTCTCTGTTGTATCATTATTTTGCAATTATTCTTGTGGTTTTTGTTATTTATTGCAAATTGCTTTATGACTTAACAAGAAAAAAAAAGCTTATAAATACATGTAAGAATAAATATTTTTCCAACTTGTCTATGATTTTCTATTCTATATGCCAGGGGTGTCAAACTCAAGGCTTGTATGCTGGATCCTGGAAACAGTGAAGGACTGGCCCGCGGAGCATTTGCCAGTTAAAATGGAGCTCAGGGGCAGGGTGCACGTGGCCCTCCCAGGCTGCATTTTTGGCTGCAACAGCCTCGTACATCTCTTTGTCAGTAAAAATGGAGCTCAGAGAAGTGTTTGTGGGCTTTGCCATAGTGGCCAGCCATGCCTTGCCCACCTGACCCCCTGAGGTCAAACACAGCCTGATGCGGCCCTCAATGAAATCAACTTTGACACTCCTACTGTATGCACTAGTGTTTCTGCATCATTCCCTTCACCCACTGATTCAATGCCCACTGGCCATTAAAGCTGGGATCTACATGTTTACCTGCACTATTGTTTTCATGCCTAACCTTTAGAATAAGTTTCAAGCACACTTGCAATTAATTATCCTCATTATTGCAAGCATACATGGACCAACAATTATTGGCTTCACATTCTGCAGATTCTAGAATAAAACAAAAAACAAAACAAAACACCAAGAGGTTCACATACCCATAATGTAGCAGAAAAAAATAAAATGGCTGGCATCCTTCTTTCTCTACATAATTTTATGCTGTAGGCATTTGGCATTATGCAAAATACATTTGAGTGAGCTGCAAGGCCATCAAAACCACCATTCCATATGAAAGACCTCCTAAAGAAGATACGAACAAAAGTTGGGCAGTGAGTGACACCAGAGTTTCCACAATGTCTGGGGAACTGTAGCATTTCAAAGCAGTGTAAAGTACTAGGTTTCATATAGTTTCAAGTACATACAAGCTGAGCTGGAAATAAACCATTCAGCTCTCCAGCACTAATGACACTGTGGGATTAGAAAATCCAGAGCAACTTTCAAATCAGGCTAGAATCCTTTTGCCTAAAGGCCTTTCCCATGACCTAAAACAAAATACTTCTTTGCTGAGGAAAATATACATGTTGATGGAAGAAAATGTTTTATAACAGTTGCAGATGATGCGTAAGTTTAAAAATAGTTTTTGTTTAAAACTTTTACAACTGAGCATCAGTGCTATGAACAGACCAATCTCAGAATTACTATGTTCTCAACATCATAATGTTCTACAGCCGTGTTTCTCAAACTTGTCAACTTGTGTAGAATGGTTGGGGAATTCTGGGAACTGACATCCACCCATCTTAAAATTGCTAAGTTTGAGAATCACTGTTAAAACAAGAATACTTTGGGGCACAGAACAGAACATAGAAATGCTGCACTTGCAAAAGGATGGCATCTTCAATTGTGGATGATTAAATTAAGTTAACACAAAACAACATATATTTTCTTTACAGTGAAATGAAATTATAGCCAATTTATAATCCATATTGGTTTAGTTATCAAAAAGCAGTAAATTATTCCACATTCTCTAATTTAAAGTTTATATAACACAAATTATTTAATCATTGTTCATTTAGCACAGTGGACCTATACTTGTTCTCCAAAAGTTGGTTTTTTTATGGCAAGAATAGTTTTTCCCCAGCATTCAGACCACAATATCTTGCTGTACTAGCCTGAGTTGTCAATGTTGTGTCACCATTATTAATGTACACACTATGTGCTACTGTGTAACTATTCAAGCAGTACAGATATTTATTGGATAAAGTGCTTGTGATGTCAGTGAGGAGTGCAAATGTATGTTACACCAGAATAATTCTGTACCTGCTTTGTAGTGTTACCATATAGTTTTAGAAGTTTTAAAGCAAGCCAAAGTATCTTATACTGTGCCTCTTCCATAGCAAGTCTAAAAGCATCTGCATATAAATCAACTACCAATTCCTTTTGGGAGCTCTGTTTTTTTCAGTACAATGTTTTTCCTACTAATGGCACCTCAACAATTCAAGGTGACTTAAAATATGATGAAAAATGATATTAACTATAAAAAGAAAACAAAAACTAACTTTCCTGAAACAGCTTTAAACAGCATAATTGAAAATCACATGAGAATGACAAACAATTTGGACAGGTATTCTGCTAGCAGATTTAGTTTGCTCTTTCTTCTCAGGTTTTGTGTTCTCTCTGTGGAACTCAGGAGATTACACATATGATTTTCATAATTTTGTTTTTAATTCAGGTGGCAGACACCAACTATTGTCACTACCATTATGTGGATTATATTTTGGCATTGAATCAGATCTTGAGGGACTGTTACACAAGGGCTAAAATATTCTTTAACCCTTAAAATATTCTTATGGCAGATGACGGAGAGTAGGCTGATGTTTTTCCTCACCAGTTACAATTCTCCATTGTAAGGTTTGCTTAAGTAGAAATTAAGCACTCCTGTGGTATCCAAAAGTTCATCTCTAGTAAATAATGCCACCGTGTACTGCAAGTAAGCAAAAACTGCCAAACCTGTAAAAATAAGTTCGTTGGCATAATTCTTTTATTCCATCAACATCTTGCAGATGTATTTATTTATTACACAATCATTAACACAAGGTTATAGTTTCCTTTTCCAGCTGTTCTATTTTGTTTGGATTTGCTTAACATCAAATGTAGCTGCTGTTCTGTTTTCAATCCCAAGATCTGTTTGTTTTGGGGGGGAAAGGCAATTAAGTGGCAAATTGTTTATGGAGTTTATTTCAAATGCAGTTTATTTTAATATGTATTTAATTTGAGATCTATCTGAAAAGTAGGTGGGTGAAGGAGTCAGTCTGATGGTTAAAATATTAGACCAAGGCAAAGACCCAGCCTTCTGTCTGTTCTCATTGTCTGTTGAGGTGAATTTGTATACTGATTGAAATTCTTAGGTTATGTTCTGACCCAGGTTTCATAAACCATAATTATGCACAAACTTATTTTTAAAACAAAACCTATTTTATTGCAACACTGGGAATTGTTTTCGTTCCCAGCCAGAATTAAGTTCAAACAGTCCCCCAAGATAAGCACACACCTTTCAGTTCTGAGAACTGCTGCCAAAACAGAAGTATCAAATTAACTAGAAAAGAAACCAATATATATATACAAGAAAAACCAACTGAAGTACAGAGAGCTTCAAGGATGACTCTGAACCGATCAAACTACTTTGCTTCCTGTAAAGGTTTTGTCATTTTGGCCTGACTTTTATACCTTATGGGAGGGGCAATCACCTCCCAGCCTTACTCCTGAGTCGTCCCTTTTGTTTCAGCTGCTCTTGCCTTCTAGCAGCTCTGCACACATGTGCACTGGGAACAGGCTCCCTTGGTCCTCTGCCTCGCTGCTGCCAGACTCTGAAGGCTCTGAAGGCAGCATCCCACTCCCAAATAGTCCTGGCCACATCTCTGCATTGGATGCAGGACCTTGGTCCAAGTCCTCTACAGACTCCTGACTGGTCCCCAGTCTTCCCTACTGTCTGATTCCATTGCTGTCTGCATCGGCTGTTGGTGAATCACAACTGGTTATACATCTAATGAATACATTAAAATTTAAGAAGATACTCCTCTGCAGAATTAGTTCAATTGTTCCCACAATAGTAAACTCATGGTTTAGTTCGCAGGTGTGAAATTTGTGATCTCATGTTGCTATCACATGATGTTTCATGACTTTTTTTCCCTTTGCAGAGCTTGGGTGGGCGTGACCTATGCATGACGCATCCGACCCTCAGGCTGCCAGTTTGATACTCCTGGTTTAGTTTATTAAATGTGGCCCATATGGACTCAAGGTAGCCTTGAACTTGGCCAGAAAGCTGCCATTTCAGTGAGGCACTTATGCAGTCCCTAGTCTTGCTGTAATAACTTTACCTGTTGTCAGTTAGTTGTGGAACCAAATTCAAGATTTAAGAGTTTAGATCAGGGATGGGATTAAAATTTTTTTAACAATCGGTTCTGTGGGCGTGGCTAAGTTGGGCATGGCTTGGTGGTCATGTTATTGGCTGGGCGTGGCCAACTCAATATCACTCACATCGAGGCATGTATCTCCTCGCCTGGCCTCTCATGACTGTGGGGATACTGCAACAGTCATAAGTGTGAAAAATGGTCATAAGTGACTTTTTTCAGTGCCATTGTAACTTTGAATGGTCATTCCACACAAACAAAGTACCAGCAAAGGAGGAGAAAAAAACTCCAGAGAAGTTCCTGAGACAGGAAGTCTAGTCCTGCCAAGAATGTAACAAGGGTTAACGGAGAGGCAATTTCTGTAAGCAACACCAGACTGTTTCCTTCCTGCCTTCCTTATGGGATTAGGTGAGTAATTTCTTCTAACAACTAGTTCTCTGAACTGCTTCGAGTGTTAACAACCGATTCTAGAGAATAGGTACGGCTGGTGGAATCCTACCCCTGGTTTAGATTATTCTGACAGACTGTTTTTGTCATTAAAAACCAATTAGGTTGCTAAGGTTTTGTGGATGCACTGAGTTTGAAGTAGTCATTCTGCAATTATTGTTTGATTTTAATCATTTTTATTGCAAGCTATTTTTGAGTTGCAATTGTATGAGAAGATTTATATGACCATACAAATGCATTAACAAGTAACATTGATATCCGTATCTCCATCAGTCTGCAATTCTTTTCTTCTATATTTTGCATGCATTTTATTTAAAACACTTCTTTTGTATGCAGATTGTCCCAAAATATTTTTGTGCTCGTTGTCCCAAATCACATCATTTTATTTGCATTCTGGTATTTACTTTCTTAAATGGACAACTGAGGTGAAAAGTACATATAGCAAAGTACATATAGCTTGAAAAAAACAGCTGGATGCTTACTGATGCATTTGTCCAGGAAATGTTGTTCAAACTGGATAATCCTTAAGTGTGTCTAATCCTAGACTCAGAATGCATACTTATACAGAACTACTCCATCTCTGAATAAATAAATTATTCGGAAGATTACTTCCTCCTACCAACACACACATACTGGCCTTTACTCTGAGAAAAAGTCCTCTGTTGTTGTTTTTTAAGGAGAAGGAAATGAAGAGGTTTTTTATTACTGGTATTTCTATGCCACTCTACTCCAGGATGGCTTTGAGTGGGTTATTGTATCTGTGCCACCACCACACTCCGTTTACATGTGTCAAGCATAATTTATACTCTGCTTAAAATATAGAGCCAATCCAAAGAGAAAAATTCCAGGCAAAATTTGAAACCTGGTTGGGTTTTTCTCTTTCAACTAGCCCCCCGCAGGTGCCAAGTAAATGGAAGTGGTGGTTAACTTCAGTTCTCGTCACATTAGCCTTCTCTCATAGTACCGAAAGCAGACAGCCTCTTTCTTCTCCTTTTCCTCAGCTCTGTTGTGTCTCTGCCTGCCTCATGGTCTTTCCTACAATCACCCCCCATTGAAATCTTCTATTAAAACCACCTGCCGGGTTTCGTCAATGGAGCTGAGCAGGCTGTCAAGCAATGGAGCCGCTTAAGCCCATACAAGTCATTAGGAAGAAAAGGGTGAATTAGAGCTTTTGACGTCTCCAATAGGAGCTATCTATGATCAATTGATACCTTCCTCTGATAAAACAGGGCCCTGCAACCCAGCCCCACTCCTGCCCCCACCGCCTCCTCTCCAGCCTAGGCTCAAGTCCTGGATCCAATTACGAGTGAGGAATACCAGGCCCGATCTTGTGCTGAAAGGCCATCAGTAGGCCTATCCATTAATAACTCTCCAGTGCGCTGTACATTGTAATTGTCAGGCTGCAATTTACAGTAATCCTCTGATGCAGAGAGAGAAAGAGAGAGAGGGTGGGAGGACTTAAAGAGCTACAGCTGATTTGAAATTCATACAACCAGTTGAAAGAGAGAAAAACAAGATGCATGGGTTAAAAGGCCAAGTCATGCATGTGTGTGCGTTGAGTGACAGACATTTTAGTACTAGCAAGGGACTATATTTTAAAAGGTCACTGAAAACTTTTGGCTTGGTCCCTCTGACAAACAATGAACTTTCCATATATTTATTTGCCATCTCTTTGTTTTTACAGCAAGCAGAATAAATGAGTTAAATGACGTTGCAGAGGCCTGTGTATTGTCAGCACAGGTTATAAGTCATTATTAAACTCCATCAAATCAGACCAAACCCGGTCTAGGCAAGGAGACTAAAAGTTATTTGCATTCCTTCTGTCATAAAAAATCATATCCCCTTACCCTGAGACTTTTGTTTCTTTATTAAACACAGCCACAAGAGTATTTCAGGTCTGGCAATGTGAACACAGGAAACCTTAGTCTCTATAGCTCAGTATAACAACTTAGAACCGATTCCACTAAAACGTCCCAGCTGAGTATATCTGGGCACTCAATCAAGAAACACATATTACTTTTAAATAAGATTAGCCTTTCTATTTTGCTGCTTAAGTTAAAACTTTTCATGTCATTCTCTGGCTTTGGATAAATTTCATTCTCTCTCTCTCTTTGTGTGTATCTGTGTTATACAAATACTTAGCCAACAATTAAAAACCTCAGACTCAAGGTGTCTTAACAAACATTGCCAAATGGCAGGACAGGTTGCATGGTGACAGTCAAGTGCTATTAGCTAAGATGAATTTCTTGAGTTTCTATGGGTTTGCAATTACACTGGAACAGTTTAAGTGCCTTTTTACAACAGCAGAAGTAGCCTCTTTTAGTCAAGGACTTAAATGAACTTTTCTCCTGCCTTCTTTCTTTTTCATAAGTGTTTACAACATTTTTAAAAAATGAACATTGTATTCTTCTGGACCTTTTCCTGATCAAGTCAGGGCAGGAAAGGAATTCATAGTTTGTTGTGTCCATGCCTGACAACTTATAGAAAACATTATTTAGCCATCTTATGCTTTTGTAATTTTTAAGAGCTAATATCTTTGACCTGTTTTTCTACCACTATATATTCTATATTTTGGAGATGAAAATAGACACATGCTGACAATGCTTTTATTTTCATAACAAGAATCATTAGCCATCTCTCTACCATCCTCATGTACAAACCTATGGCAAAGGCTTGATTTTGATCACCTTTGTGATGTGATTTATTATTCAGTCATCTTTCTGCCATTCATTTAGAACAGGGGTGTCAAACTCCTGGCGTCTGGTGGCATCACATGACGTATTGGGACCTTTTCCCCCTTTGCTAAACTGGGTGTGGGCATGGCCAGTGCATGATGCATTTGGCCCGTGGGCTGGGAGTTTGACAGCCCTGATTTAGAAGCTGTTTTATTTTTTTAAGGTCAAAGATCCAGAAGCCTGTGGTTCTCCAGAAAATGTTGAATTATACCTCATCATGGTTGGCTGAGGTTGCTGGGAATTGTTCATCAACTTCTGGAGGACTGCAGGTTTTTCTAACCTTAGGATAAAGAAAACTTATAAGAGGCTAAGGAAATAACGGAGTTGGAAAGAGTTTTGGGGTCTTTTAGTCCAACCCTTTCCTCAAGCAGGAGATTCTATACCATTTCAGACAAATGGCTGTCCAATCTTTTCTTAAAAACATCCAATGATGGAGTATTTATAACTTCTGGAGGCAAGCCATTCCAGTGATTAATTATTTTCACTGTTTGGAAATTTTTCTTAGTTTTTTAGATTGGATCTCTTCCATAAATGTAATAATTAACAGATTATCGACAATTCAAAAGGAGTATCTTGATGTCCAAGATAGGAGATTAAGGAAAATGTCTTTTTGATAGGCTTGGGAAGTCTATAAAGAAGCTAAATGGGGCATTCAGCTGATGCAATTATTTCTATTTACCAGGGAAAATCCTATTTTTTAATACCTGACCCTGATTTCTTTGCTTCGCCCTTCTCTCTCTGCTTCCTGGAATACACCTTAATTCACATTATGTTAAGTGTATCTTCTCTTTTTCAGAAATTCTTGTGAGAGTAAAAAACATTTTTATTTAAAGAGTTTATATGGCTGTTCAGCTTAACTAGGGTTACTTTGAGAATCTTGCAAGAAAAAGGTTATCCAAGATAAAACAACAACTATCAATAATAGGGGATCTGGCTCACATTTGTACACTCTCCCAACAGGACTCCTGATCCCAGTGCTTGGGGAATAGTCAAGTCTTTGAAGACTTTCTAAGGATCAGCAGCAATGTGATCAACTAAACATTGGGGGTGGTTGGGAGCTCATTCTAAAGGGCAACCATTAAATCAGAAATGCTTCTTGGGTCTCATCTAATTGCCACTCCCCAGCCCTCTCTGACTGCCACCAGCAGTTTTTTGCCCTTCTGTTCTGGCCTGACAGAAGGTAGTGGGCAAGTGTACACATCTGGGACACACATAACTGGAGGCAGCAGAGCCTTGTCTGCCAAAGGGAGTTCATTGGGCCTGACAGAGAAGAAGACAGCAGGACAGAGCCAGCAAAGGCTGGGTGGTAATGTGGGTGACAGTTGTCCTGATGAAGGCCTTTTCACAGAGTTGACAGCCCTCACCTTACCCTGGGAACCACCGCCTGTACCACTGCCCTTCTTCCTCCATCAGGCCCTTGGGCAGAGGCTTTACCACTCTGCTATGGGCATCCAAGGGCCACACTCTCATTCAGAGCAGCCAAAGGGGCAGAGATGGTGGGGAATAATAGATGGCTGGCAGCTGTTGAGGTGTATATCAGTGGCCCCCAACCTTTTTTGTGCCACGGCCCAGTATCGGCATCACAAAATGATCCACAGCCCGGTACCGGCATCAGCACACATGGCAAGGTGAACCAAGCGACCGGCCAGCCAGCCGCCCCCCGCTTCTCCCCACCACTGTCAACTCCTCCTTTGTACCTTTGTTGATGGGCTTCAGGACGGCTTCGGGACAGTCGCCCGGCTTGCCTTGCCTTGGGTGCTGAAAGAATCCTCACACCTTAGTTTTGTTCAAAGCTGCCCCCCCCCTTCGATGAAACTAAGGCGCGAGGATTCCTTCAGGACCCAAGTGCCACTTTCCAACCAGAAAAGCTCACCGGAAGCACTTTCTCATCAAAATAAGATGGCGGCGCCCAGCAAACTGGCGGCCCGGTAGAAAATGTTCCACGGACCGGTCCTGGTTCGGGGCCTGGTGGTTGGGGACCCCTGGTGTATATTACAGTTGAAAATGTGGGTTGATTGCCCAACACCCAAAAATTGATCACATGACTTTAGTGGCAGTGCAATAGGGGTAGCCTTTGAAGACTGGTTACAGATGTCCTTTGTTCAGTGCCATTGTAACTTCAAATGGGTGCTGAATGATTGGTAAGCGAGAATTACCTGTATGACTGCTTATACCTAGAAATGCACCCAATTTATAAGATGTGGTGGTAAGAAGTTTAGCTTTTGTCCATGCATCTGCAGTGCATTGTTTTACAATAGTAGTAATAAAATTCACCATTGTTGGTGCAGGTACACATTTGTATGTAACAGGGTATGAAATAAAGCCTGGATTTTTTTTCAGCCTTCTAATTCATTATATTAAGGATTGTTATATATGAGAAAATCCAATAAAAACAATGTAACATTCAGAGTATAAATTCAACAACACGTCTCCCTGTAAGCAGAAAGGCTGAATTTTGTGTGGGAAAAGAATCACAAAACCAAGTCATAAACATGTATTATTAATTAAACTGTGGTGCTTCATCACTCACAAATATATTTGGAATGCACAGAGTATTCATTAGCTATGGTGAATGGAACTGCATCTTTCTAAAAAACATGCACTTTTTCTCTTGTAATATCAATTACTCAAATAGTTTTATATCCCATTTCAAGTCACCCAAAGTGCCAGAGAATTCAAGCAAGAACTATTTCCAGTGCATTCAGAAAGTATTCAGACCCCCTTCACTTTTGCCAATTTTGTTATGCTGTAGCCTGATTCTTCAGTTGTTGAAATTTTTTTCCTCACTAATCTACACTCAGTATCCCATGTCTAAGTGAAAATACAATTTTAAAAATGTCTGTAAATTTATTTATTTTTTAAAATTAAAAAACTGAAATGTCACATTGGCATAAGTATTCAGACTCTTCACTCAGTACTTTGTTGAAGCACCTCTGGCCGCAATTACAACCTTGAGTCTTTTTGGGTATGACACAACAAGCTTTACATCCCTGGATTGGGGGATTTTCTGTCATTCTTCCTTGCAAAGACTCTGGGTTGGGTGGTAACCGTCAGTAGACAGCCATTTTCAGGTCCCTCCAGAGATGTTCAATAAAGTTCAGGTCAGGGCTCTGGCTGGGTCACTTTAGGACATTCACAGAGTTGCTCTAAGCCACTCCTGTTGTCTTGGCTGTGTGTTTAGAATTGTTGTCATGTTGGGGTTTTCATTGAGGATACCCCTGTACTTTGCTCCATTCAGCTTTCCTTCAACCCAGTCTTCCAATCCCTGCTGCTGAAAAACATTCCCACAGCATGATCAACATGCTTCATTGTTGGGGTGATATTGGCTGGTGATGAGTAGTGGTGGGATTCTAATTTTTTTACTACTGGTTCTGTGAGCATGGCTTGGTGGGTGTGGCAGGGGAAGGATATTGTAAAATCTCCAGTCAGAGGTGGTATTTGCCAGTTCTCCAAACTACTAAAAATTTCCGTTACTGGTTCTCCAGAACTGGTCAGAACCTGCTGAATACCACCTCTGGTGATGAGCAGTGCCTAGATTCTTCCAGACATAATGTTTAGAATTGAGGCCAAACAGTTCAATCTTGGTTTCATCAGACCAGACAATCTTATTCCTCAATCTTCAGGTGCTTTTTTTGCAAACTCCAAGCAGGCTTCTGTGTATTTTGCACTTAGGAGAGGATTCTGTCTACCTACTCTGACATAAAGCCCAGATCAGTGGAGGCCTGCAGTGATGGTTGTCTGGAACTCTTGTCCCATCCCCACACAAGATCTCTGGAGCTCAGTGACCATCGAATCCTTGGTCACCTCCCTTACTAAGGGACTTATCCCCCCCCCCATTGCCTTTTGACCAGGCGGGCGGCTCTTGAGTCTTGGTTGTGCCAAACTTCTTCCATTTGAGAATTATAGAGGCCACCATGCTCTTAGGAACTTTCAGTGCAGCATAAATTTTATTGTAATCTTCTCCAGATCTGTCTTGTTATAATCCTGAGCTCTGCAGACAGTTCCTTTGACCTCGTATCTTTTGTTCTGCTACAGTATGCATTGTCAGCTGTGAGGCCTTCTGTAGAGATGTGTGCCTTTCCAAATCATGTCCAATCAATTTACCTAATCAAGACATAGAAACATGTCAGCAATGATCAAAAGAAATCAGGCTGCAGCATAACAAAATTGACAAAAAGGGGTATGAATACTTTCTGAATGCAATGTATACTGAAGTAAACTCATGATTGCAAGTAGTTAGTTAAGAACTTTAGCGACTGCTAATGAGAAGTATAGATTAAAAAATGGCTCCAAAACCACATAGTCATTTCTAAATGGGGAAAGGTTCTTATTACTATAGAAAATAGAGATTGTTTTTTACAAAGATGCTTTGTGAGTAAAATTGAGGATAAACTATTGCTGCTGTAGAAATGGGGCACTGTAGTATACTGATTAAGACATTGGACATTCAGCTCATCTATTCCTGTTTTAATCTTTTAGTAACAAGTGATAATTTTTAGAGATCAAACAGTGTTACACTGCATTTAAACAGAAAGGTTTATGAAGAATTATTAGTTTGATTATCCTGCTCCCAAATCAGACTATTTATTAGGAAAAAAATTCTGGGATAAAATAGGGCATAGAGCTTTGGTACTCAGGTTGAAGTCTTATCTATTCCAAGACTGCAGGTTAGTTTATCTTCATTCTTAGAATTCTATTCCTAAAATCTGTTTCTGATAAGGTAGATGAAAGTGTCTCGTGGAGAAGACTATTTTTATGAACTATCTGTCCTATATTCTCATTATGATTTAGGAAGATTTAGTTCCTTGATTGACAAAGATTTCATAGACTATTTATTGTTCAAATGTACGTGTGAAATAAAAAACTTATTGTGTATGCTTATTGTGTATAGTAAAGGCAGTATGTCTGATATACACATTGCTGTATTAAATACAGAAAAAACACAAGAATGAACAGAACATAACTTTATTGGTGATAGATTCAGCTACAATTTTACAAAAAAATATTAAAGGTAACTGTGATCCATAAGGTGCAGACTGCAATTTCCTGCAGCATGATTACAGTATGAATGAATTACATTTTATGTCCCTTAAGACAGCTGCAGCATGTGATGGGAATCTTTTATTGTCCATAAAATTATGTTATTCATTCTACTTGATTTTAACCATTTTCAAGTCAAACTGTTAACAGTTTAAAAGCCTGCAATTTTCAACTTTTTTTTCCAACTTCTTGTTTCTCCATATAACTTCCTTTTGTAGTAAACCAGTTACATGAATGACATCAGTTTAAACAGTCTATGGTTACCCAAATTATAAAACACAAACAAGTAGAGGGAACCTATTAGCAGACTTTGAGACAGACAGATATATGTAGAATTATTCTTCAAATACATTGTGGCTACTGTTTTGTATTCTACACTGACACCCTGGAGATCTGTTATCAGATTTCTGCTGGTGAATGCTGTTAGGTTTCAGTTATGTTTTATAGTTGTAAATTATACATTTTTGAATAAAAATTATATAATTGTAATTATCAAATCTTTCCTTACTGAACATGAAATTTGCCATCAATATGATTGTTTCAACTTTGATTCAACCTTGTGTTCATTAGTCACATACAACTTATTCTACTATGTTCATTGAAGAATATAGAAGAATAATGCATGGCTTTAGTATGGTCAAATAACTTCCAATTTGAAAAGGCCTTTACTATTAATTTATAACACTTATAGTATATTTAGAATGGAACAGAACCAAGAGTTACACTGAAAAGAACTTTTATAAAAAGTTACCAGATCCTTTCACATCCGAAATGAGGGAGAATGTAAGTGACCATCATGTAGACATGTGAATTTACATCAAGGGGAGTACATCAAAGTTAAATTTAACATTTAACCATTTTAATAAAAAAATTAAAATGTGGTATATGAAATTAAAAAATAAGTGATAAAGATAGAGGGAAGCATTTAGCAAGATTCTGTTCATGCAAAGATACTCCTCTCAACTCCTTTCTGTTGCAGCCTTTTGTATCTATTGAAATATATACTCCTGTGGAGATGAGAAACTTCCAAAACAATGGCATAAAGCATCACCAACTGAAAGAAATCTTATAAAATACAGGAGTACACACTTGAGGCAGTATCTTCTAATCATACAAAGGGCTCCATGGAAATGTTTCATTAATCAGTCATTTAAATGAAACAAATATACTAACATGCCATAGGAAACCAACAGCAAATGGCCTTTTCCACTTGTACAAGTTAACTGACATACTGCAAACACTCTAGTGGTCTTATTCAAATTTAACAAACCAAAACAGCAGCAAGCTCCGTATCATATTTTCTGTTAAAAGGGTATTTCTCCTTGAAATGAGGTAAAGCATGGTACCAAGTGCAATGATTACTTATGCTATATGAACAGAATAGCACAAAACAAAGCCATAATAAATATTAAAAAATGCAGCATAGTTAGGAGGACCGTAAGCAAGACAGTTTAACATATAGACAAACATCTGAAAATACATTTATGCCATTAACCCCTCAGTTGTCTACATGACGAATCTGTGTTATACAAGACAGGTTTGCAACAGTCCCTTTCATCTGATGCTTGTGGTGTATATAAAAATAACGGTCCTAATTTTCAAATTTAGGTTTCAAAAATACCCCCAAAATACCCAATTGTATTTTCTAGAAAAGGGAAAACAGTTGTACAAGATCAAAAATTTTATGTGTGGGTTTTGTGTTACCTTTGTGCATTTTAACAATTGAGCTAAATGCCAGAACAGAGACATTGCAATACTGTGCACAGACACGCACAGCAGCAGGACCCAGATTTATAATTGGTCTTATTCAGTAATTTCAATTACATGGCTTGTTGTATTGTTGAGGCACTGAATAGGTTTAGATAAGGGAATTTAATTATCAGACTCTTCAATTGCCATCATGTAATATCTTATTCTTTGAAATTATTCAAGTACGAAATGTGTTCGTTGAATATGATTGGATTGTATTTTGGGTATGGCATTTTATAAAACCGCAAAAATGTATATATGTGATTGGGATAACACATGTTATTTTTAAAAAAAACCTGTATGAGTATTTTTTAAAGGCTAATCTGGAAAAAAATGGAAAATGTTCCTGGGAAAAACCATTTTACTAACAAATATTTAATAGTTATGTTTACTTTGAGCCACAATGGTGAATTTAACAATATTTATTTTAAAATCATCTTTACAGTGTTATTATTCCATAAGGAGATCTTATATGTTCCCCCACCTTTACTGAAAGCGGAAATATGATGTATGAATATGGATATAACCAACTAAAGAATCAGAGGCTGAAGAGGAATTATGTCTTGTTTCAATGCCATAGCACTATCCATAATCCAAAATACAGTTTTAGTATCAGTCTTTATCTATTTGGGGTGGGGGTGAGAGGGGAGGGAGGGACCAAGAGAGAGAGGGTGGGGAGAGAGATATTTAATTATTTTTGAACAAAATCAATGGTAACCATTCATGCTGAAATGAAGAACAGACTATTTTAAAGCTGAAAAAACTGCTTCTTCATATTTCTGAAATGGTTGCGCTATACACATACAAAAACTTGTATGCACTTCCATGCATTTTATTCTCTCATTAAATTAAGCTGCACACAAGTATTATTTTGATTCATTATTATGAATTTAAACAAGGTATCTGTCACTCAAAATTAAATCCTGAAATTTAACTTAATTTTTTTTCTTACTAAGTTATGATTCTATTCTTCACAAAGATAAACCAGATGCTCCCCTTTTTTACAGTTTGAATGAATATCCTGGTGTGGAAAGGGGTGTGTGCCTTTAAATGTGGAGAATAGGATTATCTGTAATTTAGTACTTAAAAAAGCATCAAGAATAAACCACTGTGCTGGAAAACATTAAAAACTTTGCTCAGTTCTCTCAAACTTCAAGCATAATTAACAGGGGTAAAATTGCAGCAAACCTCTATTGATATTGGTGGGAGTGCAAGATGACCCACAGCTTTTTATAAAGGTAAATTAAGAGGTATTATAGTTACAGTGCAAAAATTAAAATTTCAAGCATAATACATACACATAGCACCAAAAACAAACAAACAAAAAACGATGCATGCAAAAAAGGAGAAAAAAAGACATAAAAAGAACAAAGAACTGAGGTATTTAAGTGAAGGGTGCCTACAAATGTATAAAGAAATTGAGGCATAGCCTAACAATTTACGATTTCATATCAACTTAAACAACAATAATAAGCTAGTCACTCTACATTAAAGAACCTAAGTCACAGATGTATCAAAAGTATGGCAGTTTCTCTCACACAACAACTTCCATGGCATTTTAACAGCACAGCTTTGGTAGGTGAAATATGCATGCAACTCTGAAAAGTACAGTAAGAATTATGTGGAAATTGCTTTTAAAGGTGTAAAGGTGCTCTATTTGTTAAATAGGTATCCAATAAAAAAAACTGCAGCATATTTTAGGTGCGATATGTCAAAGGTTCTTATTTCTTTTTTTAAAATGCAACAGTTCACACTGTGCAATTATCATTACTAAGTTCCAGTAAACCATGGCAGTAATCCATCAAGAAAATCTCCTGCATAAGCCCCTTGCAGTAAAAGGAAGTTCTACAAGAGTAATGGACACTGCTTAGTCTAGACTCTTGGTTTCTTAACAATGTAAATTAAGAAAAAACATTTCCTTTGCAATATCAAATAAAGTCTGTACTAATAATTTCCTTTGAAATGTTAAAAATAACCTCACTACAGATATATGAATACAATTCTATTACTTGCGTAATAAGTTAAGTCACAGCTAAACTAACAAGTACTGTAAATACAGAGATTTATCATTGCAAAATGCATTCTAAAAGTGGAGGGAATATAATACAATTTCTTCCAAAGAGATTTTAAAAAACCTGAAAGTTTTCTAATTTTGAGGGTGTACATATTTTTAAGGCAAGAACCTTTAATGCAAGACTATGTGGCATCAAATTTAAAATTCTATTGAAAGCAAGACATTTCAATTAAAAATCTGTCCCTAACAAATAAGTGCAATAATGATTGGGAATCCCATCTTAATGCAAAGACGACATGGAAAGAACAAGGACAATACTGGCACACTTATTTTTACACCATATTATCCAGCACAGTTTATAACTGCTTTGTGACTGGCACTAGTGCACAGATTAAAGGAATTTCAAGATATATCCATATTTCTAGATAATAGAGATACAGATATTTATCTCACAAGAGACATGGCTCCCTGGCCTTTAAGCTAAGCAAAGCAAACCTGTACTGTAGTGGAAAAGTAAACCCAAGGACCTGACAATTGTTCTGAACACTTGCTAAATATTAAAGCACTCTTGTGATTAAACAAAACAGAAGTGAGGAAAGAAGACAAGATTGTGTTTGCGCAAAAAACCTATAACTACAATTAGTTCCAAAATTATGTATACATGTTAATGTTGTTAATTACTTTATTACCAAACTTTAATTGCTGTCTTCAGTTTTTTCCTCTCAACACATATATTTTAAAAAATTTTCTCTTTATGGTATATTTGTTTTTTAAGAAGACGTCTCAGCTTTTCGGAACCTGAGGTTGATTTGCTTTGAGGCTTCGTAGAGCTCTTCTTGCTGCTGCTGATTTGGCAATCCGATAGCTTCTTCCAACACCTTTGAACTTCCCCTTTCCTACAACTTCCACTGTTACTCTAACCTTTCCATCATAAGTTCTTTCAGCAGGACTATATGAATACAAATTAAAACAAAAACAAAAAATCAAATTACAATGAAAATAGTAAATATGAAATTAATTCCAAAGAATAGCAATAGTAATCCCACAGTACTGTTAAAAATTCTCTTAAGTTGAACTCAACTCCTGGTAAATACAGATATATTTATTTAGTCTTCTTGCAATAATATGATAACGGTAGGAGATGATCTGACAGAATCTGAAGGCAAGGCAAACATATCATTGGTTTGGAGTTGCTATGCTCCCACAAGAGACCAAAGTCCACCCCCCTCCCCCCAGTGAATTATGTTGACTTTTATCAAACATTAATTTGCCTTGACCATTAGTAGATCAGAGTCTTGTGTATAGGTAGCATGTAATAAATTTTGTGCTTTGAACTCAAGTTCTGTTTCTGGTTATTTGCGCATGACAATAACCAAGTAAAATCATGGACCTTATATGTAATTGTAGAGTTTTATATACTAGTATAAACCAGTTTTTGATACATGGGGAAAAAGTCATGTTTACCACCCACTCTCTCTCATACAAAGTCAGCATAAAATTATTATATAGATTTATTTAAATATTAAAAACAGGAATTCTTACCTAAATTTGGCTGTCTCTGGCTCCATTTCCAACAGCTCTCTTACTGGCGAACGGGGCACATTTGCAGAGAATTTTTCTATAATAAAAATATATAGAAAATTGTAATCTCCTGATCAAAATAACAAACAGAACCTTTTTTTCTGAAAACAATTACATTACCTATTAATGGCCTCATCATTGGATAATACACTTGCCAAACCATTTCCAGAGACATTTCACTATCCATGTAAATTGCACCAGCAAGGGACTCAAATATATCTCCCATAGCCTTTGGTACTTCTATATCTTCTTCTTTTTCTTCATCTTCTTCAGATCTTCGGAGCTAAAAGTCATCAGAAAGAGTTGCCCAATAAAAGTCATTGCAAAGTTTATATTAAAAATACAACTGGTTTGTTTAACTGTGATAAAACTGGCTTGGCTACTTGCACAGAATTAGGGAATTCTGTGGAAAGAATTTTGGCAGAGGCCTATCAGCGTCATTACTAAGAAGGCTGCTAGGTGAGACTTGATAAGATAGAAAGCAGCAGCAGTGGAGAAGGAAAGCAAAATTTTTAGCAAATTTGCCTTCTTCTCATAGGTAGAATCCAAGCCTGAGAGTTGCTCTCTCCTTGTAGTAAAAAGAGTAGCTCAATTTTCTGTTGCCTGGGAAGTGAAATTTCTGTTATATTTTTTACAAGGGGTTATTTGTATCCATATGCATACAACTGAGAGATTATGTTTTTATGATCTGTGGATTTGTGTGTATGTATGATTTATTTGAACACATTCATTAATTTGTAAATATATATTGCAAATGGCACTTTTGAATTACAGAAAGTTGTCTGTACCATTATTGCTATGTTTTATGTCCTATGCATAAATCCATATATTTTAAATGATACTCAAATCAAAATTACTAGTATTTTTGTGACTAACCTCAGAATCCATTCCTTGCATTTCATTCTTTTCCATTTGAAACTGTACAAAATCATCAATAACATGAAACAGCTCAGGAGAAACAGCTTTGAAATATTTGTGGTAGTCATATTTTACAGCCAGTGAGGCAAAGATGGTGTTGTTTACAAGAGCTGATCTCAAGTCTGTTAGGACTCCTGGTGAGTGCTGTCGTGGGTCTTCGTAAAGGTGCTTAGTTATGAGGTAGTCCAAAATTGCATCTCCCAGAAATTCTAACCGCTGGTAACAATCTTGATAAGGGATTGTGGGATAAGAGAGAATTATAGAATAATACAGTTAACACCTCTTTCAAATAATTTCCATTCCTTTAAGTATACAAGCTTAGAGAAAATTCTATGTGACTCACCAGTAATGGTGTTGTAATGATACGAGGCATGAGTAAATGCCTGAAGAAGATAAGCCTTGTTCTTAAAATTGTAGTTAATTTTTTTCTCAAAGTTTTCAAAGCCTGATATAAGATGATTTAAGGTTGTCTCAGCATCTGGATGATCAAACATACATCTTGGAGGAATCTTTAAACAGCCATATACCAAGTCTTTATAGTGAGAACATTCTTGCTTAGCTAAAGAGGCAGAAATGCAGTTTGCTGAAGAATGCTTCTGTTGGCTATTAAAATGGTCTCTGTAAGAGTACAGAACATTGTCCCACTCAGTTTTTTTAATAACTGGAAGCACTTTCAGACCCAATGAACAGAGGAAAAGCTGGGCAGCTCTTTCCCCACAGCTGGTCAGATAACATCCCAAAAGGGCTTCTACACAGTCTGCAATGCTTTTGTCAGCAATGCACTGTTCTGTATGCAAATCATATGAGATAGATTGTTTTCCAGAATCAATACCACAATTTTCCTCTGATGGATTCCAGAAACCTACAACAAAATCATCCTCTTCAACAGCTTTGCTGGGATCTAAGTAGCACATTGCATCCCATGAGCTATAGTCAAAATCATCAAAATCTGATGAAAATTGAACATTAGTCAAAGATGATTTTTTGGGTGCTTTCCATCCATAACTGCTATCAGCAGGTGAAAACGGAGACAGTGATATTTTCTTTACAAATGCTCCAGAACCCATTAACATATTGTCAATAAATTTGATATGCTCCTGATCATATTCCAAAAAGTCATCTTCAAACTCAGTTTCTTCCTTGGGTACTCGCCACATTAACTCATCGTCATCGTCATCATCATCATAATCATGTTTTCCATTAGACAGTAAGCCCTCTTTTGTCTAAAAATAGAAAAAAACCTTCATGTTAAAATTTTGCAATAATGTTGTAACTTCATATAAAATAGCTATAGATAAAATTTAAATGCAGTAAATGTTGTCGATCAATAGAAATATTCTTGGGCAGACGTTCCGATTCCTCTTAGAAAGCAGATCTTGGAACAAACATTTCTCAGACATAGTTGTTTGCTGTTAAGCTCCATAATCTTATCCATGTTTTTAACATCTAAATAAATCTAATGGTAAAATAACCTGGGTATTTTGATTTGGAAATCATTAGGATACAGACTATGCTAATTTTTGTCTCATTTCTAATGCCCAACATGAGGAAGTAATAAAAACGCTAAACTGATGACAGTCGTCTTAGCTCAGGGGTGGGCAACTATGGCCCTTTTATGAATTATGGACTTCAACTCCCAGAATTCCTAAGCAAGCCATGCTAGCTCAGGAATTTTGGGAGTTGAAGTCCACAAGTCATAAAGGGGCCATAGTTGCCCACCTCTGTCTTAGCTGGATGAAGATAAAGACAAGACTAATTCAGAAAGGAAGTGCTATACAGGTAGTCCTCAACTTACAACCACAATTGAGCCCAAAATTTATGCTAAGTGAGAAATTAGTTAAGTGAGTTTTGTCTCATTTTACGACCTTTCTTGCCACATTTTTAAATGAATCACTGTAGCTGTGAAATTAGTAACACAATTGTTAAGTGAATTGACTTTCCCGTTGACTTTGCTTGTCAGAAGGTCAACAAAAGGATCACAAGACCCCAGGACACTGCAACTGTCCTAAATGTGTGTCAGCTGTCAAACATCTGAATGTGAATCACATGACCACAGGGATGCTGCAATGGTGGTAAGTGTGAAAAATCCTCATAAATCACTTGTTTCACTGCCGTTGTAACTTCAAATGGTCACTAAATGAACAGTTGTAAGTTGCAGACTACCTATATATCAAAACATCTAATTATCGAACTGGCCTCCTACAAGTTATTTACATCCCTAAATTCTTAAGAGGGCAATCTTTTCAGATATCATCACAAGATCACAGAAGGAAATGTGGGCACAAAACAAACAAACAAACAAAAATGGTTAAAAATATTTGAGATTTCTATGATCTCATGCAAAAATATTTCATCAGACTTTGGTAATTCAAATGTTTTAAGGGTTAATTAAGTAGTTTTCAGGATGCTTTAATACAGGGGTCACCAACCTTTTGAACCTCAGGGACCACCAAACTCATAATTTTAAATCCTGTGGACCACTAATATGAATTTTGACCCACGGTGGCTTCCCCAAAAGGTCTGCAGGAAAATTCCCCACCTCGTTTTCTTACCGATCGATCATTTATTTATTTATTTGAGATTGCAAGATACAATCTCCAGCTCCGTTCTCAGGGGGGGGGGGGGAGAGACTTTTGGCTTCATGCAAGGAAAGCAACGGAAGTCTTTCTTCCTCTCCCCCAAACTCTACCAGAAATGAGTCTTTGTGAGACTTGTCGCACTGGTGCAGTCAAGTCTTGGAGAAGGATGCCTTGCAGGGTCCCAAAGACTCATTTCTGGCAGAGCTTGGGGGAGAGAAAGAAAGACTTTTGTTGCTTTCCTTGCGTACAGCCAAAAGCAAAAGAAGAAAGAAGCAGCCAGGCGAGGCACATGGGGTGAGTGGGGCAAGTTCCTCCTCTCTGCCCTTTCCCCCCTCCCCTCAATACCTTGTATTGTTCGCAATGCGACACAAACCCTGTGTTCCCACAGGCCATGTGGGCAGCACAGCCTTGTGTTTCTGCGCAGCCTGGATTAATTGCTTTGGGGGTGACATTTCTCTGCAGGCCATCAAAATTTTCTCGTGGTCCACCAGTGATCCCCAGCCCACTGGTTGGCGACCACTGCTTTAATATCTACAGACACAAAAAGGGCTGCTTATATATATGGTGCTATCTACCTAAAGAAAGCCAAAAAATGATATGAAGGCAATAATAACAAACTCCACATTAATGGTTTTGAATTTGGACATTTATATAGAAAGAAGATTTCAGTTTGTTTTTGTTGAGCTATATTTTCAATTCTACTGTATAATTGGTGCCTAACAGA